>FR990099.1:7700170-8940482 GCA_905404275.2 Hedya salicella
CCCACAAAATGTGCAAATCTGTTATGCCCATTCGAACTAATAAACATTATGCATATTATTGTTTAGGCGAATAATAATTTGATATATCTTTCATGATCTATAATTTCAGCTTATCTATTTCAACTTAAGGTAGGTCCGACTTGAGTTAGGTTAGGTACGACGACGAGCGAAGCGAGGAGGAGTGTTATGTTGAACTGCGTCCCTAACGAGCGAGCGAAGCGAGCGAGTCGCGGAGATATCGAGTCTTGCCTTTTACCTTTTGTACATTACAATTTCTTAGGACAATATTGTTATGCATTTTGATACTATGCCAATTGCGTATATGCGTATTTGTGCTTATGCTTTTTGAAATTAGTCTTCATGATGATTATGCTTTTTGTATTTATGCTTTTTAATGTTAAGCGTAAAAAAATATGCGTAATGAGGATTATGCACATCAATATTTCGGCTTAAAGCAATTATGCGTAACAATATTAGTATAAAATGACTTTATGCCTGAACCGCATTTTATGCGCAAACTTGCGCCTGATATTGCTTTCGCATAGTTTTGTGAAAGTTACATTGCTATGATAGGTTCAGTAGGAGTCTTTTTTAGGGTTCCGTACCCAAAGGGTAAAACGGGACCCTATTACTACGACTCCGCTGTACGTCCGTCTGTCTATCTGTCTTTCTGTCCGTCTGTCTTTCTGTCCGTCTGTCACCAGGCTGTATCTCATGAACCGTGATAGTTAGACAGTTGAAATTTTCATAGATGATGTATTTCTGTTGCCGATATAACAACAAATACTAACAATAGAATAATTTTATATCTGTCTGCCTGTGTAAGTAACCAGTATAAAATAAACACCGCGTACATTTTGGTTAGGAGTAGGCGGCCTAGTGCGAGTCGGGCTCGCTCACGCACGAGTATTCCTTACAAAATATACGCTAAAACGGCCGTATCTATGAATATCCAGTGTTAGCAGAGCCTTACTCCTAAGCAAATAGTACGCGGTGTGGGGTCATTTTATATTGGCTCCTGACAAAGACAGACAAAAAAAAATGATTATCAGATTTATTTCGTGGGTTGTGCTATAAGAGCTAATGTATTATATAAATTTCAAGTTTCTAGGGCTGGAAGTACCCTATAGGTTTTCCATGGACGGGCATTTCTATGGAAACACCTTTTTTAATTACTGTATCTTTACATTGCGTTGACTTAGAAGGTTAATTTTTTTAGAACTTCAAGGAACTGCGGACACAAGTATTTGATGTTAATTTCAACTTGATACCTGCCTGAGTAAATAGTCTTGACAGACGTGATGCTAAAATGTTCCATTTTTCTTTTTTTGAGTTACGGAATCCTAAAACGCAAATGAGACGGACCAATTTTTTGGCCGGCCGTACGTCGGTGAATTACACGCCCTACCTTTTATGGGGTAATTAAGAACTTTATTCTACAGGTAAGTTTAAACTTGCGTCTATCGAACGGTTTCATAACAAAAGTTACTATAAGTTTCATAGGTTATTCAATGTTATTATTAGTTATTAATATTTTCATACTTGAAAAATGGAGTTTCCCACCCAACTTTAAAGGCTCATAAAAAAGTTACATGCGAGGTATCGAACTAAATTTTTTTATTTAGAATTTCTATCATAGAAACTCACAGTATGATATTTGACCTCAAAAGCGGTCATCCCTATTTTATGTTTTCATTTGGTGGAATTATTTAACACAAATATAAGACGAAAACTCCGGAGTGGCAATAACGCACACACTTCAAAATAAAAAATAAAACGTTAAAATATATGAAAAAACTAAAATTTCATTTTTTCCATTTTTTTAATAATAATTTTGTTTTGCTCCTAGCAATATCAAATAATGCTAACTACAGGCAGTACATACAAGAAAGTAGCACAGCTCTAGTTATTAAGAAAATTGAGTAAAATGTATTTTTATACATTTTAGTTATTTATTTATTTTAACTTAATTTACAAATATTAGGATTTAATTATAACAAGAAATGATTGTTTTGATTGTGCTCTTGCCCTGAATAAAGCTTAACGGACTGATGACCTCTGAGAAATTCGGTTTCAAAGTTTTTTATTTACATGATATTTACAAATCATACATATTTATATATTTTCGCTTCTTAATATTTCTGTATATTCAGCATCATATCCGTCTATAATTTGCGAAGTATAATCTTCTGCGACGGGGACAGAATCACCCTCTTTAGATACTTCATATGTTTTCAAGAGATTTAAAACCGTGGACGGCAAAGGTATTGTTTTTAACTTTTTTAGTCTGTGCTGCAACCGTACGTTAGAAATCAAGGGATCGGATGATTCCAATGCCCTGTGAAACAAATCCAGCATGGTTTTTTTGCGGTCAGATTTCCGGCAATAATGCTCCCTATCGAACCTCCAAAACTTATTCCTGGCTTCTCCGGCTTGTTCTGATAACAAATCGATAGGTAAAGCTGACCATTGTATAATATCTCTACCATGTACTAATATTTTATGTAAGGTTACAGTCGTAGGATACCACGCATAATCAGCTACATATTTATTTGCTATCGTATTGCAGAACTCGCCGAATTTATCAGAGTCAATATGTAATCCACAGTTCAAAGATATTAAGACCGTGTGAAGATCATCCGTTAACCAGTACTCGATACCTAATATTTCAGCAAATTTGGAACGGTTCTTTTCAGATAACAGGGTTCGCGCCGTATTCCCGTTATTTGTTGTTCCAGAATTCGGTCGAACCACATCCACCAGTACTTTAAGTTCTTTTCGCACTCTTTCTTGGATACGTTTTTTTGTTTCGTTTACAATTATGGATTCTGGGGAATTTTGATTAATGCGCAATTTTTTAACTGGCAGTTTTGGTCATATACTGTTTCTAACGAGTTGAATTGCGTCGAAGTAGCTTTGCAATAAGGACATCTAAGTTGGGAAGCTGTTTCTGTAACTATATTCAAAACTTTTCCGTCTATACAAGTCAAATATTTTTTTTTAATGTATTACTTTATAGTAACTGACAACCCTAGCTTCAAAATATTGACAGTGCAACATCTCGAAGGTCCTTTGGAATATCTGTTCTTTTAATGGAAGAGGCTAAGGGTGTCTCAATTAAACAAATAATCGTGCAATGGAATCCTAATTCATTACTATGTTGCCTTAGAAAAATAAAAACCAAAATAGACAAAATTATTCAGAACTCAGTTGATATTTGAAATAAAGTCTTGAGTTTTTTCCCAAAAATATCCCGGACAATAGTTTTACCTGAAAACTTATGAATTATTACACAAGACTGGGTTATTTTTAAGTTAAATTCATTTCTATGATATTTCTGGAAATCCATAGAAATGTTGAAAAAAAATCACTTCTTCAGTATTACGCATAATTACCACTCGGGAGTAGGCGGCGGTCTTATGTTTATATTAGATAATTCCACTCAATGAAGGCATAAAATTTGGATGACCGCTTTTGAGTCAAATATCATATTGTGAAACTGTCATATCGCATCAAAATTTTATATTCATTTGAGTACAGTCAACATCCCCATTGCAAGCGGTTTATTAAACTCAAGGTACCTCTACTTCCGCCCAAGATGGCGGTTTTTAAGTTGGCCCACTTTCATCTTGTACTTTAGTTCAATTTCCTTGGCTTCGATATAAAATTGCAATTTTATCTATGGTACTAACTGAACATTGGGCGCGAACCGAACATTCATTCGAACATTACAAAATACAAAATAATTGATAGTGGCCATCTTGCGCGCAAGTACCTTATTCCTCGATAGTTTTTGAATGATCATACCTTCAAAAAATTATCTGCTCCCAATTGATCTACCACGTTTGAACTTTAAAATGAAATTAGAGTCGAAAACTGGCAGTCCAGTCTCTTGGCCTACGTACCAGAGGCGTGGCGTCAGAGATCCTACAAGGGAATCCGAAGCCTATTCATTCACTAATATTTAAAGGTGTTTATAAGGCTTTCCTTGAAGTTGAAGGCAAGCGCTAGAGGAAGAACCCCTACAAGATAGTCGGGTTTCATTAAATAAGCATGCGCTTCCATGCAGAGGGCAGTCCACATAGCCCTTGATCGCGTTGAATGGAGGGACATAACATTAATTTAAACTTACACAAACTTCACTCACAACACAACAAAACGGGGCTTAATCGCGTCTAAATATGATTTATTTAATTACCTTTCGTTGCTAATTCTTCGACGTTTCGGACGTCGCGTTACGTCCATGGTCTCGAAGGAACTGGTGCGGCGAATCAACGTCTTCTAGCCGCGCGAGTTTTTCGATCTACCCGCGCTTAATGTTGATTATTAGGTTGAACACTAAGGTCGTCACTCGACACACACTACACTCACGGCGTCAGGCGATTTATCGGATTATTTGATGTTGTTTACATTTACTAATTACTGGATTCCACGAAGATAAAGCCCCAATTCCTTGGGCAACCCGATGGGAATCGGCTTATATGGATGCCACGCCGCTGAAGTACCGTACAGTTTCAGTGACTTATTCTATGCCCCAATGCATTAGCAGTTCTTGTAATCCAGTCGACGTAGGCCGCGACCCGCGTGTAGACGCCGGGGCGCGCGCGGCGGCCGCAGCCGGCGCCCCACGACACGACGCCGTGCAGCGCCCAGCGCCCGCCGCGTGCGCACGCCAGCGGCCCGCCGGAGTCCCCCTTGCACGCGTCCACGCCCCCTGACAGAATACCTGGGAATAAACAGTATGAATAACAATATATAGCATAGTCATATTCTATCGCGTTGATTTTTTCTTTTACAGTCGAACTGTGTGTAACAGTGTGAATTTGAATTAAAATTGTGGTATTTCCACAATAACATTGATTTAAATGTCACCAGTTCCTTTGAGATTATGGACGTAACGCGACGTCCGAAACTTCCAAGAATTACCAACAAAAGTTAATTGAATAAATCATATTTATACGCTATTAAGCCCCGTTTGTTGTGTTGTAATAATTATTTCACCAAATGTAAAAAAAAAAAAAAATATATTGATACAGTTTCTTCATTGAAGAACAGCGCCATCTATCTGGCTGTCCTAATACCTTCTTGATGGAGAAGCAATGGGACAGAGATTTAGCGTGATACGCCGACGTCTTAAAGTGTGGCTAATGCGCTTAGCATTTCAAAATAAGAAAGTTGCAAAGGATGCTCTTAGTACTATTCGCAAATTTCAAGCCACGTTTATAAAGTTGCGATACCTCAGTTGGTCGGAGCACATCTGCGTTGATATAGAGGTCGCAGGCTCAAATCCTGCTTGCAATTTAGTAGGTCGCATTGACGTAAGGTCGTTGGTATATTACGTACGGTGAATATATATGTACGTTGCATTATGTTTACACATCTAATCAAGACACGGGATCAAATATTTATGTTCATCACACAAATATTCTCCCTTACTGGGATTTGAACCTAGGACCGTTAGCTTTGCAAGCAACGTCACTCCGACTGAGCTAAACCTGTTGTCAATAAACAAGATGGATCAACAATCTGGTCAGGATCGAATGAAACCGTTAGATGAGGACGGTGTAAGACTGGTCGTTGGAGGCCAGGGCTTGAAACCGGTATTTATAAATCTTCTAAAATACACGCTTTTTCCAATGTTCTAAAAGTGTATCTGGAAGAAGCGAGATATCTTTGGAAACACCTGATTCAAGTTATATTTTTTTTATAAAATATACAAAAATCTCGTTATGAACGAAAAGAACGAAAAAAAAACGGTTATTTTGTATGAAGACCATACCGGTTTCCGTGCCCTGGGGTAGGCATGCGTCCAATAGTGGACGATAGACTGATATGATGATGATGATGATAATGTATACTTACCTGCGCATATCATAGAGTCCAGGATCGCCTGTTGCCTGCCCCCCAGGATCTGGTCTTTTCTGCAGGTGGCCAGATCTAGCACCGGGACTGCTGCTGCTCGTAAGACCGGGGCGAAGCTTTCTGTGCTCTCTGTAGATTATCATAAGATGAATTTTAATCTACACTCTATCTTAAAATACTGAATAACTTAAAGCCCGCCTTTCAGTAACTCTACTTGGGGCAGTATAACCATACACTACGTGAATAAGTTTATTTATTTGTTTAAACTATTGCACAATACAGTGTGTCCCAGGATAAAGTGCACAAACGAGTAGGGATGAAAGTAGATGCAATTTTACCGTAAAAAAATGAAAAGAAATTAAAACCAATATTTACTATTTCATGAATTATTTAAAAAAAATGTCGAATGTAGTGGACATTATGGAAACAAAGCAAGATATCTTGAAAACACCAAACTCATATGAAAAGACAGTTTTTTTTTGGATTATTTTTCGCATTTTTCTAATTTCATTAACATAATTAATCCTTTGTAATTATAATTACGTTTATTTCAAATTAATAGAGCCCATAGGTCCACTACATACGACATTTTTTTTTATTCACAAAAAAGTAAATAATAGTCTTAAATTTTTTTCATTACTTTTTTTCGATAAAATTGCATCTACTTTCTTCCCTATTCGTTTGTGCCCTTTATCCTGGGACACACTGTTTATTTGCGTCTTTCCGGTGGTCATACATTTGTAACCATCAAACCAACACAAAAATAAAAAAAAAATTAAAATTTAAATAATATTGGACGCTAAAAATAATTTGCGTAGGTACAATGTTTATTTCTTTATGAAAACCAATGAGATCAGATTTTTAAAATAAAATAAAATTAATAAAAAATAAATATCAGGGACAATCTTACACAAATCGACCTAGTCCCAAACTAAGCAAAGCTTGTACTATGGGAACTAGGCGACGATATACATAACGTATAGATAAATTATAATACTTAAATACATAGAAAACATCCAAGACCCAAGAACAAACATCCGTCGTGCTCATCACACAAACACTTGCCTTGGCCGGGATTCGAACCCAGGATCGCCAGCTTCGTAGGCCGTTGTACAACCCACTGAGCCAAACGTGTCGTCAAAAATACTTCAAAAATACCCGCGGCACCGACGTCACGCCAAAAGTCGAATGTAATGAATGAATGCAATCATTTATTTCAGGCAACATGGCCGATATCATAAATACCGTATAGACTAACATACATATTAATTATAACAAGAAAAGAAACTTAACACGTTTTTAACTGCGATGTGTTAGGCAAGTACAAAGTTTCAGGTGGCTGACCGCAGAAACGACGGAACTTTATACCTTTCGGCCAGAATTCTTCCTTTTAGTAGGCCGCTAGTTTGTCTGTAGGGATTTTCATCGCGATGGCATTAAAATTGACGTTGTGACGAGACTCCAACCTTACGACCCTCAGGATGATTCCGGTCTTCACACGTAAACACTCTACTCTCCTCAGCCTTCGTAGAATGTAGACGGCACACACACAACAGCGTCTTTGGCGTCGCAAGACGCAGCAAGTGTCTGGGTCCTGTCGGTGCGGTATAATAATTCTCACCAGTCTGGTACCCCCATCCAGTGACAGCACACCACCGGCCGGCACTCTCCGCCCCCACGTCGGGCAAGCAGATGGGCCTCACGTGGGAATTGAACTGCACACCGTTGCCTGATCGGGCGACCAGAATGAGCGCTATATCGTTGCTGTGGGGACCGTCTGAAAAACATGAACGTCTATTTATTTTTTTCAAATTATTACTCACGATACGGTACAATACGGAACAACAACTCTCTATTGCACACGTCACAAAACAAAGTGCAAAAGAAAATAATAAATCTAAGAGTAAATAACCTTAGGTAACACATTCCTTATACAATAAAATTAATATAAAACAATTTAATAAACATTTTTTTTTTCGAGTAAGTACATGGTGTTATGAAAACAAGAAATCTGATCCTAGAAACAGTTGTAGTCTAAATACATGCTCGACCGTTGTCTCATTTCCTACTTTACTTAACTCCCACGCTGCGCTTGCCGCTAAGTGGTCTCCATTCGAGAACCTTTCTGCCCTCGGTTCTCTGTTCAAGCCATCGGTTCTACGAACTATGCTCCTGCCCATAGCCACTTCAGTTGGCTTACCCTGTTTGCTATGTCAGTGACCTTGGTTCGTCTATGAATCTCCGCATTTTTGATTCGATCTCGTATAGAGATACAGGGCATAGCCCTTTCCATAGCTTGCTGAGTGACTCTGAGCTTCCTTAAGACGTCCATAGTCAGAGACCACGTCCCGTCTCTATAACCATAAATTAAGACAAAAAGAGAAACCATTTTATAACAAAACTTGTGGACAGATTTGTGTCTGTCTAAAAGTTGATACACGCAGCTACCAATAGGTATCCTACATCACCATTAAATTATTTACGAACATCGAATTATTGCCGATTCCATGCTCACAAACGGTATTGAACCTTTAAGTTTTAGGAGAGACTTTGCCTCCTTATATGTGTCCTACCGCTTGTATAATGGGCTGGGCTGTGCTCCGAGAAATTGCTAGACATGATGCCTAGAGGCACCTTCTACCATCGCACCGCTCGCCATCGGTAAGGTGTTCATCCACACACGTTGGAATCAAAATGGTCGCGCAACGTGCGGTATCAAAGGAATTTTCTACCGCGCACACTCCGAATGTGGAATGAACTCCCTGCCGCGGTTTTGGCGGGAGTCTTCAAGGAGTGAATAGGTTCTTAAAGGGTCGGCAACACGCACGTAATGCCCCTGGCTTTGTATGCGTTCATAAGCTGCGGTGACTGCTTAGCAAGCAGGCCGTACGATTGTTTGCCGCCTTAGTAGTATAAAAAAAACAGCCTGGAGACGTCCACTGCTGGATCAAGGCCTCTCAAAAAGGACGCCAGACGTCACCTTGGGCGGTCCTGCGCCACTTGAATCAACCGAGCTCTAGAGACATTTAGTAGCACAATACCTAACTTCCTCGAAACGATACTTACTCTTCCTGAACTCGGGGTGCATAACCACCTTCTCCACGAGGAAGCTGTGCTCGTGCTTGTCCTGAAACTTTAGCCTGTGCTCTCCCATCACCAGCCTGATGCGATCCACTTGAAGTGGTTGCTGGAACAGGAAATATCTGACATGAGAACCAAAGTTACAGTTATAGAATATAAGAAAGAGCCCGCAACTTTGACCGAGAAGGAAAAATAAGTCATACCGTCTACTCTATACTATTCGCAACTTCAAGTATATAAATTTTATAGATTAGACTAGAAAGTGCCTTCGTTCGCGGAGGAAAAAAAGTCAGTTCCCCTATTCTTTTCTTCAGCGTTACTATCTGTGAATAGTTTACCCGATTTAACGTGGTGATGCCATAACGACATCTACAGTAAACAAAAAAAAACATTTTTTTTATTTAGTGACATCACAGACTACTATACTGTGACATCCAAATAGATAGACCATTACCATTTAATATTTATTCAAAATATCTTCAATGTAGAAACATTTCATTTTTACAACTTTAAAATAGCATAGATTAGATTGTACGAGTATTAATATCTAACAAGCCTGTGACATACGGACGGACGGACGGACATGACGAAACTATAAGGGTTCCGTTTATGCCATTTTGACTACAAAACCCTAATAAAAAGTGAAAAGGACTGTTTGCAGGTCACTTAATCTGACGATATCTTTTGGATTTTTTGGTGTCTTTGCGCTCTGGTGTTCAAATGAATGAGAATGAAAGTACCGGAATGACAAAGCTATAGATTGACAAATTCTTTCTAGATACTCCCATTGGTCTGCGGGCGACGGGGAGGGAAAGATAGCGGGGACGGGTATGAAGTGTGCGCGCGGCGGAGCACGATGACCATGCCGCGCGCACACTTCTTACTCGCCCTCACCATGGGAGTGTCACGAAAGAACTTGTCAAGTTATAGTGCTCGAATGAATGATGTAGCGAATAAATGGATGTATGTCACTTTGTCAGAATAGTAGGCCGCGCTGAGAACTAGTCGCTGGGCAATCATGGCACTCAAGTGTACGAATGAATGAATGATGTAGCGAATGAATAAGTCTACTTTGTTTACTACTTAAAGGATTGGATTTTAAAGGGTCAGCAGCACGCACGTAATGCCCCTGGTGTTGCAAGTGTCCATACTGTTCGTAGGCTGGGGTGACTGCTTAACATCAAGCAGGACGTACCTACGCTTGTTTACCACCTTAGTAGTATAAAAAAAATCTTTGTTTAGTACTTTGCGCTGAGGATCAGTCGCTCAGCTATGACAGCGCCCCGACTTTGCGGCTTGAATGAATAAGTGAATAATGTAGCGAAATAATGAATCTGTGAATGAATAAGCCTACTTTGTCTAAACAGTGCGTCGTGCCGAGGACGTGTCGCTCGGCAATGACAGCGCCCCTACTTTGGTGCTTGAATGAATGAGTGAATGAATGAATGAATAAGCCTACTTTGTCAAAACAGTGCGCCGCGCTGAGAACCAGTCGCTCGGCGATGACAGCAGCCTCACTTTGGTGGTAGAAAGAATGAGTGAATGCTGAAGCGAAAAATGAATCAGTGAATGTATGAATGATTAAGCCTAATTTGTCAAAACAGTGCGCTGCGCTGAGAACCAGTCGCTCGGCGATTACAGCAGCCCCACTTTGGTTCTTGAAAAAATGAGTGAATGCTGAAGCGCAAGAATGAATCAGTGAATGAATGAATGATTAAGCCTACTTTTTGTAAAAACAGTGCGCCGCGCTGAAAACCAGTCGCTCGGCGATGACAGCGCCCCTACTTTGGTGCTTGAATGAATGAGTGAATGACGTTTAGTGAAAAAATGAATGAGTGAATGAATGAATGCTTACTTTGTCAAAACAGTGCGCCGCGCTGAGGACCAGTCGCTCAGCGATGACAGCGCCCCCACACTGGTGCTCGAATGACAGCTTTTCCGTATCCAACATCTGGATCTCCACCTGGAAAATATAACAGAACATTAACATCAAAGCAAGTGTTTGTGTGATGAGCACTAATGTTTGTTACTTGAGTCTTGGATGTTTTCTATGTAATTATATTATAGTCATAAAATATTATAAAGTTGTAAAAATGAAATGTCTGCATATTAAAGATATTTCAAAAAAAAATATAACAGACTATTCAGAGGTCACTAATATTTATTTTTATTTTTTATATGTTTGTATGTGTCGTTGTGGCTTCATCACGCCAAATGGGCTAAACAGATTTACACGGGTAGTTCGGTATCCACAGATCGTTATAGGATACTTTTACCCTACTACGCGATCGAAAAAAGGCAGGTTATGACTTTTTTTCCCCCACAAACGAAGTTATAAATAAATATCTGACACGACTCTATTTCTAGCGCCGTTAGGACGTGTCAGATATTTTCACCCGCTTTGTTATGGCAGATATTGATGCTGGACTGTGTATATAGGAAAACTTTGCAAGTTAAATAAAATATTGTAATAAAAGCTTGTAATAGATGGCTGATAATATTTCCGGAACTTTACCAAAACACCCGACGCAGAGTCAATTAAACAATCATAAAATTACAGTTGCGGATTTCGAGGGGCACTTATAACTAACTGTGCATTAACATCCTTTTGCGCATTAAAATACGCCGAAGGGAGAGGCGGACTCGCATCCGTAGGGTTCCGTACCACTCCGAGGAAAAAAAATACTAAATGGTCCCCTTACCCTTTCAAGGGTTCCGCCGTAGTCAAAATGGCAAAAACATACCCTTTTAGTTTCGTCATGTCCGTGAAAAAAAATTAGTACGTTAAGTCTTTTAAAAATCGTAACCTTATTTTTTATTTCAGTGGGTAAAAAGTATCCTAAAACCACCTGTGGATGCCCAGTTACCCGTATACTAAAAAATGATTGAAATCCGTTTAGCCGTTTTGAATTGATGAAGCCGCAACGATACGTTCATTCGATACGTACATTCATTAAATTCTAATATTATTCAGTTCAGTGACCTCCAATTAGCCTATATTCTTTATTTTTTTTAATATCTTCAATGTACCTTAACATTTTCATTTCTACAACTTTACAATAGTAATAGAAAGGTATCTTTTGAAAAATATGAGCTTGTTTTTTTTTTTAATAATCTGAAGTATGCTCTGGCCGTATACAATTTTTCTTTTTTATCTCATTTCGAAATTGAAAAAAAACAATTTAACGGATTATACATCGGATGTCCACCCGTGACCATGGAAAGCCGGAAAGCTTCCGAAACGTCGGGAACTAAAATGAGATAATATACGCGATATAATCCGTTAAATTGTTTTATTTCAATGAGTAATAATCGCGGAAACAGAAGAAAATATTCTTACGAAATTATTAAAATATCGTTTCGGTTTTAGCCTCTTTAAAGTTGTTTTTTGGAAATTGAGATACTTTTCGAGCATGAAGTCAAAAACCAGTTACATGATAAAGACGCTTACCCGCGTACCCCAAAAACCGCGAACTTACAATTTCTGGGTTACAATAATTACGCACGGCTTACGCAACCAGAACCAGGTCGGATGTCCAGTAGGGTGACACCAATACACGGCGCAGCGCAGGACATTCCCTTTCGAATGTTGGCCATAAATATTTTAAAACCGTAAAGTTGTGCTACTTTGCTCTAAAATTTGCTTCAATTTAATTTAATTTAATTTTCAAACATGCTAGTCTTACAAATAACTAATAATAGTACATTTCCTAAAGGTGCGTCCACACTTGTATCATTTGCTCGTATCCGATCACCGTGCCGTAGCATGACTGTGTATCGCGCTGCTTGGACGCTTACTGTCGGCGCGCCGATAATGCCGCACTCTTCCGATACAAGTGTGTGATACGCGTAGCAAATGGATTTCGAGTGATCGTATCGGCGCAACGTCCAAACGCGTGATCGTGACACGCGATCATGCTACGTGACGATGATCTGATACGGGTAAATGATACAAATGTGGACGCACCTTAACGCATTGTAAATGTAAGAGTAATGTTATACATTGACTAGGCAAACTTTGCTCCTCCTTAGTAATTTAAATATTGGAGCAGAGTTAAGTCAAACCTGCATATTAAATGGTAATCATAACACAGAAACAAATTCCTGAGCAAAAAATGGTTGTCTGTAAGGTAGGTTTACGGACGATAATTTTACGTGATAACGTAACGTTACCTACCCTACCCTACCCTACCCTGCCCTTTTCTACCCTACCCTACCTTACCTAATACCCTACCCTACCTACCTATCTACCTACCTACCTCCCTATCTACCTACCTGCCTGCCCACCTACCCACCTACCTACCCACCTACCTACCCACCTACCTACCCACCTATCTACCTACCTACCTGCCCACCTACCCACCTACCTACCCACCTACCTACCCACCTACATACTCACCTTCCTTCCCACCTACCTACCAACCTACATACCCACCAACCTTCCCACCTACCTACCTACTAACCCACCTACCTACCTACCTACCTACGTACCCATCCACCTACTTACCCACCAACCTACCTACCTACCTACCTACCTACCCACCCACCTACCTACTCACCTACCTATCCACCTACCTGTGTAAGCAGTCGCAGTCGCAGTCGCAGTCGCACAGTCGCAATCGCAATCGCAATGTAACGAGCGGCTCGGGACACTTTTTTGTTTGTGCAGCCGGGCTGGCCGGGCGTTCATCGATTTATTAGACGTTATCACGTCAAAAAAGCAGTGTTGTGACCATTTGTCATCACACATTTTTTTTTCTCTTTATTTAGAGGCATTCAACCCTTAAGGATTATGTCAGCCTCATTGTAACTTATCCTAAATTTCTTTCAATATTGACTTAAATACTGTAATACAAACAAATATACTTTTTTAGCTTCTTTTGAGTTAGATGCAGCCGAAATGCTTAGGCGTGTTCTTAATTTTCTTGACTAATTAACAAAAATGGAATATCAAGGCCTTAAATATATTTTCGGGTTTGGAGCATACTTATCCTAGGGGGAGTAAAGTAGGACCATTTTACGGAATAGGGTAACAATATCATAATTTTATAGCACAGGTATCTTTGTATTAATGGATTATAGTTACCACCAGACAGTATTATCCTCAAAGCAGTGTTGAGGATTATACTGTGTGGTGGTGGTTTATTGTATTTGCATGAGTATTTTTTTGTGATTACGAAATAGTGTCTTAGTTAGATGTGTCAATAAATTGTGCTCACAGGCGCATATTTTCATGCAATTACGACAAATAATACGCATGCAAATACAACAAACCACCACCGGACTATATAATCCTCAAAATCAATCCTATTTTTTCTAGTAACTACAGGAAAATATGCGCATGTCAGCATAATTCATTGTCACATTTAACCAAGATACTATTTCGCGTAAAAGCAAAGGAACTACATATAATCCATTAAACGCCTGAATCTATCAATTACAGGTGTCTTTCGTATGGTAGCTCAGTTGTTGCACAGGATATTGCCCAAATGTAGGGGCAAAAGTTATCAGTAGAGTGACAGTGTTGTTTATTCATACATTCAATGCTTTTGTTTGTACAAAGGCCTTAACTTTCTATTAAGTTTCAACACAAACCCTGTAAGGGCATTATCATCTCCCAGCCCTTTTCCCACTTATGTAGGGTCGGCATAAGATGTTTTCTTCTTCCATTCATCTCTGTTATGAGAAATTTCAGCGCTAACTCCTTTCTTTCTCATGTGCTCTCTCACACAATCCATCCGTCACTTTTTTGGCCTACCGATCGCTCTTCGTCTCTCGACATTCATCGCTAACATCCTGTTACCAATATGACGTTCAACCCTCCTCATTACATGCCCATAACATGCTCCTCATTTCGTCCGTGAAGAGTGCGACCGGAGAACTGGCAGTTTTTCGCTCAGAGAATCAGTTTGGCGATTCAGCGAAGAAACGCCGCCAGCATCTTCGATAAAATGCCGCGCGGCCATTTTTAGATTTAGCTAGCTTTATTTCGTTTTATTTTTAGATTTAGTTTCACTGTAATATTTTTTTTCCGCATGAATTCATTCTCTATTAAAGATTACGCATTAACATTTTTAGTTGTCGGTAAAATATCGATTTATTGTGCATTAAAAATAACATTATTGGCAAGGAAAATAAAATGCAACACAGACCATGTAAGGGTACTGTACTAGATAATAAAAAATATCGAATTATCATGCATTAAATATAACGTTTTGTATAGAAAAAAAATGAAATTAGTTCCCTTATTGTTCCCTTTCTAATATGGGACACAAATGCCCTATGTCGGCACGATTTCACAGTTTTAGCTTTAGCGAGTAAGTGATGAACAAAAAGCCTAAGGAAACCCCAAAAACCACGAACTTGCCATTTCTGGGTTACGACAATTACGCACGGCTTACGCAACCCAGGACATCCCTGTTTTATGGTGGGACATGGCACACATGTTCTTTGTATGGTGCTAGGGTGGCAATGTTGTCGCCTTACTAGTAAGGTGACACCATCTATAAATTTGTTTTTGTGTTTTATAATATAAAGCATATTTGTAATTGTACTTTATCTTGATTAATTTATGCTTTTTCATGATATATTCAATATACCAGTTAAAAACTTATTTGTATTAAAACCCAATAATTACCCTTTATTTGATTATTTTTTCAATCCTTTACGTTTTAGGTAAGTTTAGCCCAAACCAATGCTTAATCTATCTTTAATGATATACTTTTTCTCATTTGCTCAAAGGTAAACTGGACTGGACGGCATATGCATGTTTTGTAATCATTTTGGTTATTTTGTTTATGAGCAATAAAGTTATTACATACATATACAAGAATATCATTTGAAGTAATTTACCAATTTTATCTACTAACCAATCCTTTGTTTAGTTTGGTAACATTTTTTTTTCCATAATGGCAACCCTATTAGCCTCGTAGCATAAAAAAAAACAAAACAAATTGATTATCGCGGGAAAAGTGAAAGCGCGTCTTTTAACAATTCCCGAACAGAACAAAGATGGCACCTGATTACTGCTGCAAACTTACATTTGCGGCCAGCAAATGCACCAACCTTTAAAATTAACATACATTAACTATGGAACCGGCTAGGTTTGTAAGTTTTCCCAGCAGCATATTTAACATTGGAAGGATGAGCTAAAACAGATTTACAAATGCAAACACTATTAGCGCTAGTGTTAAGTAAATCCACGTGAAAAGTATGAAGAAATTTTAGTCTTTGATTTTGCCGCATGAATTTCTAACTTTGTCGAGTTTGGTAATTTAGGCAGTCTTTTGAATTTACGCGCTTTCAGTGTTGCCAGAGTTATGTAATTTTTCATTGTTTACCTTAAACGGTTTGTTTTTAAGCGATTACTTCAAATTAGGTAAGTGGAAACGTGAGTTCAAT
Source organism: Hedya salicella (assembly GCA_905404275.2). Classification (NCBI taxonomy): domain Eukaryota; kingdom Metazoa; phylum Arthropoda; class Insecta; order Lepidoptera; family Tortricidae; genus Hedya; species Hedya salicella. Next base: position 7,716,515 of record FR990099.1, read on the forward strand.
ACCCGTTTTCCTATTCTAAAGTTTAATTGATTTTCAGTAACGTTTTTTTTATCTGTGTTTACATTATGCATAGTTTTGAAGTTTGGCATCAAAACATCACATTTATTTCAGAGTTTATTAAATTACCGTACCGTACTTTAATTTTATATTATTTGCTTAGGTACCTACTTCCTTCTCTTATTTTGTTTATTTTGCGGGAAGCGTTCATTAATCCAAAGTGAAACGGTAAAAATCTTCAAATAACTACATATTGCATTATGGAAGATATTTATATTCCTGAAAAGTTGTAGAATACGATGTAGAAACCTCATTACTGTATCATCTGATAATTCGTAGTTTCTCCAAAAAACACAGATACACATATACACAATAGTGCTTTGTTATGCAAATTGTTATGTGTTATTTGGCGCTAGTGCTTGAAGTGGAAGCCGAGTAAGCGAATGAATGTAAAATTGAACCACGAGCGGAGTGAGTAGTTCAAATATAGATTCCTGAGCCTAACGAGGTTTTAAAGACAAGAGAAGTTAAATAATTTTGCAGGGTGCGAAACTCACACAACTTTTTACCTCACTGCAGCGAGGAAAATGTGAGATGTAAGAAAATTTATGAATTTATAACATTTATAACAATTATTTTTTCATCAATAGTACATTACTGCAGACGCCGCGAAAGAAGGGCTTGCCGAGTGAGTAGGTGTAGACGGCCGACCGTAGGGAGGCCGGATGGTGATACAAAGCCGGCAAGCACTTTTCACGGCCAGAGGCATGTATAGTGTTTTTCTCAAACATATGCAATGAAATAAAGAAATTTACCACTCAAAAAATTACACAACTAAAGTTTTTGAAATTTTCCCTTCAATCCCTCCATAAAGTTTTTTTTTACGGAAGTCGTCCGTATTTCGCGTGTGTAGTGAACACAAATCTATATGAACCATATAGATTTGTGTTCTTTATAGCAGTTCGTGTGTAATAGGCATTAACGCGGATATTTTTGGTCCAATAACCATTCAGTCACTAGAAAAAAAAAAAAAACAGCTGTTCAGTCTGTGCATGACACAGACGCCATGCTTACATTAAAATTAAAAATAAATTACTTCCCGGCCTAAGCCTTCAATTTTGTATGAAATTCCTTTACAGTTCTCTCAGGTTTTTCGCCCGAAACGTGATACTTTGAAACCGGTTTTAACGCACGTAATGACGACATTTCAGCGCATGTTTGAGAAAAACTAGTTCTAATTAATCTACGAAAAGAAACTATAATCCATTGAATCTACGAAACACACTCATAAAAAATCAAACAAATAAACATATAAAAAAATATAAATTCGAACTTCAAATGATTGAAATTTTCCTTCTAGGGGATAAAACAATTTTTCCCGCGCAGATTTGGAGCTGTAAATGGAACTTTTCTGAGCGCGTGAGGTGAAAATAAATAATATTAACACAAGTCTTCTTTTGTCGGGTGTTAAAAACTAAATCAGATCAGTTTATTCTTTTACGAGCTACGATTTCACAGACATCACAAGTACACCTATACACACGTTAATCTTAGGTATAAGAATCAACACCCCTTTTTTCCACGTGGTTAAAAATACGCATTTAAAGTATTTAAAGTAAGTAATGACCTAAAATCAGAGCAACGGCCGCTCACATTTCCGGCCAAGGCCAGCAAAGTTTTATCATAATCCAATGCAGACGAACTCAAACACAAAATGCAGGTGTGTTGTGTTATATTATCATCTTAGAGCAGGGGTCGGCAACCTGCACTCGCGAGCCACACGCGGCTCCTTAGATGTGAAGCTGCGGCTCTATAGATTCTTATAAGGTTTTTTATCAAAAATAACTATTTATTGTTGGCTAGATTTTTTTGTGGCTAAAAACTTAGAAATTTTGTAAATTGTACTTTCAGACACTTCCGACTGAGAAGGTTGCCGACCCTGCCTTAGAGCATTTAACCACTGGAGATCCTATACGCAATGGCGTGCGGCCCATTGCATACAGTGTGTCCCAGGATAAAGTGCACTAACGAATAGGGATGGAAGTTGATGCAATTTTATCGACAAGAAAACTGAAAAAATATTAAACCATCATTTACATTAATATGAATCGAAACAACGCAAAATGCAGATTTCTGGCCGAATGGTGTAGTGTTTCGGCAGTTCCGGGGCAATCTGCCGAAACCCATACCAGATCAAAAGACACAACGGAGCCACAGAGTTACGTCGCCTAAATCGAACTAGTTTTGAAAGTGTGTATATGTTTTTGCAGTTCACAGTGCCTTGGTTTTTACTGTAATGCTGTGGAACTTTTTGAATAGTAAATAAATGGCTCCATATAGGCACAGAGAAACTGGCTACCCCCGTAATCAAAACATTGTAACCGACATCGCGGGTCGGTTTAAACAATAAATTGTCACTGTAGTTTTTTTGTTTCTAGGTGATTTGATCAAATAGCTTTCACCAAGGTGAATGTAGATTCTGGGTTCACATAACTATTGGAAAAAAATATAAAATTCACATTTTCTTTTAACGACCGATATGTAGTCTACACGTCGTATACACAATTTGGCGTTCTGTATTAACTTAAATGACATTACATAGTTCTATGTCAATTTTTTGCACTCAATTATACGAGAAAGACATTTGTTAAGTTCTTTTTAGCAGGAATGTCCAATTTGGACCATTTTATTAAAAAGTACATAGTTTTTTTTTGGAAATGTTATGTTTTGCGAACCATTCGCAGTAGAAGTATTAAATCCCTAACTGAAAAAAAAAACGGCCAAGTGCGAGTCGGACTCGCGCACCGAGGGTTCCATACAAAATATACGCTACAAACGGTCATGTTTATGAAAATCCAGTGTTAGCAGACCCCTGCTCCTAAGCATTAACGCAGTGCACGATCATTTTATATTGGTTACTGATATAGACAGACAGACATAAAATTAGTTTTTTTTTAGTATTTGTTGTTATAGCGGCAACAGAAATACATCATCTGTAATTTCAACTGTCAAGCTTTCACGGTTCATGAGATACAGCCTGGTGACAGACGGACAGACGTCACCGAAGTTTTGGTTACGGAACCCTAAAAAGTGTATTTTTTATTTTCATTTGCTTGTACGTACTTTATTGTATAGGTTCAACATAATTGTATGGAACTAACGGAATAGAAAATACGAAAATGTCATGAAAATTTTGGGGCACTTTTTTTTTCCTATCAGGATTTGTAAATAATTAATATTAATAAAAAAATATGTTCTGAGTAGAAAAAAACACAAAAATTCCAATTTTGAAGATTAGTTAAATAAATTGATTAGATATTTAATTGCAAAGAATAAGTAGTAACATCAGTGTTATTATTATAGATAATTATAAATTTTAATAATTAGTCCATCATGTAAATATGTTAAAAAATATTCGACACATTTTTATCTTTTTTTAGGTAATCGAAAAATAAAGGCGATACATTGAGTTAAAATGTCGCGTGACGTTACTCTTAGGAGCTTAGGCACAAATTTTAATTAGGAGTGAAGTCCTCATGCGATTTATCTGAGTATTTTTTTATTATTTTCAAAAAGCAAATTTCCAATATTTTTTTATTATCTAGCTGACGGACTTATTAGAATTTTGATCTTCATAGCCAGTCATCATGCCTATTATAATGTTATGTGACAATAATTAGTGCTTACATACTAGCATTCAAATATCTCAGATATTATTATAACATATCATGAACATATCCATTCACACTATAATAAGCATGTACCATAAACTACCGTGATTAATTTATTTTTATGAATACAAGGATATAAATAATGAAAATAAATTCAAGATTCCGACTGGATTTGGATTGTAACCAGTGCCTTGTGCCTTGCCAGGCGCACCCTCTGCCAATAGGGAACATGCATGAATTTTTTTATCGCTTTTCTTAACTAAATATCAAAATATCGTAAAAATTATTTCAAAATGTGAATTTAAAATTTAAATCGGCCAAGAAATACGCAAGATGTAGGCATTTTAAACTACTAATTAGACAGAGAGGTCCAACGTGCACTGTTACGTCATGGTGAACTCCGGTCATATAAACTCCATATTAAATTCTGTTTTGCTAGAAAGAGATAGAATGAAATGTTTGATGGCCTATATCTTGGTTATTTTTATAGTTATTCGAAAAAATCTTTTTGTCTAGTGTTTTTTACATGAATGAGCTCTTAATAAAGCAAAAAATTAAATTCATGAATATTCCCTATTGAGCTACAGAGTCCAGTCAGCTTGTCAGACGCAGATAGACAACAACAAGTTAATAGGAACCAAGACATTAAAAGCTAAAGTAGCATACACATAAACCCTATATTATAAATACTAATATATATCATCTAAAGTATCAAAGCATATATATCATCTAAATATATAAATATGATTAGATTAGATATATTTTAATTAATTCACAATAAAATCATCGATTAGTTACAAACATTTAGTTGCAAAATATTTATAGAATTTTAATATGAAGCCATCAATAATAATATTAACTCAATATATAAAAAAAAAGATAAAAATATACGTCACAATTAAAAACAATAGGTCGGTTTATGATCTTCTTTGAAAAAGTTAATAATGTTTGAATGAAAATAACATTAAAAAAAAAAAGTTTTTTTCACTATTGGCAGTAATCGATATAAGAATGTAAATTTTTGGGGGAGTGTAGCAAAAACTTACCTGTTTTGAAAGGAAATTATAACTTTATCAATTTTGTTTTTAATTTTGTAACTTATTTTTAACTTTTACTGCTTAAAAATAATAAATCGAGTATCAAATAATTTATAGCTCGTGAAAACTAGGTACGCGATTATTAAATGTTCCTTATTTCTTACCTGCCAAGGAAAAGCCCCATACGGCGTTTCAGTTCCTCCAACGATCTTCGCCATTCTTTGAGGATTAAAATCAACAGTCCTTGTTCCGCACTGCACTTTATTAACCTTTCCAGGCCTTTGCAAGAGATTCTGATTAAAATAATTAGTAGAAAAACTAGAGAACGCCTTCGAAGGTCGCGTCCTATTTCTATAATATTCCATATGATTTATTCTATTCGCAAAATAATCCGCGATGCAAGAATTAATAACTAAAATTAAAACGATTACTGGCAACATTTTCACTTTCCGTTCACAACTTTAATAAATTAAAAATATATTTCCCGCGCTCTATTTTTGTACATTCTTTTTTTCAACGTGCGCGCCTCGCGACTTTCAAATTCAGAATGAAGGATGTGTTAATCGAATCGTACAAGATAGCTTTTTTAAAAACGAAGCCGATCGCATACAGCCAATGTGTGTCAGTGGTGCGTTCATTGTGCGATTAAAAAAAGCTATTGTCAACGCTTAACGATCTAATTTAAAATAATGCTTTTGAAAAAGGAATTCGATTTCTTTTTTATCTGTGTCAAGGTGAATAAAACGAGTAAAAGTTTTGAAAGTGCATGTAAACATTGCAATTAAATACCCTTTTTTAAAGGAGAACCGGTTTTTCAACTGGGATTTTAAGCCTTAAGGAAATTATTATTGCCCAGAAACTTATTTTGAAAGCAGTCTTTACTGTCTCTGACACTCTATTAAGTTAAAAAATTGGCGAAAAAAATTGAGTTTTTATATGTTTGGCGGTTTATTTGCGTAAAGATTGAATATTATTTTCTTTAAGTTTGGTATAGATACCGTAAAGGCTATATTTTTTTAAAAATAGTGATTAACTTTCGATAAATAAAATATATATTATGACACTAAAAGAACGCGATAAAAACAAAATTATGTTATTTCATTATTATTTAATCCTTATTTAAAAGCTTGTGAGTGAGTCGTGGACATTGACACAAAGGGATAAAAAATGTCTAAAGGCATTTGAGATGTGGACTTGAATAGGTACCTATTGACTATCGTTAATGAAAATGGCTAAAGGCATTTGAGATGTGGACTTGAATAGGTACCTATTGACTATCGTTAATGAAAATGGGTCACCTGATGCGAAATTATGCTTTCTTTGTAAATATTCTAGAAGGTAAATTTAATTGAACAAGGGGCAGAGAAAGACCAAGGCTAACTTATTTTAATCAAGTGAAGCAAAAAGTGGGGGTTGTCTCGTATCAGGACACCATAAGGCTAACAGGGGCTAGGGAAGAGTGGGGATTATTCCACCGAAAAGTACGAAGAACGCTCTTACGTTACGTGCCGAATTTAAAAGCTCGTAACGCCAATAAAATCTTTAATTTTACAGATTATTCCTAAAAGTCACTTATACTTACCTAAAGGCCATATTTTATAGGAATTGTGATAAAAGCTATAGATTAAAAATAAGTATTACCTCTTGACATTTTGTCACAAATGTACATTATATAATTTCACCATTATGCGATTCGTATTTTAAGGCTCTCAGTCAAAATATATCTCGATTACGTTACATGAAAGTAATATTGACATTCGATCTCGCGAAGATGCATTTCGATAAAACCGAAATTTTGGGGTCAGTGAGTCTGACTCATTTGTTACCGCACAACAATTATTTTAAGTATCGCTCTGAAATCGTAAATCGAAAAAAAACAAAAAGTTGCCTACGACTTAGTGGTGGTGTTAAAAAATCATGACCCTCTTTGTTTCATCGTAGTCGGCTGGACTAACAGGTTTAGATCTGCTTATCCTGACGATTTCTGCAAATCTTTTATTATTATAGAAAATTATATCGGGCCTGGAGGAGATCTTTTTTTAGCGATAAGGCCGCCTATTGTTAACTTACATAACCTTCATTATCACAACACAACATTTTTTTTGAATAAAAAAGAACCGACTTCAAAATAAACTAAAAAGCCATAAATAATCTTTTATGTACGGTACGGGTCACATTTAAATCACCTTCTGAAGTCGGTGCCAAGCCATTCATTTATTACTATTAAGAACCGCGGTGGTGAGCCTTCACTTATTATCTACCTACATATATATTTAGTCATAGTAATTCGTATTTTTGTTGAATAAAGAACTTTATTTACTTCAGGTTTGTCACCGACTTCAAAAGGTTATTCAAATGTGATCCGTACCGTACATAAAAGATTATTTATGGCTTTTAAGTTTATTTTGAAGTCGGTTCTATTTTTATTTAAAAAAAAATATTTTTCGCTTTTTAGTGATGGATTTTAGTAATGATATAAAGTAATTTTTAGAGCCCAGAATGGGAAGATTGAGGAGGCACTTTGCACGCATCTCGAGTCTTTGGAAGCAAGAAATGTAAAAGTTGGTTAGTTCATTGTACCTTCCATCATCAGCTCAGCAAGAAATGATGACAACCAGAGGAAAACAACTGATAACATTAGAAAAATATGTACAAAACATTGTTAGTGCCTATAATATTTGAGGGTTTCTCTCGATTTCCCTGGTATTCCATCATCTGATCCTGACTTGCTGATAAGGAGGCTACTTCAGGGACACACAAAAAAGAATATGACTCACAGTCTTAACGTATCTACCTATAATAGATGATTTTTTAAAGAATTATCCTCTAACTCTTAACTATTAAGAAGTTGTACCTTCCGTCATCAGCTCAGCATGATGAGATGATAACTACCATATGCAAATACTTAAATAGCTTAAGAAAATATATGAAAAACGTCATAAGTGCCTATAAAATTTAAGGATTGCCCTCGTTTTCCCTGGGATCCCATCATTATATCCCAACTTGGTGGCAATGGGACCACCTCGGGAGTTTATCCTTTCAAATAAAAATAGAACTTTTAAAATCGGCCTACAATTAATCGAGTAATCGGTGAACATACATAAAAAAAAATACAATTTATCGAACATATAACCTCCTCCTTTTTTGGAAGTCTGTTAAAAAGGGGCTTATTCGCGTATAAATATGATTTATTTAATTACCTTTCGCTGGTAATTCTTTTGAAACTATGGATGTAACGCGACATCCGAAACGTCGGAGAATTACCAAGTATTTATACGCGATTAAGCCCCGTTGTGATAATGAGTGAAGATCGTCTAAGTTCAATTCAATGTTTTACATTACCTTTTTTATCGCCTTTCTCTAGGGCATAACAAAGGAAGCCAATAAATTGGTACGCAGTTTGGCAGACATCGAAACGTGTAAAATGTATGTTGTTTTCATGAAATAAAAAAAATACAAATATTTCTACTGGGCATTAAAAAAATGTATTTTCTACAAGGAACAAAAATATGCCCAAATTCGGAATGAAAACTTATAAATAATTATAGAAATATTCTTCAACTATTTTCTTATATTATAATAATAATCATTAATATATTAATTATTATAGAAATAATAATAATTATAGAAATTATAACCATAATTATAGAATTTACGAAAATAACAAAGTAAACACAATAATGATTTTCCCATTGCTCCATTTTAATGCATGTCTGTTAGGCCCTATGGTTGCTTGGCAGATAATGCCATTAGGCATTATAGAAATTGTAATAACTTAAAAATTATAATAATAATTACAGAATTTAAGAAAAGAACAAATTAAACACAATAATGCTTTTTCCCACAGCACCATTTTCGTGCATCTCTGTTTGGCCCTATGGTTGACAGGTAGAGATGCCATTTGGCATTGAGTCCGCCATTTGTACTTTCTTGTGTTTTGTGTAATGGAGTTTAATAGTACATTGTGCACCGTGGGCGGTAGAGAAGGAATCACAAACGAGAGTACATTGAAGGCCGAAGTCGCAGGCTGAGGGCTTAAATGACTCGAGTTTGTAATTCCGTTACCGCCCGAGTAACACACAATGTTTTTCATCACACTTGTGAGGAAACTAATAAATCATTAAGTCAGAAAAGTATTGTTACTTTCAAGTGTCACAAGTTGCAAGATTGTGTCATAAAGTGTCATTTTGTGATTGGTAAAATCTCATTGCATAGATAACATAAACTAAGGTTTCATTTTTTTTTCGTTCGTCCAACAAAACTTTCGTTCCGAAACAATTTTTTAATTTTGTTGTATACAATCCTTTACGTAAATTAATAATTGTAAAATAGTATCTATTGACAAGCTATTTTAACGTATTTAACTATAGCGTCGACGTGTATTTATTGATATTACATTATGTATAATACAAATTTGTTGATTTTGACTAATTCCATTCGGTTCCGTTCTAAACCTGGCATATTAGAGTAGTGAATGCAGTCAAAAAAAAAAATTTAAACAAGTCATTACGCCCATGGCGTTAATGGAATAATAAAAAGCCCACGGTTTTAATTAAGACCTTGTCGCTCGTTTTGCTTGCATGTAATGACATCGTTTACGAACAAGTGTGATGAAAATAAATAAATAATACACTATATCTAAACTTTTATTTCTTATTAATGACTTTTTATAAAAAAGAACAGGTCAGTGAATCGTCACCATTTCTAAATCTATAGGTAAACAACCTTCGCCACACATTTCATTTAAATTCATAACGCGTACTGTTAAGAACGAAAGTGTGACATTGAAAATGTTTCATACATATAATTATGCCTCAAACAATAGATGTATGTCTATTGACCCTGATGATTTAAACGTTCAATTTCATTGATATTAAGATTGAGAAAGTAATACACGTTTGTATGTGTCATTGCCCTTTAAACACAATACAGATCACAATTTAGTTTTTTAGATGAGTGAGAGAAGAGATAAAAACCGGTCAAGTGTGAGTCGGGCTCGCGAACTGAGGGTTCCGTACAAAATAAACGGTACAAACGGCCATATCTGTGAAAATCCAGTCTTAGCAGTCCTATTCCTAAGCAAAGTATACGCGGTGTTCGATCATTTTATATTTTATTACTGTTACCTACATAGGCAGACAGACAAAATTATACTGTTTTTAGTATCTGCTGTTATAGCGGCAACAGAAATACATCATATAAGATAAGACCGCCTAGTGTCTACCGTAATTTATGTTAAGGCTCTATTGTACTGTTTCTGTTGTTGGTGTGCAATAAAGAATTGTTGTATTGTATTGTATCATCTGTGAAAATTTCAACGGTCTAGCTATCACTGTTCAATATACAGGGTGGTGACAGACGGACAGACCGAACGACGGACAGCGGAGTCTTAGTAACAGGATCCCGTTTTACCCTTTGGGTGCGGAATCCTAAAAATGTGAAGGTGGAAATTTATTAATTTTGAAAATGTTAGAAAGACGCAATTGGAATACCTTAAAGGACAGGTTGACCCGTGAAAAGCTTCCGAAACGTCGGGAATTCAAATAAGATAATATACGCGATATAATCCATTTAAATTGTTTTATTTAAATGAGTGATAATCGCGGAAACAGGAGAAAATATTTCATATATTTTTTTCTTCATAGAATTTCACAATTAAAAAAAAATATATGATACAAATAATTTGTCAATTTTTTTTTTATTAACAGTTAGATACAAATTCTTTGTTTTTTTTTTTAAATTATATTACACTCATAATCTGGACGAGTTCTTTAACAACTGGCCGATACAGGCATCTCATTGCTAGTCCTGGAAATCCATTGGAGAGGCCTTTAACTAGCAGTGGGACAGTCATAATACGTAATCATTAAATTGAGGAAAAAACGTAACTTTCTCGATATCTTTCAATTTATTGTTACGACGGCATATACAGTGCAACATAAATATATCATAGGCCATTGGTTAATTTACATAGATATGTATTAAAGATTTTTTGGGTTAGGTACTCAAAATGATGAAAAATAACGTTTTAACTCTTCAAGGTTTTTCAACTCTATCTATGTATTATTATAGTTAGAAAAAACCAGCCAATTAAGTGTCGGATTCGCGCACCGAGGGTTCAGTACAAAATATACGCTACAAAAGGCCGTATGTATGAAAATCCAGTGTTAGCAGAGCCCTACTCCTAAGCAAAATGTACGTGGTGCTCGATCATTTTATATTGGTTACTGACATAGATAGACAAACATAAAATTATACTGTTTTTAGTATTTGTTGTAGAAATACATCATCAGCGAAAATTTCAACTGATTAGCAATCACGGTCGGACAGACGGACAGCGGAGTCTTAGTTATAGGGTCCCGTTTTAACCTTTGGGTACGGAACCCTAAAAACGAAAGTCTGTACAGTGAAGACATTTTAATAAATTATACTAAAATAAAAATTGAGATTAAATTTACCACTGCTCGAAAACAATATATTTATGCGTTTGGTGTGGGCTCGGTGTATAAATAGCTATAAGTACATGGGCTTCAAATGTCACTTACAGGCGATGGCTGTTTTCCTGTTTTGGCTGTTTACTTTAGAGTGCTCGAGACCGCCGCCAATTTTGAGTAACTTACCTGTACCAGATACCTATACTAACTTAAAAATTATAATGGCATTTTGCGTTAGGTTCATAATAGATAATCCTTACAGGATAATTAAATATAACAATTTAACGGATTATATTGCGTATATCTCATTTGAGTTCCCGACGTTTCGGAAACTTTTCAGCTTTCCTTGATCACGGGTTGATGCGAAAAGATATATTTTCCACTGTCGGAAAAGTTTGCGCAAACTACCCACTTTGAGAAAACAAATAATCTAATCTGTAAAGACATGTGCCAAGAAGGCCTTAATCATTTTATTGTAATAATTTACCAAGCAGCTTTTCACAAATGAGGCGTACTGAGGAGAAAAGAAACGCTGCAAAGAAAAACTCCAGACTACCTCATTACTAATTATAATATTTTAAAAACAAAAACTACTAAACTACTTTTTAACAGATAAGAAGATAATCGTTAAATTGTTTTATTTAAATGAGTAATAATCGCGGAAACAAAAGAAAATATTATTGCAGGACAATTTTAACACAAATCTAACTGGTCCCATGGTAAGCTCAATAAGGCGTGTGTTATCAGTACTAGACGAGGATATATTTAATACATGAATGTACTCATGTACTTATAATAGAAAACGTCAAAGACTCAGGAACAAATAATGCTCATCACACAAATATTTGCCCTTACCGGGATTTCAACCCGGGACCTTCAGCTTCGCAGGTAACGTTACACCCACACAGCTAAACCGGTTGATATATGTATACTCTGGTAAATATGTCTTTTTGTGGCTATAAACCACTTTTTTATAAGTTCAATATTTAATCTTACGGAACCACATCTGTATAAATTTAGTTGAACAAATTAATTCACAGTTAACTCATTATATTAGTTTAAGGGCAAATTACGGAAAATCCCATCACCGTAGTGGAAAAATTGACAAGATAACAAATACTAAACGATAATTCATAGAATCGATTAAAATTCAAAAACTCCGCCCTCATTTTCATATCGAATGGTTTTGCGCAGTTTTCTCAGATCCAGTTGTAACCGGTTCAGTTGTATACTATGAAAAACATTTGGTTCCACTTAAATATCGTGTTCGACGACAGCAACTCCTACAATCCCCATTCGTAAGCACGGACGTGGCTCGCGAAACAAAACTTGGTTTTGAATATCCGGTTGCTCCGTGCAAAGTAAATCTGCCCTTGGTTGTTGAAGGTGTATGCGTAGATTAGGTTTGAGTCTAATCCTGAAGTGGCGTTTTAGGTCCAGGTGTTAACATCGTTTTTTTTTTCAAAAGTTTACTCCCGCTGAGCTAAACCGGTCGTTGTTGTGGTCTCCTCTTGGAAAATGCCGCTAGACTCAGTCTTGGAAAAGTGCCCTTGCGGCCTATACATTTCGGGGAGTGTGCGGCGGGACTGCATGAACCAATTCCACCTTCTCCATTTCGTCACTATGAGACTAGAGGTGGATTTGGATTCGACCCTTAAATTTTTTATATCAACGACTCGAACAAAGCTATTTGTTATATTCCTCGTCAGGACAGCTAAAGAGTGCGGAAATCTCTTCCAGCATATCTTTTCCCGGAACAATATAACTTGGATCTCCTCAAGACGAAAGTGAATAGACACTATCTAGAAGCTCGCTCCATCGTCGGCTTCATCGTCACTTACCAACAGGGGAGATAGAAGTCAAATGCTTGCCTATTTTACATAAATAAAAAAAAAAAACAGAATGGAGATCGTTACTTCATTCTACATGCTAGATACAGTCAGACAAACACACATAAATTATGCCAATACCTGAGGATGTGAGCCCGCGTGACTCTTGCCCCAGATTCAGTGCCATATTTACAGCATTACCATAGTAATCTGCGTAACTTTGACCCAGAATATGGAGGACATATTGCATTGTGGCGTCTGCAAAACAATGCTCAATACTTAATAATTTATTGCATTCCACAATAGGGCTGTTGGCTGATCTCAAAATTTACAAGTACTTATAAGATCCTGATAAAACAAGCAAAATCAGGAACTACGTTAAAAAAAATTAAGTACGATATCTTATGTGTAGCTTGTTTTATGAGCCTTGAAAGTTGAGTGGGAAAGTTCATTTTTAAAGTATGAAAATATTAATAACTAATGATACCATTGAAATGTATGGTCACTTTTGTCATGAAATAGGTCCGACAGTTAGTTTATCAAAAAATATTGGACACGTTTTTTTCTTTTATCAATCAAACAAAAAAAGACAAAGATAAAACGCGTCAAAGTTCGGGAGTGCGCGCGCATGACGCGTGACGTCACGCCGTGCGAAAGACGGTCGCACGGCGTGACGTCACGGAGATCTTGAATGGGCTATATCTTCATAATTTTTTGTTTAATTTACAAAAAAAATTTTTGTCGAATATAAGAAAGGAAGTAAGTAATCACTAATCAGGGAATCACACAAATCGACCTTGCCCCAAACTAAGCAAAGCTTGTACTATGAGTACTAGGCGACGATATAGAACATAAGCCTATAATACATATACGGGGCATGGACGTAGCGTGACGTCCGAAACGTCGAGGAATCACGAACGGAAGGAGATTAAATCCTATCCTGCTAATATTATACACTAGAATAAATTTATTTTCGTACGCTACTAAAGCAAATATGGAATAATGAAAAGGTGTCGATAAACATACATTTTCTTTGGTTACCGCAATCCGAGGTCGTATTGCATCAGTCAATACTCGTATTTCAGGTAACACTAGTTGCCACTAATATTACTAATTACTAGTACAGAATTGGCTATATAATGTACTAGTTTCGACGACGTTAGCGACTTTGGTTGTGTATACTTAATTGAAATATATAATCTGTTTATTACCAAAACAACAAAAAAGTAAAAAAGAAAAAAACAACTTATACTAGAAAATACATTGAAGATATTTTCAAAAATATAAGAGTAGACATACATGCCAGGAAATACACACGATTTATCTTCACGAGTCACTGAAACCAAGATAAACGGCATCAAACTTTGTAATTTTTACGACAAAAAACTAGTTAATGCAATTGATACGCAATCTTTATTTTTAGAGAACTCTCTGTAAAAAATCCATAATTAAATACATATAAATATATTCTAATTTCCGAATGTAAAAAAGTTTTGGATAGAAACTGAACTATGTTTCGAAAGTTATTTCAGTTATTCCATTATACATAAAGAACAAAAACCATGAAAATTCGTACATTTTCGCTTGGAGCCCTTTAAGGCGGCCACATTTCTGCTTTCCTTGGGGATTCCATCCTAGGGTTTGCCTCGGAACGGGTTCTGGGTCCCTTCGGAGCGCGTGCCCAATCCAGCTCCATTTCTGACGCTTTATCTGCTGGTCGATCGAAGTCTCGTTGCAGCTTTCCCACAGATTTGCATTGGGAATTTTCTGGCCAATTATACCGAGGATACGGCGGAGATATCAGTTGATACAAGTTTCAAGTCGAGGCGAGATGTCCTGTGTGAGCTTCCATGTTTTTCACCCGTAAAGGAATACGGTTTTTAAGATGGACCGGAATAATTTCAGTTTGACTCTCCGGGTCAACTTCCGTGATTGCCATATGGGCAGAGCTATGCGCTGCTGTCATATACACACACACACATACACTACTATTACGGTTTGAACCCAGCAGAGGCGTGGCTTTAGGAAAATTATAATGGAAGCCTAATCGGATTCATTGACTTCATATTTAAAGAAAAAGGTGGTTATAAGCTTTTTCTTGGGCAACCCGGTGGGAATCAGCTAATATGGACGCCATGCCACTAGAACCCAGTGACAGACATTAATATTAACAGACAGTCAAAATAATTGAGAGCGATGCATCGCAATGCTTAAAGCTAAACCATAAAATTACAAATATTTCCACTAAACGATCTGCATATTTCCATTGACACAGTAATTAGGTACTGGCTTAACTGTACACTGGGTCATGAATCAGTCGCCAAGGTCCGCCCTTATGTTCTATTAATAAATCTCGTGTCACATAGTGGTTGTGATCTGACTCATCCATTCAACAAGACACACTAAGTACGAACACACCGCTGCTCAAAATACGCTGATACATCATAAACGCAGTGACGTGACTTAACAGTGATTTAAACTTACATAATCTTCACTCATTATCACAAAACAACAAGACGGGGCTTAATCGCCCCCTATGAGCTTAATCGCTCGCTATGAGTTTCTTTCGAGAGCATGGACGTAACGCGACGTCCGAAACGTCGAACAATAACCAATGAAAGGTAGTTAAATAAATCATGTCATCAATGAGTGACTTAACAGGTTGACAGTCCCGAAGCAACATACAGCCTTCATCAGGCAAGGAACATTTTTAGACACGTTTTAATTCAATAGGCTTTTGTCCTAAAAAAATATAGTTCGACTGTCAGTTAGATTATCAAAAAATATTGTATTCATATTTTTTTCTTTTGTCAATTAAACAAAAAATGATGAAGATATAGCCCGTTAAAGTTCCCTGTGACGTTACGCCGTGCAACAATTTTACGCACGGCGTGACGTCATGCGCCCCCACTCCCAAACTTTGACACGCTATATCTTTGTCTTTTTTTGTTTGATTGACAAAAGAAAAAATACGCATCCAATATTTTTTGATAATTTGACGACTAATTAGAATAATATTTTTTCACTTCTCCTGCTCAAAAAGTAGGTCATATTAGCTTCGCGAAGCGGGACTAAAATAGTACATTTAGCCCCTAGGGTTTAAAAGAAAGCCATATAATCCCATACAAATTTCTATGAAACTGAAAAAAAAAACTTGCGGCCAGCTACATACTACTTACGAATAATTAAAAACAAACAAACCAACCTCATCAGATTGGCCAAAATTTTTGATCGTATTGCAGCCCTTCACATTAAAAAGTAAAAATTGTCTATGGCCATTATTAGTTTTAAAAAATATATAAGCTGTCAATTTAACTATAAAGAATTGCTCAAACTGAACTTTTTATTTTTCATGAAATATACAATTTTAGTGTTAAGTCTTTTTTATTTTCTCGTAGTCGAAGTGAAAAGCAGAGTGTTTAACACGTGGCTAAAAGCCACTATGATACTCAGACATATTTGTCCTCGCTCACTTCCTGAGCTCGTCCAAATAATCACTTCGTGTCATAATGGCTTATTTTAGCCCCTTGTCAAAAAATCTACCATTTTAACCAGGGAACTACCCTATTGGTCCAAAATGTCACCTGGAAACACTACAATCAATCCGAATGGTTATTTTTGTAATGAAAAACAATTAATTTGTTGTATTACGATAGCAATAATGGGTTACAAGAATAAAAATAAATTTTAAAAGTCAATGATTTCTTTCTATATGTTATTTGCTATCCGAATTGTTGAGATGTTTTATAGGATGTCAATTGATCCTACAAAAAAATCATAACCCTCTTTTTTATTCAGTGTAGTCGGGTAAAAAGTATCCTATAACCATCTGTGAATAGTGATGAACTCACGACAACACATCGAAAATTTTCAAAAAATAAATCCGATTATTGACTTGAAAATAGTCTGTTACAATTTTTAGGGTTCCGTAGCCGAAATGGCAAAAACGGAACCCTTATAGATTCGTCATGTCTGGCTGTCTGTACGTCCATATGTCACAGGCATTTTACTCAAAAACTATAAGATGTACATTGATGAAATTTGGAGCATAGGTGTCGTGTGTAAACCGCTACTTTGTTTGATAGTTAAATAAAAGATATATATATATATCAGACAGTAGTTCGACAGTACTTCTTAAAACACTGAGCTTACTAAAAAAATTTTTTGATTTAGAGAACAGTTTGGAAATATTCGCTCCGAAAGTAGCAAAAATTTAGTCCCCCCCCCCCCCTCCCCCTTTATTTTCTAAACGGTATGTACAAAAAATTAAAAAAAAATTACAAATATAAAACTTAATAAATACTTTCAATGAAAATTGTTTTCAACATGATCGGACATACCGATTTTAAGTTATTGCCAAAAAAATGCGCTTCTCAGCAAAAGGACGTAAGTGCCGGGGAGATACGCTCTTTTGTTAAACTTTTTTTCCATATCGTATTTTTTTTCATCAGTAGTGCATTTTTTTGTATGAACGGCTGCGAAACCCTTCACGGGCGAGTCCGACTGGCACTTGACCGCTTTTTTATATCTTCAATGTACAGACATAAAATTTTACAATTTTATAATAATATAGATGAAAACTTGTTTCTGAATAAAGCAAAATTTGAATTATACGTGAACGAAGTTGCGTGCAAAAGCAAGTCGATTATAAAGTGTTATTTATACAATGACTAATAATCGAGATCAAGAGTTCTCGGAAAGAATGGCGCTCCAGATCGTTTGAGGATCGGTTACATAAAATATTCGATGCGTAATGACTCAAGCGACAGGAAAACTGCTGTAAACAGGGCTTAGGAACATTTTTAGACACTTTTTAATGCAATTGGGTACTTTCCTGTAGTCACTATAAATGATGTCACGCTTGCAGTTAAATGTTATTTCTGAAAATACGCATAAAACATTAATTAATACTTACTTGTAAGCTTTTGGCGACTTTAAAATGATAAAAAACTTAAAATAAGGAGGCAATTTGACCGTATAGAATTATGACATAAACCTTACAGTTCATAAAAAGGAACTCATTTGATTTGTTAGTCAAGTACCGTATTGGTCCCACATTTCACCTGGAAACACTAAAAACAATCCGAATTGTTATTGTTTTATAAAAAAAAAAAAAATTGATGTATTTCCATAATAGCAGTAATTGGATGAAAATAATCTATACTATTATAAAGTAGTAAACATTAAATGGCAGTATATATTGAATATAAAAAAATATATATATTAATACTGACTATTTAAAGATTACTAAAACGAAAAAAAGTTTCTGCTTGTTTTTTATGTTTGTATGTGTCTTTATTGCGCCAAATCGGCTAAACGGATTTCAACTATTTTTGGTGCACTGGTAGCTGGGTATTCACAGATGGTTATATCATACTTTTTACCTGACTACTCTGAAGGAAATTTCTTTCCCTTCCCCGCGAACGAAGTTGCGGGCGCCTTAGTATGTAAATAAAACCAGTGTCAAGTAATAAAAAACCTTATGGCACTGGAAACTGCAATGCAATGGGTAAACAAAGTGTAAATTTAAATCAGTTTAGCGATAAGACCGCCCTGTTATTTACCTCTGCTTATTCGAATGTTACTGTCATGTTTCATATTTCAGTGTATGTATTACGTATTTTCGTATTCGTTTATTGCTGTCATGAAGTGTGGAGGAGTGCCAGTCAATACATGACGCCCTGTCAGAGCATTTCAATAGGGATGATGACTAAATTTTAATAATTAGTGCATCATGTAGATAAATAGAAAATATAGGACACGTCTTTTTTCTTTTTTTACATAATCAAAAAGTAAGGCGATATACATTGAGTCAGAATGCCGCGTGACGTCACTCCTTGGTACACATTTTACCTAGGAGTGACGTCACGAGACCCAGCGCCTAAACTTTAATGCGATGTATCCGAGTATTTTTTTATTTTTTTGAAAAAGCAAAAAATACGTGTCTAATGTTATTTTATTATCTTACAGACGGACTAATTAGAATTTCGATGTTCATGCCCAGTCATCATGCCTATTATCCTAAAAACTAAAACTAAACTTCCCATATTACATTTTACATGCCAATTTTAAATTATGTAAATAATTAAGTACAAATAAATTTAAGTTGTGCAAAAAGAGTATGTGTATTGTATTGTATCAAGGACCATTAAAACAAGAGGACTGACACTTGCGATACTTTGGATCGTGTTCCGATCGCAAGGAGATATTCTGGCAAAAACTAGATGGCGCTTTAAAAACAAACATTTAACTATATTATAATTGAACAAAGTAATTGTAATGAGGTCGTAAATAGCTAATAATAAATAAATGGTAACATTTAATAATTGTGTCACGCTTGCAAAGTTTAATAATTTTTAAAAATAATTATTATCGCGGATACGGCGTTGTACATATCAGCGAACGGCTTTTTGTATAGAGATGGTCAGTCTGCTTGTTTTAATGGTCCTTATATTGTATCAATATTTAAATAAAGTTACAAGTTATTGTTTTATAATTGAACCAACAGTTTGCGACCACTGCAGCCACCGCATTGTATGCATCGAGATGCGATCTCGCAGTACAGTTACCACTAAATGTCAAT
This sequence comes from Hedya salicella, assembly GCA_905404275.2. Lineage (NCBI taxonomy): Eukaryota > Metazoa > Arthropoda > Insecta > Lepidoptera > Tortricidae > Hedya > Hedya salicella. The sequence continues at coordinate 7,736,066 of FR990099.1, forward strand.
CTGCATGAATCAAGTGGAAAGTGTGCCACCACAACATTCAGGCTTGTTGTGTGACCCATTTCTTTTCTCTTAATAGACGTTTAAAAACGCACATCAATTTAGTCTATCTATGTGGAGTATGTATGGACTTATTTATTTAAACCTTATTGCACAATACAAGAAAGTGTTTGTATGCCATTTCGTCATCGTAAGATTCTCGCGATGGGATTTTAAAATGAGGCATTATTTTTATAAACCTGTAGAGAAAAAACTATATATTAAAAATAATTATTTCTTGCTCTACGGATTATGATTTTCCAAAAAAATTAACACTTTCCCAATCTGAAAGATCCATAATCTTGTAATAAAGTAAATTTCATTTTCGTTAGCTATAACATTATGATTGTGTTTAAATTGTATTCACTGATAACTACAAAATTAAAAATTTTAAAAATCTCCGACACAAATGAACATATTTAAGAACAAAATTTGGAGTTCCTAGCTTCAATATTGGCTGAGATCCGGTCACTTGTTCCACTAAAAGCTGAATATCTTAGAGACGAGTGCTCCGATTTTCATCAAACAAAGCTAAGAACACTTGAAATAAAATTATCTATGACACAAAAAAAAACACACTCACATCGGTCCATCCGTATGGGCGCTACGATGCCACAGATACACAGATACACAGAGTCACAGACACGTTAAACTTATATAACACCCCTCTTTTTATGTCGGGGGTTAAAAAAAGAAATACTCTGTTAAAATGTGACTGTCAGAGATAGTGACATATGTAAATAAAAAAATATTACGGGATGTTTTTAACACATATGGAACTAGTCCCATAGTAAGCTCAATAAGGCTTGTGTCTTGAATATATTTAATACATAGAAAACATCCAAGACCCGGGAACAAATATTGATGCTCATCACACAAATATTTGTATTTGGCCTTATCGGGATTCGAACCCAGGACCTTCAGCTTCGAAGGCAACGTTACTCTCGCCTGAGCGATGCCGTATGTATCTCATGTCTTTTTGGCCTATTGTCTAAACTTTTAAGCCTAGTGGCATAATTTAAAATGATTTTTAGCCTATGCTATTATAGTATATCAGACAAAATTCCGCAGTCACTAAATGCTGATATTGGAACTAAAAAAAAGAATCAAAACAAAGCAACGAAATAAAAAATATTGAAATTCGTTGCTCTAATAATAATATTCACTTATAATAAAAAAGTACACCATGCCAATTGATTGCAAAAAAAAACGTGTGACACCTCTAGTGTCTGGGGCAAACAAGCAGGCGATCCGTCTACTTGTTTGCCCCTTCAAACATAAAAAACCGGTCAATTACGAGTCGGACTCGCGCACCGAGGGTTCCGTATAAAATATACGCTACAAACGGCCGTATCTATGAAAATCCAGTGTTAGCAGAGCCCTACTCCTAAGCAAAATGTACGCTGCGTTCGATCATTTTATACTGGTTACCGATATCGACTTCTACCCTATTATAAAGTTGTAAAAATGAATTGTCTGTACATTGAAGATATTAAAAATAAAATGATTGTTATAAACTATTTGGAGGTCATTTACACGAAAAATATTTTTTTGGATTTTATGTATGTTTGTATGTGCCGTTGTGGCTTCATCGCGCAAAATCGGCTAAACGGATTTCAACAATTTTTGGTACACGGGTAGCTGGGTATCTCCAGATGGTTAAAGGATACTTTTTACCCCACTACGCCGAAGAAAAAATTAAGGGTTATGACTTTTTCTCCTCCGCGAACGAAGTTGTGGGCGCCTTCTATAGTACAGACTTAAAATTATACTGTTTTTAGTATTTGCTATTTTAGCGGCAACAGAAATACATCATCTGTGAAAATTTCAACTGTCGAGCTATCACGGTTCATGAGATACAGCCTGCACCTCTAGCAGAACTGTAATATGCGACTCTTTACCGCGCGATAAAGATTGTCTGTCGCTTTCCTTTCAATACAATGCAAAAAGACGGGTGATGGTATGTCGCGCGACAAGCGTATTCGCGGAGAGTTGTGTTAGACCGGCTGGTGACAGACAGACAGACGGACAGCGAAGTCTTAGTAATAGGGTTCCGCTTTAGCCTTTGGGTACGGAACCCTAAAAAACGTGTGACTCCTCTGGTGTTGCAGGTGTCTAAGGGCGACGTTGATCGCTTACCATCAGGTGAACCGTCTGTTTGTTTGCCCCTTCAAACATGAAAATACATGGAGATTTTCAATTTCATTACAACTACCCAATCATTTTAATGAATCATCACGTCAACAATGATCATTGTCCGATAGAGGAATGTCAGTGGGGCATGATGGTATCACGAGCCAATATCTGAAGGTCGTAAGCGACGTTAACTACCTACAACATGTGACGTTTTGTAGAAAGAGGACACAGACGTGGGTGTTACGCATGTCGCGGTTATTTGGACTCCTGTTTTCGGACTTGGTAAACTGCAGTAGCAAAATAAAGTAAAAAACATGTTGAATGCACCACAAAAAATGCACCACAGATAAAAAATACGATGTAAAAATTGCAAAAGTAAAAAATGGTATCTTCACAGCACTTACGTCCTTTGTTGGAAGCGCAGTTATTTTGTCCTTTTTGTTTTTTTTGGACTTATGGTTTGGAAGATAAAGGGGGGAGGGGACATAATTTATGCAACTTACTTTGTAAAATGTAAAATGTGATGTAATAAATTATATGTAATAGCTAGTGGCATAGATTTTATATTTTAATATTTGCATGCTAAAAGTATTGGCGAGACATGCTGACTATTCACCACGACTGACATGGCTCCATCATTGTAATTTAAACCATGTCCGACGCAAATAGATTTTCTTTTCATTTCATTTTTCATTTCATTTCATTTCGTATCATTTTCATTTCATTTTTATTTCATATTCATTTAATTTTCTTTTCATTTCATTTTCATTTCATTTTCATTTCATTTTCATTTCATTTTCATTTCATTTTCATTTCATTTTCATTTCATTTCATTTTCATTTCATTTCATTTCATTTTCATTTCATTTCATTTTCATTTCATTTCATTTCATTTTCATTTCATTTTCACTTCATTGTCATTTAATTTTCACTTCATTTTCATTTCATTTCATATTATTTTCATTTCATTTTCATTTCATTTCATTTCATTCCATTCCATTTCATTTTCATTTATTTAATCTTTATTGCACAAAAGAAAAACTTATCGTACAAAAGGCGGATTTAATGCCATAGCGCATTTTCTACCAGTCAACCTTGAGTTAGTTTTATTTCATTTTCCAAACAATACGCATGCATTACATACATATACATAAACATAAAATTAGGTTTATGGTAAATAAACACATATATGTCATTCGTATCACTCGCAAATATGGAAACCACCACCAGACAGTTTAATCCTCAAACTCTCTTGAGTTTATACTGTCCGGTGTTGGTTTGTCATATTTTTGTGGAGACTGCATGAAAATATTCACATGTGAGGTGAGCAATATTTATGCTCACATCTAACCAAGACACTTTCACGGTAAAGCAAAGGAAATATAATCTGATCGATTATTGAGTTTCTTTATAACAAACATGAAGGGCATTTGCTATACCTAGTCCAGTGGCGTGGCGTCCATACAACCTGATTCCCACCGGGTTGCCCACGGAAACGCTTATAACCTTTTTACTTAAATATGAGTAAATGAAACGCTTCGGTTTTCCTTGTAATTTTCCTGACGCCACGCCACTGATACCTAACCAAAAGATTTTAATCTAGTTCTCCACATACGAGCATATTAGTGACGAGTCATCGCAGTATGGTAATATTGGTCGGTGGGTAATCGATTCATGATCGGAACTCGGTCACTGTGCCATACAGATTCGTACGAACAGAAAATCTGTGGAGTAGCCTTCTATCAGCCACTTGCAGAAATATTTAACTGTTCGTTATAACACAGAACAAAACGAGGTTTGTTGGCGTATATGGTGACTGAACTGTATTTATGTCATTATTTTTATGTAATAGGGGGCAAACGAGCTAACGTATCGCTTGATGGTAAGCGATCACCGTCGCCCATAGACACCGGCAACACCAGAGAAGTCACAAGTGCGTTACCGGTCTTTCAGGTGGGAGTACGCTCTTCTCTTGAAAGCTTGAAGATCGCATCGGAAGGCTTGGAGGTCATACAAAGGTAGTAAGGTATTATGTACGACCGGACTACCGGTTTAGCTCAGCCGGAGCAACGTTGCCTGCGAAGCTGAAGGTCTTAGGTTCAAATCCAGGCAAGATCAAATATTTGTGTTATAAGCATCAATATTTTTCCTGAGTCTTGGATGTTTTCTATGGATATAAGTTAAAATATGGAATAAATATATCGTCGTCTAGTACTCATACGAGGGGTGGCTGAAAAGTTCGCGGCCTTGAAAAATAAATAAAAGAGAGTATTTAATTAAATGTTTTTATTTTTTAATATAGTCACTTTCAAGTAATATGCACTTTTCACATTGAGAAAATAGTGCTTTGATGCCGTCGAAATAATATTTTTTTCTTTCTCTTCAAAATGGCTCTCTACCATAGCCTTGATGTCATTGGCTATTCTTCGGCCCCGCAAGTCTGTTTTCAAATTTGAAAAAAGGGAAGAGTCGCTGGGGGCCAGGTCTGGGCTATAAGGTGGGTGATTTATTTCACCGAATCCCATTTTTTTTAAAGCCAGCCTAGCAACATTTGACATGTGAACAGGTGTATTGACCTGTAAAAACAACACTCCATGCCTAAGTTTACCACGTCGTTTCTGGATGACTGCTTGAAGTGCTTGGGTCAATAAAATTGGGTAATATTGACCTTTCATTGTGGTCCCGTTAGGCAAATAATCAATCAATAGAACACCTTCACTGTCCCAAAACCCGGTCGCCATAAGCTTGGAAGCTGACTTTTCTTCTTTAAATTTCTTCCGTGCTCTCTCCCCTTTTTTAACCACTGCATAGATTCTTGTTTGGATTCTAGATCATATTGACAAACCCACTTTTAATCTACGGTTACGATCCGGTTACAAATTTTGTTAAGATTACCTTCAACCAACTCCAAAAAAAATCGCAACTTTTGTGTAGCCGTTCCTTGTCAAGCGGTGTAAGCATTTTTGGTACCCAACGCTCACTTATTTTTTCATAAGTGAATTTCGATGTAACATTAGTCCTACCCGTTTCTTACTAATTTGCAACTCTTCAGCTTCTGCCATATCTTTATTCTTCTGTCAGCCAAAACACATTTTTCCATTTTTCCAATATTTTCTTCAGTGACCACCGTGACAAGGCGCCCAGAGCGGGGGTCATCTTCACAGCTCTCTCGTCCTAGTTGAAACAAGCGAGCCCAGTTTTTTATCATAGTGTACGAAGGGCTAGAATCCTGGAGAGTATCCACCATATGTTAAAAAAAGTCTCTAGGCGATTTTCCTTTTATTACGATATATTTAATTACAGCGCGGTGTTGAAAATTATTAAAATATCCGAGTTCAGAAGATATTGTCACATTTACCCGACCCGCGCACAGATAAAACTATAACAGGAATATGTTGAAACGGCTGTCATATTTAAACTACCAAAGAGGTGGGCAATTAGTTGTTTTTTTATTATTTAAACTTATCTTTCACTTATAGGCTTAGGCCGCGAACTTTTCTGCCGCCCCTCGTAGCACAAGCCTTATTGAGCTTACCATGGGACTAGTCCGATTTGTGTTAAAATTGTGCCGTAATATTTAATTACTTCATATAGAAAAGCTTGTTTAGCACATTAAAAGCTTTTTTATGTTATTGTCTATTTTAAGGCTTCGTAAAATTTTTAGATACACATAGAGGTAGTCATGTACACGAGACTCGCAATCCAAACATCAGGTGGCTTGTCTTTTGTGCCAATATCCATATCAAAAATAAAATTAATAACTTGTGTCGGCTCCACGGATTTTTATAGTCTCAATCTACGTCATAATCGGCCCCGCGGCATTTTTATAACAGCACCAATCCGTGGGTGGTTCTCAGTACAATGTACTCACAATATAGTAACATGTGACTTACTCTCGTTATCTGTATAACAATATAACGGCCAAAATAGTGGTCTGATCGCCTTTCCTCAACGAGTTACAATAGGTAATATGCATGATTTTTTATTTATACTTTATTAAAAGCTGGACTGAACAAACAGTGGAGAAAAATAATTTTTCGAATAACTATAAAAATAAACAAGACTAAAAAGCGCCCGCAACTTCGTTAGCGGAGGAGAACAAGTCATAACCCCTCTTTTTTTCTTTAGCATAGTCGGGTAAAAAGTATCCTATAACCATCTGGAGATAGCCAGGGTAGCTACCCGTGTACCAAAAATAGTTGAAATCCGGTAAGCCGATTTTGCGCGATGAAGCCACAACGACACATACAAACATACAAACATTTCATTTTTACAACTTTATAATAGTATAGATATAAGCCATCAAACATTTCATTACAACAACAGAATTTAATATGGAGTTCATATGTCGGACCTCTCTGTCTAATTCGTAGTTTAAAATGCCTATATCTTACGTATTTATTTGTCGATTTAAATTTCAACTTCACATTTTGAAACAGTTTTTACGGTATTTTGATATCTTGTTAAGGTAAGCGATAAAAATTCATACATGTACCCTATTGTGTGATGTTTACATTTTGTTATTTTTAACCGACTCGCAAAAAAAGAAGGAGGTCCTGAATTCGTCGGGTTTTTTTGTCAGTTTATCGATTACTCGAAGACTACTAGACCGATTTTTTTTGTTTATAGAAGGTATTTCCAAGTCGGTCCCATATAACTTTTTAAGGACGCAACTTTTGTGTGGCAACTTTAGAGCATTTAACCAATGGAGCTGCCATACATTCCGCTCCGCCAAGGTATCGGCGCAATTGCGGGGCGGTTTATTTATACAATAAGTTGTAAGTGTGCCGGTGCGTTTTTTTAATAGAATTTTTATTTATTTGTATGCGTTTGTAGAAATAGAACATTTCCGTAGTGTGCTATACGTGTTTACTTCGCCCCGCAAAAATGCATGAAAAATTGAAATGGATTGTATTTTTCATGGTGCTCTAGGACTGCCCGTAAGTAAATCTAGCCCTGGGTTCCGCCTTATCACTTTAAACACAATATTTATTCAGAGATAAAAAAACTCAGAATTAATAAGATTCTATAATATCTTCTTCTATTTCCGCGATTATTACTCATTTAAATAAAACCATTTTAACGGATTATATCGCGTATACTATCTTATTTGAGTTCACGACGTTTCGGAACAATTTCAGTCTTTACAGATTAAGCCCATCTGGCATGTATTTACACCTTTATTTGTTGTCTATAAGTGGGTAGTTTGCAAAAATTATAAGTTTGACAGACAAAAATATACCTTTTCTCAGTAATCCCGTGAACATGGAAAGCTGAAAAGCTTCCGAGACTTCGGGAACTCAAATGAGATAATATACGCGATATAATTTCTTTCATTACCAACTGTACTTTTCTTTGAACATCCATCAACTCTGACCACAATCCAAACTCATTGGGATTGCGTTGTTTTATTACAGAGTTCATATGAGCACCTTCTGGCTCCATCATCAGATTAGCTGGATGTTGTCATAATATTGCATTGACACCAATCTTACATAATTATGGCCAAATAGGGCAACCGGGAAGTTTGTCAAAAACTTGCAAGACTTGTTTACAAGTTACTTAGTTATACAGGTTACGGACGGACCTAAAAGCTTGTAAATAAAAACCGACCTTTCTAAAAAAAACTGGTATTTTAAAAAAATATAAATATGTTTTCAAATGTTTCCTTTGACATATGTGGGCTGACCATGTTTATAAATATTCCAAATATGAAGTACTCGAATAGTCGGACAGACAGACAGACAGAGTCGCACCATAACGGTTCCTTTTTTTAACATTTTTGTTATTGAATCCTAAAAACATACAATCATTATAAAATTGTAAAAAAATCAAAAAAATAACTTTTGACTATTTGAAGAACACAGATTCGAAAAATGATTTTTTGATTTTTTGTACGTGTTGTGGCTTCGTCACGCCAAAACGGCTAAACGTATTTCAACTATTTTTGGTACCTACATGGATAACTGGGTATCCATAGATGGCTATAGAATACTTTTTACTCAACTACTCGAAGAAAAAAAAAGTTTATGATTTGTTTCTTCGCTTCTGACGAAGTTGCGGGCCTTTTAGTTATTTAATAAGGTCCAGCACTAGACCATGAACGTGTCAGCGTCATTTATCATTCAGATATGATAATCTATTTACAAGTGCGATGATCATGTCTAAGTCGTCGATGATTGATTCATGGCTAGTACAGTCTACAACGGTAATAGAGAGGTAATGTTACTTTTGATTGTACAGTGTGCTACAAGTTGGATGTATCAAAAATATTAACACGGTTTTGTACAAGCTTTTTTAGGGTTCCGTACAAGAAACGTAAAAAAAACCCTTATGGTGCGATTCTGTCTGTAAAAACTACTTAGTATGCTATCTGTTTATAATTTTGAATAGTTATAAAAATGGCCCAAATGTATAGCATAGAAAACATTTTTAAAATATATTTCATTTCCTTCGAGACAATGGACGTAACGCGACGTCCGAAACGTCGAAGAATTACCAACGATAGGTAATTTCCACCCAATCCAACGTCTATTTTGTTTTCCAATGTCTATTTTTGAACAAGTTAATTTTTTTTATGATTGTGCTTAAATTTCGTCTTATTAAGGAATATGTGGAAAAAAATACCATTTCCCCCCCTTTATTTCCAAAGTCACCAAGTGATAAATGTGAAATTTTGTTGAATTATATAATTTAATATGAATATTTCAGGAAAATTATTACCATCTGTCTGTGTTTTTTTTTTAATCGCCAAATATCATTTTTTAATAATCCGGTTTGGTTAAGTTTGCCCCTCATTAGTATGTGACGCCATGAGGCAAACTTAACTTAAGTAGCCAGGTTTTTTTTGTCTGTAATCAAATCTGGCCAATATTTGACCCATCCCGGTTTCCTATTGAGGCAAAGAATTTACACGATAAACCTGCCCATGCCTAATTTGGTACATTTTTCTATCAAGTGCCTGTTTAGAAACAACACTTTTTAGGGCTCCGTACCTCAAAGGAAGAAACGGATCAGTTCCGTGTCCGTCTGTCTGTCTGTCTGTCAAGTGTCTTTTTCTCAGGTGCGCGTGGAGGTATCAAGTTAAAATTAACATCAAATATTTATGCTACAGTCGTCAAAAAAGGTGTTTCCATACCATTAACTGTCCATAGGAAACCGATACGGTACGTCCAGTTGTCCTCTCCATCTGAAATTTGGTATGATGGTAGCTTTTAAAAGCACAACCCACGAAATAAATCTAAAAATATATGTCTGTCTGTCGATGTCACTAAGCTCGATGGTATCATACTATTCAATTATCACCGAACTAAAATAAATATCTCAGTTGGAAACCGGGAATCAGGGCAAATTTTATTTGCAAAATTCCACCTAAATAAACATTGTAAGTTAAATAAAAGCTTGTAATAAAAAAACAACTGCTGTTTTCAAACAAGCAGTTGATAGAAAAATATACCACCCAGCCAGCCAGCCGGCCAGATTTTATCGTGTACAGTTTAAAATTTGACATACTAAAATATCAAAAAAAGTCACGGGTCAAAATAAAAAGATAAAAATGTAGTGATTATTTTATTAAAAAACCAGCAGTTTTTAATGAATAAATAGTAGTAATTCTTCTTGGTCTACCCTTGCCTCGCTTTCTCTCCAATGTTCCTTCTAATAATGTTCTTGAGGGAATAGTCTTAGCCGATATTCTATCATATCTCTCATCTGTTTTCTATTTTATTTGTTAATAGGTTGGATAATAAAAGTTTATGAAAAATACCGCGTCAGACCCATCATATTTATGTTCAATAATGTGTACAGCCAGCATACAATTGTACGTAGCGACCAACGTAGCCAAATATATCTTTATTTACATAACAGTAAGGATGTGTTGTGATATATTTAGTATAGAGTGACCAACACCGCTGTCGCGCAGAGCAGCCGCTGATTCGTCATTGTGCCGTCGTCTGCCCCTCTTCTCGCCGCTCGCATACCTAAGGCGCGATACAGCGGTATTGGGTATTGGTCACACTATAACTTAGACTGCTAAATGATGCTGGCTATACAAACTGCAATATTTAATTATTTTTACTTGACCATCTTAAATAGAGCTTTGGAGATGTGACCAGTCTTCAAATCGCTCATGGCCTGTTGATACTCTGACAGTTTGTAAGTCTTCACGCCGAGGTTTTCGTAGTCGAGGTATCTGAAAAAAATATATATATTAATACTAGTTTCTAACCGCGACTCCGTCCGTTTAAACTCATTTATAGCGGATAAGGGGATTTTTCCGGGATAAAAAGTAGCCTGTCATTCCCCTGGACTCAAACTGTCTCTATACCACATTTCATTCCAATTGGTTTAAGCGTGAAGATGAAACAGACAGACAGACAGACACACTTTCATATTTATAATATTACATAGTATGGATTTTCCATAGTTCAAATTCAAGTTCAAATTCAAAGTATTTATTTGCATTCTATTTATGCAAATAAATACTGTGTAGTTTCCTGATAAAAAAAAAAAAATATTCTAATTAGTCCGTCAGTTAAATTATCAAAAAATATTGGACACGTATTTTTTCTTTTGTTAAACAAACAAAATAAGACAAAGATAAAACGCGTCAAAGTTAGTGAGTGAGGCGGTCGCGTGACGTCACGTGGAATTTTGACGGGCTATATCTTCATATTTTTTTCTTTAATTGGCAAAAGAGAAATTCGTGTCTAATATTTTCTGATAAAAGTGATAATCTAACTGACAGACTCATTATATATTTTTAGGACGCTAGCCTATTGCGGTACATATACGGTGGAAATAACACAATGTACCACTCTAGTTGTTGCAAATTTAATCACTACTATTACCTTCTATCATATATCCATTAAATTCCATTAAAGTCAGTTACAATTTTATCATACCATTGAATATTACAGTATTACAAATTATTTATTAATGAAGTATTTCATGAATAAATTACTGAGGGAGTAAAAACATTCCTTGAGCAACCATCCATACGAAGCAGCTAGCTTAGCAGCAGGCTATATCAACTAACTGTTAGTTCCTTTTTAATTTGAGTGGGCAGGCAATATCCGTTAAAGTCACAAATTATTTTATACACGGTGCCCACGAAGAATGGGAAAGATTTTAACCACTCATTCCTGAGGCCACCGACGCCAAAATAAGATTAATGTAACTGTATAGATTGTGTAGAAAAAGGGTTACTTGTAAGTAAATTGAAGAAACTGAATTATCCAGTTATTTTTTTAGTGTTGAGTTTTTTTTTGAGTCGGTTTTTTGAATGTTGTCAATTTATTTGGCATATTGAGCACTGTCTAACTATCAAAAATTTCGAGGTTTGTTTTCCGCTCTACCGTCCCGTTGTCTACTAGTATCACAAGACACTAGGACAACGTACCAAATTTCGTCAAAATATTTGAAGCTCCTGAAAAACGCAATTGTGTCATGTATATTCACGTCAGGCAAGTTGCCTGGTAACAGGGGCGTATGGGTTCATCAAGACGCTTTCTTTGACAATCCCCACCAGATCACTAGTTACGAAGGCAGCCGACTACCTTCCGACGATATCCAATCCCCTAAGATCTGCTCCCCATAATCAGAAGGGAGAGGCGTATTTCTTTCTTTTTTTTCCTTTGTGAATCAAAATTTCCAAATAACCGAAAGTAGAAAAAAAAACAATGTTTAAGAATGTACAAATCAAGCTCTATCATATGATACCCCATTCGACCGAGTAGTAGCCTTTTAATTTTTGGCCCTCGTAATTTTTTATTCAAACTAAAAATCTTTTAATTTACTTTCTTATTTGCAATATACTTGGGATATAGTTTGACAAGTTCTTTCGTTACAATACGTTATGGGGCGGGAAAGACAGAGAGGGTCGCATCAAAATTTTATTATAAATTGAGTACAGTCAACATCCCTATTCGGTCCAGGAGACCTCGAGCATTTACCTCTAGATCCACATCTCTAGAGCGTCTACCTTTTTGGTTTCGATTTGCTTCAGGGTCCATGTCTCAGCAGCGTACTAGAAAAATGAAACCTTTTTGGTACGGAACCCTAAAAAGCTGTTACCTGTTTCCCATAGCCTTCAGCCAGCCGATTGCCGTCGGGAACGTGAAGGGGTTGATTTTGACGCCGATGACTGTCAGTTCTTTGTTGTAGATTTGGAACGGATTCACCCTGGAAAACAACAATATTATCAGCTAACTAGAAGGAGAAAAAGGTCATAACCCCTCTTTTTTTTAAGCGTAGTCGGGTAAAAAGTATTCAGCTACCCGTTTACCGAAACAAGTTGAATTCTGTTTAGTTGTTTTGGCGTGATGAAGCCACAACGTCACATACAAACATACAAAAATCTGCAAACAAGACTAGATGGTGCCCGCAACTTCGGTCGTTGGGGAGAAAAAGTCATAACCCCTTTTTTCGTCCGCGTAGTCGGAGTATTCTATAACCATCCGCGTATATTCAGCTACTCGTGTACCGAAAATAATTGAATTCCGTTTAGCCGTTTTACCGTGAAGCCACAACGCCACATATGTTCATACAAAATATCAAAAAAAGATCTTGGATTTAGTTTAGTCAGTACATAGCTTATTGCACCCTTTAAACATGCAGCCTGTGCCAGATACACGCAACGGGCCTATGGGGCTCTCCGGGTACAGTTCAATAATGCGTTCCGAGTGTTGGTGGGGCTGCCCCGCTCTGTAACGGATCAGGGATGTTCGCGGAAGCAAGGGTCGACTGCTTTTATACCCCCATAAGTAAGAGGGCCGCATCTTGGTGCGCCGTGTGCGTGGCAGACAACATCTTGAGAATGATATGGGACAGGATAGACTGCCACTTATGCCACTGTTGTGGGTTACAGAAATACATTGCAATAATAATAATTATATTTACTAACACTTATACCTAGTTACTAACAACATATGAGTATTTATACTTGAAATAAATGATACTATTATATTCTATTAGTGACCTCGAAATAGTCCGTTATATATTTTTTTTAAATATCTTCATTGTACATTGCATTGTCTCGGTGGTCAAGACAGGAAAACCGTAGGATGAGTCATCTCGCCAATTGATCCACCTAATAGGGATGATGACTAAATTTTAATAATAAGTCCGTCACGTAGATTATTAAAAAATATTGGACACGCATTTTTTATTTTTTTACATAATCAAAAAATAAAGGCGATACATTGAGTCAAAATATCGCGTGACGTCACTCCTAGGTACAAATTTTACTTAAGGAGTGACGTCACGAGCCCCCACTCCTAAACTTTAATGCGATTTATCTGAGTATTTTTTTTAATATTTGGAAAAAGCAAAAAATACGTGTGCTATATTTTTTTACTAGCTGACGGATTCATTAGAATTTTGATTTTTATACCCAGTCATCATCTCTATTGGAGGCATTACCACGCTCCGTCATCCAGTAGGTAAGCGACCATTACTCTAGAACCTTTAAAATTTCATTCGTTTGTATGTAACAGGTTACTTACGAAGCCTGATGGGTGGGCGGGCAGCAGCCGAATACCACATATTTGCCACCAGGGTTCATGTAGTTGAAATTAATCTCCATCACTTTACCGACACCTAAATAGAAGAAAAAACAGTAATTATCAATCTACAATTAATAATTGACCACGGGTTTAGCTCAGTGGGAGTACATTGCCTGCGAGGCTGAGGTCCTATGATCAAATCCCGGTAAAGGCAAATATTTGTGTGATGAGCATAAATATTTGTTCGTGAGTCTCGGATATTTTTTATGTATATAAGTAATATATCTATTGAATAGATCGTCGTCTAGTACCCATAAATAACACAAGCCTTATTGAGCTTACCATGGAACTTCAATTTTAACGATTTTATTAAAAAAAATATATATATATATTAATTTTAACGATTAATTATCAATATACAAAAACTACGAACCGACCGTTTAACTTAGTCATCGGCTGCGGTAAGAGAAAGAGGCGCGGCGTATCCTATGATTGGTTTTTCTTTCTGTCTCGCGCCTTAAGTGTCTCTCACAGTCCTTGTTGTTGTGCCTTGCGCATCGGGTCCCTACTCCAATCCCCGCACTTGCCATGCCCTACCCCGTTTCGCCCTTCTCCTGCCACGAGCGACGTCTCAGGTAAACGGTTGGTCTAATGAAATGGGTAAGTCTAAAAGGCCACAAACTATTGTTCCTAATGTATCCAACCTAATTTTTTTTCATTACAGATCGTCACAATTTTATATAAATGCTTATTTATTTGTGTGTGCCAAATAGGGAATATGTATGATTTTTATTTTTGCATTATTAAAAGCTCATTCATGTAACAAACCGTAGATATTTTTAATATTTTCTTCTGTTTCCGCGATTATTACTCATTGAAATAAAACAATTTAACCAACAGTCGAGCGTAAACCTGCCGTATTACCATATGTGAAAGGGGTCACAGACAAGATCGGAAACATCTTGAAGCGTGCTTCTATAAAAAACATATTTCAAGCCGTTGAAGAAGGTGTCTCAATACCTTAGACCCGTGAAGAGTAGCACCCCTTTGCAGAGTGCAGGCATTTATAAGCTAGACTGCGAGTGTGGTCTTTCATACATTGGTCAAACGAAACGCAGTGTATCAACCCGGGTGAAGGAGCACATAGCAGATGTCAAGCACCGTCGGTGTAATAGGTCTGCAGTCTGTGAACATGTCATTGACAAACCAAACCACTCCATTAAGTTTGATAAACCTTCTATCCTTGCCAAAGAAAAAAGATATTTTCCCAGGATGCTACGCGAGGCTATTGAGATTAAAAAGCATCCTAATTTCAATAGAGAAGATGGATTGTCACTACCACCAGCTTGGGATCCTGTAATACATCTCATCAAGGAACAAGCGAGACACAGGACTGCAAAACCTTAATTTCCGAACGGTGTAAAATATCTTATCTGTTTAAAGTAGTTTAATAGTCTCTGTTTTTAAAATATTATAATTAGTAATGAGGTAGCCTGGGAGTTTTTCTTTGCAGCGTTTCTTTTCTCCTCAGTACGCCTCATTTGTGAAATGCTGCTTGGTAAATTATTAGAATAAAATAATTAAGCCCTTCTGGCACATGTGTAACTGTCTTTACAGCTTAGGCCCATCTGGCATGTATGTACACCTTTATTTGTGTTTTTTCAAAAAAAAAATGGGTTGTTTGCACAAATTGTAACTTTGACAGAGGAAAATACATCTTTTCTCAGTCCTCCCGTGACCATGGAAAGCTGGAAAGCTTCCGAAACGTCGGGAACTAAAATGAGACAATATACGCGATATAATCCGTTAAATTGTTTTATTTCAACGTAGATATTTTTGCTTATAACTATAAAAATAACCAAGATATAAGCAATCAAACATTTTCTATATCTTTTTGTAGCAAAACAGAATTTAATATGGAGTTTATATGGCCGTAGTGTACTATGACGTAAAAGTACATGTCGGACCTCTCTGCCAAATCGCTGGCTAATGAGTAGTTTAAAATGCCTATATCATGCGTATTTCTTGGCTGATTTGAATTTTAAATTCATTTTTTCAAATAGTTTTTAAGGTATTTTGGTATTTTGTTAAGAAAAACGAAAATAAAAATTCATGCATATTCTTTATTGGGAAAAGTGATTTGTTATGCAAGGCTGCAAAGTTGTTATTTGGTACGATTGCTTGAATTCAAAGCCGAGGAGGCGAAGGAATATAAAATTGAACTACGAGCAGAGCAAGTGGTTCAAATATAAATTCCTGAGCGTAAAATAAGATAAGATCATTTATTTGATAAACATAGGTTCAATAAGATGTTCTGATACACAACGTCAATGATTCCGTTCATGTATTGCGGCAAGTTCAGCATTCAAATATTGTTAGACATATTATTTAGTTGAATATACATAAAGTCAATAAAATATAACAAAAGGTACCGTTGGATGGGTCATCTTGAAGGTAACGAGGCTTATAAAGTACGAGAAGCCAAATAATATTGCAGCTGTGCGAAACACGCAACTTTTCACCTCACTACAGTGAAGAAAATGTAATATATAGGAAAAACTATGAAATTATACCAAACCGATATTTTTTTCATTTGATACTAGTGATAATGAACCTATGAAAACAAAGAAATAAAGATATAAAAATATATAAATTCAAACTTCAAATGACTTCCACGCTAACGGATAAAACGAACTTTTCCACGCATGTTTGGCACTTTAAATTGAACTTTTACGAGGTAGTGAAGTGAACAGGATATTGATGATAGGTACCTCCTATATACATAGAAAAACGTTCGCATTTGACGACCGGTTAACGTTGCCTGAGAAGCTGAAGGTCCTGGGTTCAAATCCCGGTATATAAAATATTTGTGTAATGAATATAAATGGGCTATGGAGCCGCTTAGCTACGTTAAATGTAACAGGGGAGGAATTAATGATAAAATAGATGAAGTATGTCAGATGATGGATGCGAGAAATATGAGACAAAGCGAAAGAGTTGTGACAGCACAAATGAAGAGATTAATGAATGTTGATGAAGCGGCAGTTGTATGCAAGGACCGTAGCAAGTGGAAGGAGGTAGTCTCTGCCTACCCCGTAATCGGAAAAAAGGCGTGATGTATGTATGTATATAAATATTTGTTCTTGTAAATATATCTATTAAATATATCGTCGTCAAGTACCCATAACACAAGCCCTATTCAGCTTACCGTGGGACTAGTTCGATTATTTGTGTAAACTAGTCCTGTAATATTTATTGATTTATTTTATTATTTACCTGTGCAATCAACGATGACGTCATACAGCTTGTTTTCTTTGGCTAGCACGTCTGGAGTAACAAGCCTATAACCAGTGTCTGAAAAAAAAAATTTTTTTAGATGCTATGAAATCGTCCCGATAAAAATCAGAGGGAAAGAAAATACTATGTTCTAGAAAGGTAAATAATCTGGAGTCCTACTTAAAGCCTTTTAATTCCTACTTTGGTAGCATTTCTCGCACGGCATATAAAAAAAAACCGGTCAAGTGGTCGGGTTCACGCACCGAGGGTTCCGTAAAGACTTTAACTTATTCCGACTTAACTTGCCGATTGAATGAAGTTTACCTCTGGTATCCATGGCGTCACATACAAATGAGGGGCAAACTAAACCGGGTTATTCCAAAAATATTTCTGTCATTTAAAAAAAAGTTACACAGACAGGTTATAATATTCGTGTAATATTCCTCTGAAATTATATAATTTTGCTTGTTAAACTGTGGAGATAAAGGGGGGGATGGTATTGTTATCCACATTTTCCTTAATAAAACGAAATATTAGCACGGTAAAAAAATTGGTTAAAAATGTGCAGATCAATCCCTTTTATATGATATCCTACTTGACCGAGTGGCTAGACTTAATTTTGGCCCCCGTCGTATTGGTCGTTTTTTTTTAATAAAAATATTATAATGTTTCCTTTGCAAAAAATGTGGCCTGACCATATTTATAAATATTCCAAATTTCATATATACAGCATAAGTAGTTTTTGAGATATGGAGCTCTAATTGTCGGACAGACAGAGTCGCACAATAAGGGTTCCTTTCTTACTTTTTTGGTACGGAACCCTAATAATAAAATATATGTAACTTTTCAACACGTACATAGGTTATGAGTGCTAGAGGGACAGATACTTTATTATTTATGTATAGTGCGGTAAATAAAACCCTCTGGATAATGATTGCATTATCAAAATTATCTTAATAATTATGCGACATGTCCTTATGTACCTACGAAATAGTATATTTTGTTACAAATAAATTATAACGTGCACTTATAAATTTGATTAACCTACTGTAATTAATTATAAAAATAACCAAGATATAAGCCATCAAACATTTAATTATATCTCTTTCTAGCAAACGGAATTTTATATGGAGTTTATAATGATGGCCTTACCTTGTAGCGTAACCGACTCTGTCAAATCGTTGTCTAATTAGCAGTGATTGGTTATTTTGATTCTCCCTCGCGGGATATCAAGTAGAAAAGTTAATATAGATACGACAGTTTCCCGCAATACCGAACAAATCGTTCAAAAATAAAACAATTTAAATTGTCTGTAAGGGATTTTTTACTGTTACATGGCAACCAGTTGAGACACAAACTTTTAAGCAAAATATATTAAATCCTCCACAAAGCATCTGTCATGTCATGATGGAAAAAATACTTAAAAATCTTGACATTGTCATTTCATTATTTTCTCTGGATTTCAGTTCTAATTATTTTCTTCTAAGGATTGGTTAAATAAATAGATATTAGCTGTATAATTTATATTGTAATATTAGGTCACAGGTTATCGTATAGGTGCAAATACATAGATCTATCAGCTACTTAGATGTTTTAAAGTGTAATCAAATAAATACATTGTATTTTTTGCCTTTTCTAACAACATAAAGCCCGGATTCCCGGGGCATATCCATACTAACATAATGATTGAAGTCGTTCACCCCGTGTCTAATCCAAATAACCGATCACTGCTAATTAGCAGTTTAAAATGCATATATCGTATTTCTTGGACGATTTTAAACATGGTTTTTACAATAAAAAAGAAACATGTCAATCATTCATTATTATCCTTTAAATTAAAAAAAAGCAGTATAGTACATATCAAAATGAAAAAACGTTTTTTCCACTTATGTTATCCATGCAATAAAAACGTTACTGTGACAAACTTAGAAGAAACTATCGTACACTTTTTTTTGATAACGTAAAAAATACTATCTCTTATAGGCCAACAACTGAGTCTGTTCCTCACTATGGGAGAGCGGTACGGGAGGGGTGACAAGTGACGTATATGTGTATAGCGAGACAGTTAGGACACGTCACGTCACTTGTCACCCTCCCGTACCGCTCCCATCTTAACTTATCTTATCTTATTACAAGGGGTCCTTACGGATACACTTCGACCCAGTGGGATCTTGCAATTACCCCTTCTTGCTACTCAATGTTTTATTCTACCATCTCCATAAACCGGATGATAGATGCCAGTGGTAGCGTCTGGAATTCCTATGGCCTTGGGTACCCAACAACAAATTCCTTCATTCTCTGTCTGGCGAGGGCATGACATTCACATAGTATACGTTCCATTGTTTCAGCCTCTTCACCGCACAATCTACAATCCGCTCCCATACCTCAGTCCTCTCCCAGACCTGTAATGTCAACTACTAGTAAATAAGTAGGTTAATATCAAATAACTTACTCAGTTGCTTAACAATATCCAGCCTAGTCGTGTTCACGTCTGAAATTGTGACCTCCCTGTGACCCTGGTGGTGCAGAGCAGTCGCCCACAAGTTGCCTGGAATAAAAGTTTTAAATTTAATCATAAATTATTCACAACAGGTCAAAAATGTTGTTGTGATATTAGATCGTACTGTCTTAGGTTGCTCAGATCAGCGAAGTTAGTAGGTGGATGTTTGCTGCAATGCAAGGACGATTAAAGCAAGAAGACTGTCCGTTTCGATACAAAAGGTCGTTCTCCGTAGTAACCGAAACATTCTGGCTATTGCTAGATGACGCCAAGGCCTCGTAGCCAGTTGCTCAAATAATAACGCATGTTATACAGATAACGGAATTAATAGGTTACTACCTGACTACGTATTGCCCCTCAATAATCTAGATGGCGCTGAAATAAAGTGAAAATTACGTCAAACCAATCTCAAACTAACACTTTTTGATGCGATAACGTCTAATAAATCGATGAACGCCGACTGCACTCACGAAAAAGTGTCAAGAGCGGCTCGTGACAATAAATGTCTTTCCTGAGTGCTATGACC
Source organism: Hedya salicella (assembly GCA_905404275.2). NCBI lineage: Eukaryota > Metazoa > Arthropoda > Insecta > Lepidoptera > Tortricidae > Hedya > Hedya salicella. The sequence continues at coordinate 7,756,043 of FR990099.1, forward strand.
TGCTGTGCACGTATGAGCTCCTGGTACTGCAAAACTGGGGTGAGTCTCTCTTTCTTTCTTTCTTTTTTTTTAACCTCGTTATATTCAGGCGAGATCCTAGGAGCGCATAAATTCAAAAGTGCAACAAACAGCGCGCCAAGCTTTTGTGTTTTAATCGTCCTTAATGCAATGGGATCGTTGGATCACCAGTAACACTTGAGTCTCCAATGAGGATGTTGTCACGTTGTGAGAGATTCCGGCGTAGACCTAAATTTACCAAAGACGCCTGCGTCTCCATTAAGGATGTTGTCGCTGATCTGTAGATGGGACCTATGGCAGTAGAAGGACAGATCTCCTGGACAGATTTCGACAGAGACCTGGACTTATCAATGATGCCTGCCTCTCCAATGAGGATGTTCTCACTGATCTGTAAGATGGGACCTATGATAGTTGAAGGACAGATCTCCTTGGTAGATTTTTGGCATAGACCTGGACTTCATAATGATGCCTGCATCTCCAATGATGCACTCGTTGATCTGTAGATGAGACCTGTGGCAGTAGAACGAAAGATCTCCTGGGCAGATTCCAACATAGACCTGATCTTACCAATGATGCCTGCGTCTCCAATGATGTACTTGATGATGGACATATTTTCTGGACAGTTTCTTGGCATAGACCTGGACTTACCAATGATGCCAGCTCCGGCGATGAGGATCTTGTTACCGATCAGTAGAGGTGATACGCGGTCGTAGCCGTGGGCAACGCAGGAGTAGGGCTCGCAAAGACCTCCTGGAAGGAACAATATATAGCGTGTAAATTTCACATAGTCGTTTATTTTGATAAGGATTTAAATAGCTCCTAACAGAACGCATTTGCATACATTTCATTATTTTTCAATAACAACTGAGCACGCAGTGTACATACACTTTAAGTCATGCTAGTTGTCAAATCAAGTTGTATTGTGTACATTGCTGTTCGGTCGCACTGAAAAAAATATGAATAATCAGACTAAGGCCGAACAAAATATTTGCTCGTATAAAATTCATTACACTAGTTTTCAAAATTCAGGTTCTATAACATACAAAAAATTATGTCGCATTGTTGCTGCATTACAGCAGGACATACCAACAAACAAATTTCCTTATTTTATTAACATGTTTTATATTAGCTTCAAAAATGAAAAAAGATCGGAGACAATTCCTAAAATTAAAATTTTCGAAAAGATTTTAAAAGGGAAATATCGCAAGCAATTTTGTTCTTTACTTTCATCGACGCATCATAAATAAAATAAATGTCAAAATATGTTTATTACTACCTTTTCTATTTGTTATAGATTAAGACGCGAGTTTAATGTCTATATGCGTACATAATTGTGTTATGGAATGTTTATTATATAATCGTCATGATAAGCGACCTTCATCTACAAGTTATCATGCTGTAAATATAACCCACACGATCCATATTATTACCATATATATACTTATCGCAGAAATATTATGTTTTATTATTTTGTTGAGGATGTAAACAAGATAGCTTATTTAATCTAGTTTGAGTATTAACCCCGCTATTAAGATGTCTAAAGTTACTTATAGAACTTCGTTCGCGGAGGAAAAAAAGTCATAATATGCTTGGCAATATTGCCATTAATAGAAAAAGTCATAATACTTCCTTTTTCTTTAGCGTAGTCGAGTAAAAAGTATTTGTGTAATGTAAGTGGATACCCAGTTACCCGTGTACCAAAAATAATTGAGATCTGCTTCGCCGATTTGGCGTGATGAAGCCACAACGACACATAAACATACAAAAAGTCCAAAAATAATGTTTTCTCTTTTTAATCTTCAACTTCCGGGCATTTAATTTTTACAATTTTATAATAGTATAGATAACTGCTAAGCCATTTCGGTGATATTAACAGACTAATATTATTAGTAGGTACGTACTGCAATTTTTGTTGTCTTGTAAGCTGGAAACGAAGCCATTGATATATTATTGTAAAGTATGTAATCAAAATTGCTAATCAAACTGTTTGTTTAACGTATCCGTTTTGTTTAGGGACCCAATTAGTCGCTAGATGGCGTTGAACCACTTGCTGAATCGCGCTAACGTTGTGTCTCCGTAGGATATATAAGAGGCTTGTCAATGTTGTTAATAAATGAGTTCAAGTTGAAGTGACAGTGCAGTGTTTAATTGTAAATAGTAGTAAGTGACAGGTGTAGTGAGTGAACATTGGTCCTTCGCGCATTGGATGATTCGTGAGTACAGTGATATTGGAAAAACTGAAGTGTCAAAGACTTAGAATTTTCGCGGGTTTGTTTACTAGGACTTAGAAAAATTCCGTTGAAAATTAACTTAAAAAATTTCGATCGATTGAATCTCTTGAAGAGTATTGGTCTAAATTTGTTTCTGAACACCGAGAGATATTGAAAGTTACAAGCAATACTAATGAAAAAAAGAATTTAAAGGAGCTTTACAATAATGTCGAAGATCTCTATTTGGAATTCAAAACTATTCTGTTGGAGCAATTGGAATCCAAAAAAACACAAATAGTTGCCTCACCTGTTCCTCAAATAATCACGCAAAGTAAACTACCACCAATAAATCTTCCCTCATTCTCTGGAGATTATCAATCATGGATGCATTTTAAGGATTTATTTCTGTCAATTATCCATAATGAAACTGGATTGAGTGATATACAGAAGCATCATTATTTGAGATCGAGTTTGAAAGGTGAAGCAGAACAACTTGTTTGTCATTTCGAGATTACTGCTGCAAATTATGGAAAAGCTTGGAATGCTTTAGTCAGTCGATACAGTAATGATAGGGTTATAGCGAACACAATACTGAATCGTTTACTCACTCAGAAGAAACTCACATTTGAATGCTCTAAAGGACTTAAGGATCTTCTTGATACCACCAACCAAAGTCTCAGCAGTCTGGCAAGTTTGAAAATAGATACGACCACCTGGGATCCTATTATCGTGTACATTGTGGTATCGAAGTTAGATAATGAAACGCACAAAGCTTGGGAGCAGTCACTCGGATCTTCTATCGAGTTACCCACATTTAAGAGCCTCACCTCATTCTTGGAAGGACGATTCAGAGCCATGGAGATGCTACAACCTACACACAAGAAAGAGAGAAAAGAACCCACATTTCAACCATCAGTAACTACACCTTATACAAAGAATGTGAAAGCATTAACCACTCAAGTTGATACGGAATGCACATATTGTAAGAAACATCATTACATTTGTCACTGCACTGAGTTCTCACAACTAAATATAGAACAACGCAAGGAGTTTGTGAAGAACAACAACTTATGCTTCAATTGCCTTGTCAAAGGACACTCCATACGGAACTGCAGACAAGCCACATCCTGCAAGACCTGCAATCGGAAACATCACACGCTTCTACACTATCAAAGCGTAACAGCGCAGCCACTTATTGCAGAAAGCGCACCCACAGAACCCGATGACTCACAAATTTCGCAACTCACAAGTCTGAAGGTTTCAATAAGTGACAACCAAGTTGTTTTGGCTACAGCTCTGATTGGTGTGATAGATTGTACTGGATCTCTAGTGTACTTAAGAGCCCTTGTTGATCAAGGTTCCCAAGCGACCTTCATTACGGAGTCAGCAGTTCAATTGCTACGACTGAAGAAGACACAGCTGTCAGCTAATGTCACAGGCATCGGGAGTCACTCTGTACAGGCACGACATGTCGTTAACTTAGATATTTACTCGCCAATTGACACTCACCACGTTATGCAAGTGCACGCTCACGTACTACCGAAGTTGACGCCGTTGCTACCCACCAAAGAGTTTGACATCACACAATGGCCTGCTTTGTCACAACTACAGCTAGCAGATCCTCACTTGCACCGTCCAGGACCCATAGACGTCCTGCTGGGGGCCGATGTCTATGCTTGTATTTTACTAAAAGGAATTCACAAATTTGAATCTCTCCTCGCACAAAACTCCAGATTGGGATGGTTAGTCTCTGGGGCTACTAATCCATCGAGTGTTCTACCACCTCACAATATCACGGTCCAACATGCACACATAGAGGTAGATCAGCTCTTACGAAAGTTCTGGGAGACAGAAGAGTACACAGCACATGAGAAACCTATGACGCTTCTTGATAAACAATGTGAAGAGCACTATAAGGAAACGCACTATAGGCAAGAAGATGGTCGTTACGTCGTACGATTACCCTTTAAAGATGGACACGAAGAGAATTTGGGTGATTCACGACCCATCGCACTACAAAGGCTTAAGCACATGGAGAGAAGATTCTCACAAAAGCCGGAGTTTAAAAGAGATTATTCGAACTTCATTGATCAATATCAGGAATTGAATCACATGGAAGATGTAGACCCACAAAACAAGCCAACTCACAAAGTTTATTATCTTCCTCATCACGCGGTTATTCGAGAATCTAGCAGTACAACTAAGCTACGAGTAGTTTTTGATGGAACTGCACGCCCTTCAGATGGCACGTCACTCAACGATGAATTACTTGTTGGTCCACCACTGTTGCAAGATCTTCGCGATCTTATTACTCGATGGCGTACTCACAAGATTTGTTTACTCGCAGACGTAAAACAGATGTATCGCGAAATACTCGTCGCTAAAGAAGACGTCGATTATCAGCGCATACTGTGGCGTTCTTCACCTCAAGATAACGTAGTAGAAAAACGTTTGTTGACTGTTACGTACGGTACGTCATGTGCGCCATTCCTCGCTATTCGCACACTGAAGCAACTTGCACAAGACGAGAAAAGCGAATTCCCGGATTTAGTAGACATCGTCAGCAATGATTTCTATATGGATGATTTACTCACAGGTGCGAAAACGAAGAAGGGGCCATGAAACTACAGAGACGTATCACACAAGTAATGGCTAAAGGTAAATTTGAAATGCACAAGTGGGCATCCAACAGTCCTGACGTTTTAAAGAACATTCCGATCGCGGAAAAAGCTAACAAAGAAACTGTTGATATTATGCTTGATAATACTATCAAGGCTTTAGGAATCAGATGGAACACACATCGTGATGTCTTCGAACTTAAGTTGGAAATCTCGAAAGCCACAGAACGTTTCACTAAAACGTCAGTACTGTCGGATATTGCAAGAGCTTTTGATCCTTTAGGTTTTCTAGGACCTGTGATTATCACTGCAAAAATATTTTTGCAAAAACTATGGTTAAGTGGTGTGAATTGGACTGATGAACTTCCTCTTGAGCTTGCCTCCGAGTGGTCTAGTTACCGCGATCATATCTGTCACATGCCAACCTTATATTTGGAGCGTTGGGTTCATACACAATTGGATGGCAATGAAAGAGTAGAAATCCATGGGTTCAGTGACGCCTCTACTTTAGCTTACGCTGCCGTGGTATATTTACGAGTTATCACGCCCCACGGAATCCACGTGTCTCTTGTTATAGCTAAAACTAAGGTAGCACCAGTTAAGCAGGTGTCTGTGCCCCGTTTGGAGCTGTGTGGCGCGGTACTGCTCTCGAAGTTACTTAAGGACGTTAAAGATAGTCTGCAACTTCCTGAAGAATCTGTATTTGCGTGGACAGATTCGATGATTATTTTAGCATGGCTTCGCAGAAGTCCAAACACCTGGAAGACTTATGTAGCTAATCGTGTCACTGAAATTGTAAACAACGTAAGTAGTGGCCGGTGGCATCACATCAAATCAGCAGATAACCCAGCGGACGTAGCTTCTCGTGGCATCCGCCCTGACTTAATGAAAGACTGCGAATTGTGGTGGTGCGGACCATCTATGCTTCACCAAAGTAATGACTTTGATGATTGTCGTTCACTCTCACTGGACATACCAGCCACGCAATTAGAATCCAAGGAAAAGTTACAAGGTAACGATAATAACTTAACTGCGTTTCAAGCTGGTGTATCAAACGAGAGTGATGATAACTTTACTTACTTATCTAGGTATTCTACTCTCATAAAATTAATTCGCGTTACAGCCTATTTAATTCGATTTGTAAAGTTGTGTAAAGCACGCGTTGATGCAAGAAATAGTCAAATAGATTCCGCGACTTTTCCTCGGCATTTAACAGTTTGCGAATTAAGATATGCTAAAAACATTTGTATTCGACTTTCTCAAGGATTCTGGTTTCAGGAAGAATTACAAATGCTGACAAAAGGTCAGAAGATTCCAAAGTCTAGTGAACTAGTTTCACTTACTCCGTTTCTTGATCAAAATGAAATTATACGAGTTACTGGACGCATACGCAATGCTAAAGTGCACTTCGACACCAAGTCACCGGTAGTGTTGGTTTCGAAATGTCCCTTAGCTGTCTTAATTGTAAAAGATGCTCATATTCATTGTTTGCATGGAGGTCCTCAGCTGACTCTAAATGGAATTCGTTGTAAATATTGGATAATCGGTGTAAAGAACTTGGTAAAAAAGACAGTTCACCAATGTATCCCTTGTTTTAAACAAACTGCAGCACCGATTAATCAATTGATGGGTCAACTGCCTTCTTGTCGAGTCAGGCCGGACAAACCCTTCCGTAAAAGCGGAGTGGACTTTGCGGGTCCAATAATATTGAAATTGTACCCAGGCCGATGTAAACGCACATGCAAAGCTTATATTGCCTTGTTTGTATGCACCGTAACTAAGGCAATTCATTTAGAAATTGTTAGTGACCTGTCTACAGCTGCCTTTATTGCTGCGTTTAGGCGTTTCACCTCCAGACGCGGTCATTGTAGCGATCTATGGAGCGACTGTGGAATCAACTTTGTTGGTGCGTCAAAAGAGCTAGATACCATGTTTAAGAATAGAAAGTCCGAAGTAGTTGGAAAAATATCTGAAATTCTTGCTAATGACAATACGGCGTGGCATTTCATTCCTCCGGGATCTCCTCACTTTGGGGGATTATGGGAAGCTGGAGTGAAGTCTGTTAAGGCTCATCTGAAACGTGTAATCGGGCCGTCTCTTCTCACTTTTGAAGAGTTGGTGACACTGGTGACTCAGGTGGAGTCCTGTTTAAACTCACGACCTCTCACTGCAATCAGTAGTTCAATCGATGATGCTCCTCCAATTACACCGGGACACTTCCTTATAGGAGAAGCTCCTATCACTATTCCGGAAGAAAGTCTCGTGACCGTGCCCGAATCTCGTTTAGATAGGTGGCAATTGCTTCAAAAAATGTTACAATCACTTTGGGTTCGCTGGAGCTCTGAGTATTTAACAACACTTCAGAACCGATACAAATGGTCTGATAAAAAATTAGATCCCAAAATAGGGACAGTAGTTCTGGTTAAGGATGAAAGACTCCCTCCCGGAAAGTGGTTATTAGGCCGTATAATAGATAAGCATCCAGGCAGAGATGGTCTGACACGAGTTGTTACTTTAAAGTACAAAAATAGTACATTTCGTAGACCTATTACTAAAATTTGCCCTCTACCTCTAGATTCTTAGTTATGTTCTGCTAGATATTTTAATTTTAATTCTTTGCAGTTTATATCTTGTTAGTTAATTTCGAAGTCTTAGTGTGCTAAGGTGTTGGATAGATAAATTTTTAATTCCAAGACTAAGCCGATATCCCTTTAGTGTTTCTGGTTATTAGATACTTGTAAAGGACAAGTCGTCCTTGGGGGCCGGTAATGTTTAACGTATCCGTTTTGTTTAGGGACCCAATTAGTCGCTAGATGGCGTTGAACCACTTGCTGAATCGCGCTAACGTTGTGTCTCCGTAGGATATATAAGAGGCTTGTCAATGTTGTTAATAAATGAGTTCAAGTTGAAGTGACAGTGCAGTGTTTAATTGTAAATAGTAGTAAGTGACAGGTGTAGTGAGTGAACACTGTTAATATTGCAAATCAATTGGGAAATATTAATATTCAACTTTTTTTACGGCAATATATCCTAATATATTTTATCCTATTATCAGTTTTGCTCTACATTGTCCATTAGTAATTTATATACATAATATCGTTGATTATGTGGGCAACATTGCTAATCATATTGGCAATATTTCCATTAAAGTGCGAAATATTGCTGATTATGTAGACGATATTGCCGGTCATGTAGGCAATATTACCCGTAGAAAACGCACGCTTTTTTTCCATTTTCCTACCTTGTTCAGTAGTAATTTCATCCGGTAATGCGAACACATTGGTGTCTGGAACCAACACATACTCCGCCCAGCCGCCATCACTCCAGATCCCGATGGTGCTATTGATGCCAGCGGTCAGACAGTAGTGATAGTTGCCGCTGCGGCAGAAGTCGCATTTGTGGCACGCACTACAAAAAGAAAACAATTTTTAATTCTAAATTGGCCTGTATTTTACACTAGAAGAAGGTACAAAACGTCAACTTCGTTCGCGGAGTAACAATGTTAACACTCTTTTATTTTGTACCCAATATGTTTTATTTACTAAAGAGATAAACATTTTTGAAAATGTATATTAAATTCAAAAAATTAAAATAAGAGCTTTCATGTGAGGTGTGCAATAAAGAGTTATATTGTTTTACTGACCTGACCAGATCACCCCATAATTTCTGATTATTACTAAATTATGAGACATAAAATGCAAGATGACCTTGATTCGTGGAAAGCCTTGAACGGTCCCGCCAGCGGGGTCTACTAGCCTGTAGTTTTTCATTGTCCCCTATGTCAATTTTTTTCATTCTCTCCCACGGCCCCAGTCTGTTTGCACCGGTTCAATTTAGCAATACATATTAACATTCAAATGTTTACGTAAAAACATCCTTTAAAGTTATTTTGTTATTTCTGTTCTACATTGTTAACTAGTAATTTATATAGCTACATAATATCTTTGACTATGTGGGCAATATTTATTTATTTAAACTTTATTGTACGAAACAAAAGTAAGCACAAATGGCGAACTTAATGCCAAAAGGTATTTTCTAGAAATCAACCATAGGGCCAAACAAAGATGCATGAAAATGGTGCAGTGGGAAAAAACATTCAGTAGCAAAGCGTTAGGATATAAAGGCAATATTACCGATGCCATTTGAATATTGCCGATCATGTTGGCAATATTTCCAAGGTTGTTAGAATATTGCCAATCACTTTGGCAATATTGCCATTAATGTTAGCAATATTGCGCATCATGTAAATAATATTTCCGATCATATAGGCAATATTTTTCATCAAATAGGCAACATCTTTTTTATTTTCTCACCTTGTTCAGTAGTAATTTTGTCCGGCAACGCGAACACATTGGTTCAACCCACCTCCACAGTTGTGCTACTGCGTCCGAAACCAACTCTAAGCGCGAATGGCATTCTGGTCTGCCCTGACTGACTCTGGTTACTGATTTAGAGGCCTATCCAGAGCTACCCTCTTTAAACACAACAAACGTGAACAACAACACACACAACAAAAGCAGTGGCGTAGCTACCGTTAAAGGTTAGACGCGGTGCCCTGCACCGTGGCCCTCAACATTTTAGGGGTCCTTGGACCCCGTCTAACAGAACGTTAAGCTGACATGGGGCCCCAAAAATTTTATTTTGTTCCGGGGCCCTTTTATATACCTAGCTACGCCACTTAAACTAACTACTTTGGCGCACCAACCCAAATGAGCTTCGGCCTCCAACACAAGAGCCCGCCATCTTGCCCGATCCCGCGCCACTTCCTGCCAGCTATCGCCAATTCCCAGCTCACGCAGAGCCGCCTCCACCATATCCTTCCAGCGATACTTGGGGCGACCCACTGGTCGACCCAAATATGCTCTCTTGACTTTCGAGCTACGCCACTTAACAAAAGTTAATTAAATAAATCATATTTATACGCGATTAAACCCCGTTTGCTGTGTTATGGTTTCATGATTTATGATAATGAATGAAAATTAATGTTTTACCCACTTTAATAGCAGGTTCTAAAATGGTTGCATTGTATCACAGCCGAAGTAGTCGGCCAGCAGACGCGGTGGTGACAAGGGTATATTATACCTATTGGGGTCCACGACGACCTTCTGCCCGACCTTGAAGGTGGAAGCCTTGCCGACCTCTGAGATGACTCCGCTGAACTCGTGTCCCATGGGGAAGGGACGGTCTTTCCTAGATGGGAACTCTCCCTGAAAGCAACTTATTTTGTTAGAAATTCCATTTCACAGAATTTTATGCTGAGAAAACTGGAAACAATACTGTTATTTATTTAATCTTTATTGCACAAAAGAAAACTTATCGTACAAAAGGCGAACTTAATGCCATAAAGCATTCTCTACCAGTCAACCTTAGGGCAAAGAAGTAAAATTATGGGCGGTGCTGAGGCTTGTGTAACTACAAAAACACATATGAAGACATATTATTATACTTAATACATAAATGACATAAATATATATATAATACATATACAAATATATATAAAATAAATAAATATATATGTATATATAGCGATGAAACGTATTAAGCAGATAAACTAAGAGTCTTCGGTCAAATAAATGTACTTTTCCTATTTTGTTTACACTGTAGATTAAGGCTGCAGGTGTTTCAAGCACTGTTGCTTTTATGTTACGAAATATTCTCAGATCCGATGACAGATTAATCAACTTTTAATGAGAACTTGAAGCTATACTTAAGTTTTAAGTGCATCCTTAAAATTACGGTATATTTGTCTTCGCATCTGTGAATATTTCGTAACACAAAAGCACCGGCGGTTGAAGTGCCCATAGCCTTACTTTGTATTAAGAGGATACGATTCATTTAACATATATTATATAAAAAATCATTAAAAAATATCAAAAATAATGTAAAATTTCAAATTTTTGTTTTCGATACTTTTACGGGTTTATATGTTTTTTTGCATGTAAAATTACGTATTTTTTAACAGTGTAAGGCATAACAAGTATGTATTCAGTATGTCAAAGAACTATACAATAAAATTACTAAGAATTAAATGAAACAGCCAGAAGCTACAACACCGAAAGAAACACGCAGGCCTCTCCGGGACACTGCCCGTTTGTTATGAAACCTGTCGAGACGGAATAGAAGAATAAAAAAATGGCCAAGTGCGAGTCTGACTCGCGCACCGCGGGTTCCGGACAAATTTTCACTTATTCCGACTTAACTGGCCGGTTGAGTTAACTTTGCCTATATCGATCGCGTTACATAGAAATGAAAGGAAAACTTCACCAAACCGGGTTATTAAAAAAAAAAAATTGTTGATTAAAAAAACGTAACACAGACAGATAAATGGTTATAATTTTCCTGTAATACTCATATTAAATTATAATTCAAGAAACGGTGTGTGGACTGCGCAAGCTGCTGAAAATGTGTGAAACGTATGCGATATGTGAAAATATAATGTTGCCAAGAGCCAGTTTATGGTGTTTGAGTGCGGTCGCAAGAAGACAGTGGAAGTTCCCGCCAATTGCCTCAATGGTACCCCTATGGGGAGAGTAGACCATTTCAAGTACTTAGGCCATTTGATCGCGACCGACCTCAAAGACGACCTGGATATGGAAAGGGAACGAAGGGCTCTGTCGGTCAGGGCGAATCTGATCGCACGCAAATTTGCCAGGTGCTCCAAAGAGGTAAAAGTTACATTGTTTAGGGCGTTTTGCACCTCCCTTTATACTTACAATTTGTGGGCGCGGTACACGCAACGGGCCTATGGGGCCCTTCGGGTCCAGTATAATAATGCGTTCCGGGTGTTGATGGGACTGCCTCGTTTCTGTAGCGCATCAGGGATGTTCGCGGAAGCGCGTGTGGATTGTTTTTATACAACCATGCGTGCGCGAATTAAGTGAACGGCAGAGATTTAAGTAAAAAAAAAGTCTTTATTCAAACCAACAGAGTAACAGTACAGTTTTACAATCAAAAGTATTCTAATCTTAAAATTAATTAATATTACTATTTATAGCTAATTTCTGCATCTTCAGCATTGACGCATGTCCCAGAAAGGTGTTTACTGCGTTGATGCTGATATGCGATAATTATCGCTGACGCGAGAGGATTTGGGCGTTGCAGCACCCTTAACTCCTCCCTCCTTAAGAGAGAAGTTATCTGAAGGTGACACAGTTGGCTTCAGATAATTTCGTCTGGAAAATACAGAATGTAGCTTATGGGAGATATATGTTAATGCTATAATAAGTGCGGCTACGTATAACGCAATGGTCCACACACTGACTCTATAGCTAATGACATAGCTTTCACTATCATCACTATCACTATTGTACTTGACGCTGTTGAGGATGTCCTTTACATCGCTGAAGTCTACGCCTCGAAGATCTACCTCGTTCTCGTTCCTCTGGATCTGAAGCTGCGGTTCTGGTAATATTACAGACGGTAATGTATAGCTGGTTATTGTAGTATTGCTCGTTGACTTTATGGTTATATCATCTATTTGGGTTTCGCAGTATTTGGTTGGTGTCAGTATGAATGTTCCCTCTAGATTGTGTTTGGAGACTTCATCTCCGCAGGTTTCGGTTATCACTGTTCTTCTTCTGGTGTAGAGGAGCCAGTGGTCAGATGTAATTTTCTGGATAATTGTGTCTTCCGTTTTGATTGTCTGCTGGTTACATTTTGTGAGGCTATCTTTAAGTAGCATCAGTTGTTCTATACAGGTTGCTGTTGGATGCTGCACGACGTCATCATCAGTGCAGAGGTATTTGTCTTCCTCTATTTCCTCGCAATATCTAGCTACGGGTTTGAATTGCAATCTATTCATCATGAGGAATGGATATTTGGGAATTATTGTGAATGTTTTATCGGTTTCAGGTTTATATATTGGAATAGGGATAATCTTGTAATAAATATATGTGTTCTTTTCAATAAGTGGGATATCTAATACAAAAGTTAAGCGATTATTACTAATAAATGATTTTAATTCTATACTACGTTCTATCTTAACTAAATTTTCTTTTGAAACTGGATAAACTACAGTAGCGTGTTTCTCTATTTCAAACAGAACATTAATTAATTCAGTTGAATTTATTACGGACTGGTGTAGCGTTGACAGTTTACTAAAAGCTATGGCGGTTTCTATTTCCTGAATAATATTATAAATAGTCCGAAAGTTATTTAGAATCTGGTAAACGCTGTTCATTATGGAAACCAAATTAAAAAGTTTAAACTCTTCTTTTTGAATTGACTCTAATTGTTTAGTTTTATAACCTAAATGTTTAACGTTAAAATTAATGTCACTTGAGACGTTTACTAATTTATCCAGAGCTTTTTGAAGTAATGTTACCTTATTTTCTACTGATATCTCCTTATGTTTCATATTATCGATTGCCGTATTAAATCTAATTGCATCGTCGTTATCTAAGTTTCCCGTAATTAATTTAACAGCTGATCCTAATGGGTTGAGAATACCTCGTTTTGTTCTTGCCGTTGGCAGAATCTGTAATAATCTATCTCTAGAAAGCTCTATAAAAGAATTTACTTGTACTTCTAAACCCATCAGTTCTCTTCTAGTATCTATGTTACTATCAATAATTTGTTTCAACTTACTATACTGTTCTAAATTAGCTTCTAATAATAAACTTATTGATTCTAGATCTATTGTCTTAATAATGCTCCAGGAACTAGTCCTCATCAGAGCTGTACCCATCTTGACTGGAGCTATCCCCGGACTCCGCTCGAGGTTTTGGATGTTGAGGCTGCATCCCTGATGCGCCAGGGCCATCAGTAATATCACACGCCACCTGTGGAGGTCGTTTGATATTCTTGAGTGCTACTCGGGTGTTACGCTTTTTTACTTGGACAGGGATTATATTTCTATCCGGTTTGCCTATAACTTTAGCTTTTTCAAATCTAGGTAACTCCTTAGCTTTACGGATTCTCGTGTCCTTCATAAAAATCGTATCGCCTTCCTTAATTCCTGGTGGGATTTTGCCTCCTTTCTTTTCCCTAACCTTAACCTTATCATTAACTAATTTGTCACTAACATATTCATATAGTACTTTTAATCGTTTCCTGTGGTCTATAAGCAATTTTTGCATAAGATTTCGTTTCCTATCTATATCGAACAGGTTTCCGGTGTCTGTATGACCAAAAACCATTTCGAATGGGGTAAACGTTGTTGCGCTATGAATGGAGTTATTATAGGCCATTATAGCATAGGTCATGACAGATGCCGCGTCCTGTTCGCTTTTATCATATTTTGCTAAACGGTAGATTTCAATGAGAGTAGAATGGAATCGTTCTACTATAGCCATCGAATTAGGGTTATTTGGGGTTCCTATGTGCAATTCGATTTTATATAAGCTCAATAGTTCCTTCATTAGTTCGTTGTTGAATTCCGCGCCAGAATCACAACTGATTTTCCTGGGAATACCATACATGCTGAAATACTTAATCAAAGCTCTTACGACTTCTGGAGTGCTTCGATTTGGTATACCTATTGCCTGTGCTAATTTGCTAAAGGCGTCTACTGCTGTTAGGTAATATTTACCTTCAATAAATAAGAGGTCTATAAAAATTTCCTGGAATGGTGATTCCTGACTCTGAGTGAGTTGGATAAATGGCTTGATGGGCTTTCTTTCATACTTCATCTTGCGACATTGTTCACATGAATTAATTATTGCGGAAATTGTTTCTTTCATATTGCTCCACCAATACGACCTTTTAAGTTTGGCTAAAGTTTCATTTATTCCTCTGTGACATGTCTTGCCTTCGTGATATTTTTTGACTAATTCTTTTATATCATGTTCATCCGTCATGTTCACAACTCGTTCCGTACATTCTACTAAGTTTTGCGTACCTTTCTTGTAAAGTTTCGTTACAACGTGACTGAAGGTCTTGCGAAACTCTGGTACTTCAAAATAAATATAGTATTTATTTTTAAAATCAACATATTCCTTTAAGAATTTCTTAACTAACTGTTCGTTCCCAACTGGCATGTGGACTTCAAGGATTTTCTGTTTTTTATTAGAACTATCCTTGACACTGATATCATTTTTGAACCAAGTATAGACTAAAATCTGTTTAGGTTTCATATCTATTGCTTCATTCATTATTGGGATACCTTCATGTTCTCGGTTCGAGACAGAGTGAGCTGTAGCTCCATCATCTGAATCTGAAAGCTCTATAGTTTCTATTTCTGGTTCCGATTCAGGCCTACTTAGTTTTGTTATTTGATCAACAAGTGACTCTACGTGTTTTTGTATTTTTTGTTCTTGTTCGTCTACATTAACTGTCATTGACTCGTTGTCATCGTTTGTTATGTTAAGTTTTATACGAGACATAGCGTCAGCGTTTGTGTTCTGGTTACCTTTTTTATATAAAATTTCAAATGTGTACTCGTTTAACCTTAATCGCCATCGCGTAAGTTTACTGTTGGGTTCTTTCAACGAGTACAACCAAGCGAGGGGGCGGTGATCGGTATAAATATAGAACTTATTTCCATACAGATAAGGTCTAAAATGTTTTACACCCTCTATTACGGCATAAAGTTCCTTTTCTATAGTACTGTATCTAACTTGAGTGTCGCTTAATGTTTTGCTAAAGTATGCTACGGGCTTATCTGAACCAATGGTTCCTTGAGATAAAACTGCGCCTATTGCGTAGTTTGAAGCGTCTGTCGTCAAGATGAAAGGTTTCTTAAAATCTGGGAATTGCAACAATGGTGCGTTAGTTAATATTTTCTTACAAAGTTCAAAACTTTCCTTGTATTCATCATCTAATAAAATCTTTTTCCCTTTCTTCAAACATACAGTCATCGGTCTAGTAATTTTTGCGAAATCCTTTATAAATTTCCTATAATATCCTATGAGTCCTAAAAAGCTTTTTATTTCAGTAGTGGTTTTTGGGATGGGGTAATTAAGTACCGCAGTAATTTTGTCGTCGTTTGGCTTAAGTCCTTCACTCGTTATGGTATGTCCGAGGTAGAGGACTTCCTTCCTGAGAAAATGGGACTTATCCAATTGGACTTTTAAATTTGTTTCTCTGAACCTATCAAATACTACTTTCAGTTTGATTATGTGTTCCTGAAGGCTGCTTGAGAAGATTATAACATCATCAAGGTATACAAGACAATGTATTCCTTGAAGTCCTCTCAGGACGTTGTCCATGGCTCGCTGGAACGTCGCTGGAGCCGTTTTCAGTCCAAAGGGCATCCTGTGGAACTCATAGTGGCCAAATGGCGTGCTGAAGCCTGTTTTGGGCTTATCTTCGTCATTCACTTCGATCTGGTGATACCCACTAGCCAGGTCCAAAGTGGTGAAGTATGTGCTTATTCCCAGCATATCAAACAGATCATTTATGTTTGGTAGCGGGTACTTGTCATCAACTGTGATGTCATTAAGACGTCTGTAGTCAATGACCATACGCCACTTTTGTTCCCCTGACATATCCATCTTCTTAGGTACTAAATGGACTGGGGCACTCCATGGAGAGTGTGACTCTTGAATGACGTTGTCATTAAGCATCTTTTCCACTTGTTTTTTAATTTCTTGTGTCTGGACAGGAGGCATTCTATGCGCTTTAATATATATAGGGTCTTCGTTGACCGTCCGAATTTTATGTTTCACTTGGTTAGTGAAAGATAACGGAATATGTTCACAGTAAAATATGTCCTTATATTCCTCACATAGCTGACTTATTTGTTCTTTTTCCTCCTTATTCAGGTCATCCAATCTCAATTTTGAGAGATTTTCTGACAATAATTGGTTCGTGGAGGTCGCGTCTTGCGAAAAATTTAAATTTATTTTTTCATCAGAATAAGGCTCGACTTTGAAAGGTGCCGTAATTACTAAAGTCAATTTCTCTGACTTATAATTCTGAATCACAGTTGTAGCGTATCCATTGACACAGCTAACAAGTGCGGTTGGCATTCTTATGCCTTCTGTAAATTGTTTAAAGTTTAATATGGCATCGCCATTTAATAAATTTACCGGTAACTTGACCCGTAACTCGCTGCGAGGAGGTAATTCGAGTTTCTCTCGCATTGGCGGCGTGTAAACAATAGGTATTCGTGTTGTATTTGTATACAACATTTGACTTTTCATGTCAATATTTGCACTTAATTGTTTCAACAGGTCGCTACCAATTAATCCGTCGTATTTACTATCGACACTATATACATAAAACTTGTGCCGTTCTAAGCTATTGAAAATCTTAGGTAACGGGATAGAGACAACCGTGTCATGTTTACTACATGCGTGGGTACTGACCACTTCAAATCTTTCTTGTTGCTTGTAATTTTTGTAATATTTTTCTACCTTTTCGGGACTAATAAACGATCTAGTACTACCAGTATCTATCATAAACACGCCTTGTAATTCGGGAACTAAAATGTGCGGCAGTCTACGTAACCTATTAAAATTTAACTCTATTCGCCTTCTATCGTGGAGGCCATTATGAAAAAATTTTCAGCCTCAGTATAGCTGTGGGATGGTCCCGGGGTTGGTTCCTCATTTGATTCAAAATGTATGGGGTTCGTATCGTAATTTTCCGTATAATTAACACGTCTCGAACTAGCCGTTCTCATGGTGACGTCAGTGTTAGAGCCCGACGGTGCATTACGCGGCGGCACGTGTTGGTTTTGTGAAGCGAACGGTGAATAACCCGCAGGTTGCTGATTGTGCATTTGCGGCGGCCCCGATACCAGTGGTTGTTGCCATTGATTGCGCATATTATTAGAATTATTATTTTGTGGCCTATTATTTCGATATTGGAATGAACTATTTGGTGAATTAAAATTATTTGGCGGTCTACGGTTACTATTTTGACTAACGGAATTAAAAATATTCCTATTCGGATGTCTATCCTGCCTATTATGGGGCTCGAAATTATTTTGATTATGGTTCTGCCTATTATTTACGTTGTTCCTGAAGGGATTCTTTAAATTATACACATTTTGGAGGTTCTGGCGTTCTAAAACTACTCGTAACGCGTCTTCTAACTTACTTACGCCTTTATCGTAAATTAATTCAACTAACTTCTGTGGTAAATTGTAAGTGAAGGTATCAAAAGCTAACTGATGGTAAAGCTCGCCTTTGGACCTTCGCGTATTCGGGTCTGCTACTGTCTCTGTGACTTTTGCAAGTAATATACCAAGATGATGCTGAATTCGTTGACAAAACTCTAAATAACTTTCGTCCCTTTGGATAACGAGTCCTTCTAAAGCCAATTTGAGGCCATGCTCGTTCCTATGATCCCCGAAATGCTTACTAAGGGCTATCTTAAGGTCATCCCATGTTGTGATGTCCTCCTGTTCGGCTATTAAAATAGCTGCTTGCCCTGTTAACCTACTAGTAATAATCTCGTACAGATATCGGTCCTGTTCGGGACTCCTAGTATACCTACTAATAACATACTCGCATTTCTTTATATAAACTGGCAATTGTCTCGTATTGCCTTCGAAAAGCGGGATAAGATTGATGAGTGACTGTGGAACTTCCGTAATTCCTTCCATTATTTTACAATTGCGATATAAAAACACTCAATATAAATAACTACTTATTATTTGCATATAGTACCTAACTAACGATGTCAATTGAAAGTAGAGTTTGATACCTTCAATGACGATATATTAATGTTATTACGGCGTTGCTAATCCCTAATAACACACATATATTTAATACAAGTGAGGATACGTATAAAAGGAGCAAGAAAAGGATGATGAAAAAGATTGACTCACATTCCCCCCGGCTGCTTTCACGAGTCCTCACGGTGGTGGAACCTTCTGGATTGTTTCCGGTCGGCTGGAGTTGGACAGCGTTCTGGATCGGCTGCTTGTTACTGCTGCGACTGGTCTTCTTGCGTTACTTAATAAATTTATTTGTTCGGCTTCCCATTGAAACGTTGAAACGTACGTTGCCCGGCACGGTGCGATCGCGAAATATCGGTCACTGGACGTGTCAGGAAAACGACGGGAATCCTGTCCTCAGCGCCAATTAAGCGAACGGCAGAGATTTAAGTAAAAAAAAAGTCTTTATTCAAACCAACAGAGTAACAGTACAGTTTTACAATCAAAAGTATTCTAATCTTAAAATTAATTAATATTACTATTTATAGCTAATTTCTGCATCTTCAGCATTGACGCATGTCCCAGAAAGGTGTTTACTGCGTTGATGCTGATATGCGATAATTATCGCTGACGCGAGAGGATTTGGGCGTTGCAGCACCCTTAACTCGCGCGCCGCATCCCTGGTGCGCCGTGTGCGTCGCAGTCCCAACAGCATTCTACGCATGATAGCGGACAGGTTTACACTGTGAGGGATTGCACTCCCCAGTCAGTGTTGTATTGTTTTAAATGTAAGTTTTTGACCTACTAACTCTTTAGTTTGTAAGTTCTACTAATACAATATGTGTCCATGGTTACACGAAATAAAGATAAATAAATAAAGTAAAATAAGGGTTCCTTTTTTACCTTTTTGGTACGGAACCATAATAAGACAAAATTGGATTAACTGGATGGTGTATCCTTACCAATCTGTTCCGACTACCGGTATCTCGGGTCATTAATCCAAAATGACGGCAATCCATATAGACCGTGCCGTGAAAAATAGAATAAATGCGGGATGAATGAAATGGCGACAGGTCTCTGGCACAGATCCGTCCGTGGTCTGTGATCCACCAATGCCCTTTAAACTTAAGGGGAAAATCTATAAAATGATCATAAGACCTGTCGTAATGTATGGATCAGAATGATGGGCAACGAAAGTGACGGACGAAAGAAAAGTGCACGCAGCTGAGATGAGAATGTTGAGATGGATGTGTAGAGTGACGAGGCAAGATCGGATTAGAAATGGGTATATCAGGGGATGTTTGAAAGTAGCACCCATGACGGACAAAATGAGGAGCAGTACCTAAGTTAGCGTGGTATGGGCATGTAATGAGGAGGGATGAGCGTCATATTGGTAGAAGAATGTTAGGGATGAATGTCCAAAGACGAAAAGCGATGGATAGGCCAAAAAACGATGGATGGATTGTGTGAGAGAGGACATGAGAAAGA
Organism: Hedya salicella; assembly: GCA_905404275.2. Lineage (NCBI taxonomy): Eukaryota > Metazoa > Arthropoda > Insecta > Lepidoptera > Tortricidae > Hedya > Hedya salicella. Next base: position 7,775,923 of record FR990099.1, read on the forward strand.
AAGGAGTAAGTGCCGATATGACGAATAATAGAGATGAATGGAAGAAGAAAACATGTTGTGCCGACTCTACATAAGTGGGATAAGGGCAGGGAGATGGATTGTTTACCTGGATAATGTGCAGATCTGTCCCGCAGATGCCGGAGTAATGGACCTTCACTATGACATCAGTGTCGTTTACGATCTTCGGGAGCGGATATTTGCTCTCATATTTGAGGGTTAGGTTTGATCCGTTGAATATTACAGCCTCCATTTTTCAAGCTGAAACAAACATTTATACTATTATAAAGATGTTAAAGTTTACAGACAATTTGGAGGTCACTGAATGGAATTTATTTTTTAGATTTTTTGTATGACCAAGAAATAAACTTAAAGATATCTACAATAGTTACTTAAAACTATCAACGCTGAGTTCCACAAATTAGATCATCTCTTAATAACATGGAATGGTATTTTAGAAAACATGGCGAACTCTTTTACTAACAAGATAATTCATTGAAGGTTTATCAAAATGGCGATCACTTAACTATTTTTTACGTTTAGAAAATACCGTTTTATGTCCATATAGGTATTTAAAAAGTACAACGCATGATTATCGTGTAAAATTGATCGAAAGTGCTATAAAACAGACGGGCTTACAAAATAATAGAAAAAGAGCAATAATAATTTGGAATATTATGTTACTAAATGATCAATTTGCTGACATACAGCGCAGAATACTACTTTTCTGTAAATGTTTGAGATATAAATGCCATTTTTATTGCTATAACAAAAATCTAACTTCAATATACTTTATTTTTTATGAATTAGCGTAGGAATATTTTCATTTTTTTTATTTAAGTATTCAGTGTAAAATGGCGTTAAGTCTTATTATTCTTAACGAAGTATGACTTTAGACGATACTGATTTTGTAAGGTTACTTTTGATAAAGTATAGACAAATTGCATTTGGAGTAGTACCGGTTTAGAGATATTATACTTAACTTATACTAAAAGCCGAATTAGTGTAGTTCTACTTAATACTTAATGGGATTTTATAGATTCCTTAGTTTGATTTAGTGAATGCAAATTGCCGTCCAATCTATGTTAATGTTTATGCAAGAAAAACCATAACGCTTATAATATGTAATATTCAATCAGTATAATATATCCTGTGTTTGAAGCACTTGGTCGCACACAATTTGACGATATTTATTATATTTCAGAACACGCCGACGAAAACCACCAGATCTTTTTATTTTTATTATTTCATCCATTCCATTAATTGGTTATAGTTTGTCGAAAACGTCCCGTTAAACCTATTTTCACTTAAACTTGATTAAATTTAGTAAAAAAAGAATACAGTGGTCTTCAGTGAGACAATTCAAAGAGCTTGGTGTTACAATCATCTTATGTTTATCTACAAATTCAGTTTTTACTTTGCGATTCTAAACTGATACTTAAATTATACCATTGAGTCTTAAGTGAGCCTTCAAATAATCTGAGTTGAGTAAAAAACGCAATGTTAGACTTAAATGTAGACATACTTAATACTAAATAGTTTTTGAAATACTTTACTAGGTTTTAGGTATACTTAACTTGCTAAAGTAGCGGTAGCTTAAAACTATTTAGTTTTTAAGATTAAATTTACTAAACGGAGTCTTTTTAAATAAAGGTAATTCTTATTTTAGATAAAGTTTAGATATGTAAGATTTAATGACTATTCTTGTTTGCTACGTTGGTAATATAATATAAGATTTTAAAGTATCAATAATATCTATAAATCAATATTGATTTGTATCTATTATTATTGTTTATTACTATTTTGTAAGTATTTATTATTTTGTAATGTGTTATATTTAAGTTACGGTATTTAATTTTGCCAAACTTACTAACAACCTGGGATTACTTAAATAAACGTTTTAAAGCATATCTTTACATATCAATGTAACATGTTTTTTTTTACTTTATTTTATTGAACAAAATTCAAAATTCTTGTGTTGCTTACCCAGTTGGTCGTCTGTTGTTTACTGCGTTGTATTCACGATTGTCAACTACAATATAACACATCCGTATATTGTCTCTCATAATATAGATAACTTGTTATTATAGCCATTAAACATTATCTCATGCGATAACCTCTGCTTAGGGTACAATAAATGTAAAAGAACTATAATTTGTATTGTATTTATTCGGTATATTCACTTCTCTTTCCGCAATTATCACTAATTTAAATATGAAAACGAATTATATTACGTTATAGAAAATACCCGCAACTTCGTTCGTGGAGTAGAGAAAGTGATAACTCTCCTTTTTTTCTTCAGTGTAGTCGGGTATAATACAAGAATCTATGGAGAAGATTGGCGAAGGCAGCAGTGAAAAAAGCAGACGACTCTCCATTACCACGACCACTCTGTCAAGAGTGAACGACTCAGAAGAAGAAGAAGTTGGGTGTAAAGTATCCTATAACCATCTGTGGATACCCAGCTATCTACGTACCAAAAATTGTAGAAATCCGTTTAGCCGATTTGCCGTGATGAGGCCACAATGACACATACAACCATCCAAAAAATCCAAAGAAAAAAATTTCAGTGATCCCCACATAGTCAATTACAATTTTTTTTTATATTTTTAATGTACAGACATATCATTTTTACAACTTTTTAATAGTATAGATATTATCTCATTTGAGTGTTGTTCTTGAGTGTTGCTTCCGAAACGTCGCGAACTCAAATAAGATATTAAATATATTGTTATATTTAAATGTATTTATTAGTTTTTACAAGTTTTAATTTTAACTAGAAAAGTATCGATATATTTAAATTATATTTGCGGTTACTAACGCTGCAAAGTGCCGAGTACTGCGAGAAGGGAAGCGCTCCACTCGTGCTCAGGACTAAGGTCCTAGGAATAGACCGAAACATGTCTAGCAGTACTCGAGCCTTATTGAGCTTACCATGGGACTAGTTCAATTTGTGTAAAAATTGTCCTATAATAAGTATTTATTTATTTAAAAAAAATACTCACCTTTTATGATGTGCGTAACCGCTAATGTACGTAATCTTATTAAGGTGCGTCCACACTTGTATCATTTGCTCATATCCGATCACCGTAGCGTGGCATGACTGCGTATCGCGCTGCTTGGACGCTCACTGTCGGCGCGGCGATCATGCCGCCCTTTGTCCGATCTAAGTGTGTGATACGCGTAGCAACATGGATTTCGAGCGATCAGATCGGCGCAAGGTCGCGATCGTGCCACGGGACGAAGATCTGATCGGGCAAATGATACAAATGTGGACGCACCTTTAAAGAACTCGGCTGGCGACTACGTAACAGGGGTTGCGATCCCCGCTCTGGGTCATCACATTATCTGGCTCAACAGGTTTCCATAGCCATTCAGCGGTTTATCATCAAATTGTCGACACTCACTTCGCCGAATTTCATTTCAAAGTCAACGTTTCATGTATTTTCATTTCGTCGACAATTCAGTTCGTGGAACAAGTAATTTTAAATCGTGTATTTTTACTTGTCGGATGATTCATTACATAGTTGTATTATGTCATGGAAAACGTTTTGTGGTTTATTGTTTCAAGTATTTTTAATTAACATATAAATTATTACAAGGATTATTATTTAAATTTAAGATAGTTGGCATACAAAGTTATCTATGTCATTATGGTGAGAACGTTTTCCATGACATAATACAACTATGTAATGAATCATCCGACAAGTAAAAAACCTTGTTGGTTCTGGCGTTGAGCTCGCTCGCTTCGCTCGCTCGTTAGGGTCACAGTTCTACCTAACACTCCTCCTCGCTTCGCTCGTCGTCGTACCTAACCTAACCGAAGTCTGACCTGCCTTAAAGTATAATACGTAACGTTTCTGACTTCACGCCTACCATAGTTTAGTTTAGGTGCTGTAAGTGTAGCCAATTTAATTATAGGCAAAAGTTCTGGCGTTTCGCTCGCTCGCTTCGCTCGCTCGTTAGGGTCACAGTTCTACCTAACACTCCTCCTCGCTTCGCTCGTCGTCGTACCTAACCTAACCGAAGTCTGACCTGCCTTAAAGTAGAATACGTAACGCTTCTGACTTCCCGCCTATCATAGTTTAGTTTAGGTGCTGTAAGTGTAGCCAATTTAATAATAGGCAAAATATTTTTTAGGACAATTCATGTTAGGAATAGTATCCTTTAGGTAATTCGATTTTAGAGTTATCAATATTAAGACAAACTTGCTTTAGGACTTTAAATGAGTATGCGCAAAAATTATTAGGACAAACGAGTAGTATGCCATTCAACAGTATGCCAAACATTCTCGGCCAAACATTTTTAGGACAAAAAACGTTATGCGAAACGACAGGCACCCGTTCATTTGCCATTGAAATTTACAGGTATGCGATTATATAAGAATGTGTTGAAATAAAACGTCGAAGAAATGAAAATCGATGTAATGTACTTCCTCCATTTAAAAAATATACGAAATGAATCATCGATCAAATAATATTCCTTGAAAAAATTTTCTACGAATTAATAAAACTTGAAATGAACTGTCGATGAGATAAAATTACACTAAATGAAAATACGCGAAGTAAAAATTCGGCGAAACGTTTTCGGTGAAATGATATTCGATGAAAAGTTTGTCGGCGAAACAACGGGCACCCCCATTCAGCGAGGAAACGCTGCTGGCATTATAGGGACCATTGAGCCAGGTACAAGACAGGGAGGCGTTCTTTAAGTAAGGTTAGGTTAACTTTTAGAGGATTTGTACATTTTAGGATTTTTAGGATTGATTGATTTAGCTTAGAATACGTTTGTTTTATTTTAGTTTTAGCTGAATTGTACATATTTGTGTAAAAGTACCCACTTTTAATATATATTTTTTATGTTAAAACGAGACTTCCGCTTGTAATACAATTTTCAAGCTTTTATGAAACGTGTATCGGCGTCCGATTAAATAAATAAAATAATGTCATCTAAATTAGTTTTAAGGCTAGTATTTAATCGTTCAGCAAACCTACAATAATAGTGATTGCACACCAAAAATATCTAATTGCACAGCAAGTCCATGGGCAGCATGGTAATTATAATTTGCAAAGAATTAAATGCACTGCAATTTATTATTTGGGTCATTCTCTTTTCATTAACAACTTTAGTTTTTCAAATAAATAACCAATATTCAACAATAGATTTATAAATTTAACATCCTAGGCAAAAGTTCCGTAACCGATTTATGAACTCTGATATATGACAAGTCATAAATTGATCATTATCGCAAAAAGGTGGTAACGCAGCGGTGAATACCTTATTTCATACTAAAGTGGGGACATCGATGGCCACTGCGTTACCAGCTTCATTTTAACAATGCTATATTTTAAATTCATACACCACAAATCAGTCTATCACTTTTTGCACTATATGCTTTTTACGTTAAAAAAAAACCCGGAATGGAGCGCGCTACGCTCGGAGTTTTCTTACGTGATCGAATCACAAATGAGCAGATCCGCAGAAGAACCAAGGTCGTCGTCGTTGCTCAGAGGGGTTACTCCGAATCTTGAAATTCGAAATTGGTAACGTGCCATCCTTCTCGCTATCATGTTAAACTGTAATTGAGTGAGCGGGATGGTGTGATACGAACTTCGAATATCGAATTTCAGAGTAGCCCCACAGAGTTGCTAGACTTAAGTGGCAGTGGGCGGCACATTGCTCTTAGAACCGATAGACAGAGTCGCTCCATAAGGGTTTTTTATCCGACTACAACGAAGCCCAAAAGGAGGGTTATTTGTTTGTATATCCATTCCGATGTCCGCTCGCAAGTAGGTACTCAATGGGGATGGCACAATTGATTTACAAAAATCAAAATGCCACCCAATAATGCCACAAAATAAAAAGTTTTGAAACTTTTATGTTGAATGAGAAATGCAAAAAAATCTGTATCAAAGAAAAAGTATTAAAATTAATTTATTTAAAAGAAAACCTGACTGCAAAAACATTTAACTAAAAGACATATGTAATCGAATTTCGTTTGGATGCAATCTAATTACACACAGCACTTGTGTTTCCGGATTTTAGGGTTCCGTTGCCGAAATGGCAAAAAACGGAACCCTTGTAGTTTTGTTATGTCCGTCCATCCGTCAGTCCGTCCGCCCGTCCGTATATCTCAGGCATTTTACTCAAAAACTGCATGATGTATATTGATTAAATTAGGAGTATAGTCTGGTGTAAGCCGCTACTTAGTTTGGTAGTTAAATATTAAAAATAATTGCCTGTGACATATGGACGGACAGACATGACGAAACTATACAGGTTCCGTTTTAGCCATTTTGGCCTCGGAACCGCAAAAATTGAGGGTTATTTGTTTTTTTTATTATTTATTTTATAACACAAACAAACGGATAGAAACAAAAAATAAAACAATTGTGTAGTGATTATTTTATTAACAAAAAAGTCTTTTAACACCTAACATTATACTGATCCGTGATCAAAAACAGCTCAAACTTCAATTTCTAATTGCACCAAGCCCTGTTAGCGTTTATCACTGATTAACTGTTGATTAAGCCTGATTAATGATCGACATAGCTAGTGAAACAGCCCAGAACTTAGAGCCGTTACGCACGGACTGCATTTCAGTTCTTTTCTAGCTGAAAAAGTGCAGTTTGAATGCAGTTTTTGGGATCAACTACAACTGAACTAAATTACAACCTCGCAGCTAGTTTTCAGTTGATGTGCAGTTGTAAGAACTGTACGTCGACTGCAAGTGAACTGCGCAGTTGATTAACAGTTTAGATTAAGTTATGTCACCTGCACAATAACTGCGTTTTTTCAACCGGAAAGCAGGTAAATGCAACCCGTCTGTAACAGCACGATCTAAATTTCTGTAATCACAATTGTGCCAGTACAGTACCTATTAACAATCTTCTCGACGGACCAATTTATATTGACCTGTAATCTGTAACATGTATTATTAACTACTTCACCTGTCTATTCGTAGCTATAAACAAATGCAGTTAAATTATAGCAAAATTCTATGACCCAGATATAAACTGTCTGTGATTTATAACTTACAACACAGTTGTATCTCGAGGAGTTTTTATGAGATTGATCTTTTTTCATAACACAGCAAAAATTGAAATAAAACAATTTAACGGATTATATCGCGTATATTATCTCATTTTAGTTCTGTTTGTATATAGGAAACCTACGCATACAGATAGGTATTTGAATGGCAAATCTCACCACCATCCCTGTCAACTTGCTACAGTGGGTAAATCTTTGTTTCAGAGAGCCAGGGGTATCTGCGACAATCAACATCTGACTGCTGAGTTACAGAATGTCAAACGTGCGCTTCGAGCCAACGAGCTCCAGATACCACGTTCCAAGCAGAATCCCAGTATGAAGAAACCAACAGTCGAGCGTAAACCTGCCGTATTACCATATGTGAAAGGGGTCACAGACAAGATCGGAAACATCTTGAAGCGTGCTTCCATAAAAACATATTTCAAGCCGTTGAAGAAGGTGTCTCAATACCTTAGACCCGTGAAGAGTAGCACCCCTTTGCAGAGTGCAGGCATTTATAAGCTGGACTGCGAGTGTGGTCTTTCATACATTGGTCAAACGAAACGCAGTGTATCAACCCGGGTGAAGGAGCACATAGCAGATGTCAAGCACCGTCGGTGTAATAGGTCTGCAGTTTGTGAACATGTCATTGACAAACCAAACCACTCAATTAAGTTTGATAAACCTTCTATCCTTGCCAAAGAAAAAAGATATTTTCCCAGGATGCTACGCGAGGCTATTGAGATTAAAAAGCATCCTAATTTCAATAGAGAAGATGGATTGTCACTACCACCAGCTTGGGATCCTGTAATACATCTCATCAAGGAACAAGCAAGACACAGGACTGCAAAACCTTAATTTCCGAACGGTGTAAAATATCTTATCTGTTTAAAAGTAGTTTAATAGTCTCTGTTTTTAAATATTATAATTAGTAATGAGGTAGCCTGGGAGTTTTTCTTTGCAGCGTTTCTTTTCTCCTCAGTACGCCTCATTTGTGAAATGCTGCTTGGTAAATTATTAGAATAAAATAATTAAGCCCTTCTGGCACATGTGTAACTGTCTTTACAGCTTAGGCCCATCTGGCATGTATGTACACCTTTATTTGTGTTTTTTCAAAAAATGGGTAGTTTGCACAAATTGTAACTTTGACAGAGGAAAATACATCTTTTCTCAGTCCTCCCGTTACCATGAAAAGCTGGAAAGCTTCCGAAACGTCGGGAACTAAAATGAGATAATATACGCGATATAATCCGTTAAATTGTTTTATTTCAATGAGTAATAATCGCGGAAACAGAAGAAAATATTACAGCAAAAATTGTTAATTATCCTATTGTACGAGTATGTAGTCTTAATGTTTCGTATCATCGTTTCATTTAAACCAAAGATATGTACATAGGTACTGGTACGATCAATTAGTATGGTATATAGGTAATAGAGGCGGCAGTATACCGCAAATTTTCAGAATAACACTAACAAACCTTAGTGAAATTACGCCTATATTAGTGCAAAGCTTTTTTTACTTAACCAACTTAAATAGGGCTTTAGAGATTTTTCCAGCCCTCAAATCGTCCAAGGCCTGTTCATAGTCAGACAATTTGTATATCTTCACTCCTAAGTTCTCAAAGTCGAGATATCTGAAAAGAAAAAGAAAATTCTATGTTGGACACTACAGTTGTAAAAATAAAATGTTTGTACAGTCACCAGCAAAAATATCTGACACGACTCTATTTCTAATTGCGTTAGGACGTGTGAGATATTTTTGCCCGCTTTTGTTATAGAAGATATTGATGCTGGTGACTGTACATCGAAGATATTTTCTCAAAAACAAGTTAAACGGGCTGTTTGGAGGCCATTGAAACGGCTCCGGGGGTTGTTGGTCCGAGTGTCAAAATATCGAAGAGGTCTAATTGTCCAGATCAGAGATCATAATGCTATCTTGTGCACGCTTGCGTGATCTTAGCAAATGTGAATGAGATCGCATTAAGATCTTGGTCACTAGTTTGTTTTGCGTTAAGTATAGTTAGAACGGAAAAAGACTCAAATGAATAAGTATTGAATGACAGAAGGCTGAGGGAAAAAAAGAAAACGATAGAGAATAGGAGAGGAAAAAGTTTGATGACCTTATTTTTATTAATAACATAGAAGATAAGGTTGAAGGCAAGTGATCAAGAGCGAGACAAAAGATAAGCTGTATGAAACAAATAAAAGAGAAGGTTGACGTCGATGTCGTATAGGGAGATCAAGTAGGCCCTGGATAGGGCGAGATGAAAGCAGTTACACGCTTCATCAGCTACACCGACAAGAGTTTGACTCTGTTTGATGACCTTATACGACGTGACGCTTTTATTAATAACATCGTAGAAGAAAAGGTTGAAGGCAATCAAGCAAGAGCAAGACAAAAGATAAGCTACATGAAACAAATATTGGGGAAGGTTGACGTCATGTCGTATAGAGTGATCTGAGAGATCAAGGAGACCCTGGATAGGATGAGATGGAAGCAGCTACACGCTTCATAAGCTTCTTTACAATAATGCAGAAAAAAATTGCATCGCTTATGAGCCGGGTCAGGAAGAGTCACAACAGCATTCTGACACTTATGTCAGTATATTCTGTCAGGTTAAACTGCCCATCTTAATGCACTGGATTGGGCAAGTCAAACCAGTTTATAAATATGTTAAGTAGTTTAAATATTGTGTAATTAAATTAACATTCAATGTAAACACTATGTTACTAACAACTTTCTAGGGTCTGTAGGCCTGATATAAATTATTTATTATTATTATTATAAGCTACACCGACAAGAGTTTGACTCTTAGATTTATGAATGAACTGTTATTACCTGCTCCCCATAGCCTTAAGCCAGCCGATGGCGGTCGGGAACTTGTAGGGATTGATCTGGATACCGAGGATTGTCATTTCCTTGTTGTATATCTGGAACGGGTTGATCCTGGGGAACCACATTAAGAAATTAATAGATTAAATAAGTTTATGCCTGCCGTTCAAACTATAATAAATTAACACGTTAATGTTTTTATTTTTTGAAGAGAGCTCTCACTCTTTCCTCATTGCTATGCTTCTCATGTGGTGATGGGGTGAGCCTTCCTTATTAGGGTTCCGTACCAAAAACGTGTGACTCTGTCAGTCGGACTGTTAAAGTGCCATATCTCAGGAACTACTTCTGCTATCTATTTGAAATTTTGAATAGTTATAAAGATGGCGAGCACAACTAAATGTATAGCAAATAATTTTTATTCTCTATAAAAAATATGAGGGGGGGACAAAAATCGAATAGGGTATCATATGATAGAACTTGATTTGTACCATCTAAATATACTTGGTTTTATAAAAAAAATGTAAGGTTGGATATACTTCTTAATATGCAAATATAGTCTATTTAATCATGGAATTGTGTAACAATAAAAAAAATCGAGAAATTTGATATTTTCAGGGCAGGCAAAATATCCTGTAATGGCAAAATTGGACGGTTTCACGGTACATTCTTAAAAAACCTTTTTTTTTTTTTACTTTGGATAAATTTTGATTTACAAAGGAAAAAGGGAAAAAAACCTTTCCACTCCCTTATCTCCGAAGTTGCCCAAGCGAACATTTTGGAACTCTCAATTTGTATATATAAAACACGAAAATTGTAACTGTCTATAGTTAAAATTTTCGTGTATTATTTAACTACTAAATTGTTCTATTTTTTCAATTTTCAAAAATTTTAACAACGTGGTTGCGGTAAGTTTGTACCTCATTTGTATGCAACGCTATAGATATCAGGTGCAATAAGCTAGCCTAACATTTCACGGGTCAATCAATGGTGTTATTAGTTATTGATATTTTCATACTTAAGAGTCCCCAGTAAGCTCGGCCGAATTTCACCTTCCCATACAAACAGAGTTTCGTTTTTAAAACTACGTTTTTAAAACTACGTGTTGGATTGTAACGAAACTTTGCATACACAATAGCATGAGGTATGTCTAGGCCTGAAACTAGTTTATATGGTTGCAGTTTATAAAACAAACGAAATACAATAAAAACAAATTTTGTATGAAAAAATTAAATTCGCTGTATTTTTTTTACTATGGTATCTGAAGGTACATAGACTAATTACAGGCCTGCATATACCTAAACCTATTCTAAGCACAAAGTTTCAGAGCAAACTAGCTAGTCGTTTGAAAATGAGAGCGTAACTACGTTTGTATGGAGAACCGAATTTACTGGGGACTCTTAAAAAATTTACTTTCCTACCCAACTTTAAAGGCTCATAAAACAAGCTACACACAAGGTATTAACCTCAAGTTTTTATTGGATTTTTATCATAGAAACTACAATTTTGCATATTATTTTTTTAATAAGGTAAACATCCCTATTGTATTTTGCTACCCAGGTTTTCGTATTAGCTCTGTTCAAATAAAGTTCAATAAATTATAGGAACTTACGAAGCCTGGTGGGCGGGGGGGCAGCATCCGAAGATCACATATTTGCCACCATGGTTCATGTAGTTGAAGTTAACTTCCATCACTTTTCCAACACCTATAAAAAATACAGATTATTTTATTTCTTGGTTAGGGTATATTACACACTTAGGAAATTAAATAATGATCAAGGAGTACAAAAAACTGACCAAGAGCATGTTGGAGATAAGTAATAAGCCGAAGTATTTATTTAATAAGTTAAAATTTTCACAGCGACAGATTAGACATAGTTGTAGACTAATATGTCCAAGGCACAGTACTGCAGCATTTCGTGGCAGTTTTCGGTATGCTGCCACGAAGTGCTGGAATAATCTCCCACCACCTATAAAAGAGTGTAACTCAGTTGGTTGCCTCAAACTAAAACTTAAAAAATATTTTAGCCTTAAAATAAAACAAAGTAATAGGTTATCTAAAATGTACCGTCACAGATCAGCCGCCTACCGACGTTGTAATTATGAGTAATCGTCTATAATACTATTTACCTTTATATTATACTTATAAAATTTACTCCATATATATGTATACATATAAGATATATATTTTCACTTGAGCTCCCATTAACAAGTCGCACAGTATGCTATCCTGCACAACCGACCCGCTTGCTCCACAGAAAACCAGCGCCGTTGGCAGTGGTATACTTAGCCAAGCCGACGGCATTGCTGAGTGGAGAGCATTTTAGGTTTACATTGTATTGTCTATTTTGTCATGTTAAATTTGTTATGATGTGTTATCCTGAATAAAGCTTTATTCTATTCTATTCTATTCTATTCTATAAGAGGACGTAAGTGCTGTGGAGATACGCTCTTTTGCTTGTGCACTTTTTCATATCGTGTTATTTTTCATTTGTAGTGCATTTTATTGAATGATCGCCTGCGGAACCCTACACTGCGCATGGTCCGATATGCTCTTGGTCGGTTTTCTTTTATATCGCGTTAGATCAGTAAATTAATATTTATGTATAATGTGTATAAACCGCGAGAGTATAAAGTGTTATAATTATTTATTTATTTTAGTGGTAATTACTCAGAAAAATGGCTTGTTTTGTTTATTTACCTGTGCAATCAACAATGACGTCATATAACTTATTTTCTTTGGCGAGTACGTCCGGAGTGATAAGCCTGAATCCAGTGTCTGAAAAAAAAACACATTTTTTATTGTTATGAAAACGACGGCGGAATGACGAGCCCCCCCCCCCACGTCAACTGTGTTTTTTTTTTATCAGATCGATGTTACGTAAGCAACATTCAGGTGGAAAACCTCTTCTGTGGGTCTATGATGATTGATGATCGCATTTATTATCATTGCATTATCTATGCAATTACGTAAATGATATAGCATTTATCATTTTACGACACGTATTAGTGCGATATTGAGTATTCGGCGTTAAGGGGGTGCATCGAAAATTTAAGCTATGTTTTAGTGAGTCTTGTCAAATCTAGTATATGAAACAGGCTTGTTTTCTTATATGTGTTTCTTGACTATATAATCTGTTTAGCGCCTGTCTTCTTGTGGATGGACTGGGGGTTTTTGGTTGGGGCAATGAAGAGATACCGTGTACTCGCTATGCTGTATATTCGGAAAAGAGGACAATACTTAAATCTATATAGTTCTGGACATTTTATTACAGCGCCCCATATGTGATACTCCGTGAATTAGTAACTTAACTGTCTAATAATTTATATATTTTACTATGCTAATCAAGTCACCTAGGTACCGAGTTATATATAAGGTAGATAGATGGCGCTGTTCTTAACAGCGACTAACGCGGAAACATGTTTGTTTAAAATTTCCTCGATAGAAAATAAATCCGGAAACGCGTCTTCATTTTCCATTTTTGTCTAGTTTGTACATACGACAGATTATGTAAAAATGACATTCTTCCCTTTATTTTTTAAGTCACTAACTTAAATGTTGACAAAACATAATTATATCTTCGATATCATTGTACTTCTACATCTGGCGCTTACGCCAAAAAACCCCAAGCATGTAGTGTAGTAGCTTTCTCTTTCTTTGATGCGCGCGAGCAATAAATGCGTCCCTTATTACAAATTATGAGCGTAATTTGTAATAAGGGACGCATTTATTGCCAGCACAGCGTTAGGGGCGTCGTTTTTCCCTGACGATGCAGGCCCTTAAACGCGGCTGCTAAGGGCGAAAGGCCCCCTGTCCTGTACGATTGGAATATTGACTGTACTCAAATTTAATTAAATTTTGATGCGAAATGATAATGATAGAAAATAAATGTTACAGGACAAAGTAAATATTACAAGACAATTTTTACACAAATCGAACTAGTCCCATGGTAAGCTCAATAAAGCTTGTGTTATGAGTACTCGACGACGATATATTTATTAGATAAATGTACTTATATATAAACATTGAAAACGTCCAAGACTGAGGAACAATTATTTATGCTCATGAGATCATCACACAAATATTTCCCTTTGCCGGGATTTGAACCCAGGACCTTCAGCTTCCCTGGCAAGGTTACTCCCGCTGAGCTAAACATATCTAATAAATATATCGTCGTCTAGTACTCATAACTCAAGCCTTATTGAGCTTATCATGGGACTCGTTTGATTTTGTAAAAATTGTCCCGTAATTATTATTTAATACTAGAAGGTACAGCTGGCTGCTCGTCATCAATAGATGATTATATTATTTTTACCCGACTACGCTGAAGTAAAAGAGACGGTTATGACTTTTCTTTCTCTTCAGCGAACGAATTTGCGGACATCTTCCAATGATAAATAAGGTCATGATCAAATACTTACTCAGTTTCTTGACAATATCCAGCCTAGCTGTGTTTACGTCGGATATTGTGACCTCCCTGTGACCCTGGTGGTGCAGAGCAGTCGCCCACAGGTTACCTGGAAGAAATGTTTCTCTTGTAATGAGTTTGAAACTAGCGGAGCTACTGTGAAAAATAAAGCAAGTTACAGTACGATTACTGGGAGTTCAACACTTGGTACTTTTCAGGGTTTATCGGCAAAGTTAATTAATATATATATATATATATTATAATCCTACTTAGATATTTTCCACAAGTGATGCAAACTTAATAAGAATATTACAAATATTCAGATCGAATTAAAAAAGACTGGCCAAGTGCGAGTCTGATTCGCGCACCGAGGGTTCCATACAACATATACGCTACAAACGGCCGTATCTATGAAAATCCAGTGTTAGCAGATCCCTACTCCTAAGCAAAATGTACGCGGTGTTTGATCATTTTATATTGGTACAGAAAAAAATATACTGTTTTAGTATTTGTTGTTATAGCGGCAAGAGAAATACATCATCTGTGAACATTTCAACTGTCTAGCTATCACGGTTCATGAGATACAGCCTGGTGACAGACAGACAGACAGACAGCGAACTCTTAGTAATAGGGTCCCATTTTACCCTTTGGGTTTTGAACCCTAAAAATGTGCCCATGGATATGTGCAAAGACCAGAGGAATCGCCCATACAATGCCAACCTTTGAGAGCCCTGTTAACTCGCTTCTTGAAGAATCCCATGTTATAGCGCTCCGGAAACAACTCAGGGGGAAGCTCATTCCACAACTTGCAAGTAAGTGGTTAAAATGAGCGTGATACTCGTTTATTTTTGGGATGCCAAGCATCCAGATAGTGGATGTAC
Organism: Hedya salicella; assembly: GCA_905404275.2. NCBI lineage: Eukaryota > Metazoa > Arthropoda > Insecta > Lepidoptera > Tortricidae > Hedya > Hedya salicella. The sequence continues at coordinate 7,791,069 of FR990099.1, forward strand.
TTTGTTTCTTAGGCGGGAGGTGCAATGATAGAAACGTGATGGTGGCACCAACTCAAAAAGTTCTTCAGAACATTCCCATACAAGCAGTAAAACAAACACAGAGAGCCAACATCTCTCCGGAAGCTAAGTGGTTCCAGGCCGTCTGTCAGTCCGTGATCGTCGACAATACGAACTACCCGGCGTTGGAGGGAGTCCAAGGGGAGTAGTTGTAATAGACATAATAACGGGTATGAAAATCAAAATTCTAATTAATGCGTCTTATAGATAATAAAAAAATATTTGACACGTATTTTTTGCTTTTTCAAAATTATCAAAAAATGCTCAGTCAATTCGCATTATAGTTTAGGAATGGGGGCTCGTGACGTCACTCCTAGGTAAAATTTTCTCTCTCTCAATGTGTCTTCTTATTTTTTGGTAATGTAAAAAAAGAAAAAACACGTGTCCAGTATTTTTTATTAATCAACATGACGGACTAATTATTAAAATTTAGTAATCATCTCTAGCCCAGAGATGAGAGCAATATTCTATGTGTTGTATTGTATTGTATCAAATACAATAGTTGTGGTCTATCGATAGTGTCGATCATTATGATCGATAAGGCAAACAAATTTATACTCAACTTATCAATGATAAAGCATACTTATCATCATTAAAAAGATATAGCTAATCTGCTGAATGACATGAGAAAAAACTTTGATAATGAAAATGTTACATGTATTTTCATCTACGATTATACTAACATAAAGTTGTAAAAATTAAACATCTATACAAAGAAGATAATTAAAAAAAACAATTGAAATGGATTACAGTTCCTTTGAGAAGAGGGAAAGTGACTTCTGGGGTGGACGCGGGACGAAAACCTGTATATCTCTTCTACGTGTATGTACCACAACTAGTTATATATAACACAATTGTAAAAGTATATACTTTTTTGGAGAACTAAGCTATAAGTTTAAACTTTGAAAGATATATTTAAGATAGGCTAAGTACTAATGTAAGACCTCTAGTAAAATTGTGAAATAGACCTGGACTTATCTATGCTGACTGCGTCTCCAATGAGAATGTCGTTGCACATCTGTAGATGGCACCTGTGGTAGTTGTAGGATAGATCACCGGGAAAAAATCTTGACATAGACCTGAACTTACAAATGCTGACTGCGTCTCCAATGAGAATGTCGTTGCACATCTGTAGTTGGCATCTGTGGGAGTTGTAGGATAGATCACCTGGAAAAAATCTTGACATAGACCTGAACATACAAATGCTGACTGCATCTCCAGTGAGAATGTCGTTGCACATCTGTAGATGGCACCTGTGGGAGTTGTAGGATAGATCACCTGGAAAAAATCTTGACATAGACCTGGACTTACAATGCTGACTGCATCTCCAATGAGAATGTCGTTGCACATCTGTAGATGGCACATGTGGGAGTTCAAGGATAGATCACCTGGATAAGTTCTTGACATAGACCTGGACTTACCAATGACGCCGAAGCCTGCGTATAGAATCTCGTTCCTGATCTATAGTGAGATCTGGAAGACCTGTAGTAAAATGATGGCACAGAGCTGGGCCTACCAATGATGCCAGCTCCGGCGATGAGGATCTTGTTGCCGATCTGTAGAGGCGACACGCGGTCGTAGCCGTGGGCAACGCAAGAGTAGGGCTCGCATAGGCCTCCTGGAAAAATCAATTATTATTTTTTGGGAATATTCCTTTGTTATTTCTTAATTTTTTGGCAATATTTTTTATTTAAAAACAATACTGTTTCATGGTTTGGCGGTATCTGAAAATGATATATCGGCAATATTGTGGGGCCTGCAATTGTTATTAAATACATTACTTATATTTTCAATAGTATTGGCAATGTTTCCGATCATTACGCCAATATATATATTTTTTATTTATTTATTTAACTTATAAAAATAACATTTTACAAAGTAATTATTACTCGCCAAACTGTGACGTTTAATGGCGAGAAGCGCTCACATTTCAAACACTTAATATAACTGAATTATATAACTACATGATATACAAATGAGCCGGTTAGAAAAATCTGCACACGCATCATATTTATTATGTAGGTACTTCGTCCTCGAGGACAGCGCGTCAGCGTGTTTACGATGACACTGGCTTATCTTCGAGGAGGAAGTCCTTCAGTTTTGATTTTTAAAATCAGTTTTACTTATTTTACAGTCGTGTCTAAGGTAAATGAATCTTATTAAAAAAATTTGGTACTAAATATTTTGAGGTCCTTTCACCGTAGTAGTTTTTTACACTCGGTTGTATTAATTTTCTCTGTGTAACACTTCTAGTATTAATTCTGTTATTTTTAGCCACTTTGTGCTCATCATCATAGAAATACTCTAAACCTATCAGATATTTAACTTTTTTATCAACTGGTAGAATTTTACATAAATTAAATAACTTGTCATATTCTCCATTACACTTATTTTTAACATTTTTACTTACGAGGAATTTTATCAGTCTTATCTGTATATTTTTTACATCTTTAATATAAGTACTAAACGTTCGTCCATACACAATAAGCCCATAACTAAGTAGCGAGTCAGCGAGCGCATAATACACGACTCGTAGTGTTTTCTTATTTAACACTACATTTAGTTGGTAGAACTTCCCCAGAACAGATCTTAACCTATTACAGACATCGCTTACATGCGGTTTCCAGTTAAATTTCTTGTCAATAATTAAGCCTAAATACTTGAAAGTCTCAACATACTCTAGTTTCGTACATTTACAAGCAATTTTGTTTACATGTAAGCAGTCATACGTGTGTCCTACTATGTCTAGGTTTTCCCTTGCAACAGTTTTTGCTTTCTGGTTGTATGGAGAATGTATGTGCATGCATCTAGTTTTTGCGAAGTTCAGGATGATACCGTTATCATGTGCCCATTTTGTGATACTTTCAAAATCTTGTTGCACGCATGTTTGCACTTCCCTTATGTCTCTTGATGCATAAACCATGCACATATCATCCGCATACATAAAAACTGGACAGTGTTTAACAACATTCGATACACTGTTCACGTGCATTATATATCCCACAGGAACACGGAGCCGGTCGGCACCCCGAGGTCCACGTTCACCTCCTCACCCGTGAACCCCGCGATGCTCGTGCTTATTTTCCTTCCTGTCAGAAAGGCTTTAAACCAGTTATTCGTGGGACCGCGTATTCCACATTCATCCATTGCCTGCAATAAAATGTCGTGATCCAGTGTATCGAATGCTTTTTTATAGTCTATAAAAAGAGCTATTACTTGTTTACCCGAGTCTAGACAGTCGTTGACAAAATCCGTGAAACCCATTAGAGAGCCGACCCGAGACCGTGCTGCGCCCTTTACGAAAACCATGTTGCGTGTCTGATAATACATTATAGCGCTCTAAAAAACCACTAACTTGACCCACGATAATTTTTTCGACGATTTTGTCGATTACAGACAAAATGGCGATTGGTCTATAATTTGAATATTGTAAGTGGCTATTCAAGCATGACAGTAAAAAAAAGGAACTTGCTAATAATGATGGCAATACTTATTATGTAAAAAATATTGTCGATAACTAATATTTCCCATTAGGTTTTTTAAATATGTTATAGGGGCAAACACCAGAGGAGTCAGAAGTGCGTTGGCGGCCATTTAGGTTGGAGTACGTTCTTTTCTTGAAGGCTTGAAGGTTGCATCAGTCCGGCAATACTGCTGGCAACAATTTATTCCACAGTTCAGTCGTGCAAGGCAGGTAATATATTGTAATAGGCAAATATATTGCAGACCATGTTAGCAATATTGCCAATTATGTCGACAATATTGCTGACCAAGTATATAATATTTTGACTCACTATACTCATTTAAATAAAACAATTTAACGGATTATATCAAATGAGATAATATACGCGATATAATCCGTTAAATTGTTTTATTTATTTAAATATTGTAGTATATGTTAGCAATATTTCCAAATATGGTGATAATATTGCCGAGCAATTCTGCAATATTTCCCATTGCGTCCATAATATTGCCGACCAGGATGGCAATATTTTATAACCTACCTTGTTCAGTAGTAATTTCGTCCGGCAGCACATACACGCTGGTCGCTGGGACCAGCACATACTCCGCCCAGCCGCCGTCCCGAAACAGCCCCATGGTGCTGTTGAGGGCCTCTGTCTGGCAGAAGTGGTAATTGCCAGAGTGGCAGAAGTCACATTTGTAACACCCACTGCAATAAAAATTGCATATCGAAATTTATAAATAACAAGCAGGCTGCTAACAAGTGCGAGTCGGACTCGCGCAGCGAGAATTCTGTATAAAATATTCTCTCAAACAGCTCGGTCTTTGACCTCATAAACAGAAATAGATATTATATTAAAAGTCCAGTTAACTCCAGGACATTTTTGGTAAGGCCAGAAACGTCAAAAGTGTTGGTCTAATGTTGATTCACTTATTAATCACTCTAAGCAGTTGTTAGGCAGATTAGGACTTATGTAGAAAAAAATCGCTGCAATAAAATCGGTATGTTCTAGTATCTTACGTGTTGGGGTCCACGACGACCTTCTGCCCGACCTTGAATGTGGAAGCCTTGCCGACCTCCGAGATGACTCCGCTGAACTCATGCCCCATGGGGAAGGGGCGGTCTTTCCTGGCCGGGAACTCTCCCTGGAAAATAATCATAGTCATAAAGGATATCCTTTATTATATAATTTCAGGGTCGGGTCATTTCAGACGGGTCTCAATCGCGTTTAAATACTTATGATTTATTAAATTACCATTTAATATATTACCATTACATTGCGTTGGTAATTCTTCGACGTTTCGGACGTCGCGTTACGTCCATGGTCTCGAAGGAACTGTAGAGGCGTTTTCCAATCTACCCGCGATTGGTCTTGTTTATTCATTTGAACCCCAAGTTCGTCAAAGAATAACCAACGAAAGAAACGGCGAAGAATTACCAACGAAAGGTATCATATTTATGCGCGATTAAGCCCCGTTCGTTGTTGCGGTAATGAGGGAAAATCGTGTTATTAATAATAAGGTAGTAGATAATGTCCCAAACCTGAAACAGACATCCCTAATAATATGTAGTGGGAACGGTTGATGTGGCTTAATGATTTAAGACCAGTGATCAAATTTGGTACCATTTTTGGTACAGCGATGATGGTAGAATGCCATATGTGTGGCAAATTTCAACCGAAATGACGGATTAGGGTTACTGTCGACAATATTAACAATGTTTAATCTTTTAAATTGGTATTTTCCATTTATAGCGCAATACCATTATCGCTGCACCAAAAATGCTACCATAACGATCACTGTTTATGACAATATTATAAAAAATAAATATCAGGGACAATCTTACACAAATCGACCCAGTCCCAAACTAAACAAAGCTTGTACTATGGGTACTAGACGACGATAAACATAATATATAGATAAATTATAATATATAAATACATAGAAAACATCCAAGACCCAGGAACAAATATTCGTGCTCATCACACTAACACTTGCCCTGGCCGGGATTCGAACCCGGGACCGCTGGCTTCGTAGGCCGTTCTGCAACCCACTGAGCTAAACGTGTGTCGATATTGGCTCATTTGTTTTGGATATACAATAACAAATTAAAATGACAGCAAATAATAGTTTTTATACATAGATGGCGTTGTAAACAGCGGCGTGCGGTCGATGGCACAAAGGCACTTGAATAACCATGGCTTCATATAGGCACAGAGAAACTGCCTACCTTGAATAACCATGGCTCCATATAGGCACAGAGAAACTGCCTACCCTGAAGCCCTGAACGACCATGGCTCCATATAGGCACAGAGAAACTACCTACCCTGAAGCCCTGAATGACTATGGCTCCATATAGGCACAGAGAAACTGCCTACCCTGAAGCCCTGAATAACCATGGCTCAATATAGGCACAGAGAAACTGCCTACCCTGAAGCCCTGAAGGACCATGGCTCCATATAGGCACAGAGAAACTACCTACCCTGAAGCCCTGAATGACTATGGCTCCATATAGGCACAGAGAAACTGCCTACCCTGAAGCCCTGAACGACCATGGCTCCATATAGGCACAGAGAAACTACCTACCCTGAAGCCCTGAATGACTATGGCTCCATATAGGCACAGAGAAACTGCCTACCCTGAAGCCCTTAACAACCATGGCACCATATAGGCACAGAGAAACTGCCTACCTTGAATAACCATGGCTCCATATAGGCACAGAGACACTGCCTACCCTGAAGCCCTGAATAACCATGACTCCATATAGGCACAGTGAAACTGCCTACCCTGAAGCCCTGAACGACCATGGCTCCATGTAGGCACAGAGAAACTACCTACCCTGAAGCCCTGAATGACTATGGCTCCATATAGGCACAGAGAAACTGCCTACCCTGAAGCCCTGAACAACCATGGCACCATATAAGCACAGAGAAACTGCCTACCTTGAATAACCATGGCTCCATATAGGCACAGAGACACTGCCTACCCTGAAGCCCTGAATAACCATGACTCCATATAGGCACAGTGAAACTGCCTACCCTGAAGCCCTGAACGACCATGGCTCCATGTAGGCACAGAGAAACTGTCTACTCTGAAACTTGAAAAATCATTTGTGCCTTAACAGCTAATGCCAAAACAAGACAAATTTAAAGTTACTTAGTCTACCTTATTTATATTTACATAAAAAGTTCGTCCATTCACACTTTCGTGCTCGCAGGCATCTCTTGTTCAGGCACCTTCTTACATTCTGACACTCGCAAAGAGATCAATCACAGTGCGGGGCTGCCTCGAGCACAGAGTTGAGCAGCGCGAGTGCGCGGGTGACCGGCGAGAGCGCTTGCGCACGCGTGCATGCTGCCCGCAACGGCAAGATGGGCCGATCAACTGAAAGACTCGCCGTCCTCAAAATTCTACACGGTTGCGAAAGACGCGCTAGACAGAAACCGATAAAGGCAGATCATCCGCTCCAGGTGTAACCCTGATGCTGACCACGATCCTCAAACATGAGGGACCGACCCCAGAGAGAGAGACAGCAAGTAGCACAAAAGCTGTATTAGAGTTTATGCTGCCGTTATAACGCTTAAACTGGCTGTATAACCGCTGTATATGGTCTTATACAGCTTGTTAGCTACTTGGGATATATATTACCTTAATAATGTGCAGATCTGTACCGCAGACTCCAGAGTAATGGACCTTCACGATGACATCCGTGTCGTTCACAATCTTCGGCACCGGATAATTCGTCTCGTATTTGAGAGTCAGATCCGACCCGTTGAATATTATAGCCTCCATTTTTCAAGCTGAAACAAATATAATACAATTACTATATTTATAGTTTATACCTACTACTCGTATTATAAAGTTGTAAAAATGAAATGAGCGCAAAAACCAGACTAGTGCGAGTCGCACTCGCGCATCACGGGTTCTGTACAAAATATAACCCCCATTAAAAAAAAAAACAAAAACCCGACTGCGTAAAAAAATTAAAAAGAAAAAAACATGTCCAGTACCCTAGAAATTTGTTAAGTTATAATTGTAATGTTTCATGATTTATGATCGATACTGACATAAAACAAATAATAAAAAAAATTATACAGTCTACCTTTACTCGACTACGCTGAAGTAAAAGAGAAGGTTATGACTTCTTTCTCTTACGCGAACGAAGAATATGCCTCAGATATTCAACTGATAAAGAAATTTACAATCCCACCAAAAACGTTTTCATGTAAAATGTTGCTAAGACGAGAGTCACACGAGACCATAAGGCTCGCCCTGGCAAAAAATTATCAGAGCTTCTAACTCTACACGCCCTAACTTCACATAGTCTACACCTTAGTCAAAATAGAAAAATGAGGGAGGGGGCCACTATGGCCTTCCCAAGGCCAAGTAAAGCATTTCCACTCCGTCAAGCGATCCTGTGTCCTCAAAAACGCGAATCGGAGGGAGAAACGCTGGGTTTTTTGTGGGTAGACCGGGTCTAACCGGAGTCACATACCTGCTCGGAACCCCCGTCCGAGAGGGATGCGCAACGCATTTTCACAGCAAAAAAAAGTTTAGATTAGTATGTGGCCTGGCCGTTTCTTAACTACAAGAACTATTGTATAACAGTAAAGTGAATAAATGTTTCAGCACGCCCAGGGATTGCAATCCGGTCCGGCGGATCCGGTAATCCGGCCGTATCCGGTAGTTTTTGGCGTTCACCGGATCCGGTGAAAATTTACCGGATCCGGACCGGATCCGGTAGACACGAGATACTGAAGAGACGATACAACAGAGATACATACAGACTACCCAATCCACGAAAGCTGATTCTAATTGGGTGAAAATTTGAGTTAAAAAAAAAAAGAAGTGTCAATATGATCTAGATCTAATTAAGCTTTTCAGAACGTTGTCTTGCTTAATTATTGTTTGAGACGTTAATTTTGTTTAATGGTTATTTATGTTTCTTTGCCCAAAAGAGAAAATTACTTTTTTTCAATTAACGTTATTACGAGTATCGTATCGTATGTATCTTACCTATTATTGAAAGTGCAATGTGATGTGATATGTGATTACTGATTAGCTTTATTTATGTATGTTTACTATACTTCCTTAATACCCGTAATATTAAAATATTACGGATATTAAGGAAGTATAGTATTTTATTATTGTTGATTTTACCTCTTATAAAGTTGTATGTCTGTATTGATAAAGTTGATTAAATATTACATAATTAGTAGAGAAGAAAAGTGGGTCAAAGTTAAAATAACGATCATGAATCATGATCCAATACACCAAATTAGTGGAAAATTCTTAGATCTGGCAATTAAAACTATAAAAAGTTCCTTTAATTAAAGTGTTATCTTTATATTTTATAAAAAGGATTTAGTTTTGTTTATTTACTATGAAACAAACTTACCATGTGTGTGGCTCAAAAAGGTTAATAATGTTATTAAGTTAAGGCTTAATATTATTGAAGCAGATGCTTAAATTTTTCATAGTATTGTAAAATAAGTGGCTAGTGAGACTGATTTTTGACTTCATAAGGGTGTGTTTTAGTTCTGAACTATTGTTTCATTAGTTAATTTGCAAAAACAGCTCCGCATGTCTGCTTTACGGACAATAAACTGGACAAAAAGCATAATGTTAAATATACGCAATAGCAAAACTTCAATCCGGCCGGATCCGCCCGGATTGAGAATTGGACCGGATTGCAATCCCTACTTATGACGGTAACATTTTACATGAAAATGTTTTTGGTGGGATTGCACTTCTTTTTACAAACTGAAAAACGTTTATATTTAATTTGTAATATAATAAGAAGTCTGTATACGCATAGGCAAGCGCAGCGTAGAACAGCCCTGACTAGGTGGACGGATGACCTCGTAAGGTTCGAGGGGCGGTGGATGCGGTATGCGAAGAATCGCACCCTGTGGCATACTATAGGGGAGGCCTATGTTCAGCAGTGGACGTCCATGGATAAATAGATACATAAGAAGTCTGTGTACTTGAATAATATTCAGATCTCGCATGAAATTAAGTTTGTATGGGAAAACCCATACAATGTAAAAAATACATATAGAAAGTTGATCCACCGAGTACGTGATTTTTTATACATTCCAGGCCTACTATGTTGTGGAACTCTCTTCGGCTCAATTTAAGGCAAGCGAAGTTTTTGCCTATTTTTAAAACTAAGTTAAAAAATCGTTATTTAAAACCTAATATAATACTAACCCTAGTTTTAAGTAATACTATGTCACTAACACATTATGAACTATGTCTGAAATGAATTATTTTTGAATTGAATCATTGTACAGATTATATTAAAGCTAACTAATAATAAATATTAACCTAAAACTAAAATAGTAGATTGTTTGACAAGGGGCTAAAATAAGCCATTATGACACAAAGTGATTGTTAGGACGAGCTCACCAAGTGAGAGAGGACAAGTATGTCTGAGTGTCATAATGGCTTTTAGCCGCGTGTTAAACACTCTGCTTTTCACTTCGACTGCGAGAAAATAAAAAATACTTAACAGTAAAATTTTATATTTCATGAAAAATTAAAAGTACAGTTTGAGCAATTCGATCAGACATTTTGGCCAATCTGATTAGGTTAGTTTGTTTGTTTTTAATTATTCGTAAGTAGTATAAGTACTACCTGCTGGCTGCAAGTTTTTTTTCCAGTTTCATAGAAATTTGTATGGGATTATATGGCTTTCTTTTAAACCCTAGGGGTTAGATGTACTATTTTAGTCTCACTTCGCGAGGTTAATATGACGTACTTTTTGAGCCGTAGAAGTGAAAAAGAATTTAAGAATTGTGCCCGCGGCATGGTCCCGAAGATGCTGGCAGCATTTCCTCGTTGTATCGCAATGCTGATGCGTTGTGCGAGCAAGCTGCCAGCTCTTCGGTCGCCAATAGTCTCGGTCAACCTCTTGCCAAGATATGGAATTGAATTGAATTGAATTATCACTCCCATAATTTTTACTTTTTAATCATGCAGCTGGTTAACTTATCAGTTTGATGTGATCTGTATCATGGTTTTCTTTTGCATATACTGGTATTTCATGTATGTTTATGTTTTTATTTATTTTTACAAGAATAAGAAGAGCTACATTTATTTTTCAAAGAACAATAATAATATATATGAAAGCTGAAATGTATAGACTTAGCCTAGAATTAGAGCTAAACCCAGGAACTATATACAATTTAATTGCTCATTATTTTTGTCTTATCTCACCATTCCATTCCTAGCTATTCTGAGTCATTTCCGCTACCCAAAGATTGTCAGGAAGAGATCGCTGTTTAGCGATAAGACCGCGTATTGTCTACCGTATGTCATGTTAAAGCTCTATTGTACTATTTCTGTGCAATAAATAAATGTTGTATTGTATTGTACGTGAAGAGCGTCCTTCAACGGTGATGACAGAGCAAAATATTCACGCTATGCGACTTAATTATTATTCAAACAGATAAACTAACCACCTATCAGCAGATACGAGATACGATACTGAAACTATTTTCCACAACTAACTACGAGTGAGGAAGCTTTGGTCAAAATGGATATAAGTAGTCATGTGCTTAACAAACGTTGGGGCCGTCTATTGGGCTAGCAGCACAGTCTAGAAATCAATACAGTCATCCGACGAAGCCGTCTAGACAGAGCAATCGTGCGGGGTACAGGGGGCGAGACGCGGGTGGGGCGAGCCCGAGCTGCATAGTCCTATTAGTTATATAGCTCGGGACATGTCATTGTCATTTACGAAAAGCGTCGGCCTACTCTACTGAATGCTTTTTACACTGTGCTAGCAGTATAGGGTATTTATCCTTACTTATTTTAAATTGCTTACCCTGAAGCCCTTACCGACCAAGACTCCGTATAGGCACAGAGAAACTGCCTTCCCTGAAGCCCTGACCGACCAAGAGTTCATACAGGCACAGAGAAACTGCTTATCCTGAAGCCCTGACCGACCAAGACTGCATACAGGCACAGAGAAACTGCTTACCCTGAAGCCCTGACCGACCAAGACTCCATACAGGCACAGAAAAACTGCTTACCCTGAAGCCCTGACCGACCAAGACTCCTTACAGGCACAGAAAAACTGCTTACCCTGAAGCCCTGACCGACCAAGGCTCCATACAGGCACAAAAAAACTGCTTACCCTGGAGCCCTGACCAACCAAGACTCCATACAGGCACAAAAAAACTGCTTACCCTGAAGCCCTGACCAACCAAGACTCCATACAGGCACAAATAAACTGCTTACCCTGAAGCCCTGAACGACCATGTCTCCATATAGGCACAGAAAAACGACCTACCTTAGGCACCGGTCCTATCGGCGATTTACTCGCTTAAGAAACGATCAAAAGATATAGAGATATAGATCACACATATACTCGTATTACTGACACATATATTAATAGCAAAAATCCTGTGTATACCACTGCTCGGGCCCACCGAAACGCTTATATGCGGCATATAAGCGTTTACCGCCGGTGCATACACATTACGGCAGTGAATATCCTAAAGGTGCCAACTATAGGACCAGTGTTGAGCACTGTGGGGTATTTTAGTTGCTTACCTTGGTTGTCCGTTGTTTAATGCCCGTACCCACAAGTAGTCAACAACAATATTACATCCTTAAATTGCTTCACGTAATATAGAAATTGATAACGTGTTATTAAAGATATTAATCATTATCTTATGCGATAATGATAAATAACTATGCTGATTTAGGGTACAGTCGATGTACAAGAACACTTCGTTTTTTTAGCATTAAAAAAAGAGTAAACAATCTTGACGTGTATTTTTATAGAAAAACATTTTCGAAAAATAAGTCCCAGCAAATATGTAACAATTAGATAGCAAGGATGGTAATTTACATTATTTTGGTTTCATAATAAATAGTTAGGTCATCTCTTACGTCACGATAATTACATTAGGACTATAATAGAAGGAAAAATAGAAGGGAAAAGGAAAAGGGGAAGACCAAAGAAGGACATAAGTATATGAAGCCAAGAAAAGAAAAAATAAATGTTTCATCATATAAAGAAGTAAAAGAAAAAGCGGATTGTAGAATAAGCTGGAAATTACTCCACCGACTAAAGCCTAGCTCTTAAATATATGATGATGAATAAATAGTTACTATTATTTACAGCGTTTTTAATACATACACAGAGATTGTTTACCCTTTTTCTAATGCTAAAAAAACCGGCCAAGAGCATGTCGGACCATGCTCAGTGTAGGGTTCCGCAGCTGTAATGATGACGGAACTAAGCCGCGGACGGACAGACAAATGGACAGACGGTCATGACAAAACTATAAGGGTTCCTAGTTGCCTACGGAACCCTAAAAAACGAAGTATACATTTTTAGTGCAGTCTTTCTCATCTTTTTTCATGATGCAACCGCCTTAAATAGCAAAAATATTTCGTAACCTCCCCTATTCAAACATGTTTTTTAAAATGTTAGAAATTGAGTCCGATATCATTCTCAGGGTGTTTGAACATTTCGGACGCACTACAGTATCTTGGTAGCTTCAATATGTTTACCGAGGCACGACTTTTTTGGCATCAGGCGAAATATAATTGCTTATTTGCTTCTATTAAACCGTGTGCGTGGTAGCAGAAACAGCGTACTGAGGGTGTTGACAGCCCGCCTCGATGGCCGCTTATTAAATACTGGATAGAGGTCACGATTGGGAGGGACAAATAAGTAGATACGTTATCCCTAACCCTGTCCCAGTAAAATGATATATTTAAAGACCGTATAATGGCTTAAATGGTGATGACTATGTATCTACGTAATTTATATTATTATAAACTTATAAAAATGGAATGTCTGTACAATGAAGATATTTTAAAAAAGGGTCTATTTGGAGGTCACTGAAGCGAAAAAAGAATTTTGTATGTGTCGTTGCGGCTTCATAACTCAAAATCGGCTACACGGATTTCAATTATTTTTGGTACACGAGTAGCTGGGTATATCTAGATGGTTATAAAATTCTTTTTACCCGACTACGCTGTCGAAAAAAAGAGGCGTTATGACTTTTTCTCCGCGAGCGAAGTTGTAAATAAAGTGGCACCCTTTACACAGGAAACTATTATAAACTATTTCCATTTTTGCACACTCTAGATCTGTAAAATGACTGGAGTTTATGGTTTAGTTTCTTGATCGAATCCCCTTAGTTTTCTACTTAATAAACAATACACTTTATCTATTGCTAAGTGTAGCTACCAACTGCCTCTTTCAAATCTAAGGCATTATAAGTGCAAATACCTTTCACACTAAAGGCGTTTTTAACTTGAAGGCTTAAAGGTTTACATTGAAACACAGGAACTATAGATATTGGTCACTTTGTATTTAAAACAGCAGTGGAGTACGCACGGAAGCGTAAATGACCTACGTTGTGTTAAAATGACTAACATCTATGCTCCCTGTGTTGCAATGTAAACCTTCTTGCCTTGAATTTAAAGACGCATATAAAATATACACATATACATACACACATCGTCATCTCCCTGCCCTTGTCCCACTTATGTAGGGTTGGCACAACATGTTCTCTTTTTCCATTCATCTCCTTTCGTCATTTCATCGCTTACTCCTTTTGTTTCTCATGTCCTCTCTCACACAATGTATCCATCACTTTTTTTGGCCCACCGATCGCTCTTCGTTCTTCTATATTCATCCCTAACATTATTTCACCAATATGACGTGCATCGCTCCTCATAACATGTCCATACCACGCTAACCTAGCTCCTCATTTTGTCCGCCACGGATGCTACTTTCAAACTTCCCCTTATATACTCATTTCTTATCGAATCTTTCCGCGTCACTCCACATCCATCTCAACATTCTCATCTCGGCTGCGTGCACTCTTCTTTCGTCCGTCACACACATACATAACTAACACATACACACGTCTAGCACGACTGTGATACACGACTCTATGTGTATGTTGCGCGACAAAGATTGTATGTCTCTTTCCTTTCAATACAATGCGAGAAAGAAGGATGATGCTATGCCGCACGACAGGCGTAGTCCCGATGAGTTGTGCTAGACCGGCTGCCTCTCACAATTGAACTGTGGAATAAATTGTCGCCGGCAGTATTTCCAGACCGATGCATCCTTCAAGCCTTCAAGAAAAGAGCGCACTTGTGACTCTGATGTTGCAGGTGTGTATGGACGATGATGATCGCTTACCATCAGGCAAACCGTCCGCTTGTTTGCAACTATAACATAAAAAAAATCTAGAAGGTGCCTACAACTTCGTTGAAAAAAGCCTTTCAGCTAAAACATTGTTTCAGCTACCCATGTACCAAAAAAAAACTGATAGCCTTGCTAACCTAACCTAACGAGAAAAACTCGATCACAAACCATTTTACTGAAGAAAACTGTCCTTAACATAACTCGGAAAGATCGAGATCATGCACATCGGCGTTATTCTAGAAATATCTACCGAGTTCTAACCACTTTACCGGGTAAAGTAAATAGCGGTACCAACTGCAATACTGTTATTAATTAATTCAATAATGTTTTGATCTTTCATAATTGTTTAATGATTATATTGTTAACCTAATAGAGATTCGTATTCAGTCATTATTTTATTGTATGTTAAAGCCATAGGTTCTCTTCCCATAAGCTATCTATATATCCGGTTTAGTTCAGCGGGAGTAACGTTGCCTGCGAAGCTGAAGGTCTGTGCTGAAGGTCCTGTGTTAAAATCCCGGTAAGAGCAAAGATTTGTGTGATGAGAATAAATATTTGTTCCTGAGTCTTGGATGGTTTCTATGTATAGAAAAGTAAATATATTTTTTACTTCTCCTGCTCAAAAAGTAAGTCATATTAGCTTCGCGAAGTGAGACTAAAATAGTACATTTAGCCCCTAGGGTTTAAAAGAAAGCCATATAATCCCATATAAATTTCTATGAAACTGAAAAAAAAACTTGCGGCCAGCTACATACTACTTACGAATAATTAAAAACAAACAAACCAGCCTCATCAGATTGGCCAAAATTTCTGATCGTATTGCAGCCCTTCACATTAAAAAGTAAAAATTGTCTATGGCCATTATTAGTTTAAAAAAATATATAACCTGTCAATTTAACTATAAAGAATTGCTCAAACTGTACTTTTTTATTTTTCATGAAATATACAATTTTAGTGTTGTCTTTTTTATTTTCTCGCAGTCGAAGTGAAAAGCAGAGTGTTTAACACGTGGCTAAAAGCCATTATGACACTCAGACATATTTGTCCTCGCTCTCTTCGTGAGCTTGTCCAAATAATCACTTCGTGTCATAATGGCTTATTTTAGCCCCTTGTCAAACAATCTACTATACTAAATATATCGTCATCTAAGTACCCATACCGAAAGCTTTATTGAGTTAACTATGAGACTAGTTTGATTTGTGTAAAATTATCTCGTAAGATTTATTTATTTATGTCTCAACAATTTTGGTAGCCACTTTGCCCGGACTCCCCCAATAAACATACAAAAATCCAAAGAAAAAAACTATTTGACTTAATAACCTTCAAATAGATTCACTTAATTTTTGAAAATATCTTCAATGTACGATATTTTAGTTTTGCTTTGTTTATTAACTTTATAATATTATGTATAGATAAATCACAGAACCCAGATAATAAACCCAAATATTGTACGTAATCTATCTCATTATAATCATCATCATAGATTTGAAAATAAGAAACAAGGGTAATTACGTTAAAACGCCTTTTTTGATCTACAGTCGATTACGCAGCACTTTTTCAACACATTCATTGACATTAAGCAAACAAACATTTACTACAATACAATAACTTTAAGCAATAAACGAAGCGCACTAATTGGCCGTCTCAAACAAAAAAAAACCGTCCAAGAGCGAGTCTGACTCACGCACCGAGGGTTCCGTACAAATTTTCACTTATTTAGACTTAATTGGCCGGTTAAGTTTGCCTCTGGTATCTAAGGCGCCACAAAATGAGGGACAAACTTAACCAAACCGGGTTTTTCAACAATGTTTTTTGGTGATTTAAAAGAAAGTAACACAGACAGATAACTATATGGTTATAATTTTCCTGTAATGTTCATATTAAATTCAAGAAATTTTCAGATTTTTCGCTTGGTAAACTTTGGAGATAGAGGGGGAAGTGTCTTTTTAGAGTTCCGTAACCAATGTCATAATCAAATGGCAAAAACGGAACCCTTATAATGAAATATGTGTTCGTCCCGTCACTGATATTACTATTAGTTTTAGTTAGTTAAGCTTATTTTTAATTATTCTTTTGGGCACCACTGAAAATCAGCGCCACGGCTTGCTGTGGCATCATGCTGAGTGGTGTCCATTTTTAGCGTCATTTGTTATTTAATTTTACATAACTCTACACAAGCGCTAAAATTAAGTTCTTTTCTTTCTTCTCCTTTCTTTCTAAATAATTAAATTAGGGGTATAGGTGTCTTGTATATGCCGCTACTTAGTTTAGTAGTAAAATAATAAAAATAAATAATTGGATGTTACTGTATTTGAGTTATTGGCAAAAAGCTACGCTTCTCAGCAAAAAGACGTAAGTGTGAGGAAGATACGCTCTTTAGCTAGTGCACATAGTAATTTTATCGTATGCAAATTCTGCAATGCATTTCCTTGTAGCAGCGAATACGGGAACCTACACTAAGCATGGTCCGACATGCTCTTGGCCGGTTTTTTTCTGATTGGCCACTTAGAGTGTCATTACACTCTCGGCTTTAAACAGCCCTCGTTTTCGACTCGGGCTGCAAGATAGCCTCGAGTGTAATTGCCAACGTAGCACACACTTATCATATCGTACTATTGTATGTTTTTATCAACATCTTTACCAAATTATGGACCGATTAAAAAAAAAGACGCTGCCTACATTTGTAAATACGGCATTGTTTCACCAATACCTATATACCTCACACATGGCACTCATTCGGGATTTTAAATATCCCTACCTAAAATGTAGAAATTGATAAATATTATAAAGTGTAGAATTCGGTCGTGAGCTGCAACACTTTACAAGTTATGATTTATTGAATCTTTAGATGAAATGAAAACAAAGGCAAAAAACCTACATGTTTTTATTATTATCAGACGTGTTGAATCATTATTTATTGAGTAGTGACACAATTTCAAGTTATCCATTATAAAGTCGAAGTTAAATATCGGTCAGCAAAATTTACATAAACACTTTTCCATTCAAAATTCATTAAATTATCGCATCATAATTAAGTGCCGCCATCTAATGACAAATAGAGCTACTAAAATCGAATAACCACTGTCAGTAGCGCCTCCTAACGACGAATAGCGAAGTAAACATTGAACGAATGAAATTATCTGCTTTACCGACAGTGCATATAAAAATTTCAACGTAGTTTGAAGAGTATGGATGCGTCATCAATGTTGCAAGTGGCAGCGAAAGGCTTGATTTGTTGAAATATAATGAATAAATAAATGCATACGATACTTTTTGATTTACATATATCATGATAAAAATCACAATTTTGGCAATTTATTAGTGGATCACTCCACTAGCGTTATTATTATAAACAAAGATCAGAAGCAAATGAAAAAAAATTGTTTATAAAAATGAATACGATGTTTCATTTTACTTTTATTTTTGGGAAAATATTACCATTCTTTATTTTTCTCATCCGTTAATTAGGGCTGTACTACACTTTTTTAATACATACGTACTAATCTAAGCACAAGATCAAGAAGTACTTACTACCTTAAAAGCGTGTCTGCGTCAGGCAATAAAAAAATTTGGAATTATGTATTTATGATAGATTTTTAATATAATTCGTGCCAGGGATTACTCATACGAAGTTGCCTTTCCGGCATTTTTGTTATGGTATATGGGTATGCGACCCCGGCTCCCCAAGCTGCTACTGGCTATAATCTTCCGGGACAGTAGTATCCTTTAACCCTTTCTCCTGTCTAAATTCGTACAATTCCTTTCTTTACCCTGTTATCCTTCCTCCTATTCCGCCAATCCAAGGTATGCCGTGCCTATGGATGCGTAGCTAGAGGCGAGTCCATTCGTTAGCGTGCCGAATTGCCCTGGGACTGGTGACCCCAGAATAAGGCTAAACCCTTACCTGGTATGCGGCGCTCTGCTCGGTTCGAATATTTTATCCCTAGCAGCTCGTGGGAACGCAAATGGCGGCGATGTGGTTCGCAACCCATCACGTGTCGGTCCCAGCGAGAGCGAAGAGTGTGCTATGGAGAGCCGCTTTGCTACGTTAAATGTAAGGAGAGGAATGAATGATAAAATAAATGAAGTATGTCAGATGATGAATGCGAGAAATAGAGAGATTAATGAATGTTAATGAAGCGGCAGTTGTATGCCAGGACCATAGCAAGTGGAAGGAGATAGTCTCTGCCTTACCCCTAATGGGAAAAAGGCGTGATTTTATGTATGTATATATGTTTAATATAGTAAAAACTAATGTATCAAAACACAAGGCATTATTTTTAATTGAAAATTGTAATCACGGCTTTATAATCTGTATGTCACGTGACCGAAAACGCCGATTGTCGCCACTATAACGGAAGCATATGCTGTCTTGAATGAAGCCTGAATAAGTTTTGAGTGTTATTACATTATGCACATTTGAATTTGCTTCTTATCATTTCGCAATATTATTTAACGATATAAAAATACCTGTGAATTATAACTATATCACTAATATTTTACAATATTCTAATGAGAATGGTTAAATAGCGTAATACTAGGAATGATCTGTCTGCCTATTCAACACATAAAATATTTTATTTTTTTAATAAAGCAAATTTAAATATTGACTTTAGCCGAACTGTATACTGATGATATAGATCAATGGCTGCGGTATCTAAGTTCATTTAAATTTGCGTTTATTACAAAATGTGTATCATTATTTTTTTTTATAAATGAGATTACATTTAATATATCTCAGTCAGCTACCAATTTTCAGAATTTAAAATAATGGGTATTTTAATTTCTTAATTGGTAACCCAAACGC
The DNA here is from genome assembly GCA_905404275.2 of Hedya salicella. Classification (NCBI taxonomy): domain Eukaryota; kingdom Metazoa; phylum Arthropoda; class Insecta; order Lepidoptera; family Tortricidae; genus Hedya; species Hedya salicella. The sequence continues at coordinate 7,810,583 of FR990099.1, forward strand.
ACATCTGCCACAATTTCCATTCGGTCGCGTAATCCGTTCCATTCAATTCCGATTTCCGTTCATACCAAAGGGAGCGGCAACGGCATAGCGGCTAAGAAAGTTTTGTTGTGAGGTGTGGTGAAGCGTATAGTGAAATGGCTGCTTACGTATATTTTACGTTATTACTGTGTTTAACATCAAATGGTAAGTCGATTCTACTGTAATACAGCTTAATTCCTATCCTCCATACATCGTTTAATTATATCATCACTTTTAAAACCGGTATGTGATACGCGATTGTTAGCTTGTAAAACAAAGATGTTCGCAATTGTTTTGGTTCTGTGCACGTAATTTCTTCACAGACACACCCATTTAGCACGTTTCGGAACAAAACTATATATAAATAACCTATTTATCTCCTAAAAGTCCTCGTTAACACTAATTATTAAGGCATAATTACGTGCATGTTTACACATTTAAGTTATTACAATTATACGGCGTGTAACGGACTTTTTGAACGTTTGATTCGATACAATCTAGTTCTGGATTCAAATTTACGGCCTAATAATAGGTTTACCACTCAAAATTGATGTCGTAAATGCGTTTTTGAAACAGGACCAGTCACCCTTCGCCTATCGATCCTTTTACTCGCTTCATTGAGCAAAAACAGGATGCAAGGGTGATCTAGCCTGCGATAAAAGGGTGGATGTAATAAATAACGATAGTTGTAAGCCCTTTAAATCAGTCATTTGTTAAATTATAGTGACAATTAGGGTGTCAAAGCTTTGGTGAAAGATTTTTTGATGGTATCAGTATCACTGAATTAAATGTCGTTGATTCTGTTAATCTGACGCGGCGTTCTTTTGTTATTTATAATTTGTCGCTTCTACAGTGTTTAAGTAAATGTATATGGTAATTAATGGAATCAGCTCAGGGCACAATCTTATACATACAAATTGATCTAATCTCAAACTAAGCTACGTTTGTACTGATAAAAAACTTCTTATTCCTAGGAGATGTAAAACCTGAAAAACAAATATTTCATCTTGAGAATAATTGCCCTTTCGGGACATCCTTAGCCCTAGTAACTCTAGCGTCTCAGGTAGGTTACCAATTGACATGGCTAACTACAATAGAGATGATCACAAAATTTTAGTACAGTTGAGTTCATAAATATATGAGCAAATCCAAGGCTTCAAAAGTAATTGAGCATAGAAAGGTAGATTAGCTGCTCAGATTAATATGATAGGTGATATGTGTACATATTTTTGATTGGTAAATCTGTTCAGATGCCTATGTACTTTTCCATGCTCAATTATTTTTGAAGCCTTGGATTTGCTCATATATTTATGAACTCGACTGTAATAAGTCCGTCTTGTAGGTTATTAAAAAATATTGCACACATTATTTTGTTACATAATCAAAAACTAAAGAATAGGTCGAAAGTTCAAATCCTGCTTGCAATTTGGCAGGCTGCTTGCATTGATTTCTTTCTTTACATTCGAACTTGTTTTTCTTATAAATACAAAGATTTAAATAATGAAAAAATTTCAAGACTCCAACTGGATTTGAACCTGTGCCTTGCCGGGGCGCACATTCTGCCAACTGAGTTACAGAGTCCAGTCTGCTTGTCTTCAAATTTTGTTACTATTTGTTACCAAGATCTTTGAATTTTGCATTTTTTACCGGCTTTTCTGCTGTCAGTGCCATGGTGAGCATTTATGAAACTAAATTTTCACCCTAACAGAGCAAATATTACACTTTTACGAAAAAAAACTATGTTTTTTCTACAGTTACATCACTAGCTAACATCTGGCAAGTGTAAAGTTTTTTTTTGTTAGAGTGAAAATTCAAAATAAAATTAACTACTATTAATTACTTTTTGCACTGTAAGTAGGGTCACCTACCTCTACCATATGGTTGCCCCAATTAAGACAATTACTTGATAAACATGTCTTCAAACAAAGGAAGCAATTAGTCAGTCAATTTAAAGTAAGTTATTAGATAGTTTAACATGTTTATTCAGGCGATGTTACAAGCTGTAAGTAAGCAAGCTGTAGTAAGTTTTATCAGGTAATTATTTATTTGTAAGTAGAAGTTGCCACGGAGGAGGTAAACGCCATAACTTACATTTTTACTTCAGCATAGTAAGGTTTAAAGTATTCTATAACCAACCAACTATTTTTGGTATGTGGGGTAGCTGGATATCCACATATGGTTATCGTATACTTTTTATTCGACTATGTTAAAGAAAAAAGCCGGCCAAGAAGATGTCAGACCATGCTCAGTGTAGGGTTCCGCAGCCGTTCATACGAAAAAATGCGCTACAGATTAACAAAATACGAAGTATACTAGCAAAAGATCGTATCTCCACGCCACTTACGTCCTTTAGCTGAGAAGCGCAGTTTTTGGCAATAACTCAAAAACGGTACATCCAATCATATTGAAAATCTTTTTGTTGTTAGTATTTATTAAGTTTTATCTTTGTAATTTTTTTCATATTTTTTAGACATATCGTTTAGAAAATAGACGGGGGGGGACACAATTTATGCTACTTTTGGAGCGATTATCTCCGAAAATATACACTAAATCTTTTTTTATGAGCTGTCCAAATATGTGCCACACATGGATATTTGCTGAAAAAAAGTTTCGGCTACATGTTCGAAGTGCCCCTGCTAGATTTATTTTATTTTATTATTTAACCATCAAACTAAGTAGCGGCTTACACAAGACACCTATAGTCAAAATTTCATCAATGTACATCTTACAGTTTTTGAGTAAAATGCCTACGACGGACGGACAGACGGACATGACGAAACTATAAGTTCCGTTTTTGCCATTTTGGCTACGGAACCCGAAAAAGGTTAAAACAGACACTATAAAGTAAACAAATGTAATGTATGTTAGTCTTTTGATAGGTAGGTAATTGACCGATTTCTTATTATCGACCACTATTCCTGTGGAGATAAAAATGTCATGACCCTCTCGCTGCATTATATACCTATATTATATGTCCGCGATCAGAAAGGGAACGAGATAGTTATGAGAATGTCAGTATACTATTTTAAAGTTGTAAAAATGAAATGTTTGTACATTGAAGATATTTAAAAAATATATATTGTATTGGAACTATTTGGAGGTCACTGAATCGAAAATATTTATATTTTTTGTATGTTTGTATGTGTCGTTGTATCGTCATCACGCAAAATCGGCTAAAGTGCGTCCACACTTGTATCATTTGCTCGTATCCGATCACCGTGCCGTGGCATGACTGCGTATCGCGCTGCTTGGACGCTTACTGTCGGCGCGCCGATCATACCATACTCGTCCGATATAACTGTGTGATACGCGTAGCAAAATGGATTTCGAGCGATCCGATCGCAACGTCCAAACGCGTGATCGTGACACGCGATCATGCCACGCGACGATGATCTGATACGGGCAAATGATACAAATGTGGACGCACCTTAAACGGATTTCAAGTATTTTTGGTACACGACGGGTAGCTGGGTATCTCCAGACGGTTATAGGATACTTTTTACCCGACTACGCTGAAGAAAAAAAGAGGGGTTATGAGTTTCTCCTCCGCGAACGAAGTTGCGGGCACCTAGTAAAAAATAAAGTTGTAAAAATTATATTGAAGATATTTTCATAAAATAAGTTATGTTCTGTTTAGAAGTTTAATGGCTTCTGTCCATTACGACAATTTTGCCAGCGTCAAGGTTTTAAAGTCAAGGTACGGTGTTATACTAAAAAATAATGAGTTGATCCACACCGATTCATGTCGCCCCTCTAAGATGGTCGACAAGAATTTAAAAAAATGATTCGGACTCAATGAACGTCACTGAATCGAACATTTGCTGCGAACGAAGTTTCGGGCATCTCCTAGTTAATAATAATAATATTGTCGTGGGATATTGTTTTGGTAGTTGTCCGTTACTCTCACTCCAAAGCCCATACAACGGGTCCATTTAACACTTTCACCATAGAACCAGGGTATAGTTCGTTTCTACTATTTTTCCATAGTCCTACACCGTGCGGGAGTTGTCCGTGTCTGCATTTACATAATAACAAGAGATAAGTCCCGGCTGGTGCTCCATCGCAAATTAGATTTAATGTCTCGAAGTGGCCTCTGTTCTTTTGACTTTGGCCCCAGAAATGCCTTCCATTCCAAATGACCGGGCCTCATTCCCCGTGATAGACGCAAATCATCAAGGTAGACAAGAAATAGAAATATTAACTTGTTAGTTTGTCTATCTGCATTGATGATTATTTTTCTCTCATTTGCTCTAAGTTTAAGTGGAAGAGATCCCTTAAAGGGATAAGCTCGCCTTGTACCTATTTATTTATTTACCGCCTTTGTTTTATTGTTTTTATGTATAATAATGTGTTTACAAACAAACAAATAGCGTGGGGCCGAGCACACTACCCTGGGGAACGCCTTAATTTATAATTCCTTCGTTACTGTATTGATCTACCACTCTTGCAGCTTGTTTCCTGTTTGTCAGACAGGTCTGGAATAATTGCAATGCCTATGTTTTCTAGTTTCTTTATCAATATTTGGACCGATATAGTATCGAAAGCTTTTAGATTTTTGTCCAGTTTATCAATTAGGAATCAGAGATGGGCATTAGTCGAATATTTTTTTTTCAAATAAACAATAATTCACGATTTTTTTAATTGCTAATTATTTATTCGCGACTCAACTGTGGGTCTTATCGGATATTCGAATTTCCCAGCGGAACTGGTCTCAGCGACAACATTGATAGCAGTTTCCGTATACTTGAAGTATGATTCAGCGATGAGAAATTCATTCGACGTATCCACTTGGGGGGCAGACTATATGAATAGCGGGAGAACCTTCTATGTTAACTTGGGAAATAAGTACATATTTAAGGGCCTGCATCGTCAAGGAAAAATCACGCCCCAAACGCCGAGCCGGCCAATAAGGGACGCATTTATTACTCGTGCGCATCAAAGAAATAGAAAGCTAATACATTACATGCTTGGGGTTTTTTGGCGTAAGCGCCAAATGTAAAAGTACAATGAAATCGAAGATATTATTATGTTTTGTTAACATTTAAGTTAGTGAGGTAAAAGATAAAGGGAAGAATGTCATTTTTACATAATTTATCCGTTTATTAATCTGTCGTTTGTATGAACTAGACAAAAAACGGAAAATGAAGACGCGTTTTCGGATTTCTTTTCTATAGAGGATTTTTTTAAACAAACACTTTTCCGCTTTAGGCGCTTAATAGGTTATATAGTCAAAAAACACATATCTGAAAACATATAATAGATCTGACAAAAATCTCGCTAAAAATAGCTTGAATTTTCGATGAACCCCTTAATATCGATTAGCAGATTGTTGCTTAAAAAAAATACGATAAAATAAAAACGCCGACATGTAAAAACCCAACTGGATTAAGCGAAAATATTTTTGAATCCGTTTCACGTGGTTAAACATGCATAATAAAAGACACGTCCAGATCCAGATGATGTGTAAAACTCCTCCTTTTTTTTAAGTCGGTTAAACTGAGTTCCAAGTCAAAAACCGTTGATCTGTTTTGGTTAAAGCGTGTTGAGAAAGTGGACCAAATCGATACCTAGAGTACAATCGTATTAACTGTTTGTGAAAAATGCTTGTAACTAGAACGTTTGTGCAGAAATACGTAAAGTTGAAATTCCATAGGCAAAAATATTGTAATTAGTACGAGTGTGAACTAAGGCATCGATATAGGAATTTGAGAATGTTTATAGGTTATCTATCCATGTCCTAAACAGTAAACAAAATTTTAACCTAAAAGTACACCGTTTTTGTCTTAAACTCCAATTTTGTCGTTAATAAAGTACCTAACAGGAATTTATAGATATGTTTAGTGCCACATTGCCAATTTCATAAAGATGCGTCCACATTTGTATCATTTGTCCGATCGGATCTTCGTCGCGTGGCATGATCGCGTGTCACGATCACGCGTTTGGACGCTGCGCCGATCCGATCGCTCGAAATCCATGTTGCTACGCGTATCACACACTTCCAAGCGTCACGTCCAAGCAGCGCGATACGCAGTCATGCCACGCCACGGTGATCGGATACGAGCAAATGATACAAGTGTGGACGCACCTTTTGGTGCTTTGGGGCAAGACGGATATATGGGGAAGACTAAAACTTTACCGAAAATACTCTTAAAGGCGTTGAAATAAATTTAACCTTTCGAACTTCGCCCTACTTCCGTCTTACCCCAAACGCACCTTACATTAAATTCATTTTCTTGCGAGAAAGCAGCTGGTATTGGCATTCAATGCATATTTTTAGGTTAGAATGTTGTTTACTATTTAGGTCAAGTAAGGATGAGGATAAATAGCCTATACTTACAAGATAGCACACTGAACGAAATATAATTGTTGACGATCTAGGAAGTTGAAAAAATGAGAATGTGGAGGGGGAACCTAAAGTGTTTGAATCAATGTTTTGTTCTGTGTTTCCAGTTTGGGGTCAGCGGACACCAACGATCTCCCACATCACCCAGGAGCAGATCCGCGACATAGGCAGCCAGGTCGACCTAGAGTGCTCTGTGCATTATGGACAGGACTATCCAGTACTATGGGTAAGTTATATAATGAAATCATAATGAAATAATGATCTTTATTCTGTAAGTATGCCACAAGGGCACTTTTACAAGTCTGAATCTACGGCGTTTCCCAAGAGGAGACCACTGAAGAGAAGAAACCCGAAACAAACTCAACAGTCAGTCATTTTTTCGAAATAACTCTTATATCTATTACAATATTTGTACCTATACTAAATATATGTTGTGAGTACATAAACTCAATGCGTAGTTCTTCAAGAAAACATATCAAAACTTATAAAAGTAAAAAAAATATATGGAATATAAAAAAGCAAAATCGTGATTTTTTTATTTAAAACAACCTACATACGTTTGACATGCCACCTTATAAGAACCGTGTCCCGGTAAAAGTAAATTATTTGGTTGGACTCTAGGTTCTTAATAACATAAATAATATTGTAATAAATATATTGGGACGCTACGGTTAATATGTTGATGTCTTTAAAAAGTTCTCTTAAGGAGTCACGGGAGTTCAGGTTATATATAGAACGAATCGCTCTTTTTTGTATCACAAATAGAGTCTGTATGTCAGCTGCTTTGCCCCAAACCAGAATACCGTATGACATGATACTATGAAAATAACTATGATATACTAAGCGAGCAGTATCAACATTAGTCAATTGTTTAGCTTGCAAGCAAGCGTGCAAATATGTGTTGGAGTCAAAAAACATGAAATTATAAAGCAAGAATTAAATTATACAACAATTATCAAAATAAAATATTGTCGGCAATAATAATCATAAACAATCAGCTATAAATACTATTGATTAAGCAATCAGATTAGATTCAAAATATTCCTTAACACTATAAAAATAATTGTCAAGAAGCCAGCTTGTTAAATTGCGACTAAATTTATTAGCCTGTAGCAACTTTGGGTGCTCCGCCAAATGATTATAGATTCTCATGCACATAATATATAATTTTTTGCCGTACATCATTTTGTTACAGACAGGTTTACACATACATATACGTAGCGTCTAAGACAACATTAACGGTTCGGGCATGACAACGCGCGACTAGATAGACTAGATTTTCTTTTTATTGCGGGGTCGAGATGCTCACCGCACAGCAGTTAGGTGGCATCACACACAATGTATCACCTTGCGTGTGATGGATGGCCTAAGCATCAGCTGGCTCTGATGCTTAGGCCATTCATCCATACTAATATTATAAATGCGAAAGTTAGTTTGTCTGTCTGTCTGTTACCTCTTCGCGCTTAAACCGCTGAACCGATTTGAATGAAATTTGGTATGGAGATAGTTTGAGTCCCGGGGAAGGACATATGCTACTTTTTATCCCGGAAAAATACCCTTATCCGCGATAAACGTATTTAAGGCGGACGAAGTCGCGGGCAGAAGTTAGTTAAGAAATAAATAATACACGAAGGACCATTAAAACAAGAGGACTAACAGTTGCCATACTTTGCATCTTGTTCCGATCTCAAGAATATATTCTGGCAAAAACTGGCGCTTTAAAAATATATATTCAACTATGATGTAATTGAAAGAAAGAAAGAAACATAGTATATTAACAATTAGTTCGCAAATAGCTAATAATAAATAAATCGTAACATTAATTACTGTGTCACGCTTGGAAAGTTGAATCATTATAAAAAATAATTCTTATACATAGATGGCTATATACATATCGGGGAACGGCTTTTAGTATGGAGATGGTCAGTCCTCTTGTTTTAATGGTCCTTGAATACTCTTGGAAAATTGGCTAAAATCCGAATTGGCTAGATTCCGATTCTACGTGATACTTGTTTGTCCTACGCCTTGAGTGTTCTTGCAAAGCTGTAAGAAATACTCACCAAGCTCGCACAGCTGCATGAGTTTTCATCAGGGCTCGGAAACCGGTATCGTGTGCCGGTACCGGTAATGTCTTTATACAAAACAGGAAGGTGCCCCGCCACTGCATCCGCGGGGGACAACAAAATCATAACCCTCTTTTACCTTCAGCGTAGTCGATTAAAAGGTATACTATAACCATCTGAAGATGCGCAGCTACCTGTGTACTAAATATAGTCGCATTGTGTTTAGCCGTTTTGGCGTGATGAAGCCACAACGACACACACAAACATACAAAAAATCCGATTTTTTTTTCATTCGGTGCTTCAAACACTCCGTATCGCTTCAGACATTTGATTTTTACAACTTAATATATAATTGATATTTTTTTGAAATATATTCTCATGTAGAATCCAAGAATTTTGTAAAACAACCTAATAATGCACAAAACATTTGAAGACGGCCGATAAACTGTTGCCCCTATCATCTTCAATACGAAGACAAACAGACAATCAAATCATACTAAACTTATATCAATGTCGCCATAGAATGCTTCGCTGACTCACGCTAGGGGCCCACAAATTACACCATTGAAATTTAATAATACTAGTACAACCCAAAAAATGACGTATGAACCAATGATGGTCTTATACAGTATGCCGTTTTGAAGCTAACGTGTTTGAGTTCGGTATTTTTATGACGTTACGTTTGAATGATATTGATATTAAAAATACATTTGGAGGGGCTTTTGATAAGTCTTTTTGTGTTTTATAACGAACGTTAGTAGCTTTTGACATTGAATTTAATAAAAAAATATGGGGCTGAATTTTATAAACGTGGTTGTCGGTTTCTATATTTTGCCGCGGCTCCGCCCGTTTGGAAAAATATTGTCTACTATACTCCGATTAATGATTAACTTCTAAGATCAGTGGATCTTGAGATACCAGACCATCTGAAGATACCCAGCTACCTGTGTATTAATAGTTGAAATCCGTTTAGCCGATTTGGCGTGATGAAGCCACAACCAAACACAAACATCCAAAAATTATATGTATTTCGATTCAGTAAAAAAATAATCCGTTTCAATATATACTTTTTTATATAATTTTTACAACTTATAATATTATTATAGTATACTTTATAAATTGTTTGTGTTGTTAATATTGTATTATTATTTGTTTCAGCTGAAGTATGACCGTCATAAGAGCACGGAGGCTCTCCCTCTGTCCACCAACTCTGGTCTCATCATCCGTGACTCCAGATTCTCGCTCAGATTCGACGCAGCCTCCGCCACGTATACTCTATCGGTAAGTCAACTTCTGTTTTTTGATAGCAAAATATATTATTAAAATGATCACACTGTTTAGCATGTTACAGTAGAGACTTTATCATTTCACTGAACGTGTCTAGTGAAATGATAAAACGAGTTGACTTTGTGACTTCGTTTCGTCAACTCACTAACGTGTTTCAGGGATTTTATTAAATCACTAAACAAATCTGGTGAAATGAAAAAACGAGTTGGCTTTTTTGAGTGATTTCGTTATTTCAATAAACATATTCAGGGATTTGTTCACATGTTTTAGGCATTTCCCAGCATACATTTTGAGTTTATTAAAGGTTGAGAGACTATACGCATTCTTAATTTTTAGAGATCTCTGTAAAAAATCATAAGTTATAACATAAAATCATACATTTTCACTTGAAGCCTCTCAATGCTATCGCTTGTGTGTCCCTCATTCGAATGGCTGGAATGCTTAATTCGCCCTTGGGGCTCATTACCGTGGTTTTTAGAAAGAAAGAAAACATTTATTCCCACACCAAAAAAAAATTAGGTACCGGGAACAAATAACATATGAAAAGAAATCGGCCAAGTAAGAGTCTGACTCGCGCACCGAGAGTTCTATACAAAATATACGCTACAAACGGCCGTATCTACGAAAATACAGTGTTAGCAGAGCTCTACTCCTATGCAAAATGTACGCGGTGTTCGATATTACTGATATAGACAGTATTTGTTGTTATAGCGGCAACAGAAATACTTCAACTGTCTATCTATCACGGTTCATGTGATACCTACAGCCTAGTGACAGACGTACAGACAGACGGACGGACAGCGGAGTCCTTAGTAATACGGTCCCGTTTTACCCTTTGAGTACGGAACCCTAGTCCGTAAAAGTACCTTAAATATTCCGCGTGGCAAAAGGAACAGACTCAGCATGTGCTGTGGCAGCCTCGCGACGGCGCAGCGTTGGTTTTCAGTCCGTCCCTTTCCTCACTGAACCACATTGACTCGTTTCACTAGTGCGGGTAGATTATCCAAGCATCCAAACAGTATTTAGGATTATATAACGTATTAAATGTTATTTACAGATCAAAGACATCCAGGAGACAGACGCAGGGTGGTACCAGTGCCAAGTGATAATATCTGTATCCAACAAGATCACAGCGGAGGTGGAACTACAGGTCCGTCGTCCACCGATCATCTCTGACAACTCCACACGTTCCCTCGTCGCTAGCGAAGGAGAAAGTGAGTAAAACAATACAAAGAAAGGTTTGTGCATCACTATAATATTTTCCTCTGTTTCTGCCATAAACAATCTTACGCGAGTATACGCGATATAATCCGTTAAAATCGTTTTATTTAAATTTATGGATTTATTTCGGAATCCCTAACGTTGTTTGTCCTAATGCCTGAATAAAATGCGTTAGGACAAACGATACATTTCCTAATGACAACATAGGCACAATTTATGCTTTGGGAGCGATTATTTCCGAAAATATTCACTTAATCAAAATGTATTTTTAGGAACCTCAAAGTGTTTTCAGAAGGACTGTCAAAATATGTGCCACACGTTGATCTTTGCTGATTTTTTTCCGCTTCGATTTCATGTGCGGAGTTGTATATTTTATTATAGTTCAGTGACATATAATACAGACCATAGCGTAAAGAGTGATAGTCCAATCTAAAAATAATGCTTTTGTGTCCTAATTCACAGATACAAATAGTACACGAGTAAAAAAATACATGAGCACAGCAGTGGATGCAAAAATTGCGCGCTCTCTCGCTCAAGCATGAACTACACTCTTGCTTGCACGGCGAGGTTCCCGCTAAGTTCAAAAGAGCGGCTTCTGTGCTTCAACTATTAGTTATTCTGTGGTCATGTGATCTATATATAGGCTTATCGGAATGGTTTTCATTTTAGGTGCTCAGATGGAATGTTACGCTGGTGGATTCCCACCGCCGAAGATATCGTGGCGTCGTGAAAATAACGCCATCCTGCCCACTGGGGGATCTATCTACAGGTAAATAAATATAGTCCAAAACTAAATCCGATATGCACAGTAGAAGAACTAAGCTCGTCGACATAGCTCAGAAAGTTGCCTGACTTAAGTAGCCGGGGGCGGGACACATTGAATTAATGTAATAATGAAATATATTCTGTTAGATGACCGCAAAGGTTCTTTCAAAAGTCTGAATCTAACGGCATTTCCCAATAGTAGACCACTGTCGAGAAAAAAGCCTAAAGAAAACCAACAGTCATTGTTTTTTTTCATAATAATTCTTAACTATTACAATATCAGTGCTTAATGTTTTAAAAGTTAAAAATAGTATAAAACCTATGCGTTCTCCAAGAAAACATCCAATTTTATAAGAGTAAAATTATACCTAACATTTTATTCTGTTTTCGCGATTATCACACAAACAGTATTTCACGCCGTTGAAGGTGTCTCATTATCTTAGACCCGTGAATAGTAGCACCCCATTGCAGAGTGCAGGCGTTTACAAGCTGGACTGCGAGTGTGGTCTTTTAGACTTTGGTCAAAGGAACAATAAAATCAACCAACAACCCGGGTGAAAGAACACAGCGGATGTCAAGCACCGTTGATGTAATAGTTGCCTACTTGGCGTAGGCCTCCCACGTTACTTTCCATAGTTCCCTATCCCTAGCTTTTCTTATCCATTGTGGTCCCAGTCTTTGCGTGAAGATGTCCTATTTTTTCTTTGGACATCCTCTCATATTGTCCCGTGGTATCCATTCCAAAAAAATGTTCTGGTTTATCTATTGTTCTTCATTCTGCATACCTATATGCTCCGTTTTACCTGTGCAGCGAAAGTGTGTCTTGATACCAATCTTTATTTCCAGAGGAAACTATCTGAAAATAGCGGCGGTGCACAAAGAGGATCGAGGCACGTACTACTGTGTAGCGGAGAACGGAGTTGGCAAAGGAGCGAGAAGGAATATCAACTTGGAAGTCGAGTTTGCGCCAGTTGTCACCGTACCAAGGCCTAGGCTAGGACAGGTTAGTATCATACTGATACACCATTTTTTAATTATTTCCTGCTAGAACGTGCCTGCAAATTACCCTAGAAAGTATCCTGTAACCATCAGTGGATGATCAGCTACCCGTGTACTAGAAATGGTTGAAATCCATTCCATGATGAATACGCAAATCCACATCCACATCCACTTCTAATAGGCTGTGTCACTTAATTTTGTTGAAAATATCTTTAATGTACAGACATTTTTTTACAACTATATAATTGTATAGACTAAGTAAAAGTAGTGTCTACTAGCAAAAGAAGTCTAAAAAGCGTCATCCATTCTTATCATTTTGACTCTGCTCCTCTCGAGTCACTTGTGTGGTCGCTTTACAAAATGTCAGTAGAAAATGGTGCCGTGACCAGGATTGTTTTACAAGATATTAGGATTAGATCGTGACTTCTCACGAGAGACGTATTGAAATGTTGGTGCAATCATAATAGGCAAGTTATCTAGCACATATTATTGCAGTAGGGTAGTAACGGGATAGGCAAGGAAGCGAGAAAGAATATCAACTTGCCAGTAGAGTTTACGCCTGTAGTCACCGTCCCAAGGCCTAGGATAGGACAGGTGAGTGTCAGTACTTATTAATACAAACTTCGTATATTCATAAAGCCAATTACTTGTAGGTATTTTAGTGAAAAACGTTAAGAATCGTCACAAGAACACACAAGTTCGTCTCAGGTAGTTGTGTTACAAAGTGTAAATTATGTTTTTGAAGTAGTATCTTCGTATTAAATTAGGTCGTAATTTCTCAAGAGATAAAGGTTTAAATTTGATGATAATATCATAGACAAGCATAAGTGTGCTCCGAAATGGTCTCATCTCAGCATAATGCTGGCTCGAAAGCCAGCGCTGATCTTCCGGTGAGACAATAGGTGGCGCCACGGAGAGCTGTATGCACGAAACCATTTTTATTTTTTTCATGAAACCATTTTTAATCTGATCGCAGCACTATGCAAGCTGACAAATGTCAAAGCTGTCAAGTGGAATCGACCCCTCAGCTAGAGCTCCTTCGTGGAGGTCGATAACTAGACAGTTGGCACTCACCACAAATGGCAACCGAACAGTATTTTGCCATGGCGCGGCAGTAAAATGATGTGTTGTCCCCAGGCCCTCCAATACGACATGGACTTGGAATGCCACGTCGAGGCGTACCCGCCGCCCGCTATCACTTGGCTGAAGGGAGAGTTCCAGTTGGCCAATAATCAGCATTACAGGTAAGGAATAAATAAATAACATGGCGAATCTTCCACACCTTGGGATAAAGTAAACTAAGCAAAGCATGTACTATGACAAGCGACGATATAAATACGAGGGCTGGTAGGAAAGTTTTTAGCCGCTCTCACTTTATTTATGCGACATATGTCTTACTTATACTATTATGCGGGTAATTTCAATACATGTGTTAGGGTGAAATTGATGACGAAATATGATAATTTTTTTTAATCGTTTTTTTAAGTACGACTTGTGTGTCAACTTGAACCCGGAACTGCGGAAACTGAAGTCACAAGTGTATGTAGAAACGAGCATTTTCTTATTTAGGCCGTTCGAAACTGCGGTTACTGTATAGTTTTATTCGTCTTGGGGACAAAAAATCTGTAATTTTGTATTTTAGCTTATTTCACCCTTTTAGGCACATAATTATGTAAAACTAGCTGCCTGCTACGCACGGGTGTACTAAGGAAAATGAGAACTAAACTTCCCTGTATGGATCGTGAAATGAAAAACATTTTTATAGATCTCCCTTATATCTTTTGTCTCACTCACTCACGTCTTATATAGAGATTTTCAGACCCAAAATTTTCACTTTAACATGCTATTTATTGTATATTTTCTCACATACGAACCTCGTCCAGACAGACAGAAGCACTACAAAAAAGAATAGGGTAGTTTCCTGGGTATAAAAGTCCGTCAGATAGATTATCAAAAAATATTGGACACGTATCTTTTCTTGTGTCAATGAAACAAAAAAAAGACAATGATAAAGCTTGGGTGTGGCGGGGGGTGGGGGGGAGCATGACGTCACTCCGTGCGAAAAACAGTCGCACGGCGTGACATCATGGGGAACTTTAACGGGCTATATCTTCATCATTTTTTGTTTAATTGACATAAGAAAAAATGTGTCCAATATTTTCTGATAATCTAACTGGCGGACTAATTATATTTTTTTTAGAACACAAGCCTATTAGCCAAATAGGTGTAGCCGTTCTCTAGTGATGCGCGAACATACATTTCTTCAATTGACTTATATTTATATAGTTATATATAAATATATAGATAAACACAGCATCTTTCCTATTATGTTTCCAGCATCTCCCACTTCGCGACCGCTGACGAGTTCACAGATACGACTCTCCGCGTCATCACGATCGAGAAGCGACAGTACGGCATGTTCACTTGCAAAGCCCAGAATAAGCTGGGCACGGATGAAGGTCACGTGGAACTATTCGGTGAGCAAAGTTTAGGCCCTTCTTTCTCACTGGCAGAGCTTGTAACCCGGTTTCTTTTCCGTACTGGTTAGAGCCACACTCTGAGAGCCTAACCCATAATAAAGGTTACGTTCGCAAGCACATCGCTCTAACCGGTTAATATATCGTAGCTCGAAACAGGGAGCGAAATTCATGTACCGGTTAGAGAGCGATTCCTCCGAGTGAGCGGAGTCTAGTGAATAACCGCTCGCTTTATAACATAATGTTTAACCGACTCCCAAAAAAGGAGGAGCTTCTCAATTCGTCGGGAGCTTTTTTTTCATGTAATTTACTGTCGTTGCGCCACTCTTGGCGCGACAGCGGTCATTGATCCCGTATCTGAACACGGAGTAACCGGTTAGTGACCGCTTCGTAATAAAGCTTCCAAATCAATTCGTCTGAATGTAACCTGAATAATTAACCGGTATAACGTAAATACATACCGGTTTATTTGTAACCGGTTACAGGCCCTGCCCTCTTTTACAGGCCAACGAGGTATCTAATTTTATTATTGAGTTATCCAGGTCCTACCATTTTTATATAAGTGCTCGATGGCCCCCGCATGTATAAATACGGCCTAAGGTACGGCGCCACTGAATGACCCGGCTGAATGACCGGTTTTTTGTTTACCTTTTTTAAGTACCGAAAAGATCAGACTATAGGGTGTTAGACAAAAGCAAAAAGAGATATGTGACTAGGGTTGCCAACCCTACTATATAATATAGTATCCTACTATATAGGCGTAAATCTGAACGCAGCCTTATACTTTTCCTTCATTCTCCTGTCACTCTGATTGATTGATTTGATAGCAAAAAGTTGCTAACCCTATGTAACGATCATAAAAATCAATAAAATAATATTGTTCATTATATATTTCGTGTTTGAATCCCAAGGGCATAGTCACATATCTTGTCGATGTTATCTATTGCATTTACGCTTATTCATACAAATGTTCATTATAAAAACAAAACAGGCCGTAATCGATCCCTCATGGTCTTGAAGGGACGGAACATTTAATCGTATAGTACTTTTAGTTCTTTCCTCTCTCTTCTTCTTATCCTTCTTATCTTCTCCTTCTCTTCTTCTTATCCTTCTTATCTTCTCCTTCTCTTCTTCTTAGCTAGAGTACTATGAACTGAAACACCAAAATGATTGTTCGGTGTACTTGACGGTGGGTTCATCAATGAAGGAACTCCAGGATGTACAAAATCTTAAAGAGTCCCCGGTAAGCTCGGTTCTCCATACAAACGTAGTTACACTCTCATTTTAAAACGACTACCTAGTTTGCTCTTAAACTTTGTACTTAGAATAAGTTAAGGTATATGCAGGCCTGAAATTAGTTTATGTAGCTTCAGATATCATGGTAAAAAAATACAGCGAATTTATGTTTTTCATACAAAACTTGTTTTCGCTGTTTCCGTTTTTTTTTTAAACTGGAGCCTTATAAACTAATTACAGGCCTAGATATACCTCATGTCATTGTTTATGCAAAGTTTCATTACAATCCAACACGTAGTTTTAAATTGAGAACGAAACTTCGTTTATATGGCAAGGTGAAATTCGGCCGAGCTTGCCGGGGACTCTTAATTTACTACTTGGTTTTCTTTACAAGTGGTTACATTGGTAGTAAATAGTTAATTATATTATATAAGTAATCGGAGCGGCGAGGGGTGATGTATCCGTGACGTCACCTTAGAAACGTTAGTATGCAGATGTATGAACGCCCTTATGTTGCTCTAACAATGACCATATTGTGAAGTCGTTACAGCCACTCTATGGTATTGTTACCTTTAAGTGGATTGGACAGAACTAAAACCTAACTACTATACGAGAGTTTCGAACTACTCGCCTCTACATTCCTTTCAAGACCATGTCTGTTATGACTAATGAGCAGGGTTCGGATATTTGGTGAGATATTTACCTAAAGTTTGGCGGCGGCGTCTATGTTGAACGGTATGGAGACGGACTCAGTTTTCCTAGTAAACTTCCCGGGATTTCTTAATTTAGTAACAAGACCTCCAAAACGTATGTTTTATTATTCTCTTATGTTACGTATACCTTGCGATTAAATACGTGCTTACTAAAATATTCATAAACAGCCAGTTATGTATTTTTACCTCCTAGTGTCGTCTTATGCAATCCCGGAATACCGGAACTTAAATTATTAAAATTATTTAACTAAGAAGCCGACTCCATATTTGCCCAACTTTTGCCGGGTTTTTGGCAAGCAGGTAAATATCTCACCGAATATCCGAACCCTGCTGATGAGATGTCCGAAGCGTCGAAGTAATAAAATAAATCACATTCACTCGCGATTAGATTAAGCCCCGTTTTGTTGCGATAATCGTTAAAATAAAAACATATTTTGAAACATTCATTTCATACCATGTACTTGCCATAGGCTTATAAAACAAGAAGACTCTCAATTGCCATACAAGAAACCTTACCCCTATCTATGTATTAAATAAATAAATATTAGGGACAGTCTTACACATATCGACCTAACCCTATCTAAGCAAAGCTTGTACTATGGGTACTAGGTGACGATATACATAATATTCCATTTTGCTAACGTGATAGTGTGTAACTACCGTCCCATGACTCAGAGTTTAACTAGTACACCTATTCACGAACTAACAGGGGTGACGACTAAATTTTAATAATTAGTCCGTATTAAAAATATTGGACACGTATTGTTTCTTTTTTTACGTATTCAAAAAATAACGCACATACATTGAGTCAAAATGGCGCGTGACGTCACCGTATGGTACAAATTATACCTAGTAGTGACGTCACGAGCCCCCACACCTAAACTTTAATGCGATTTAAATAAATATTTTTTTATTATTTTGAAAAACCAAAAAATGCGTGTCAAACATTTTTGTATTATCTAACTGACTTTTTTCTTACCCTGTCACCATACCTCTTACTAGTATAACATCGTTACTTTTTAGTTTTAAAGCGCCATCTAATATACTGGATACCCCCTTGCATTCGGTGCACTATTCAAAGTATGGCGATTGGCAGTCCTCGTTTTATTACTCCATGTTTCATACGTAGATATGCCAGCGTATGCTTGTGTTTTATTTGTGCATGTTTTGATTTGGCATGACGTTCCGTAGAGACCATTATACCTGTGTGTCCGCCGGCCTGTGGGCAGACCCGCTATGGGGGTGGCGCCGCCTCCATAGCACCATCTGCTGCCACGATCACTTTTATATGTGGGACGTACGCCGTGCACGTATTGAGAAGGTATGTGACAGTTTTGTTTTATACATATCCATTTATTTGTAAGCATCCAGATATATCCATTCACATGCATCCATCAATATCTATCAGTGCATTTATCAGTATCCATCCGTATCCAACCGTCTTATACACATCCGCATATTAATCCTTGCGAGCAGTCCCGCTTTTGCGGAGGTGCTGCCTCCATAGATCTCTTTCATATACTCGTATGCTTTCCGCGTATTGAGAAGATAGATATAGAAGTAACAGTTTTGTTTCACATGTATCCATCTATTCGTAAGCATCCAGATACATCCATTCACTTGCATCCATCAATATCCATATTCATCCATATACATGGGGCAATCTACCAGAATGTCGGGTACTCGACGCCATTATTTTGATTTATCTAACTAAGGATGCTAGGGAGCAGGTTTTTAGGATGTTAATATCTCATAACTTAACTTCTTCATTGGCAATGTCTTTTATTATTAACACACTATACACAGCGTTTTTACATTTAAAAAAAAAATAAGGTACCTGTCATAGCCGTCACGTTTCCGACAAAGTTAATATTCCGCTGGAATGCAACTGCATCGATCAGTACCCACCTGTCTATCCACATCCATCCCTTAGTCCGTCCCCATGGTAATCACTAGTCAGCACTATACGAACGTCCACCGTCCTACGGTCAGATTCGCTATGGAGGCATCCGTAACGCCCTCTGCCGCCACGATCACTTTTACATGTGAAATGTACGATATGCACTGAGAAGGTATGTATTTGTTTAGACACACATTTATTAACATTTATTCGTATGCATCCACCAATATCCATATGCATCAATCCGTATTTTTTCCGTTTCCATAACATACTCGGATTAGCCATGTTTACAAGTATTTCAAATAGATAACATAGTTCCTGCGACAGACGGACAGAATTGAACCATTAGGGTTCCTTTTTGGTACGGAACCCAAAAAATAAGTACCGCCAATGAAAAAATACAGATACTATTGATTTTTAGTATTCTATGATATTCTTAGTTTGACAGGTTGAAAATGCTTTGGCTTATTAATAATTTTGCCTTATGCTGCATGTATATTGCCTATATGTTAGTTAGTATGTTTATTAGTATTTACTAGAATTTTCACTTGACACAAAAAAAAAACTGAATGCACATTGAGTTACATGAATGTGTGACGGTCATCTGTCGGTCTGGTTTCCTTATATAGAGATATATCAGAGGAAAACTTCATTTTTTAATGTATCATCTTGTAAACCCCATAACTGCAATAAACAATGGGGTACATTTTATAGGGGACAATTTATTATCTATTTCTTAACAAAATACCGTAAAAACTATTTCAAAAAGTGAAATTTAAATGAATATCAGCCAAGTAATACGCGTGATATAGAAACTCCATATTAAATAGTGTTTTGCTAGAAAGAGATAGAATTAAATGTTTGGTGGCTTATATTTTGGTTATTTTTAACTATTCGGAAAAAAATCTCTTGTTTTTTACACAAATTTTTAATAAAGCAAAAATAACAATTTATGCATGTTCCCTATTTATAAAATACTAGAAGGCATCTTCGTTCACGGAGGACGAAAATTCATAACCCCTCTTTTTTCTTCAGCGTAGTCGGGTAAAAAGTATCCTGTAGCCATCTGGAGAGACCTAACTACCCGTGTACCAAAAATAGTTGAATCCGTTTAGCCGATTTTGCGTGATGAAGCCGCAATGACGCATACAAACATACAAAAAATAGGAAATTAATATTTTTCCCTTCAGTGACCTCCAAATAGTCCCTAATAGTTTTTTTTTTATATCTTCAATGAACAGACATTTTATTTTTACAACTTTTAGTATTATAGATTAAATGAACGTCTAATATGTATTTTTTAAGACAGGTTTTTTTTTCAGAATCTCCAATACCAGATATTAACTACCCCGGACTCCGGCCGGACCCGCTGTATTACGGCAGATACAGCGCCGCGACAGACATACACACAAACTTACACGTGTCCCTGTTAGTAGTGTTCGTCATTTTACTAGAATAGGCCTGCCAAGTAACGCTTTATAATGCTGAGATCGATTAAAAATAGATTTCGTTTCCAAAACTGAATAATCGGAACAAAGAATTTGATTCCAGTTTGTTTTTATGAAGTTAAACCAAGTTCTTTGCTCGTAAGTGAAGTGAATTGAGAGAATGTACAAACACACGAATAACATCTTTTTATCAATGAAATATCTTTACATGAAAGTGTAGATCACTTTTTATATCTTATTTTACGAATGAAATTCGAACGAACTTATCCATATGTTTTTAGTAAGATCTCTGTATTTAAAGCGTGTAAAATGTTGCTTCACATGAAGTCGTGAAGCAACATTTAAGAATGGTTATATACATGCAGCGATCGGAACGGGGAATTTTTTAGATCTTCTAAAATACACGCTATTCTGGAATGTTTTAAAACTGTATTTAGGAGAAGAAAAATTAATCACAAAACACCTGATTCAAGTTCTAATTTTAATAAAACATATAAAAATACGGTATTAGAACTAAAAAAACAAACGTTATTTTGGTTATTTTGTATTAAAAAATAGCGGTTTCGATTTCTGCACACATGTATGACAGTTGTCGGATTGTCACTACAAATGACGCGAAAATGACAAAGCATGCGTACAGATAACGTTTTTTTGTCTCGAGGTAATGAAAATATAAACGAATCATCACAATTTACTTTTTAGCTCTAAGTACCTAAGTCGTGAAGTGCATAAAAAATGGTTTTCAGCACATCAAACCCAGGTATCATGAAAACACAAGATCGTTTTTCGTAATGTTGACATGGTCACTTGTCAAGAAGATGACAACTGAATACATCGTTAAAGGTAATTGTAAATTGTCACTTGTCATCTGACACTTGTCACTTTTATTAAAAAGGGTGTGCCGAAAATGTGTAGTGGGTTCGCACAATAAATGAAAAAAAAAACACCAATAACTGTGCCATTTACAAAGAAACTAAATTAAAATGAACTTTAAATCATCCGCTTTCTATATCAATGAAAGCCTAAGCATTTTTATATAAAAGAAAATAAATGATAGATAAAAATAGTTTTTTACAACTTACTAGAACCTTAAAATATGCTGCTGATTTTTCTAGCATAAAATCTTAATTAATGAATTTCTAAAATTAATGAATTTGCAATTATTTCGGCTATTGTGATTTATATGAGTAGTTATATGACCGACAATTAAGTAAATTTGAAATGCCGATATAATATTATACTTATTACAAAAACACATTTTTGAAATAATGCTTATTATATGTAAACAATGTATTGTTCGTACAGTTACAAATGCAATTAAGCAAGATATACAAGCACAAAGGCGTAACCCAAAGGGGATCTCTTCCAATTAACCTTTGAGTAAGTATATATAATATGGTGTTTACATGTAGACAAGACTAAACATGCAAAATCCGTGGGCATAATTTAATTCTTTCCAGAAATATCAAAATGCTTCAACATTTTATAAACATTTCTTTGTTTTTTTTTTTTTTTCGAAAATCTTGATGTCTTACCATCACGATCTTCGTGACTTTTAAAATGAATTTCTTCACTAAGAAATAGTAATTCTGATAAATACAAAGATCTAAATTACTAACACTTTTTAAATTCAGTAACAACATAAGTTGTTTGAAATATACAAATTATTAACATTATCAAATTATAAAATGACAGGACTCTGTAGCTCAGTTGGCAATTCTGGCAAAGCACAATGCACTGGTTCAAATCCTGTGGGAGACTTGAATTATTTTTTTCGTTATTTAGATGTTTGTGTATGTAATAGACAGTTCTAAAATATGATTTAGCATCAGGTAAGACTTCTTGTATATTTCGAAGTTACTTCAACACATTTGTACCCATTTGGAACAGCAGACATGGTTGTGGAATAATACTGCCTTACAAACTCAATTTTGTCCTATTTTTAGGCTATCATGAACCGAATCAACCCCTAAAATATTATAAGATACTGTAGATTTTATGAATAGACAGTTTTTCACTAAAAATTTGTTCGAGTCTTGTAAAATACGTGAAAATAGGCGGCTTTCTTAAACTTACAAGTCAAACGGACTTACCCAACTGACCATTGGGCCAAAATTAACTGAGCGTTGTCATAAACACTAAATCGGACCACTCACTTGCACTTGCTGTTTCTTCTAAAGCGCGAGCGGGAAGGCAGATTTAAGAGTCCTCGGCAAGCTCGGCCGAATTTCACCTTCCCGTACAAACGGAGTTACGTTCTCATTTTAAAACTACGTGTTGGACTGTAACGAAACTGCATATACAATGACATGAGGTATATCTAGGTCTGTAATTAGTTTATATGCCTCCAGTTTATAAAACAAACAGCAAAAACTAGTTTCCTATGAAAAACCTAAATTCGCTGTATTTTTTTTACTATGGTATCTGAAGCTACATAAACTAATTACATACCTTAACTTATTCTAAGTACAAAATTTCAGAGCAAACTAGCTAGTTGTTTAAAAATGAGAGCGTAACTACGTTTGTATGGAGATCCAAGCTTGCCGGTCCAGTTGATTTTGGCCCTGGTATAAGCACTCGACTGATAGTAGTTCTACACGCATTTCTACAATAGCTTCTTATAATAGTGAGACGCTAACCTCTATATATTTAAGCACGAATGAGGCCACCTTTTTCTTCAACAACGCTGGTTAGGTTCAATGATAATTAACTATTTTCTTCTGTTTCCGCGATTATTACTCATTGAAATAAAACGATTTAACGGATTATATCGCTTATATTATCTCATTTTAGTTCCCGACGTTTCGGAAGCTTTCCAGCTTTCCATGGTCATGGTCAGTCCAACCGTGACCATGGAAAGCTGGAAAGCTTCCGAAACGTCGGGAACTAAAATGAGATAATATACGCTATATAATCCGTTAAATTGTTTTATTTCAATTGTATTTGTATTTAATACCATCTTGGAGCTACGTTTGCATTTGCGAAATAATCATAAACGGGGGTTAGCTTGAAAATAAAAATGTACGAATTATCTTTTGTCATTAACAGCGATCGTAAATTTGGTAGTATTTTTGCAGTGATTATGGTAGAGTGCCATATGTGTGGCAAATTTCAACGGAAATGATGGGTCAGGGTTACTGTCGACAATATTAACCATGTTTAATCGTTTAAATTGGTATTTTTCAAATATATAGCGCAATATGATCGCTTCACGAAAAATTCTAGCAAATTTACCATGATCATTAATGTTTTTGTCCGAAATCGTTAACTTGTTGGATGATTGTAAAGCATATATAATCAATCAAATGACTATATGATGCCCTTTAAAATCCTGAAAGTTATACATTGGCATTTGATTATGTAAAATGCTATGATCCGTGTTATGTATGTCGAAACAGGTGCGAACATAGCGCAATTGGACAGGCACAATGGGTCAATTAATGTATGTATATATATAGAGGTCAGTGTAGCGGGAAAGATAATTAATGATGCCAGAAACACAATAACAATCGGCATAAAATATTATGTGCTAAAAATAAAAACAATCTAACTTAAAGAAAATAATACTCTATTTGGGACCCTCTATGAAATATAACATACCTTTGCTAAAGATGATATACCACTACATACAAACAAGGCTCCATAATTTCCAGTTTTATAAAAAAAATGGTATAATTGCAATATTACCCCGGATTGTGTTTTTAAAATATTATTTCGTTAATCTAGCATCATTAATTAATCTAATAAAAATATCTTAGGTAAGTAAATGGTAGGTTTTTTACAGTGTTTTAGACTAAAAACGAGGCAGTTTTTCTCAGTAAGTATTTATATATGTGATTTATGCACTACCAAAATTATGTTTTAATTTGTATTCTTAAGTAGGTTATTTTGCTACTATGTATTATATTTTACATAAAAATTAAGACACACGTGGTCATATGACGTAAAAAAGGTTAAAACATTGACGATTCTTCGACAAGTCAACACTTCTTCCAAAATATCATTCCAGTATATTGATTTTTATGATAATCAAACGTTTCCGATTTATTGTATATTTTGTAATTTAGTTTTGTAACGGGCATTTCACTAGACTGTCGCTTACGTAACATAGTTCTGTTGATAGTTCTAATAATGTTAACACTTAGATGCATACCGTATCAAAAGTGATACTGCTGAAATGTTACAAGTAGAAATCAACGATAATTTGAGACTAAGTCGACTTAGTCTCACTCGTGGAATTTTAATTGAGTCATTTCAGAAATAAAACACGTGTTATGATTATGACTTGCATGTAAGGGTTGAGATACCCATTGTTATTATTATATTATTTCAGAACATGTTTTTTTTGTACTGGCAGTATATCCTAACGATTTATATATTTCATCAAGGTAGCTGCAGTAACCGTCACGTAACCGACTTTCTAGTGGAATACCCAAAACAAGAATCTCTAAAAAAAAACATGAGACGACTAATGGCTTTAAAAAAAATTTGACTGTTTTATTGATTCCATCCAATTGTAAAGACTTTTCGTATGAAATAGAAAAAATACGTCTCCTAACTTATTTAAGAATAAGTTTTCTTCTATGTTTCGTACAACATGGCCCTAAATTTATAAATGTGACCATTTATGTTGACTATATCACAGTGGTGACAGGTGACAATGTCAATCCGATACATACATTTACGTATGGAGTATAGAACTAAGGAGAACCATCTATGTATCCAAAGTGTCCGTCAAAATTCGTTAAATTGGTGGCGCCACTGTAACAAGTGCGTAAAATAAATTGCCATAATAATACCAAAAATAATCCACAACGATGCATGAATAACAATTTGGAACACCATTTAATATTAATAAAATAAAATAAATATAAATTGAAGAAGATCGAAGGATTGAGTAGCATTTCGATACAAATGTTTTGTAATTGATTGTTGACTTCATACTATTTTGCTACTCTAGCGCCATTGTGGACAGATTTGAAAATATTATTAACTGTCTTCCGCTGTTAATTTTTTCATCTGTGTTCCCATATGCGTTTCGCCTCCTTGCCTCTGTACTCCATGCATATACGTATATCTAGGGTTTATTAAGGCTACGTAACCAGAATTGTCACTTGTTACGTATGTGATTAGAAATATTAGAATCTCATAGTGAAGTTGTCACGACAATCCTGTCACATTTCATTTACTAATAAAACGGGTCGTAAATAAAAATGATAATATCAATCATCAAAAAGATATTGAGACGTTTTTCTCTATTTACTATGCGTTAATTTTAGTTTATATAATTATGACATTTTACCTCTAGGATTCAGTGAAGGCCTACTTGACCATCTATTATAATTTAAGTGACTGTCATTTTCTTTTATGTTTTAAATGCATTATAACAATGTGCGCATTCGCAACCTTATTTATAGCTATTATTATATTTTTTAAAAGCTGAATTAACGTCCTGTATTTTGGACTCGCAGCATAAAAAAATGGAATGTGACAAACCTAATGAATTAATCAATTTTTATGAATCTCTAAAGTCTGATATTAACTGTTGTGAGTGTTTATACAATATTTTATTTTATACTTAATTAACATCTACGGAAGGGCCGGCTATTTTACGCATTTTTTTGTCATAATTCTATATCGCATAATCACAATAGCCATAATGATCTATAAGCATAATTTCATTACGCCGAATCTATTATCGCCGAATGGTCTTTACGCATAACTTTTTTAATGCCGAAAACCTACTTTTCTGGCAGCGGTCATCTTCTGTTCGGGGTTGCAGTTCTAACCTAACCTACTTTACTGGCAGTAGTTTTTTATTGTTATAGGTTGAATTTGCAGGTAACTAAAATTCGGCGATACTTAATTATGCGTATTTCGATTCGGCAAGATGAAAATTCGGCGAAATCAAATTATGCGAAACCTGTTCGGCAAAATCAGTTTCGGACATTAAAAAAAATGCTAAATAAGCACCCCGTCAGAATCTCATTTAGTAAAATGTGGCCGTAATAGTTTTGTTTTTTTTCTTATAGTAAGAATTACGCTTTTTCGAGTGATCTTTTTCTTCACAATTTTTTTGAAATGAAAAGTATGCTGCTATTTTTTTATTTTGTAAATGTATTTTTGTAACTAATTTATTCTGTATATGTGTATTTTGTAATGCATTCTCACTCTGCCTTGTATGTTTAGTGCAAATTTTTGTTTTTTAATAAAAAAATGTATGATGATTTTGTGTTTCATTTTAGACGCGACTCCATTATTATCACACACCTACTAGAAGTAAAAAAGAGAAAAGAATAATAACCCTCTATTTTAGAGTTCCGTAGTCAAAATGGCACTCCATACATGTAACCGAAACTGAAAAGAATATTTTTCAGCAAATATCAATGTGTAACACAATTCGACAGTTCTTTTAACACTGAGGTTTTTAAAGTTTTAGTGTACATTTTCGGAAATAATTGCCCCGAAAGTAGCATAAATTGTGCCCCCCTGCCCCTCTAAATTACAAAGATACAGACAGCTTAATAAAGACTTTTCAACGAAAATTGTTTGCAACATGATCGGATATAAACTTTTTGAGTTTTTGCTGAAAAACTGCAATTCTCAGCAAAAGGATGTAAGTGCCGTGGAGATGCGGTCTTTTGGTAGTGCACTTTTTCATATCGTATGATTTTCATCTGTAGTCCATGATTTTGTGTGTACGGTGGCGGAGCCCTACACTGAGCATGGTCCTACATGCTCTTGGCCGGTTTTTCTTGAGCGTATTCCGATAAAAAGTATCCTATAACCATCTGTGGGCCAGCTACCCCTGTACCAAAAATGTATGAAATCCGTTTCGGTGTGTTGCCACAACGACTCATAGAAGCATACAAAATAACCAAAAAATAATTCGATTTCGTGACCTTCAAATATATCACTTTAAAATATATGTATATTGAATGTACAGACATTTCATTTTCACAACTTTACAATAAATAGTATAGATATGCTAAAAGGCAGGCAAGTTACAACGCCTAGTATAAAATCAAAAATTGTTGAATTAAATGACATAAACGATAATGTAATCTTATAATGTTGAATATTTAGCAATACCTAATATAATACTTTCGCAACCGACATTTTCGTAGCCAATAACATGGAAAAAACCGTATGGGCTCGCGGTCGTGAGTGTGTATATAATTAATGCCTGTAATTTTAATTTAATGAAGTGACTTGTAAAAACCATAATGAAAATCAATTAATTCTATGGTGAAATGATGTACGTTGAAGGTAAACCATGTACATGTGATCTTTATGGCTGTACCTATACCGGAGGATGAAAAAGCTGCGGAGCATACTCTGCAGCGGCGCCACGTAGAATTCAGAGATAGAAATGATATTAGCTATTTTCTTCTTATGGAAATTGATGTACCAATGCTGTTTATTGTGTGCCATTGAAAATAATAATTATTTCTTAGTGATTTTTATATATTTTAATTCATTACGCGTTCCGCCTGAACTGTATGAGCTGTTATCACGCTGTTATGTAAGACAGGCGCGCGGGTGAGCGAGAGGGAGATATGAAACCTTCCCGCGCTCGCTCTAGCGAACAAACTGAAATGAATTAAAATATAGGTATATAATCCTTACGAAATAATAATTATTTTCAATTTTCATTACTCCACATTAAAATACAAAACAAATTTTGGTTGTAATATTTTTTATTTCGTTTTAAACCCTTTTATACGTATTTCGTAGCTTAATCTAATACTGTATTTCATAAACAAAATATAAAATCTTTTCTATCTATATTTACAAATTTTAAACATTAAAGCAAAGTCGCATGGCTGTTAGCAAAATGATAAATTTTATTAAAACTAGTAGAAGTGAAGACTCAGTAAAGTTTGTGGTAACTCCTCCGAGTTTTACCTATTTTTTCACTACTACCTACATCTGTACTATACATGATTTTGATTCAAATCTGGCGGTCCTGGGTTCAAATCCCGGGTGGTGGCTATGCAACTTGCTGTTAAACCAGCACTGAAGTGGCCCAAAACATTTTTATATTTTTTCCCGTTAGAATACGTTATGTAAACTCAGGATCCTAAATAGTTAGGTTTTCATCGTATTGCATTTTAGATATATTTTTTGAACAGTTCCCAAGAAAAATTAAAAGGTTAGCTGTCAATGACATGTTTTGTTTTTTAAATTTCCTACTAATTTATGTAGACCAAATAAAAAAGTATTCATACAAGCGAACTGCACCAATATCACGACGGGTGTTTAAAAAATTATATCCATAAATGAATTCGATAAAAAAAATAAGATATTTGTAGATTCAGAGCTCACATAACGTATACTATCGGGAAAAAATATAAACTGTACATATCTAAGAAATTCTTCTTAATGTTCCCAATTCGAAGATATTACACGGTGTTTTTTTAGTCACTAGCCCTATTAAAGCACCCGAGAGTATGTGAAAAACAATTAAGTACGTGTTTTTTCTTTCAATATCTCCCAGGATTTTGTTTTTTAGAATAAAATCATCACTAATTTATAATTTATCTCAAAAACTTTGAACTTTATGGTCACCTACGTACAAAAATGTCCCTACCCTCGCTCCATGTTATCAGTGCATGTTATCATCTTCCCGATTGTTTACCGCTACGCAGTTTGGTTCAAACTGCCCTCGTTTATAAAACTAATGTATACCTACCTTCTATGTACTACTATTAGGCTTGTTTACATTTGTCGTAATAGGGTGACCACGTTTCGTGGGAAATACTTAAAAAAAAAGATTTGAAAAAAATCCTTTTGAAAACAGATTCCTTAAGTGTTACCTAGTGTCTGGAATTAATATGGCCATTGGCCAGTGACTAAAAAATCATCCTATATGTATACATATTTAAGTGATTGGATTTGGCGCACTTATAATTTTAACAACAGCCATGGACTATTCAGACTATCACAAAAGCATCAAGTACGACAAATTACAAAAAAATGACAAGTGACGTTTCATAAATCTGTCACTTGTCATTGTCCCTTGTCACTTTCATGAAATAGTAACCTAGAAAAGAAACGTTTCGAAGTAGGTACAATAATTGCTTAAAAATAACTACATTACATTTTACCTTTTAAAAAGTAACTATACAACTTAAGCTCCGTACATAATATTTAACAATGGAAGTGTGCAGGACATTGTATGTCTGTACATATAAGAATATTTAATCTCTGTTACCATAGAGCAGATACGACTGACCATAGAGCGTAGAGTGCTAGAGCGGAGAAAATTAGTCTTACTAACTGGTGAAGGTAGTATAGCCTGAAACAAAATGAAAAGTAAATCATTATTACTGTCATTAATTGGGATTATTGTCTGTCTGTCTATCAGTGACGAACATCTACTGCTGAACATATTGGCTGGGTGTAAGCAATTAAAAACCACAGCAAAGTGCGTCTCGCGTACGACGGGTTCTGTACAAACTTTCACTTATTCCGACTTCAATCTATGTAATGGCGTCGCATACGAATGAGGGGCAAACTTAACCAAATCGGGTTATTTAGAAATGATTTTTACAGATATAAAATAAATAACACAGATAGATAAATCCATGATTACATGTCCCACGTTAATTTTACATTTCATGGGGGGGGGTTTCCACTGTCCTAACCTTTCCACTTGATTACAAATTAACGTGTGAGTTATGCGTAGGTAGCACCCGGGTCTACGAGCCAACTACTCCACCTGATCGTGGCTTGCGGCCTTCTGATGCCGATGAAGTAGGAAGCTCCCAGGTGTACCAGCAAACTGTACTAACGTTCTCCACTGGATCCTACGGCAGCGTATCGTTGCTCTCTTTGACCAAGTATCGTCTAATGCCGATGAAATAGGAAGTTGGTACACCTGGAAGACGGTTCCAGGTGTACCCACCAATTGTACTAACCTTTTCCACCTGATCCTCGCCTGCGGCAGTGTGTCATCGCTCTCCTTGGACAGACCGTCTGATGCCTATGATGTAAGAGGCTCCCAGGTCTTCCAAGTGTACCAGCCAACTGTACCCACCTTCTCCACTTAGTCCTAGCCTGAGGCAGTGTGTCATTGCTCTCCTTAAACAAGAACCGTCTGAAGCCGATGAAGAAGTCAACGCTCTCCGCTCCCAGGTCTTCCAGGTGTACCAACTAACTGTACCCACCTTCTCCATTTGGTCCTAGCCTGCGGCAGCGTGCCCTCGCTCTACTTGAACAAATACTGTCTGATGCAACGGGGTAGGAGACTCCCAGGTCTTCGAGGTGTACCAGCCAACTCTACTAACCTTCTCCACTTGATCCACGCCTGCGGCAGCGTATCATCGCCCTACGAGAACAAATACTGTCTGATGCGCCTTGGTAGGAGGGTCCCAGGTCTTCACGGTGTACCAGCCAACTGTACTAACCTTCTCGATTTGATCCTTGCTTGCGGCAGCGTGTCATCGCTCTCCTTGAAACAGTAGTGTCTGGTGTGACGAGGTAGGAAGCTCCCAGGTCTTTGCAGATGTACCAGCCAACTGTACCTACCTTCTCCGCTTGATCCTCGCCTGCGGCTGCGTATCATCGGTCCCCTTGAACATGAACTGTCTGATGCGCCTAGGAAGGGGTCTCCCAGGTCTTCACAGTGTACCAGCCAACTGTACTAACCTTCTCGATTTGATCCTTGCTTGCGGCAGCGTGTCATCGCTCTCCTTGAAACAGTAGTGTCTGGTGTGACGAGGTAGGAGGCTCCCAGGTCTTTCAGATGTACCAGCCTTCTCCGCTTGATCCTCGCCTGCGGCTGCGTATGATCGGTCCCCTTGAACATGAACTGTCTGATTCGCCAAGGTAGGGGGCTCCCAGGTCTTCACAGTGTACCAGCGAACTGTACTAACCTTCTCGATTTGATGCTCGCTTGCGGCAGCGTGTCATCGCTCTCCTTGAAACAGTAGTGTCTGGTGTGACGAGGTAGGAGGCTCCCAGGTCTTCCAGATGTACCTGCCTTCTCCGCTTGATCCTCGCCTGCGGCTACGTATCATCGCTCCCCTTGAACACGAACTGTCTGATGCGCCTAGGTAGGGTGCTCCCAGGTCTTCACGGTATACCAGCCAACTGTACTAACCTTCTCCACTTGATCCTCGCTTGTCGCAGCGTGTTATCGCTCTACTTGGACAAGTATTGTCTGTTGCAACGAGGTAGGAGGCTCCCAGGTCTTCCAGGTGTACCAGCCAACTGTACTAACCTTCTCCACTTGATCCTCGCCTGCGGCAGCGTGTCATCGCTCTCCTTAAACAAGTATCGTCTTATGCCGGTGAGGTACTCCTGGAAGTACTCCTCCCAGCTGACCTCGCTCATGCTGAACGGGAATATCTATAAAAAAGATCCAATGGATTAAGACCTCTGAACAAGTCCAATTAGTACAATATTCCCATTTCCCAACAGCGTACCACGTTGATCTTAGAATAGAAAACACTAGAAAACGTTTAATTCGAGTAATAGAAGACACATACAGAAATCGTTAGTAACATTAACTTATTTCTAATGTGTTAATATCGAAGACAAAAAGCGGTAACGTCAATACGTCAACTGAATCCATTGGCAGTTACTACGTTTCTGCTATTTGCCGTCGATATGCACGGTAAACTCCTAAGGTTTCACTAAGGTTAGCTTTAAATGCCAACTTTTTTCAAAGTAGCGCCAATGTAATCTCTCTTACGAAGCGCTTTGTACGAGTCAGTAGGTACATTACCTGTTTGTCGTCATCTGGAGTGCCGTTCCACATCTCCCTGATGTTCCTGTTGCAGAACTGGATCTCCCTCGTGCAGAAGTAGGACAGAACTGATGAGAACTTGTGGATCTTCCGGTACACCTTCAACATCCTGCACACAAAAAAAAACCTTAGTAGTTGAGTACTTGGAGTACTATCAAGATGAAGATACAATGAATTAATTTCTTCGTTTTATTGTTTTTATGTACAATAAAGTGTTTACAATACAATACAATACAATAAGATACCTTAACAAGGTATTCATACTAGCAAGGACCATTAAAACAAGAGTACTGACCATCTCCATACAAAAAGCCGGTCCCCGATATATACAACGCCATCTATGTATAAGAATTATTTTTTTACAATTATTCAACTTTGCAAGCGTGCCACAGTTATTAAATGGTTCGATTTATTTATTATTAGCGATTTGCGAACTAATTGTTACTATAATATGTTTCTTTATTCAATTATAACATACTTAAATGTTTATTTTTAAAGCGCCATTTACTTTTTGCCAGAATATCTCCTTGCGATCGGAACACGATCCAAAGTATGGCAAGTGTCAGTCCTCTTGTTTTCATGGTCCTTGATACTAGTAACATTGCACCATTAGCCATTCGCAACTATGTTACACTCAGGCCGCTATAAGTATGTATGTACTAGCTTGTAGATGCCTGCAATTTCGTCAGCAGAGGAGAAATAAATCATAACCCTCTTTATTCTTCAGCGTAGTCGAGTAAAAAGTATCTTATAACCATATGTGGATGCCCAGGCTACCCGCGACTAAAAACATTCGAAATATATTTAGCTGTTTTGGCGTGATGAAGCCACAACTACACATACATACACACAAAAAATAAAATAAAAAGATTTTTCAATCAGTGACTTCCAAATAGTCTGTGACAATCAATTCTTGGAAAATATCTTTAATGTACAAACATTTCGATTTAACAACTTTATAATAGTACAAGCTTCTGCCCGCGACTTCGTCCGCCTTAAATTCGTTTATCGCGGAGAAGGGCATTTGTCCGGGATAAAAAGTAGCCTATGTCCTTCCCCGGGACTCAAACTATCTCCATACCAAATTTCATCCAAATCGGTGCAGCGGTTTAAGCGTGAAGAGGTAACAGACAGGCAGACAGACAGACAGACAGACACACTTTCGCATTTATAATATTAGTATGGATAGATGTAGATGTGTATTTATAAAAAAAGATTTACTACTGTTTTTTTTTTTATGGCAAACGAGCAGACAGGTCGCCTGATGGTAAGCGATCACCGTCGCCCATAGACACTTGTTTAAGGATGTGGTGTACTCACTTTGGTTTCCGGCCCAGGCAGATGGCGAGCGCGTCCAGAATAGCTCCGGGTAGCAGATGGAGGAACAGGATGTAGAGCTGGTTCATCCACGCTGATCTGTGCAGCGTCAGGGACACATACCTGTCGATAAATCCAAACTAGTATGCGTACTAATCCATACTATATCTACACTTAATATTATAGATCTTACTTTATTCGAATATCAGTTTTTTTATGATGGCTAAATCTTATCCAATATCTTTATTAAGGATCAAATGGGCACGAAGACGGGGTATGAAAATCAAAATTCTAATAAGTCCGTCAGTTAAATAATTAAAAAAAATTAGATACGCATTTCAAAACAATAAAAAAAAAACTATTCAAAAAACTCTCTATTAAAAATTAGAAGCGACATTTTGACTCAATGTTTTAAATACGTAAAACAATACGTCTCCAATATTTTTTGGACTTAGGGACTATGGTTGTGGCAAATCTCACGAACTCTTCAAACATTAATTGGTGCCCCATATTATTAATCACAAAAAGATGGAAGTTTGTGGAATTCCATATTAGATTAATGGATTATAGTTCCTATGCCTTTGCGCAAAATAGTGTGGCTAGATGTGGCAATAAATAGTGCTCACATGCGCATGTTTTCATACAGTTTCCACAAAAAAATACGTCTGAAAATACAACAAACCACCACCAGACAGTATAAATAATCCTTGACACGTGTTTCGCCTCTCTTTGCTCTCTTCTTTGGTTACTTCTCGGGTGGACGCCGGACATCTCCTGCATCTCCTGATGATGCCTCGTAGAGAGGCGAAACACGTGTCGAAGATTATACTGTCTGGTAGCGGTTTGTTGTATTTCCATGAGTATTTTTTTGTGGAAACTGGATAAAAATATGCGCGCATGCGAGCACTATTTACTGTCACATTAAAGACACTATTTCGCGGAAAAGCATAGGCACTATAATCCATTAATTTATATTACAGATTCTTATACTATGTATTACTTACCACACGGCATTGGAAAATGGATTCTTGTCTATGGCCTCCAGGTTATATTTCATGAACTCGCCCCACGTGATTCTATTTTCCACGGAACTGACGTAGTTGAAGATTGGAGGTTCGGGAGGGGGGGAGCTGCAAAAAAAATAGACAAGGTTTTATATTAACATCTTCCTCTGTTTCCGCGATTATTCCTCATTTAAATAAAACAATTTAACGGATTATATCGCGTATATTATCTCAAGCTGAAAAGCTCCCAAAACGTTGGGAACTCAAATGAGATAATATATGCGATATAATCCGTTAAATTGTTTTATTTCAATAAGGTTTTATATTGTATTCATGATTCTTAAAAAATCCCTACATTTTTATTCAGAATTTGGAAAATGTTTCGTTCCATTCGGTTACTTTATCCGTATATAGGATTTTCAACGTTCTATTCAAGTAATGGAACGGAAAATACAAAAAAAAATATGAACATTTTGGATATTTTTTTTTCTCCTATCAGGAATAGCACGAATTAAAAAATTGCTTCTCGTGCCTCGAAAGCCTCGCTAAGCTCATGAATCCATATTTGAACCACTCCGCTCGCTCGTCGTTAAATTTTAGATAACACATAACCATTCTTATGCAAGGCTCCAAAGTGGTTATTTGGCGCGAGCTCTTGAATTGAAAGCCGAGTACCCGAAGGAAGCTGTGCCTAACGAGACTTTCAAGGTACGAGAAGCCAAATAATCTTGCAGCCGTGAGAAACACACTACTTTTCACCTCACTACAGCGAGAAAATTGTGAGATGTAAGAAAACTACGGAATTATAACAAACCGATTATTTCTTTATTTATAATGAACCTACGAAACACACTCATAACCAAACAAACAAAAGAAAATGTAAAAAAATATATAAATTCGAACTACAAATTACTTTTGCACTCAGATTTGGCGCTGTAAACTGAACCTTTCTGAGCTAGTCGGTGAAGTAGTTATTTGTTATGCGAGGCTTCAAAGTTGTTATTTGGCGCGAGTGCTTTAATTAAAAGTCGAGCAAGCAAAGGAATCAAAAATTGAATATAGATTCCTGAGCGTAACGAGGTTTTCAAGGCACGAGAAGCCAAAATATTTTTTCCACACGAGCGGATAAAACATACTTTTCCACGCAGATTGGACGCTGTAAATGCAATTTTTCCGAGTGAAAAAGTGAAAGGTATAGGCCGGGTGAAGTAAAGAAGTTACCTGGCCTGGTAGGACTTGTGGACGTTGGCAGCCGACACCATGAGACAGTTGACCACCATGTCAACAGGAACAATGTCAGCTGTCACTGCGCCGTCGCATTGCAGCGTCCGGAGGATTCCCGTCACTGGAATATAAAGTAATGGTCTAATGGTGAAAATACATCAACAAATAATAATTGATAGATTCATGCGTTACTTTGTGGATTTCCATGTTAGATTAATGGATTATATTAGTTCGTTTGCTGTTCTGCGAAATAGTGTCTTGGTTAGATTTGACAGAAAATCGTGCTCACACGCGCATATTTTCATGCATTTTCCAGAAAAAAATACGCACGCAAATACAACAAACCACTACCAGACTGTATAATCTTCGACACGTGTTTCGCGTCTCTACGAGGCATCATCAGGAGTTGCAGGAGATGTCGACGGTCTTCCCGTCCATCCGAGAAATATTTTTTATCTGTGACACACTTGAAAATCAAATCTTGTTGTGTCAGGGGTTTTTAAATCGGTTTACTTATACTAAAGATACATTTGGAGCATGCCACGTGAAGTCTTCGTGGGGCGTATTATGCGATCTAATTACCACAACCTAGAGAGGCACAGTTTACTGGGGCAAGTCGAAGGGAAACGTTCATGAGGTCGAATCCCGACACGGTGGTCAGCAAAGGGCGGAAAGTGGATGCAATATACGTCAAAATTATGTCAAACGATAAACGTAATATGGCTATGACTACAAACGCTGCATACATAAATGTTACTCGAAATGTAATAAAAGTCTTATATAGTGACGAAAGCATAAGATGTTATGCTATATTGCATCCACTACCGCCCATTAGTGGGCAGACACAATGAAAAATGCTTGTGGTTCCCGTCATGGCGCGCATAGGGGTTTTGGCCGAGGTAGGCAGTTTTTCTGTGCCTATATGGAGCTATAGTCGTTTAGGGCTTCAAGGCAGGCAGTTTCTCTGTGCATGTATTGAACCATAGTCGTTCAGGGATTCAGGGTAGGCAGTTTCTCTGAAACATGGTTGTTCAGGGCTTCGGGGTAGGCAGTTTCTCTGTGCCTGTATGGAACCATGGTCGTTCAGGGTAGGCAGTGCCTTTGAGCCTATATGGACCGCACGACACTGGTTCCATGTAGAGTGCAGCCCATGGGCCATATGGGCCCTTGACAGCGTAAAATGGAGGGACATTACTGTTGGTCAGGATCCTCAGCCTTGAGGGAGCGACAAGATGAAGTGAAAAGTGTTGATACTCACCAGTGCCAATAGCGACTCCTGTGGGCCCATACATGTTGTCCAGCCAACATACTATGGGTTCTTTGGCTGTCGATGTTACTGTAACAAAAGCACATACTTAATTCACTACCTGGGTGAAATATGTTGTTGAGACCTATCCAGATAAACTTAGAAGGCTAAACTTTACCTACATACCAGTGGCAGCGTGGCGTGCATATAAGTCGATTCCCACGGATTTGCAACTTATAACCACCTTTTTCTTCAAATATTAGTAAATGAATATGCTTCGTCTTCCTTTATAATTTTCCTGACCACACCTCTGCTACATAAATGCATAACATTACATTTATACGAGAATGTCTACAACCTATTGCCTGCGACTTCGTCCGCTTAAAAATGCAACTTATAGCATATCTGTTATTCTAACGTCTAAACAACAAACTGCTGGAAAGGTTAGTTGAGAGCCATTCAGTAGTTTTAAAATTAAGAGGAACGTACATACGTCGACACAAACACATGTTTAAAAAATTGTATGTATGTAATGGATATTAGAAGAATCGTTTGTTTAAAGTAATAGGATTCATAAAACTTTCTTACTGTCTTTTATTTTCTCGCAAAACAGTTAAGTTTCTCGTCAAGTAACAATCTCACAAAATCGGTCCTGTCTCTTAAGGTGCGTCCACACTTGTATCATTTGCTCGTATCCGATCATCGTCCCGTGGCATGACTGCGTATCGCGCTGCTTGGACGCTCACTGTCGGCATTCTGTATCATTAGCGCCGCCGCGTGAAGAAACGCGTCCACACTAAGCCGTTCCGTATCACCGTATCCGATCACCGCGCCGATCATTTTGCATGCTGCAGTTTGGACGCTAGCCGTATCGTTTCACCGCTCCGATCATTCTGGCATTTCGGCGATCATCATTTTTCGCGTGATCGTTCTTTTGTAGTAGCGTTGTGTTCCGTGTAAAACTGTTGCACTCTGCGATCGCACATCAAATTGGTTGACACCCGTGCAGAAACTTGAAGATCATTATCACGACAGCTGATAAGCCGCGAGCGCCGAGCACCAGCGTGGACAGCAGTGCCTATGCGTCGCCGGCACCGCGCGCGTAGCAACTAAATGGCAGTACTTTGGAAATTCGCCGTAACATACCTGCGCCAGCGACTCAAGCCACGCCTCTCGGCCATCTTTTTCACGCGTAGCTGCAATGGACGAGACAGAAGATGATCGGACAAAAACCGACTCGAGATTGATCGCGGCGTATCATAACCGCGTAGCATGATCGCGTGTCATGATCGCTAGTGTGGGCGTCGCACCGTCGCGATCATGCCGCGCTCGTACGATCCGAGTGTCTGATACGCGTAGCAACATGGATTTCGAGCGATCGGATCGACGCAACGTCCAAACGCGTGATCGTGGCACGCGATCATGCCACGCGACGATGATCTGATACGGGCAAATGGTACAAATGTGGACGCACCTTTATGAAACTAACATTTTACATGCTAAAAGTGTACTTAATACTTAAGTTCAAAACAGATGTATACATACAATGAACAAAAATGATTGAAAAATCATATCCGTTCTTAAATTCATTATCATCATCTTAACTGAAAACCGTCCAATGGTTCCACAACGACCATTCGTGACCCTACTGTGCACATCCAACGACTTTCTGAGATCTTAATCTGATTGTCGATTCACCTTTTGGGAGCCACCCACGCTGCGTGTTTAGTAACTTGGTCGCCACAAACCAACCATTCAGCTGTGCCAATAAATAGCTTACCTATGGCAGGTCTGAAGATGCCTAGCGGCATGGTTCCCGCGTTCGTTCTTAGTTCCTTCTCGGCTAATGCTTTGGTGAATGTGTAGGTGTTGGGCCAGGGACCTAGTATGCTGAAACATGATTAAACAACATTACAGATTAATAACTTTTTTTATTCCACACGTTGCTACTATTGTGTGATCCTCAAGCTTTTAGCTATCTTGTAAACAACTCAATGTGAGTAAGCACCATTAACTCTCTCGCTTACTCGAGACTACAATACAGAAGTAAAATATAAAAAATTCATGCGAATTGTATTCGCTTAATTACTTTTATTTCTCGTGAGCACTTTTCAGTCACTAGGCGTCAAATCAATTCATACTTAAGACTACACATGTATGTATGTATATGTATATCCACAAAATTAATATTAGACGACTAAGATTAGATTAGGTGCCCATGTGAAAATACGATGGTGCATTCATCAGTCCAAACAACATTCGCAAATTTTCAAACAGTCCTCTCACCCAACCATTTTAGTCATACTATGAATGTTATTCTATACCAGAGCCACGGTTCAACGTAGATTTTACATAAATAGAGCGGGGCGAAGAGTGATATTTCTTTAATACCCGACGAAAAAAGAGGGGTGTTGTAAGTTTGATGTGTTTTTCTGTGGCATCATAGTTTCTAAATGGGTGAATTGAATTGAATTTAGTTATTTTTGTTAAATAAAGGACTTTATCTAGAGTATTCTTAGCTTTATTCAAGAAAATCACTTCAGTTGTTTGAAAATTATCTGCCTTTTTCTAAATGTATCGGGGATTTTATCGGTTAAATTATTACTTGCTTTTCCATAAAAAATATGGTCTCGAAAGATTTTATTCGCTACGCGAGCAAACATTCGAGGAAATCAAGTAGGGAATACTTACGTAGGTAACATTTGGTTGATCTGTTCATCTGTCAGCTTGTCAATCGCCATTTCTAACTGATCGCAGTTCGCCTCGCAAGGGTAGAACCTTTCCCCTACCTCCATAAGGTGGGAGTTGGAATACGCTGTCGACACGTGCATAAATACCTTGAAACATTGAAAATATTTTAAAACAGGAAAATTCGTTTTAAATTACAATATTGATAC
Organism: Hedya salicella; assembly: GCA_905404275.2. Classification (NCBI taxonomy): domain Eukaryota; kingdom Metazoa; phylum Arthropoda; class Insecta; order Lepidoptera; family Tortricidae; genus Hedya; species Hedya salicella. Next base: position 7,850,496 of record FR990099.1, read on the forward strand.
AAAGATCTAAGCCGGAATCGAACCAGCTTCTCTGTTATACCGGAACAGCGTTCTAATCTATTAGACTATCAGACCGCTTAGACGGCTTAGACTGCAGTGAACCACAATATTTTTTCTTTCCAGTTAGATCTTTGTATCAATATTGTAATTTAAAAAGATTGTGTGTTGTTTTCACACAAAAAATATATATAAACAGAAAATTCATTATTTTATTTCGCTAAATAAACATTTTTAACGAGATACTAATAGTATGAAATGAAAATTCTGCGAAATTAAACATTGTATGAAACGTTACATCAATAAATGTTGAAAGGGATTCCGATTTTTTACTAGGCTTTATGAAAACCCGGTTTATTTTTACCATGTTTTCAAACTATATTTTCCAAAAAAAACTTTCTTCTATAGGTAATTTGATGATTCGAAAACCTTATTGATTGTTCTTTGTTATTGTTATGGCGGTTTTTGCCTTTATAAATCGCACACAAAAACACACAAACTGACAAGTAATCAAACAAAAAAGTGTTTTTTTCGACTATAACTACTTTGGCAGAAGCATTGAATATTCTCTCTTTCCGCGATTATCACTCATTTAAACAAACTTTTAAATCATTCGAAAGGATTATATCGCATAAATTATCACATTTGAGTTCACGACGTATCGGAAGCCCTACACCTTCCGTGTTCAAGGGGTCGACTGAGAAAAGATATACTTTTCTGACCAAAGTCACAAACACAGTACCAAAGGCTGATAGGCCTAATGTGTAAAAACGCTTCGAAACGTCGGGAACTCAAATGAGATAATATACGCGATATAATCCGTTTAGGTAAATTGTTTTGTTTAAAAAAAGAAGCATAAGAGTGAAAAAACCCGAAGCCTTCGCTGGCTTAATATTCGCCTCGTATAAAGTTTTTCAAGCCAAGTCAGCGCTGGCGGAAATAGAGCTCTCGTCTATTTTAGACATGTTTAAGTGATGGGACTGATATCATCATGCCATATCACGCGTCTGTCGGAAAAATCAAGCATTACACCAAACATAACTCAATAGGATATTATTACTCTGTCGCTGGCGCGTCGACCGATCGCGGCTCTATTAAGAATGTCTTTTCTCGCGCTCACTCGGCGCGCGGCGTCATACCGGCCGGTGTTGGTGATCGGTATCGTTACATTACAGTGAGATATCACATCACTCGAAACATTACCTATTGCCGGCCGCGCAATACGGTAGCTGGCCATAGGTAATGTGTTCTAGTGAGATGTCTAACTGTGTTTGGAGAGCTGTGATACGATATGAAATGACTTTGCGAAGTACTGTTTAGCGAATGTCTAGTCTATTTCTCCAGCCAGTCTTGTCTTGTAGGGCTGGCGCGTGCAGGCTTCGTATAAAAAGGGGTTTATGCTAATATATCCGGAAATACAGGTATCCCCTAGTTCAGGCACCAGTCACCGCATTCGCTTTGTATACCTAACAATTGCCATTTAATAAATGAAATTACTACCATTGTATATACGTTGTGGTGGAGAGAATAAATTATCTTATTATTAATATTTATCTCGCACCAGCTCACGGGACAATATGGTGTCCCGGACCTTTCGGAGGCGTGCGCAGAGCCGAAGCCAACGCGTAAAGCCGCCTTCGACAATTTAATGAAATGGAACGGGGTACACCACGCGGGCGTTTTCCTCCAATCATGGGACGCGCACAGAGACAGCACTCACTAGATGCAAGAACTATTGGAGAGTGATGCGATCTATTATTATTATGCCATTTCCAGTGTTCACGTGCTCTAAGTTTGAACATTTCTACTTACACTCAAGTCCTTCATATCCCTAGCGAGCCTCAGGAGGTGTAGTGGCGCGCGAACATTCGTGGCGAGCGCCGCTCGCAGGTGCTCGTCAAACTTCACCGTCGCTGCCGAATGGAACACCACGTTCACCTGTAATACGAAATCATCATGAAAGTTTCAAAGCTGCACAGGCGGTGAAAGAAGTTTTTTAATTCAAATAACATATTACAGAAACTAGGCATTACTTTTAAAAATAAATCGTACATATGGACAACAATAGCATATGCCTGAACTAGGATTCCCTGTGTTTCAGGCAATGTAGGGCTGGACCGAAAGGAAGGCCAATGGAGAAGTATTGAGTATAATGAATGAAAAAAGATCCATATTGAAAACTATACAAAATAGGAGAGGAAAGATGGTGGGCCACCTGATGCGACGTGAAACTTTCTTTGTGAACATTCTGGAAGGTAAAGTTAACGGAATAAGGGGCAGAGGAAGATCAAGATCAACCTATTTTAATCAAATAAAAGAAAAAGTGGGCAACTGTGTCGTATCAGGAGAGAAAAAGGCTAACAGAGGATAGGGGAGAATGGCAATTACTCCACCGACAAGAGCGTAGCTCTTAAGTTACGAACGAACGAGGGCTGACGTAATTTAACTAATATATTCAAACTATAATTCCGAGGGATGTCTTTGGTCCGAACTAGTGATTATTAATCCATCTTTAAATCGTTACAGTTCCTAAACAGTGATTTCAAAATTTATCATTCGCTTGTCCATATCCCATTTACTTGATTGAGGTCGGCGCAGCATGTTTTTTTCTTTAGTATGTTAATAGCCTAGATTATTCGCATTTTTGTAAGTCACTCTATCACTTTTGTCTCTTAACTTACGAGACAGAAACAAGAACAAGACAATCCACTGATGAGGGGGTCCCTCTTCTAAGTAAGATTAGATGAGATTCAGTCCCTTGGTCGTCTGTAAAGCCGGTTTACGGACGATAATTTTACGTGATAGATGTTATCACATAAGAAAACATTGATGAAAAATTGCATACTTTTATGAATTCACAAGCCGAACGCTTACGCTGATCGTGCCTCTCTACTCTATCGCTTGTTCCGCGCTCTCGCTTGCACGCTCGGCTCAGGCGAAACGTGACAATGAGTCCTGCTTTTTCGTGCGTGCTGCCGGCGTTCATCGATTTATAAGACGCTAATCACATAAAAAAATATAAAGTTCATAAGGTGTTTTACCTTCTCTGTAAGTATCTGCCTGTCGTTAAGCGATAGACCGAGGCCGACAGCCTCGCAGTCTCCTGGGATCACCACCACCTTGTGTCTGAACTTGGGTACGGCCTCCTTCAACCTGTCGAAAACCTGGAAATAAAACAAAATACATTGATAAGTAAATCGTCTATAGATACTATGGAGTTGTAAAAATGAAATGTCTGACATTTGACAAACTATTTGGAGGCTAAATGGAACATTTTTTTAAATTATATTTTTTATGTTTGGCTTCATCACACCAAAACGGCTCAACGGATTTTAACTATTTTTGTACACGGGTAGCTGTAGCCAGTTAGCCACAGACGGTTATAGGATACTTTTTATTTCTACCCGATTACGCTGAAGAAAAAAGAGGGCTTATGCGTTTTTCTTCTCCTCTTACGAAGTTATGGCACATTTTTAATATTACTGTTTATCAACACAAAAAAATACTCAACGTAAAAGCGCGAGCATTGAACCCCCTTTCCTCAATTGGGATGGTGACTGTACTCAAATGAAAATAAAATCCTGATGCGAAATGGTAGTTTCTATATTAGAAATCTTTAAAAAAAATGAAGTCGATACCTTATGTGTAGCTTGTTTTATGAGCCTTTAAACTTAGGTGGGAAAGTCCATTTTTAAAGTATGAAAATATTAATACAACATTTAATATGAATGTTGTAGTGGCACGTGCTAACTCGGTAGCTAGCGGCTATGCGATAATAGAGACAACGGCGTTTGTTTGAAAGATTAGGGCTCGAAGCGAAAAATTCACCTGGGAAGAGCCGAACTATACCTACTACTGATGAAAAAATACGAGATGAAAAAGTGCAGCAGCAAAAGAGCGTATCTTCATTGCACATACGTCCTTTTGTTAAGAAGCAGTTTTTTGGCAACAACTCAAAAACGGTACTTATATCTGAAGATGTTGAAATCATTTTTGGTTGAAGCGTTAATTTGTATTTATTATCAATATATTAGGAAATATCGCTCCCAAAATAGCATAAATACTTTAAGAGCGATTACTTTCGTCAATATTCACTTAATCATAAAATTGCTTAGAAATCTGCAAGTGTACTACCAAATTAAGACTGACGACACGTTTGGCTCAGTGGGTTGCACAACGGCCTACGAACCTGCTGGTCCCGGGTTCGAATCCCGGTCGGGGCAAGTGTTTGTGTGATGAGCACGATATAAGTATTATAATTTCTGTATATATTATGTACTAGCTTTTGCCCGCGACTTCGTCCGCCATAAATTCGTTTATCGCGGATAAGGGGATTTTTCCGGGATAAAAAGTAGCCTATGTCCGTACTCGGGACTCAAACTATCTCCATACCAAATTTCATCCAAATCGGTTCAGCGGTTTAAGCGTGAAGAGGTAACAGACAAACAGACAGACAGACACACTTTCGCATTTATAATATTAGTATGGATAGCGTCGCCTGGTACCCATAGTACAAGCTTTGCTTAGTTTGGGACTACGTCGATTTATTTAAGATTGTCCCTGATTATTTATTTATTATTTAGTAGCGGCTTACAGAAGAAACCTATCCTCCAAACTTCATCAATATACATCTGGTAGTTTTTTAGTAAAATACTTGTGATACGGATGGACATGACGAACCTCTCATTCTCTCATGGCTCTCATTCTGCCATTTTGGCTATGGAACCTTTAAAAAGTTATTGCTGCTAACTATGACCCTAGTCTAGACAAGTATATAGCTACAAATTTAGCTATTTCGTAAGAAATACGTTTAATCGTTGCCTTTCTGTATTGTGGTTTACGGCTGTGGTTGCGGTGAATCGTGTTCCAAAGAACCTTCTAAACGAACCTTAAATGAGGCAAATGGTCCAAATGCCCTCATCCCAATTATCTTTCCTCAGTGCCAGCCATCTGGGGCACGCTATCATTTTGATGTCATCAGACCATCGGTTGTTTGGTCGTCCTCTTTAATAAAACTCAATATGGTGACTCGACAGCAACTGAATTTGTTTCATAATGTAACCTAGATATTACAGTTCCATACTTTCCATACTTACAGTCATAGACATTTATTTTGTTAAATTCTATAGCCTAATAAAACTCAATATGGTGACTCGACAGCAACTGACTTTGTTTCATAATGTAACCTAGATATTACAGTTCCATACTTTCCATACTTACAGTCATAGACATTTATTTTGTTAAATTCTATAGCCTAATAAAACTCAATATGGTGACTCGATAGCAACTGACTTTATTTCATAACTAGGAGGGGCACGCAACTTCGTTCGCGGAGGAGAAAAAGTCATAATCCCGCTTTTTTTCTTTAGCATAGACGGGTAAAAAGTATCCTATAACCATCTGGAGATACCCAACTACCCGTGTACCAAAAATAGTTGAAATCCGTTCAGCGGATTTAGCGTGATGAAGCCACAACAACACATACAAACATTTCATTTTTACGACTTTTATAATAGTACTAGCTTCAGCCCGCGACTTCGTGCGCCTTTTATTCGTTTATCGCGGATAAGGGTATTTTTCCGGGATAAAAAGTAGTCTATGTCCTTCCCCGGGACTCAAACTATCTCCATACCAAATTTCATCCAAATCGGTTCAGCGGTTTAAGCGTGAAGAGGTAACAGACAGACAAACAGACACACTTTCGCATTTATAATATTAGTATGGATACTATGGATAGATGTAACCTAGATATTACAGTTCCATACGAGATGGCGCTACTAGTCATACATACACTGTAGTCATAGACATTTATTTTGTTAATTCTATAACTGACACTCTTTTCCGGCAGGTTCTGGCCATGAGATCGTTTGGATGGCCAAGCGTGAGTCGGTCAGCCTGGCGACATGCCCAGCGCACCTGCATTTGAGTAGTTCAAGGCGTCTATTACCTTTGTACCGAATCTTATGTGCTCGCGGTCCATATAAGCACAAAGACTCTGCCTACCCTGATCGACCATGGCTCCATACAGGCACAGATAAACTGCCTACCCTGAAGCCCTGAGGCCTATGCACGCCACTGTTTACGTGTATGCGACCTTTTGCATTTTTTTATGTTTGTTAAACTTTTTTCCATAGCTCTTTGGCAAGAGGTTATCTTGTTTTTTAAGCCCGTCACACATGGAGCGATAATGTACATATATTAATATACCAAAAGATATTTTACAGTATAGCTAAGCCCCTCACACGACAATTACACCAAAATATATATTTCTGACGCCATCATACTCGTAGCCGGCGAAGCAAGAGGACGTTTTTACAATATACAGGGTGTTTGTGAAACATGGATCTAACCACCATCATAGCGTTAAGACTTGTTGGATAGTTCGTCAGAGGACGATTATGATGCCGAGTTTGATTGGCTTGGTGCTTTATCAGCAAAACTAAAGTCCGTCAGGACTCAAAAGCACATAAAATTGAAGCAAATGCTGAAATTCAACTTATACAATGCTCTGTCTTTTACACAATTCAGTCAGTATTTTAAAACATCCAGAATAATGTTTAATGAACTTCACAATCTGATCAATCTGGTTTTTGAACTGAGTTTCTTTGTCCACCTTCCAGCTCCATCTTCAGACCCCGGATATCATATAGGACCAGAGAGCATTATGTACTGCAAATAAATATTACAATAATACCACGCAGTTCGATTGTAAAGGGAAAAATCAGTGCGACCTACTAGCTTGCAAGCGATTTGAACCTTCGACCTCTTTAACGCAAAAATGCTCTGACAAACTGAGCTATCGCAACTTTACGAACAGTACTTTATTATGTACTGCATCCGTAAACATTGCATATTGACATTGACATGTTTGCACAATGCACTGAATCAACAGTTACGTCAATCTGACAAACCCTTGACTGGTTGACATAAGTGTGTTTTCTTTGACACAGCCATGCAATCTGCTTTACGAGTGTTGGTAAATATTCCAAGAAATTATGGAAAATAATACCTAGATAGTGGAAAACAACGAGTATTTGATCTTGAAGTAGATACTTTATACCTATTTCATAAGCTCTAAGACAATAGGCATCACGACAGGGTACAAAAATCAAAATTCTATACATGTACCGGAAAATGAAAAAATAAATTCAACAAATATCAATATATCGACAGATCTTTTAAAAATATTTTAAGGTTTTTAAATTAGTTTTTTGACTTAATGGACATTTTCGGAACTAATAAGTCCTAAAGTAGCATAAATTGTGTCCCCCAAATAATTGAAACGGCATTTTTAAAATTATACGGAATTCAAAGTATTTTTTAGGGTTCCGTAGCCAATATGGCAAAAACGGAACCCTTGTAGTTCCGTCATGTCCGTCCGTTCGTTTGTCCGTCCGAATGTCACAGGCATTTTAATCAAAAACTACACGATGTACATTGATGATATTTGGAATATAGGTGTCTTGTGTGAGTCGCTACTTAGTTTAATAGTTAATAATAAAATAAAATAAATCTAGGGCGGAACACTTTATACACGTAATTAAACTGAAACTGAAAATAAAATTCAACAAATATCATTGTGTGGCACATTTATCGACAGATCTTTTCAAAACATTTTTAAAAAACATTTTTCTATATTGTTTAATTCACAAAAGAAAAAATACGTATCCAATATTTTCTGATGATGTAACTGACGGATAAATTGTACTTTTTAGTACATAAGCTTATTGTATCGAGTCAAAAGTGATAAATCCGGCTCTATACCATCTACTATCAACTTTATCACTCAAAGGTGCGTCCACATTTGTATCATTTGCGCGATCAGATCTTCGTCCAGTGGCATGGTTGCGTGTCACGATGACGCGTTTGGACGTTGCGCCGATCCGATCGCTCGAAATCCATGCTGCTACGCGTATCAGACACTTAGATCGGACGAGTGAGAGGCATGATCGCCGCGCCGGTAGTGAGCGTCCAAGCAGCGCGATACGCAGTCATGCCACGCCACGGTGATCGGATACGAGCAAATGATACAAGTGTGGTCGCACCTTAAGCTAACGAAGCAAGTAGAGGGCACCTTTTATTATTTTATGTTTATGTCCAATACTTTGCAATTTAACGTACCTACCTCGTAATGCAATGAATAAATTAATGAATAATTCAAAAAGTGTCGAGCGTTTTGTCTAACAAGTTCATATAACCGAAAACGCAAAATGAATAATTGATTAGATTATACTCGTACGTTCGTTAAATTCAACTCCTAAGATTTTTTTAAACGTGTAATGTTTTACACGTGTTACTTGGTGCGAGCTCATAAAACGTGTTAAAAATTCAAAAGGGGCTCTATAGAAAAACCGGCCAAATGCAAATCGGACTTGCGCACCGAGGGTTCCGTTAAAATATACACTAAAAACTATACCTATAAAATCCAGCCTTAGCAGAGAATTCCTAAGCAAAATGTACGCCACTTCCTTTATTGGTTTTTAGACAGACATAAAAAAATTAAGATTTTCAGATTTATTTCGTGGGTTGTGCTACAAGAGCTACATACCAAATTTCAAGTTTCTAGGACACCTGGAAGTACCCTATGGATTTTCCATTGACGATAATTTGTATGGAAACACTTTTTTAATGACTGTATCTTTGGATTGCGTTGACTTGGAAGCTTAATTTTTTTACAGCTTCATACTAATATGTAACGAAACTGTTCTGAGTAAGATAAGCCCAAAAGATAAATATTTCGAAGTTTTTTTATGTAATATTTTTTTTTATTTTCACCCATAATCCATTAATCTAATCGTGTATATATTTTTGCACTGACTGTACCGTTCTTGCGTCGTCGCTCGCGGCAAGAGAGGTGGAAATTTACGAGAGCTAAAGCAAACATTATCATTGTTTCGGTAGGCGAGACCGGGTATGGTTGGCCCACGAGTTGGTTGTCTCACGACAGCCATAACAGAAAACTGAACGAACGAACTTCATCCACCAGTGTCGAAAGATCTCGAGAGCTTTATCTAGATGGGAGATATAGCTCTCGCGATCTTTCATTATGGCCGGTGACCTTACCCAATTTCCCCTATAGGCTGACAAAGCTACGGCATCACCGAAAGTGTCGCTACAAGCAGTTTACAAATGCCAATAATGTGCATATGTCATGTATATTCAAGAAAGTGTGAACTGGCTTCATGTCAATATTTGTAAAAAAAACAATGTATATGTAGTATTGCCAATTGTTTTCATTATGCAAGTTCTCCATGCATGAACTTTATGCTTTACGGCACTTCTATCGAAGTCTATACAGGGTGAGCGCTGTAACTGAAGCAAATAGTTGTAACAGACATTCCTTAATCTATCTACAGGTCTTAATAAAATAATTTAATGTTTCAAAGGTTATAAGTTCGGAGAAATTGACATTTAAAGTTAAAGGTACTGTCGCTTTAAGATCGTAAGATGACTTCGTACCGGTGGCCTGTAAATAATAAGACATCTATCTAATAAGTTATCTATTCTGAGATTAGATTGTCTACGCTATATATTATTGGTAGATAGGTTTAATTATTAAAACAAAAAGGAAATGAATGAATGTAACTATGGCCTAAAGTCAAAATAGGTAATGTTATCAATGATTAATTTTAATATGTATTGTTATTAATTTAAGTAAAAAAAATGCATGTAATAGTAATAGGGAATTATGTTGTTCATTGTATATTGCATTTGTCACCTGTATTCTAGCAAATAAAAACCAAAAAAAAAGATATTAGATTTATTTAAAAAAACGAGAATAACGGTATCGCAACTTATTATTTGTATATAACTTTTTACTGTAGAACAACATATAGCTTAAATATGAGAAAAAAAAGGAAAACCCAAACAAATACTAACCAACTCAATACGACCGTATATCTTAATGTCAGAACCGGTCTTGTCAACAATCAATTTCAAAATATTTTTTATTTTTATCGATCATCTGAAGAATAATGAGGGATTGAGTATCCCTCATTTTTCTTCAGATTTAAATTTTAATGTTGTTTTTTCTGGCATCTTTGTGGATTTTTTTGCATTATAATATATTTTTTACAAATTCTAAATATTAAGTTTTGTTAGGGTTCCGTACCCAAAGGGTAAAACGGGACCCTATATTACTAAGACTTCGCTGTCCGTCTGTCTGTCACCAGGTTGTATTTCATGAACCGTGATAGCTAGACAGTTGAAATTTTCACAGATGATGTATTCCTTTTGTCGCTTTAACAACAAATACTAAAAACAGTATAATTTTATGTCTGTGTGTCTATATCTTTAACCAATATAAAATGATCGAGCACCGCGTACATATTGCTTAGGAGTAGGGCTCTGCTAACGCGGGATTTTATAAACACGGCCGTTTGTTGCGAATATTTTGTACGGAACCCTCTGTGCGCGAGTCCGACTCACACTTGACCGCTTTTTATTTTAATCGGTTACATTCCAAGTCTATTGTCAAAGACACACCTTAACAGTCAAATAAATTAGTACCTATCACAGAAAATCCGCAAAATGGCGACGTTCGTAACGTGTCAGACATTTGAGTTCAAATAAATGTATAACTTCCTTTTAAGGGGATGCATCGAAAATATAAGCAATTTTTTAACGTATTTATTGTCAAATCTAGTATATAAAACGGGCTGATTTTCAGATATGTGTTTTTTGAAAATAATCTAATCACAGTACTTTTTTTTTTTTTACAAATATTATGATAATAATCACAATTTTTGCAATTTATTAGTGGATCACTCCACTAGCGTTATTATTATAAACAAAGATCAGAAAGAAATGAAAAAATTTTTCGACGATACTGGACTTGAACCAGTGCCTTGAGCCACTCTTGGCTCAAGGCACTGGTTCAAGTCCATATCTTTGTCGTCATGATCTTTGTTTATAACCTAATCAAAGATTAATGCGGAAACATGTTTGTTGAAAATTTCTTCGATACAAAAGTTATCCGAAAACGCGTCTTCGTTTTTCGTTTTTGTCTAGTTTGTACAAACGACAGATAAATAAACGGCTAAATTATGTAAAAATGACATTATTCCCTTTATCTTTTACGTGATTAACTTAAATTTTAACAAAACGCAATAATATCTTCTATTTCATGGTAGTTTTACATCTGGTGCTTATTCCAAAAAACCCCAAGCATGTAGTGTATTAGCTTTCTCTTTCATTTATGCGCGCGAGCAATAAATGCTTCCCTTATTACAAATTACGCTTATTAGCCCGCTAGGCGTTTGGGGCGTGGTTTACGAATGACGATGCAGGCCCTTATACAAAGATCAAATAGTAAAGAAAAACACGATTGCTCTCGCACATAATAATGTTGGGTTAATTCTCCCACATTAAAAACGCAGAAACTAAAAAGTTGTGTTTCATATAAAATGTATAATTTCATTTCAAAAGGTACCTAATAAGTTTCAGTTATTTCTAAAAAAAATATATTTTGGGACAAGCTATTGCAACTGTCGTACTTTTCCTTGTCATTCATCAACTACTCACCGAGACGATTCTAAAGAGCCCAAACTCGGCAGGATTGCAGCTCCATCATTAGATCAGCTCTATGGTATCAAATAGTGGGCTGTAGTGGGTTTCAGCGAAAGGCTTAGCTAGTTGGCCCTTATGGGCGGCTGAGCCGTCGGTTAAAATCGTTATAATAGGCATGATGACTGGGTATGAAAATAAGTCTAATTTGTCCGTCTTGTAGATTAATAAAAAATATTGGACACGTATTTTTTGCTCTTTCAAAATAATAAAAACATACTCAGATAAATCGCATTAAAGTTTAGGAGTGGGGGCTCTTGACGTCACTCCTAGGTATAATTTGTACATAGGAGTGACGTCACGTGACATTTTTACTCACTGTATCGCCTTTACGTTTTGATTACGTAAAAAATGCAAAAATACGTGTCCAATACTTTTTATTAATCTACAAGACGTACTCATCATTAAAATTTAGTCATCATCCCCATTCACAAACTCTCGCCAGTGGCTCCTCGTAGCTGTCCTGTATGCAGCGCCACACTTAATCCTGGCAGAGGGGGCTGGAGTGCTTCGGCACTTCCAGTGTTAGTGGGCGCTCCCCGCTCATTGCACAAGACTTGTCTCGGCTTGCAACCCACCTGCAAAAAGGCATTGTGGAAGGCCTAGGGTGTTGATAGGGGTATTTTTTATCTTCGCCTGCTGCATCCCAACTTTCCTCTGATCGTAGCGGTTATCCGTTCCATCGGATAAAGGGGAGAAGGGACGAGAGGGTGCGTCTACGCTAGCGCGCGCGCTTACGCACCAAATATATCTTGCGCAACGGACTGTTTCTGGATACTGGTTCTCGAGACTTCGACGACGGTGGGGTTCGATGAGCCCAAAGTGTGCTCGTACCATTCTCTAACAAGATTGGGTACGTAAGCCACACACGAGCGCACTGAAGGGCGGAACAACAACAAGACCACCCAGCATGAGTCTCAGATAAATATTGCCTGTGTATCCTACACAGCCGCTGTGGCCGAAATCGGCCAAGACTATCATCATGGTATCATACTATTGCATTTTCACCGTACTTACATTAGTATGCCAATGTTTAGCTTAATCGGAAACCATAGGTCTTAAACTTGCAAGATTCTATGCGAAAAACATACATTGCAAGTTAAATAAAAGCTTGTAAATTGTAAAAACTATAACATGGGATTACAAACGCTTTAAAAGGATCTTAAACTCACCGGATCGTCGAAAATCTCCTCGATTCTCGTGTATATGTCCTTCCCTCTCTTCTGCCGCACCAGCAGGTAGATGTTCTCCACGCCAGGACACGACCGCAACAGCTTCTCCATCAGCACCTTGCCGAGGAAACCTGGAGAAGAATGGAGAAGTTGTAGACTTAGGCATCGACTGTATGTATTTAAGCGAATACTAGAAGGTAAGGTATACCAACAATTTGAAGGAAACTGAATCGAAAACTAGTATCTTTCGATGTTTTCTATGTTTATCTGCTCAACGATGTCTCACATAGTAGCAAACAACCCATAACCACGACCACTCTGACAAGAGTGTGCGACTGAGAAGAAGAATGCTCAACGGATTTCAATTATTTTTGGAACACGGGTAGCTGGGTATCTACAGATGGTTATAGGATACTTTTTACCCTACAACACTGAAGTAAAAAAGAGGGCTATGACTTTTTTCTCTTCCGTGAACGAAATTGCGGGCACTTTCTAGTTATGGTTACCAGATGAAAAATTCAAAAGCCAGGAGAAAAGGCTTGTTTCCATTGAACAATCCTGAGATTTTGTGCATTTGAGAATTTTCTCTTTTAAGAAGATTATGTTTAGTTTGTTTAAGTTTTTATTAAAAAGATCTTTAAAATGTACTGTATTTTATTGAAAATTCAAAACATCCTGACATCTCCTGAGATTTTCAAAACCCGGCCGCAATCCTGAGAAAAGTCCAAAAATTCTGAAATCTCAGGACAAATCCTGAGATATGGTAACCCTACTTCTAGGCTATAATACTGGTACGGGACACCGAGATTATCACACGACAGCCATAACAGAAAACTGAATGAATAAGTTCATCAATCGGTGTCGAAGAGGGTTTTATCTAAGGAGATATAGCTCTCGCGATCTTGCGAGGCCGACAGACGACGATATACATAATGTATAGGTAATTTTATCTATACATTATGTATATCGTCGCCTGATACACATAGTACAAGCTTTGATTAGTTTGGAACTAGGCCAATTTATGTAAGATTGTCCCTAATAACTATTTATTTAATTTAATATCAGTTAGATGAACAGATTCTTAATAAGTTAATACAAATTCATCATCATCATATGAGCCCAAGGAGGTCCACTGCTGGACAAAGGCCTCGCCAAGGAAATCCATGACAACCGGTCGTGCACCGCCCCATCCAACGATTTCCCGCGATCATCACCAGCGTCGTCCTGTACACAGTTTACTCGAGGATCGTTTTGCCCCAGCGGCCATCGGTTCTACGTGCCCCGCCCACTTCCACTTAAGTCTAGCAACTCTCTGAGCTATTACGACGACCTTGGTTCTGCTTATGTCCTCACGTATGATTCGATCACGCAAGAAAACTCCGAGCATAGTTCAGTCCATTGCCTTCTGAGTGACTTTGAGCCATCTTATGATTGTGAGAACTGATGTGCAAATTGCGGATACTTTCCAAAATGCTTAAAAAAGGTCTTACGTCTAGTGTTAACTTACATGTTTATAAGACCTTTTTTAAGCATTTTTTAGTTTATAAAAGGTCTTAAGTCTAGTGTTAGTAAGTTAACACTAGACTTAAGATCTTTTATAAACTCAGCCAGACCACGTCTCAGTGCCGCCATCACAGGCAATACACACTTGTTAATAACTTTCGTCTTAAGACACTGACACTGCTGTATTTATGTCGAGAAGATATGTATACTATTATAAAGTTGTAAAAATGAAATATCTGTATATTAAAGATATTTAAAAAAAAATTAGAAGGGACTATTTGGAGGTCACTTAAACGAAATGAAATGAAATGAAAATATCTCTATTTTTTGTATGTTTGTATGTGTCGTTGCGGCTTCATCACGCCAAATCGGCTTAACGGATTTCAACTATTTTTTGTACAAGGGTTATAGGATGTTTTTACCCGACTACGCTGGAGAAAAAAAAGAGGGGATATGACTTTTCTCCTCCGCGAACGAAGTTGCGGGCGCCTTCTAGTTACATATAAGGCTACGTTCACACGGCGACTATTCGATTCGATATTATTTCGCATACGATTTTACTGTATACGAGACGGTCGTTCACACGGTGCGAGGTCCTGTCGGTTTTTTCACGTATGCGGCAATGATTTGTCCCATATTATGGGTCGATCCTCAATAAGCGTGATACATAACCCAATCGTAATCGGCAATCCGTCCTTCATCATGACCTTCGCCAAAACCCGATCGTAATTGGCAATCCGTCCTTCATCATGACCTTCGCCAACGGCGTCACAAACAACTGCCTGCTGCCGACCCCCGCGCGCATCTCGTATAGGTACGAGAAACCAGTTGGCCCGTGTGAAGGAATCAACGTACCTAAACTTTTTTTTTGACGACCGGCTTGGCTCAGTGGGAGTAACGTTGCCTGCGAAGCTGAGGTCCTGGGTTTAAATCCGGGTAAGGGCAAATATTTGTGTGATGAGCATAAATATTTGGTCCTGAGTCTTGGATGTTTCCTATGTATATAAGTAATATATATATCTATTAAATATATCGTCGTCTAGTACCCATAACACAAGCCTTATTGAGCTTACCATGGGACTAGTTCGATTTGTGTAAAATAGTCCCGTAATATATATATTTTTTTTTAAACATAAGCGCCACTGAGCATCGCATTAAAATCGTTTCGAGAATCTCGCATTACCGGTGGCAAGACTGGTCTTCAACCCGCGGCCCGCGGAGATTTCATCTGCAGCCCGCCATGAGCTTAGCTTAGCGGCTAACTTAGCAAGTCTTTTATATCATTGTTTAATTTTATAGTAAAATTGAGCTGCTTGATTTCTATCCTTTAATTTTTTTTCCCAAAATCAGAGATCATGCACTGAAAACGGATCTATATCGGAATCCCTAACGTCGTTTGTCTTAACGCATTTTTTATGAAACTGTAAACTTTCAGGATTGTTATACAACAAACCTAACCTGACCTAACTTAATCCATACGATTATCTTTTAAAAAATCCTGAAGAATTTACGGTTTCTGAAAAAAATGCGTTATGACAAACGATACATTAGGACAAACGACTTAAGGGATTCCGAAGGAGACCCACTGAAAACGATATCAGTTTTTGGAGCCACATATATAGGTATGTGAGCAGTTGCTTTCGCGAATAAAAAATGTAAAATCTAAAGCGCGGACCAGAATCACCGATGTTCACCTTGAGAAGAGTTTGAGGATTGCAACAAGTAATATTAAACCAGATATTGATAATCTAGTTAAAAATAAGCAGTGTCAGACATCTCATAGACCAATTGCCATTTTTAGGGTCCCGTAAAAGAACGACCAATATGGGGGGGGGGGGGGGAGGGAATTTAAAGTCTAGTTCTAAATAAGATATCATATGAAAGGGCTTGATCTGTACATTTTAGAAGAACAACCATCCCCCCCTCCCCTACGTTATCTCCGAAGTTTACCAAGCGAAAAATCTGGAATTTTCTGGAATTATGTAATTTTATATGAATATTACACGAAAATTATAACTATGTATCTGTCTGTCGTACTTTTTTTTATTTACCATAAAACCTATTTGTTTAACCCGGGTTGGTTAAGTTGGCCCCTCATTTGTATGTGACGTGATAGATACCAGAGGTAAATTTAACTCAAGCGGTAAGTTAAGTCGGAATAATAAAAAGTTTGTACGGAACCCTCGGCGCGCGAGTCAGACTCGCACTTGACCGGTTTCTTAATTATAATTTTCACTCACTACGTAAACGTTCACTCAATAAATACACGTTTTATACTTACTTATCTACTTATTTAGTAGCCTTATTTCATAGGAGCAACGGATCGCCCCGATTCTCTGTATAAGGATAGAATGTAGACCAATTTTTACGTAATAAAAAAAATCGTTATAAATACCAGAGATGCGGCCCGCTATGCGAAAAAAAAACATTCTTGGACCTTGATTTGGAAAAGGTTGAAGACCCCTGCCCTACGGTACGGCAAAAAATATGTCTCGAATACATATATAATAGAGGCCGTGTGATCGATTTTCAGATTTGCCATACAAATTTGGTTGACACAACGATATTCGCTAATAAATTCTCGTATACGGTATACTTGAAACATTGTGCCGTGTGAACGTAGCCTTACGTTAGCTTCCCGAACGCAGACAATCCGAGTTGGCTTCGATATATCCCAATTTGACCTTCGTAAAACATCTTCTTTATCCTAGACCCAGTTTCGCTAAATCTTGTATAATTGGTGACGAAATCAGGACGCGATAAAGATATAGCATAATTGTTACATAATTATAGCCGATTATACTATTGTGGCACGCGTATGTTTAGTTATAGTACTCGTACTGACTAGTTGAAAACATTCAGAGGATAAAGTTAAAATTGCTTTAAGTTTACGGACATATTACGATAACACATTATTATTATTAGTTTACTTCTCAATTTAAATTAGTTTAAAGACAAATGCCATTTTGGACGCCAATGAAGGCAGAACATGTTGATACAATATGTTATTAAGAACATCTACTATGTAATATGTGTTCGGCAATAAAATATTTATAAGTGAACTCAGATTCCGCAGAAAATTTATTTTTACATCGTCAGCATCGTATTGTTTTTAAGCCCCGACAAAAAAGAGGGGTGTTATAAGTTTAACGTGTCTGTGACTCTGTGTGTCTGTGTATCTGTCTGTGGCATCGTAGCGCCCATACGGATGGACCGATTTGAGTGCGGTTTTCTTGTGTCATAGATAATTTTATACCGAGTGTTCTTAGCTTTGTTTGATGAAAATCAAAGAACTCCTCTCCAAGGTATTTTAGTGGAACAAGTCGGGGGGCTTTACAATTTTTATTTTTTTTAGAAATTTTTTTTTTAAATACTAGTCGTGACATTTCTACAGTTCCCTCGTATGAATACATTTTTACTTTGGTGTAGGTACATACATAAGTTAGGACTAAAAAAGAACATGACATTGGCAGCTCACTTTTTAATTTTTAAATTTCTGTACCCAAAGAGTAAAACGGGACCCTATTACTAAGACTTCGCTGTCCGTCCGTCTGTCTATCTGTCTGTCTGTCTGTCACTAGGCTGTATCTCATGAACCGTGAGAGCTAGACAGTTGAAATTCTCACAGAAAATGTATTTCTGTTACCACTATAACAACAAATACTAAAAACAGTATAATTGTATGTCTGTCTATATCAATAACCAATATAAAATTATCGAGCATCGCGTACATTCTGCTTAGGGTAGGGCTCTGCTGACACTGGATTTTCATAGATGCGGCCATAAGTAGCGTATATTTTGTACGGAACCCTCGGTGCGCGAGGCCGACTCGTACTTGGCCGGTTTTTCTTACTGACCTATATGAGCGAAGGTAATAAAGTATTCATAAGAGGGAACTGTGTACAAATGTCATGTTGGGTGTTTAAAAAATCCAAATATCCCAAGTCTTGTCGCCCATCCTGTGACGACCGGTTTAGCTCAGTGGGAGTAACGTTTCCTGCGAAGCTGATGGTCCGGGGTTCAAATGTCGGTAAGGGCAAATATTTGTGTGATGAGCATAAATATTTGTGCCTGGGTCTTGAATGTATATAAGTAAATTTATGTATTAAATATATCGTCGTCTAGTACTCATAACATAACACAAGCCTTATTGAGCTTACCATGGGACGAGTTCGATTTGTGTAAAAAGTGTCCTGTAATATTTATTATTTAGTTATTTATCTTGGACGTGCGACATGAATCGGTGTGGGTCAACTCATTAATTGATTATTTTTAATATAAAAGCGTACCCTAGCTTTTAAACCTCGACACTGGCCAAATTTTCCTAATTAACAGAAGCCTAAAAAGTCAAATGAACTTAAAGTGATTTCCAAAAATTAGTTGTCTGTAAAGTCGGTTTACGGAGGATCACTTTACGTGATAACGTCATAAGAAAACATTGATGAAAAATTGCATATTTTTATGAATTCACAAACCGAACGCTTGCACGCTCGGCTCAGGCAGGACGTGACAGCGTAACGTGACAATGGGCCATGCTTTTTCGTGCGTACAGCCGGTGTTTATCGATTTATAAGACGTTATCACGTCAAAGTATCACGTAAAGTCATATAAAGCTTAGATAAATATTTGTAGATTCTGAGTCCACATAACGTACTGTACTATCAGGTAAAATATACTGAGAAAATAAATGTTACCAATTACACAGTATGTGTTCCATAGCAACATCCAGTTTGTGTATTTTATACAACTGTAAACTTTTAATTAATGCAAACCTGTCATATGCATATACCATTCAAAAAGTTAAAATAGGTACAGGGGTCATGGATGTCAGGGACGAATGGATAAATTCAAGGGGCAGAGTGCTAGCTGGTGGAAAGATTTGATCGTGTCATATCTTTGGACGCGTAATTCAAAGGTACCAGGTTCGATTCCTGGAGTGACCACGTGCGAGTATAGTAAGTGGTTCTTAATTCGGTTTGTTTTTTTTGCCAGTGGCTGTCACCCGTTTCAACCATTATTTATTAATCAACCTTTCCTGGATCAAACAGGATGTAGGTGGGAGGTTATCATCAAACGGTGACCTTGAAATTGACGGGTCAAGGTCACCAGATCGTTTTGAACTTAATTGAAATGTTGTATACTTTTACAATAATGCGCTGTACTCATTCAGAGTGAGCAATGCCAATGGATAAATCAATATGAGAAAGTGTAAAACACTTGGTCTGTGGTGTGAAATTATAAGATACTAGAAGGTCCCGCAACTTCGTCAGCGGAGGAGAAAACTATCATAACCCTCTTTTTATCTTTAGTGTAGTCGAGTAAAAGTATCCTAAAACCATGTATGAATGCCCAGCTACCCGTGTGTACCATAAATATGTAGTTGAAATCCGTTTAGCCATTTTGGCGTGATGAAGCCACAACAACTCACTACAGAAAATAAAAATACAAATATTTTTTTATTCAGTGTCGGCAACTCGAATCAACTCGCCGACTCGACTTGCCGGTTTCACTCTCAAAATTCTAGGATTGATAGTTGATACGGATGGGATAAGCGGGGACTCGATAATTCAAGATAACTCGAATACGCATAAGACGAACTCGACTCGACTTGCCTGCTGCCGCGAATCAACTCGAGTTATCCGAGTTTGAAAAAAAGTCTCGTAACATCGCTAATAAGAGCAATTTTAAACTTACCTGTAGCTCCAGTGATCATAACATTCTTCCCATTGTAAAACCTTTGTATCTCGGTCAATTTTGTATCGTCTTTCAAACATTCTGAACATATCTTATCGATCCTTTTGCACTCTTTCCTGTTATCAATATTCATGTCCAAATTACAGTTTATTTCAAGTTTCCTGTCTGTGTTTTGTAAATTTAAAGCATTTTCCAGTTCTACGCTTTCCTTTTGCATAAAACTTTGCGCTATCTCCTGTTGGCCTATAGCGTTTGTCTCCATATTCATGTCTGTGGTTTCCTGTGTTGCCAGGTTCCTGTTCATGTTCAGAATGTTTATCTTTTCGATGTTCAGGTTGCTGTTCGTGTTGAGAGTCGGCATCGTGAAGTGTCAGCACATTCTGAGGACAAAATTCAGATTATAATAATAAGGAATTGGGTTGAACAACTTGTTTTTGTTATTCTGTCGTAACTCAGGAGACAATAGTAAAAAAGTTTCTTAGAAAAGCTAATAATCTACACTATCAACATACTGAAGAGATGGGGCCTTGAAAAGTGGTGCTATATTAGTTTTGGAAAAATATTATTGTTGCCTTTAAATCTTACTTTTAAAGAGTTACTCGGGCGACGTAACCATGACAACAAGATAGAGTAAAAAGTGGACGCAAGGGACTTGACCATATGTATTGCAAAGGAAACATAAAATATGCTATTGTTAAAAAAAAACAACCAATATGAGGAAGGGCAAAAATTTAAAGTCAGCCACTAGGGAAAATAGGGTATCATAATACGAAAGGGCTGGATCTGCATACTTACGAACATTTTTGTTGAATTTTTGAGTGAAAAATCTGTGTTTTTCTTGAATGGAAAAATTATAATGATATATCTGTCTGTGTTTTTTTTTAATCAATAAAAATCATTTTTAAATATCCCGGTTAGGTTAAGTTTTCCCCTTATTTGTTTGTGACGCCAAAAATACCAGAAGCAAACTTACAATCTCGACCGGCAAGGTAAGTCGGAATAAGTGAAAATTTGTACGGAACCCTCGGTGCGCGAGTCAGACTCGCACTTGACCGATTTTTTAATTTAATATTAGTAACCCCCTCCTAAATTTCCTGCTGCGACTTTATAACATTATAGATTAGACATCTGATCAGGTTCGGACTTACCAAAATCAAGTTCTGGAGTTCTAAATCCGTCAACGATCTAACTTATACTGGTAGGAGTTACATCTAGTTACTATTATTTAAGACTACATTAGTCGATTGTCAGTGGCATCACTTATGTAAATTTTCCGCTTCGCATTCTGACTTCGTTTACAAGATTACCACTTGGGCTGGATTGAGGCGACCCGCATCCAACAAGTCCCCGCAACCCTAACCTCGCCACGCTGCACTTGCCGGTACACGGTCTCCACTCGAGAACCTTTCTGCCCCAATGGCCAACAATTCTTCAAACTATGTCCCCTGTCCATTTTTCAATTTGCTTACCCTGTTCGCTTTGCCGGTAACCTTGGTTCGTCTACGAATGTCCTCATCTCTGATCTCGTAGAGAGATCCCGAGCATAACCTTTTCCATAGCTCGCTGAGTGACTCTGAGCTTCCTTACGAGGCCCATAGTTAGAAACCATATCACGGGTACAATACAATCCTTAACCTTACTTTCTTAATATACATATTATAAACGTGAAAGTATGTATGTATGTACGTTCCACTTAATCTCAAAAAGTACTGGACGAATTTTTATGAAACTTTTCAGTTATGTACCTTATATATCAGAATAGGACATAGGCTATAATGTATGTCAATTTCATCCCTTTTAGGGCGAAAAAAGTGATGAAAATTTGTATGGACAGTAAATATATATTTACGCTAGCAACTTGAACGCTAGGAACTTAAATTAGTAAAATATCGAGTTTACGGGAAAGACATAAGCTACTTTTTATCCTGGAAAAATACCTTTTATCCGCGATAAACGAATCTAAGACGAACGAAGTCGCGGGCGTCCGCTATCCATATCCATACTAATATTATAAATGCGAAAGTTTGTCTGTCTGTCTGCCGCTAGTACAATTATAAAATAAATAATAAACATACAATACAATACAAGTACTCGTCATTGCAGACTTCACAAATACACAGCAATTTACAAAATAATGCATTTGCAAAACACAATTAGAGGTACACAGGAGTTCTTATCGCTAAAGAGCGATCGCTTCCAGACAATTTTTTTTAAGTGAGGATATGATTAAAAAAATTGTCAGTATAAAACAGCATAGAATTATAAATATCTATACTATTATAAAGTTATAAAATAAACGTTTGTACATTGAAGATATTTAAAAAAATATATTGAGACAGACTATTTGGAGCTCACTTAGTAAATCGAAAGAAACGTGATTTTTTTTATGAAAATTAAATATCACCCAGTGTTCTCATACAATTTCTAAAGTAAATTTTGAAGTAGATCCGGAGGCAGAAGATCAATTCCAGATGCTGTAAAAGTATTTTTAAAGTACAAAATTTTCACTGTGTGGCATAAAAAAAACTTTAATTTTTCTCCATTCAAGAGTGGCCCACTATGTACGATATTAAATTTTCCATATGCCAGTAGTAAATTTTCAGCTACTTTTGCTGTTGCCTGTACCACATACCACATCTTCACATGTCTAATTTCGTTCCTCGACCGCCTTCAGTTCGCCCCTAATATAACTAGACCAGGGGTCGGCAACCTTTTGAGGCGGAAGGGTCAAAAATTACAATTAACAATCAAAGTTTTTAAAGAGCCACCTTTTTTTTCTTGTCAGCAATAAATAGTACATTTTGATAAAAAAATAGTCTATAGAGCCGCAGCTTCACATCCTAAGAGCCGCTGGTTGCCGACCCCTGCACTAGACAGATGAAGTAGTGGTACATGTTCTAGATCACAGGTCAATATATACTGGTTCTTAACGGACCTTAACATTAAGAGTTATGATTTTTGCGAAACCGGTCTAAATGTTTTATTGGAAACCATAACTGCGTGATTAAATTATTTTGTTTATCAATAAGTAAATGACGATCCCTTCGGGTGATATATGATATATTTGACTGTTAATTATTTACACTTTATAATGTTGATATATTATTTTACATCGTTTTAGTCATCTATTTCTTTTGCGTTTGGCATTGTACCGGTTATTTTAAATTCATATTTTTAGATGTCGTTGCCGAATTTCGGTACCTAGGATGTATTATTACCGACACTAACCAACGAGCAGAAGAAATAGATATCCGTGTACAAAATGCCCTACGATGTACAGCAGCTCTCCACAAAGTGTTAGCGTCCAAGCTGATAAGCAGAAGGCACAAAGTCCACATTTACAAAACGGTTATCCGTCCAATCTTGACGTATGGGTGCGAGGCATGGTCGTTGACACTTCGGGAACAGAATAAGCTCTTGGTTACAGAGAGGAGAATTTTCCGGAAGATTTTGGGGCCGATCTCGGAGAACGGCTACTGGAGGTGCAGAAAGAATGCCGAAATAGAGGATCTTGTGGCTGAGTCTAAGATAATTGGTGAAATCAAATCGGCTAGACTCCGCTGGCTTGATCACGTGGAAAGGATGGGTGAAGAACGAGCTGTGAAGAGAGCGTATACCGGACAGCCAAGCGGGAAACATTCAGCGGGCTGCCCGTTACCGGTGGCGTGATCAAGTAATTAAAGATTTGACTGAACTACAGCGACTGGATTGGCGGAGATAGACGAAAATGGCGATCTCAGGTGTCGAAGGCCAAGATAGTAAGTAAGTAAGATGTCGTCATCTAAAATTATAATCCTGTCTAAATACTTATAATTTTGACTAAGGCAAATTTATACTGTTATCTGAACATGAAATAAATGAATATCAATATGAATCATAAGCAACTTAAAGGTGCGTCCACACTCTTGTATCATTTGCTCGTATCCGATCACCGCACCGTGGCGTGGCATGACTACGTATCGCGCTGCTTGGACGCTCACTGTCGGCGCGGCAATCACGACCCACTTGTTCGATCTAAGTGTGTGATACGCGTAGCAACATGGATTTCGAGCGATCGGATCGGCGCAACGTCCAAACGCGTGATCCTGACACGCGATCATGCCACGGGACGAAGATCTCATCGGGCAAATGATACAAATGTGAACGCACCTTAATAAGTTTGACATATGGTCTTGTTTATCGTAAAATAAAACCTTATTAAGGTCCAAGTCGTAAAAATGGCACTTTAGTACCAAAATTACTCCCTGAAATCTTCTCGACCTTAACATTTTGTTAAACTTTAGATTTTAATATCGAAATTTACCACTTGCTTCTGTTGTAAAATGTCAAAACACTATTACCAGTATATAGTATTTTACAGAACACAGGTAGCTAATTAACAAGTGCATTTTAATATTTTCTTCTGTTTCCGCGATGATTACTCAATCATCGCGGAAACAGAAGAAAATAATAGTTAATTGTCAGCGTCACAATCTTACCCAAATCAATCCAGTCCCGAACTTAGCAAAGCTTGTACTATGGGCACTAGGCAACGATATCCATACTAATATTATAAATGCGAAAGTGTGTCTGTCTGTCTGTCTGTCTGTCTGTCTGTCTGTTACCTCTTCACGCTTAAACCGCTGAACCGATTTGGATGAAATTTGGTATGGAGATAGTTTGAGTCCCGGGGAAGGACATAGGCTACTTTTTATCCCGGGAAAATACCCTTATCCGCGATAAACGAATTTAAGGCGGACGAAGTCGCGGGCAGAAGCTAGTACATAATATATTGATAAATTATAATACTTAAATACATAGAATGCATCCAAGACCCAGGAACAAACATTCGTGCTCATTAACAAACACTTGTCCTTGCCGGGATTCCAACCCGGGACCGCCAGCTTTGTAGGCCGTTGTGCAACCCACTAAGCCAAACGCGATGTCAATTAATGACAATGAAGTGTAGCGTGTAAATGTCCTACGGTAGGTATAATAGGGTACATTCATGATTTTTTTTATCGGTTTTCGTAACAAAATATTAAAATACCGTAACAACGATTTCAAAAAGTGAAATTAAAATTAAAATCAGCCAAGAAATGCGCATGATATAGGCATTTTAAACTACTAATTGTTCAGCGATTTCACAGAGAGGTCCGACATGTACTGTTACGTCATAGCGCACTCCGGCCATATAAACTCCATATTAAATTCTAGGCGATAATTTTATATATTCAGGGGAATTTAATACCATTGAGTGGAATTGTAATGCAATGCAATATCACTATATATAGGTAATCATGCCTATATATAGTGATATTATTCTTGAAATACAAACATCCAAATAAAATAAAATATTTTTTTTTAAATCGTTCCACTATTGGCGGAGTAATCGGTTAACATATATAAAAAAAACAGTCGAACATAGAACCTCCTCCTTTTTTGGAAGTCGGTTAAAAAATGTCAAGACTCCGACCGGATTTGAAACAGTGCCTTGCCGGCGCGCACGCTCTGCCAATTGAGAGCCCAGTCAGCCAACTTTACAGTTGTCACATGTTAGCTAGAGATGTCGCTGTAGTGTAAACATTGATGTTTACGAAAATCTTGACATTTTACTATCACGATCTTCGTGATTTTTAAAGTGAATTTCTTTACTAAGAATTCTTAAAATACAAAGAAAATAAAAATTGGTAAAATTTATACGATTAATATACAAGTTTAAATTGTATTAATAAACTTGCAGTTAAACTTTGAGTGAGTGAGTGTCAAGTCTATATTGAAGCTAAACAAACTATGAATTAGATAAATTGATTTCAGTTCGTCGTCCGCGAACTTGTGTCTTATAAATTATGCTCACATGCGCATATTTTTGTGCAGTTTTCACAAAAAAATATACGCATGCAAATACAATAATCCACCATAGATAGCATAATACTCGACACGTGTTTCGCCTCTCTACGGGCCATCATCATGAGACGCAGGAGATGTTAACGGTCCGGCGTCCAACCGAAGCATTTTCTCGAAAGAAGATTTCTCGGGTGGGTCTTCTCTCGAGAGAATTCTCGAGAAATCAAGAAATTTCTCGAGTGGACCCCGGACCGTCAACATTTCTTGCATCTCGTAGAGAGGCAAAACACATGTCGTGGTGGTTCGTTGTATTTGAGCATAATTTATTGTCTCATCTAACCAAGACACTATTTCATGGAAAAACAAAGGCACTATATATACTCCCTTAATCTAATATGGAATTCCGCAAAGCAACGCCTGAATGTATCAATTTTAAACTATCAATTAATATCCGATGGGCAACCTTGCCCAATGGATTCGTAACCGGTATCGGTTACGCAACCACGGGCACTGGGTCACCGGTATATGTTACGATGTATGGGTTATGATGATCGTCTAAAGTATGCAACATCTATGAGGAAACCTGATAGATAATGATATCAGTTTGGAGCTCTGGCTTAGTCACAACTGACTTAAAGGACAACATGGACATATAACTGGAATGGAGGGCTTTGTCAGTGAGGGCTAATATGATTTCCCGTAAGTTCGCGCGGTGTACGAGGGAGGTTATAAACTTTTAAACAAAAAAATAAAACCGACTCCAAAAAAAACTAAAAAGTAAAAAATAACGCCATAATTCAGTTTCTTCAAATTACTTACAAGTAACCGTTTGTATACTCAATCTATACAGTATATACAATTAATCTTATTTTGGCGTCGGTGCTATATAAAGAATGTGTAAAATATTGAAAATTGTCGATTTTAGTAAGTTGTGACACGATGGCACCGACTCCAAAATAACATTAATTGTATATACTGTATAGATTGAGTATACAAACGGTTACTTGTAAGTAATTTGAAGAAACTGAATTATGGCGTTATTTTTTACTTTTTAGTTTTTTTTGGAGTCGGTTTTATTTTTTAGTTTAAAAGTTTATTTATTTTACACTTTTTAGTTAATCGTTACTTAAAAGTATATCTGGTGACGATTCGAACAAGCCCAAACAAGGCTAGGATACATTATTTTATTACATAGATCTGGTGCCTACCTTCCGGCTCCATCATCAAATCAATTCGATGGTACCATTATCATCAGGAACATTTTTTTTTTAATTTGTGACTATGAAGTTGCTTAGCTAAATTAATCAAGATATTTTGTCGCCACCCGTAAATCATTTATCATTGAGGAGTTCCATTCCATTCTGTGGTCTTCTGCATCAGTTCCACTTCACCAATTTACACTTCCTGAATGCAAATGCTTATTATGTTTCTTATAATACCAAAATCGCTATATGTATGCCTACAATATTTGAGGAGTTCCTTCAATTCCTCATGGATTCCATCATCAGATCTTCACCAAAATTAAATGGGACCAACTAGAAAGTACCTTCTACAAAACCAAAAAAAAAAATTGAAATCGGTCAAATAGTCTTTGAGTAATCGGTGAACAACCATAAAAAAAAAAACATTCCGTCGTATTGAGAACCTCCTCCTTTTTTTGGAAGTCGGTTAATAATAATTCTATTCACATCTTTCTGTAGCTCCCTGTATACGTGCGGCTTATGGAGGTCTTACACGCAACGGGAGCTCCCTGGGTCCAGTACAATAACGCGTTCCGGGTGCTGATAGGGCTGTCTGTAGGCATCAGGGATGTTCGCAGAAGCGCGTATATACTGTTTTTATACGACTATGCGCAAGCGATGTACATCCCTGGTGCGCTGGGTGCGGGCCAGCTCCAACCCCATCCTGGGCTCGATAGCGGACAGTCCGTACATGAGTCACTGGGCTGTCCGTACATGAGACACTGTTCTGAAATACATGCTTCACACAGTGCATATCTTTGTATATTTTGTCAATAACTAACATTACAAGTAATAAGTTAAAGTGACAAGAGTCTTCTGTTACTCGAATAAATAATTTCTATTCTATTCTATTCTATTTGTACGTATGGGTCTATTATAATGTAATCAAAAACATTTGCAGAATTTTGTTAAAGAGCCAGGGGGCAATTTAAGTAGAAGAAATCAAGAATAGTACATTATTGGCGAGGCTGGGAAGTGAGGTATTGCAGGAGGAGTATAAATTTGCAAGCACGAAAGATAGCGAGGCCTTGCTATATACGAGTCAGGCAATCCTCTTTCACGTAGAGGTATAGACAGTACTTTTCTCAAAAATAACAAAGAAAAATAAATTTTTATTATAGAAATGTATACAAATTATTTCACATTAAACGTATTTTGCGACACTGTACTATATTAATAGATTAAAGTTCCTTTGCTTTGTGTGTCTTGTTAGATGTGTCTTTGCTGTGTCTTGGTTAGATGTGACAGTAAATGTGTTTTTTCTCGGGTGGACGCCGGACCGTCAACATCTCCTGCATCTCCTGATGATGCCTCGTAGAGAGGCGAAACACGTGTCGAGGATTATCTTGTATAGTGTTGGTTCGTTGTATTTGCTTGCGTATTTTTTTGTGAAAACTGTTATTATCACATGAATTTATTATCACATCTAACCAAGACAGGTTGACGGTAAAGCAAAGGAACTATAATCCATTAATCTAATATGGAATTTCGCAAAGTAATGCCTGAATCTATCAATTACACTGTACTATGTCGCACAATACGTTTAATATTAATTGAATATTGCTAATTGTTAAATTTACACCAGGAACACTAATTAGTATGCTGAATTCTATATCGTCATCACTTGAACTCATTTTGCTAATAATAAGAAAGCCGCTAAGTATGTAAAAATATTTTCGCTACCTTTTATTTTTTTTCTACTCCCGTACTTCTTTCTGTCGTTTAAATGGTTGCCAACTCTAATTTAAAGACATACATTACCTAAGACTTGTAAAACTCTATAGTCTATTTCCCATAAACGCACTGCTAAACGAGTTACAATGTCGGTATTAACGCATTCCTTGGTGCCACAGAGTACAAAATTTCAATGTAATAATTTATACTCAGTGAGTCTCAAACTAATGCTATTTGAAATAATTTATAGGTATTATTACCAACTTAACAAACCACCGAATTAAACAATAATAATGAACGTAAATGCATTGCTGCCAACTTAAAAAAAAACATTTCTTATAATTTACGTACACATATTTTATCACCCATTTTTTTTTTCAGATCATAACATGTTTTCATCACTGGCAAGTATACGCGAATTTAAAAAATAAGAAAGCCATAGATATTGACAGCTCGCTTTTTAACTTCCTTCGTGGCGCTAAATTTATAAATAAATGTATATACACTTAGACTTTTTGTGTTTTATTAAAAAGTGCTAGGGGTCATGAAATGAAATGAAATGAAATGAAATTATTTATTAATAACAAACGGTTATAGGTCACAAATAGGGGAGGGGGGCCCAAAGTGAGCACCTTTAGAGGGACTAAGAAAAAAGTTTGAAGAATTATCAGAAATACTTAAATTTAGAATGCTATTTAAAGCTGAATTTATCATAGTTTAATTATATATACTTCAATATTCTGCAAAGTTTAGGAAAATTTATAAAAATAACGAATTACGAAAACTTTACTTTTGCTCGCTTTGCCCGAGGCGGAGCCTAAAGCGGGCACAGCTTTTGGGCAAAGCGAGCACAAAGGGGCAAAATGAGCACACTTCATTCATGCAATAACCCTACAATATTTATTTGGAGATAAGGACAGAAACTACGTCGATCACATGAATAAAACTCCAATGATTTAATATAGACTTTAATCACAGTCAAAACAACAAATTTAACAAAATATGGTACTTCTTACCAAACATACAGCATAGGTACTTTAAATTGACTTAACATTTGGTTAACATCACAGCCTGGAGTAAAATTCTTCTTCTTCTTAAAAATATAAACTTTCATCAAAAAACATTTATTTTATCTTACATCTCTTGACAAGTGTCACAGTAAAATAATCCAATACCAATATAAGTGCTCACTTTTCCCTGCCCGCTTTGCCTTTTCGACCAAACCCACATTGTACTCAAACCTAACCTTCAAATATTTCGCGCACATTCATGAACATTTTACTTAAACAAAGCTAAGTAACTGTCAATCCATATTACAATTAACGTTTTTCAACAACGTCCTCACAAATCTACAAAACACTCGATATTTACCTTGTATTTTTCATATCTGAACTGTTCAAATCGTATTTTTTGACACTACAACGCCCACGGTCACTAGCAGCGGTGGTGGGCAACTGCGGCAGGCAGAGCGGGACGGGGCGGACATCTTCACGCAGTCACGCCGCCATTGCTGTTATATTTTCAAGGTGAGCACCGGTGCTCGCTTTGAGCACTATGCTCGCTTTGGGCCCTCCTCCCTATTATCGTATACATGGCATGTTATAATTGGGATATACTAATTTACTGTATATTACATTTAAATTTTATAATTCATATTAGGTAAACAATTGCCTACAATGTAAAGGGCAACTTATAAAAATCTTCGTAATTATAAAAAATATTTTCGCGAAGCCATTTTATCAATATTGATTTAAAACTAGGAACGAAAGCTGCATTTCTTACCGTGTCAGGCAAACGGTTATAGACGGAAGGCCCTGAGAAATACTCGGATCGCTCTGATTTGATCAGCTTGTGGGAATCTGCCACCAGCCTATTTTCGTATTTGTTGCTACGCAATCTATAATTTGAATTAGTTCCCTTGCGCTTGAAAGTATCAAGATGTTCGTGAGTGAACACCGCCACCTGGTACAGGTTTAAGCAAAGCAAGGGAAGGATATTCAACTCTTTGAAGTGTTCCCGTGCTGAGGCGTCCGCCGGCACGCCAGCCATCGCTCTGATTGCTCTCTTCTGCATCGGTCATTCATTAATTACGTATGGATCCCTGAGGGGGAGGGCTTCGAAAAATCTGTCGAATTTAATGAATGGCCCCTTAGTTGTAGAAAAACTATTGTATGTAGTCTTTTGTGTTTAAACTGATCTAATCGGCTTAAAGAATACAATGGCCGATTTACTCAGGTGCAGCAGCAATATACACTGAATGAAAATATGCGCATGTGCATAACTTATTGACATATCTAAATAAGACACTGTTTACCAACGCAGAATAGCAATTGCACTATAATCCATTAATCTAATATGGAATTCCGCAAAGTAACGCCTGAATCTGTCAATTAATCGAACTCTATATTTTTTATTAGGGTTCCGCAACCAAAGGGGACCATAGAAACCCTATTACTAAGCCTCCGTTGTCTGTCAGTCAGTAACAAGAGCTCTAACTGAACTTTTTTTTAATGTTTTCATGACCATGGCTTGAACCGTAAGGGCAATCAGTGTTGCCAACAAGGCTAATATAAAATCTGCCAAATGCAGCTCGAATTTAGGTAAATATAATTTAGGGAAGGAGCAACGGTGATTGCTTACCATCATGCGATCCGTTTGCTCCTTCCCTAAATTCTATTTAGCTAAATTCTACACCTGCAACACCGGAGGAGCCACAAGTGCGTTGCCGATCTTTCAGGTTGTAGTACATCCATACTTCCATACTAATATTATAAATGCGACAGTGTCTATCTGTCTGTCTGTCTGTTACCTTTTCACGCTTAAACCGCTGAACCGATTTTGATGAAATTTGGTATGGAGATAGCTTGAGTCCCGGGGAAGGACAGGACATAGGCTACTTTTTATCCCGGAAAATACCCTTATCCGCCATAAACGAATTTAAGGCGGACGAAGTCGCGGGCAGAAGCTAGTATATATATATATATGCTTTTTTTCTTGAAGGTAGCATCGGTTATAATATCGGTTAGTGGTTACTTTATATCTGATGACGCTGAAATAAAAAAGAGGCTTATGATTTCTTCCTCCGCGAACGAAGTCGCGGGCGCCTACTAGTACAAATACAGTTTGCTTGTTTGTCGACCCCTTGGACCCCGTAAAGTTTTCACTAGAGACCGAATCTGCGTGGAAAAGTTCGTTTTATCCGCTAATGTGAAAAGTCCGTTGAAGTTCGAATTTATATTATTTTGATATGTTTATTTGTTTGTTTTTTTGTGAGTGTGTTTCGTAGGTTAATTGAACTCCAGTTTTAAATGAAAAAATAATCGATTTGAGATCATGTCATAGTTTTTCTTACATCTCACATTTCCTTGCTGTAGTGAGGTGAAAAGTTGTGTTTCGCACGGCTGCAAAATTATTTGACATCTCGTGCTTTGCAAGCCTCGCTCCGCTGGTGGTTCAATTTTAGATTCCTTCGCTTACTCAGCTTTCAATTCAAGCACTTGCGCCAAATAACAACTTTGCAGCCTTGCATTGCATAACAAATAACTATTTTTTGTTTGCGTAGGTACCCTTTATGCACGATCCGACTCACACTTGGCCGGTTTCTAACATTATTATTCTTCACTGTTTCACGCATTCAAATGAAACCTTGAACTGTTTTTAAAGCTAGTACATTGTGTCTAGACTGTCAATGATAAAAAACCTACGAAATAAATCAGTATTCATTATTTATATTCCTATACACCACTCGATTACTTAATGTTTCTTCGGCTTTGATACATTGTCGCATACAAATTAATACAAACATACGTAAAATCACGTCTTTTTCCCATTACGGGGTAGGCAGAGACTACCTCCTTCCATTTGCTATGGTCCTGGCATACAACTGCCGCTTCATCAACATTCATCAGTCTTTCCATTTCTCGCATCCATCATCTGACATACTTCATCTATTTTATCATTCATTCCTCCCCTTACATTTAACGTAGCAATGCGGCTCTCCATAGCCCACTCTTCGCTCTCGCTGGGACCGAGACGTGATGGGTTGCGAACCACATCGCCGCCATTAGGGTTTTTGAAATTATTGAAACTCATTGCGTTCCCACGAGCTGCTAGGGATAAAATATTCGAACCCATCAGAGCAAACCAGGTAAGAGTTTAGCCTTATTCTGGGGTCACCAGTCGCAGGGCAATTCGGCACGCTAAACGATAGACTCGCCTCTAGCCACGCATCCATCGGCACGGTATACCTTGGATTGGCGGAATTGGAGTAAGGATAACAGGGTAAAGAAAGGAATTGTACGAATTTAGACAGGAGAAAGGGTTAAAGGATACTCCTGTCCCGGAAGACTATGTATGAGCCAGAGGCAGCTCGGGGAGCCGGAGTCGCATACCCGTATACCATAACAAAAGTCGCTGGCGCAGGTGTGTTACGGCGAATTTCCAAAGTACTGTCATTTTTAGTTGCTACGCGCGCGGTGCCGCCGACGCATGGGCGCTGCTGGCCACGCTGGTGCTCGGCGCTCGCGGCTTATTAGCTGTTGTGATAAATGATGATCGGCGAAATGCCAAAATTATCGGAGCGACGAACGATACGGCTAGCGTCCAAACTGATCAGCGCGGTGATCGGATACAATGATACGCTACGGCTTAGTGTGGACGCGTTTCTTCACGCGGCGGCGCAAATGATACAGAATGCCGACAGTGAGCGTCCAAGCAGCGCGATACGCAGTCATGCCACGGGACGATGATCGGATACGAGCAAATGATACAAGTGTGGACGCACCTTGAGGTGTCAGAATCGCTCGTTCACACAACCACTCCATGGACTTGCTGTGTACATTTGAACATCTGGGTAAATTTGAGAGATTAGGCCGTCAACTGTCCGCACAACAAAGTCGAGATCCGATGGAATTGTAATCCTTCTCTCTGTGTCGGGGTATTCTCCATTTCCTATTTTAAAGAGAACCTCGGAGAATTCTTCAGAGCAAATATCGTTCTTGAGCCTCTCGCATATTTATTTTAAGGTGGAGTTTTTTGATTGAAGGCCAAATATTTGACGCCTGAATGCAAGTTTTAACTTCATCAGGTCGAGTTCCCCTCGGAACTACGGGCAGAGTCTAACGTAAGTCTCCAAGCTAACAACATAGTGACTCCATCCATCATACCATCGTTCCCTCTTATGTCATTCAAAGTTGTATTCAGCACTTCAAAACACCCTTTATGGGTAAGGCCGCGGGCGCTTCAACCGTCGGTGCTTTTGTGTTACGAAATATTCAGATGCAATGACAAATGAATCAACTATAAATGCGAACTGGTAGTTAAGCTTACATTTTAACTGTATCCTTAAAATTACAGTACATACGTCATTGTATTTGTGAATATTTCATAACATAAAAGCATCGGCTGTTGGAAAGCCCGCGGCCTTACCCATATGCGTCATTGTACTTTCGTCCCAGACTGTTACCCCTTATTTAACACCTGTCAGGGATGAATTTCCAAATATGCTGAATTTAGTTTTCTTAGTTTTCAATAAAGTCTATATGCGAAATATTATTACATTTACTCAATTAGTTACAGGTTTTGCATACGAACTTTCAACCCCAATTTAAACCCGTTAGGAGAACAATAAAAAAAAATTGAAATTTGTTTTCTTAGTTTTAAATGAAGAGTCTCTACGCGAAATATTATAACAGTTACTCAATTGATTAGAGGTTTTCCATACAAACTTTCAACCCCTTTTTAACACTGTTAGGGAATGAATTTCTAAAAATGCCCTTATCAATGTTTTTCACCGTACATTAGGAGGTCGAGACCGAAGTTTTAAGCGTCTAACTTTAAAAACACCATGTTTCCCATACAAACTTTCAACTCTTTTTAATCCCCCTTAGGGGATGAATTTGTATAGCAACGCTTAATCAGTTGTTTTAATTTTTAGTAAAAAACCTTTATACAAAGATTCAAGTCTATAACTTTCCAAATTAATGATTTCCATACAACGGTTCAACCCCTATTTCACACCCTCAAGGGTTGAATTTCGAAAAATCCTTTCTCATTACTCGTCCTTGTACTATAAAGAATATACGTTCAAAATCTCATGCTTATATCTTTAGCGGTTTAGGCTGTGCGTTGTCTGTCAATAGCAAGCGTTTTATATCTATAGATTAATCCTCTACCTTCGGCAACGATACGTTACTCACGACCTATGTACCATTAATTTTTGAAATGTTTATGTCTATATCATTAACCAATATGAAATGATCGAGCACCGCGTACATCTTGCTTTGGAGTAGCGCTCTGCTAACACTGGATTTTCATAGATACGGCCGTTTTTAGCGTTTATTTTGTACGGCACCGGTTTTTTAATTAACCTTAAACCAATAGCGTTTGTTTTCAACAGAAAGCATAGGTATACGCCGGATTTTTTCGGCAAATATAACCCAGGCACAAAAATGAGGCAGTGAAATACTCAGAATATGTAGGTATTGCGAAAATGATGACACACCTCCATATTGATTCCGTGTCTGTTTATCTTGGCTTGCACTTGACCTAAATATGCATTTACTTACATACATGCCAATAACAACACGTGACTTTCTGAATGTATGCATTAGGTATTAATATTAACGTAACATCTATACTATTATAAAATCGTAAAAATTTAATGTCGGTACATTGAAGATATAAAATATATATATATATTGTAACGTACTATTTAGAGGTCAATGAAATGTAATTCTTTTTGTATGTTTGTACTATGTGTCGTTGCGGCTTTATCACGCCAAATCGGCTAAACGGATTTCAATTATTTTTAGTACACGGGTAGCTGGGTATCTCCAGATGGTTATAGGATATTTTTTATCCAGCGTAGGCGGCTAAATACTAGGTTCGAGTGTCATCTAAAATTCATAAAATTAGTTCCCGTTTACGTCCACGACTCTTCTCTTCCCGCACAGACTCTAGTGGATACGAGATTACGAGCATATGTTTATCTTAATATTAACAAGATTGTATTTAAATGTCATGTTGTCATAGAATGAACTTATTATGTATGGTACCTATTTCGTATACGGGACAACGTGTAACGATGCACTTGGCTAGCCAACCGAAAAGATTCTTAATTCTGCAGTACCTTGCGGTACTTTTCCATTTCTTTATTTCATAGTAGTTTCTCACTTTCCTTCAATACAAAAAAACATAATATGTTCTTATCTATACTAACATAAAGTTGTAAAAATAAAATATCTGTACATTGAAGATATTTACAAAAAATTGATTGTTACGGACTATTTGGAGGTCACTAAAACGAAAAATATATTTTTTGGATTTTATGTAAGTGTCGTGGCTTCATCACGCAAAATCGGCTAAACAGATTTCCATATTTTTTGGTATACGGGTAGCTGGGTATCTCCAGATGGTTATAGGATACTTTTTACTCGACTATGCTGAAGAAAAAACGACGGGTTATGACTTTTTCTCCTCCGCGAACGAAGTTGCGGGATCTTCTAGTATTATCTATCTTTATCGTTATACTTACTATATTATAAACATGAAAGTATGTATGTACGTTCCACTATTGCGCAAAAACTACACAACAGATTTGCGTAAAACTCTTCAGTAATATAGCTTAGACATAGATAAAGGAATGTCTTCTATACTCTCTGGCTTAGATATCAGAATAGGACATACTGGACATAGGCTACAATTTTCGAAGTTATTCATTCATAAAATGGATTTTTAACAATAAATGGAAAAGCCCTAGAAAACCCCGAGGTTTGTTCATTGTGACATTGCGAAGAATTATATCAACAAACAGTTGCTAGGAAACCAATTTGACACGTTAGTATCTATTCAGATTTGCGTAAAATTCTGCAGTAATGTAGCTTAGATATCAGAATAGGATATAGGCTACAACTTTTGAGGGTATTCATTCATAAAAGGTTTTTTTTAACAATAAATGGAAAAACATGACCTTTTGTACATTTTCATTTCAATTAATAAACAATTGGTAACCTAGCAACAGTAATACTATCTACCACTGCTATCTACACGATTAAGCAAAGAACACACCTTCCGTATATAAAGTTTCATACAAATAAGAGTATATCTGAATATAGCCGGATAATAGCCCGTAGTACATTTTGGACTTCGATCATCTCTGAATGATAAACATATTGTTACAAAAATATGGTTTAAAAATAAGATAAAAATATAAAACGGGTTCTTTTCAACAATACATCGATCATCATCACTTTTTGTTGACTGAATTTTTTATTCCGCAGAATTATCTATACATATTATAAAACTCTTGCGTTATCATCCCAGTTAAAAAAAGTTGTAAGTTAATATGGGAAACATGTCGTTTTTAAAGTTAGACGCTTAAAACTTTGGTCACAACCTCCTAATATACAGTGGAAAACATTGATAAGGGCATATTTTCCAATTCACCCCTTGAAGGGGTTAATTTTAAACTGTGGCTAGAAACATGACAGCAGGACAGCAGGTTTCTTTTATAATAGGTAGAGGGAGAGCGAGGGAGGGAGAGATAGAGAGACGAGGGAGAGAGAGACAGGAAGGGAGGTAGAGAGGCAGAGAGAGATGTAGGGAGAAACAGAGAGAGGGAAGGAGAGAGTGAGAGAAAAAGATGGGGAGGGAGGCAGAGTGGGAGAGACAAACAGATGGTGTCGTAGTAAAATTATCGGTTTTCTTATGACGTGACGGTAGCATAAAATTATCGTTCGTAAACCGACTGCCTTAAAATATTATCCTTTTGAAACGCCGAGGGACCTTCTAGAACATTTTATTTTTGCCAGCGTCGGGGACTTCACCTGTCTCTTCTTCTCATGGTCTAGCAGGCGTTCAAATTAAAAGTGCCAGTGTTGCCTTCTTATGGAATAATGTTCAATATACCCATTTTCTCACTCTAAATTCTAACTCCGTTTAGATTTTTTTAAACATTAACAGCATCGGATAACTGGCAAAAAAAAGTTTTCTTCATTTATATCTCTGGCTTTACCTAAAATCTACGCGGGTGAAGTCGCGGGCGGCCGCTAGTACTTTTATAAAGTTGAAAAAATAAAATGTTTGTATGTGTCGTTGTGGCTTCATCACGCTAAATCGGCTAAACGGATTTCAACTATTTCTGGTACACGGGTAGCTGTATATCTCCAGATGGTTTCAGGATACTTTTTATCTTAATATACTAAAGAAAAAAAGAGGGGTTGTGACTTTTTCTCCTCCGCAAGCGAAGTTGAGGGCGCCTTGTAATATGTACCATTATAAAGTTGTAAAAATGAAATGTCTGTACATTCATGATATTTTCAAAAAAGTGATTGTATTGTAACGGACTATTTCGAGGTCACTAAATCGAAAAATATTTTTTTGTATGTTTAAATTTTCGCATGTGTCGTTGTGGCTTCATCACGCCAAATCGGCAAAACGGATTTCAACTATTTTTGGTACACGGGTAGCTGGCTTTCTCCAGATGGTTATAGTATACTTTTAGAAGCTGAAGGTCCTGGGTTCAAATCTCGGTAAGGGCAAATATTTGTGTGTCGAGCATACATATTTCTTCCTGTGTCTTGGATGTTTTCTATGTATATAAATAAATTTATCTATTAAATATATCGTCGTCTAGTAGTTACTCATAACACAAGCCTATTTAGCTTATCGTGGGACTAGTTCAATTTGTGTATAATTGTCATTTACTCGTAATATGTATTTATTTATTACTAACATCTGCCCGCGAGTAGCCTATGTCCTTCCCCTGGACTCAAACTATCTCCATACAAAATTTCATTCCAATCATGAATTTCTTTCCTAGCTTGAAGAGGTAACAGACAGACAGACAGACATACTTTCACATTTATAATATTAGCATGGACTATTAATTAACCACGGGAGATGCCACAATGATACATTCCCCTCTGCCAAAGTAATCGCGAAATCTCCGGTTAGTCTATACAGTAAATTGGACTACTTGAATAAATATTTTTTTAACAGCGTGTAGGTGTTTTTATAGTTCCGTACCAAAAAGGTACAAAGGAACCCTTATAATGCGACTCTGTCTGTCTGTCAGCCTACATGTATTGCACAGGAAATATTTAGAAATATATTTTTATATATCAAAAAAAGCACAAATATGGGGGGGGGGGGCAAAGTTAAAAGTCTAGCTACTGGGTCAAGCAACCTGCATATTATCGAACAATTTTTTTAATGCGATTAGATTTTGTTTTATGAAGGAAAATGTGAAAAGAAACCAAACCCCCCCCCCCCCCCCCCCCCTTTGTCTCCGAAGTTTACCGAACGAAAATTTTCACAATTTCTATAAATACACACAATATTACACGAAAATTATAGCCATGTCTCTAACTAGCAATTTTTTTATTTTATTTGCAAAAAACCTATTTGAACAACCCGGTTGCGTTAAGTTTGCACCTCATTTGTATGCAATTGATATCAGGTGCAAACTTAACTCAACCGGTACCGGGTAATAAAGTAAGGGTAAGTGAAAATTTGCACGGAACCCTCGGTGCCCGAGTCCGACTGCACCTTCTACTACCTAGCGTGCGTATGTAGAAATATGAATACTTCCGTAGTGTGCTGTACGTGTTTACCTCACCCCCCGCTACAAAAACATGAACAAATTGTACGGTGATGACACGGCTTGTCATTAATAGGTACCTATTGTAATTACCTGAGATTATATTTTTTTGATATCGGCTAATATAATTATATTGCATCGCATTCTATATAGTAAAGGAGGTCGGCACGTGGTGAAATTTCGCAGACGACTACTGCAAGCAAAGTGTGACCTAGATTGCGTCTGAACGACCTTAGTCTGTGTACTAATAACCTAGAAGTAAGTACTTTATTTTTATTCTAAACTGACCAGTTATTGACCCCAGATTGCAAGCTAGTTATATCAAGGACCATTAAAGCAAGAGGACTCACAGTTGCTATACTTTGGATCATGTTCCGATTTGGATCATGTTGGCGCACACATATCGCGTGTTTGATATTATAAGAAACATAGTATTCAGAAAGTGTACATTGGTGAAGTGAAACTGATGAAGAAGAACACAGAAGTTCACTGTAACTCCTCAACGATAAGCGATTTACGGTTGGCGACGCGATACTGACGCCAAAATGAGATTTATTGTACATTGTGTAGATTGAGTAGACAAACGGTTACTTGTACGTTGTAAGTAAATTAAAGAAACTGAACCATGCAGTTATTTTTTTACTTTTCAGTTTAATTTTTGAAGTCGGATTTATTTTTTGTCAAAAAGTTTTTATATATACTGTTATGGAGACCTAAAAGCTCAAAACGGAGACGCGATAGACCACATAGGCGATGGCGGGATCAACTGGACTCCTTTTTGAAGGAATGGCCGGAAATTGCCCAAAATAGGGAGGATTGGAGGAAGAGGGGGCAGGCCTTTGCCCTGCAGTGGGACAAAACGGGCTCACAATAATATAATAATAATAATAATATACTATTTTACTTTTTTTGACGCCTAAAGACCCTTAACATCTCTGTAAGTATTGCTTAAGTTATAATCTAATCTACCCGGAGACAATATACAACTCCCTGTAAAGTGTGCCCCAGGTATTTGTCGGTTGCATTAATATTGCCATGAACTATAATGTCATTATCTGGATTGTGAATGTTTTTTTGTTTATTGTAAAATCAGACATGTACAAATGCCCTTGAGGCCTACTTGCTATGAATTTGAATTTGAAATTTGGTTTGTCTAGAGACAGTTTAGTAGGTATAGACTGAATTGTAAAAACAAGAGTACCTAAAAGGGAGTCCATTAAAATTTACGTGGCTTTTGAGGGGGAGGGGTCAAGCTGAATTTAATGTAATCTTTGGGGATCTCGGCTAGTATCACGTTATTTATTTCCCCAAGAAACAGTATAAAATTGCAAAAAAAAAAAAAATATGTGAAACAGGTTTCATCAATCAAATATGGCTAAATATTAGACAATAATATTTAGAAACACACATTTTGAAAAATCTCGCGTGAGATTGGGGAAGGGGGAAGGATTAAGCCAAATCCCACGAAATCGGGAAGGGTCGGAAAAATCACGAAAAAAACCACCTCACGTATTTAATGGAAGGACCCTAACACGGATGCAGATCGTATAAGACTCCGTCTAATGACAGCCTACGCAACCAGAATCACTCGTTGTGTCATAGTAGTCCGGGAACCCGTTCGTCGCTCGGTGCCAAGGTTAGGTGGTAGCTTCTATAGTTACATACAATTTTACTATTATACACATATTTATTTTCAATCGTAGGGTAGGGTTTTACAATATATATATAAAGTAAAATACAAAAAGCAAATACAAAATATAAACACATTATAAAAAACCTAACCTAGACGCTTTGCGCCCATCGGATCGCTCGAAAACCATTTTGCTACGCGTATCACACAGTTATATCGGACGAGTTCGGCATGATCTGCGCGCCGACAGTAAGCGTCCAAGCAGCGCGATATGCAGTCATGCCACGGCACGGTGATCGGATACGAGCAAATGATACAAGTGTGGACGCACCTTTAGGGTGCCGCCGGCAGCGGGGCAGGGCTCAAAGCTACCGGTGGTTAGGGCTGCACAGAGAGGAACCTCCAGACAATTCGGGCCGTGTCCAGAATTACTGCCATCTGTTCCTGACCTTTGATCCAGCCATCTAGCGAGAGTCTCTTAAGATGTTTGTCAAGACTCTTCGCTATAAGACCGTTTACCGAAACGACTTTTGGCAGAATTATCGTATCAACATCCCACATGGCGGTCACCTCGTGAGCCAAGTCACGGTACTTTCTGAGTTTGTCCTTCTCAGCCTTCACGAGGTTCTCGTCATGTGGGATGGTAATGTCGACGAGCATTGCCCGGCGCTTAGATCGATCTACTAGCACTATATCAGGCTTATTGGCTACAATAGTCCTTGAAATCCACCCGTGACCATGGAAAGCTGGAAAGCTTCCGAAACGTCGGGAACTAAAATGAGATAATATATACGCGATATAATCCGTTAATTTGTTTTATTTCAATGAGTAATAATCGCGGAAACAGAAGAAAATATTATACAATAGTCCTGTCCAATTTTAATATTATATATGTCGCACCCGCTCACGGGACAATGGTGTCCCGGACCTTTGGGAGGCGTGCGCGGAGCCGAAGCCAACTTAATATTATCAGTGATCGTAAATATGGTAGCATTTTTGGTTATAGATGATATTGTGCTATAGATGACGAAAATATACCAATTGAAACGATTAAACATAGTTAATATAGTCGGCAGTAACCCAATCCATTATTTCGGTAAAATTTGCCACAGCTATGGCACTCTACCATCATCGCTGCACCAAATATGCTACCAAATTAGATCCCTAATCGTAAGCAAAATGTACGCGGTGTTCGATCATTTTATATTGGTTACCGATATCGACAGACAGACATAAAATTATTCTACTTTTAGTATTTGTTGTTATAGCGGCAACATAAATACATCATCTGTGAAAATTAGCTAGCTATCACGGTTCATGAGATACAGCCTGGTGACAGACAGATAGACGGACAGTGAAGTCTTAGTAATAGGGTTCCGTTTACCGTTTAACCCTAAAAAACGCTACAAAATATTCCAAGTTATTCCTTTTGACTTAACGACTTAAGCAAAAATATTTTTAGAGTCCTCCTTTTTTGAAATCGGTTAAAAATACCAAACTTAACAAAATGTGGATCTGTTTTGGTAAAACCGTGTTCAGAAAGTGGACGACTTTTAGGAAAGTGGACGATGTAGGAGGACCAATTGAAAATGTTGACAAGATAGAAAATCGACAATTTGGGAATGTTGACAAGATAGGACACGGGAGGAAATGGGATAGTTGACGAAATAGGAATGTGGACGAATTGAAACTAAAAGGAATCGAATGTATGACCCCAGTATGAATTCTATATATATTTATACTAAGCGATTTATTTTAATTTATAATTTATACAGAACTAGCTTCTGCCCGCGACTTCGTCCGCCTTAAATTCGTTTATCGCGGATAAGGGTATTATTCCGGGATAAAAAGTAGCCTATGTCCTTCCACGGGACTCAAACTATCTCCATAGCAAATTTCATCCAAATCGGTTCAGCGGTTTAAGCGTGAAGAGGTAACAGACAGACAGACATACACACTTTCGCATTTGTAATATTAGTATATATATATTAGTATATGGATAGTGAACTTGTCTGATATTTAATTTTAATTCATTGTATATGGACTCTGTCTGAAATAAAAGTTTTTTAATTTTTTTATTTTATAAATGTATCGCGATATTTTTAGCACTGTATGCTTTCGATTATTTGAAGCTGACTGTACAAGACGTGTTATGACTGGCTACGTAATCAGTATCGCGTGGTTGTGTCATAATATATGTAATCCGGCAACCAGTCCGTACCTCGGTGCCAAGGTCTAGCTGGGAGCTTCTAAAGTGGTTATAGGATACATTTTATCCGACTACGGTGAAGCAAAAAAGAGGCTTATGACTTTTTTCCCTGTGAACGAAGTGTGAGCGCCTTTAAGTCATGAATACGTGTTATGGCATATATTAAAGTCATATTGAGAGCTACTACCGCAACTTCGTCCGGACGGAAGAAATTCAAAGTCATATTATGGTTTTTAACTTCCTTCTTGATTCATGGGCTCAAAGCAGAACTGTCAGCATGTAATAGCCCTTTTTTTACGCTTGTTGAATTCATAAACAACATAGAAAAAAAACCCGGCCATGTGCGAGTCGGGCTCGCGTGCCGAGGATTCCGTACAAACTTTCACTTACCCTAACATTATGATACTACCCGGTTCCGGTTGAGTTAAGTTTGCACCTGATGAGGTGATAAAAATTGAGGTGCAAACTTAAAGCAAAAAAAAGGATTTTGAAAATTAAAAAAA
This sequence comes from Hedya salicella, assembly GCA_905404275.2. Classification (NCBI taxonomy): domain Eukaryota; kingdom Metazoa; phylum Arthropoda; class Insecta; order Lepidoptera; family Tortricidae; genus Hedya; species Hedya salicella. The sequence continues at coordinate 7,894,110 of FR990099.1, forward strand.
AATTAGCTAGTTACTGATATAATTTTCGTGTAATATTTATGTTTATTTGACCACATTGACAAATTGTGAAAATTTCAAAAAATTCGTTTTTTTCACATTTTCCTTAATAAAACAAAATCTAATCAAATTTAAAAACAAAAAAATGTTTAAAAATGCCCAGATCAAGCCCTTTCATGTGATGCCCTACTTAATCTAGTAGCTAGACTTTTATTTTATGCCCCGCCTCATATAGGTACGTCGTTTTTTTAGAAAATAAAAATATGTTATAAAATGTTTCCTTTGCAATACATGTTGGCTGACCATGTTTATAAATATTCCAAATTTCAAATAGATAGCATAAGTAGTATTTGAGATATCGCGCTCTAATAGTCGGACAGACAGACAGACAGACAAAGTCGCACCCTAAGGTTTCCTTTTTTACCATTTTTGGTACGGAACCCTAAAAATCAAATAATTTCTTCTGCTGATTTATTATCATTGAATTTTATTAGTGTGGAATATGTATATAATATGTAATACGTATAACTTATCCATCGTGTGGGGTGTCGGGACTATAGCTTGACAAAATCTATCGTGACAATCTCATAATCTGCGGGCGACGGTGTAAGTGTGCGCGCGGTGAGCACGATGACCCTGCCGCGCGCACACTTCCTAGTCACTCCCGCTGTCTTTCCTCCCGTCGCCCGCAGGCAATGGATATATCACGAAATAGCATGTCAAGCTATAGTAGGTATATGTTTTTTTTTTTATAGGGGGTAAACGAGCAGACGGTAAAGCGATCACCGTCGCCCATAGACACCTGCTACACCAGAGGCGTCACAGGTGTTGCCGGATTTTTAGTTTGGAGTACGCTTGTACGGTTTTATCTACGGGCAAGCGTCGGTCGCGCACGCGCTCCTCCACTCTGTGCTCGAGGCAGCGCCACAGGGTGACTTATTTCACTGATAATTGAGTACAAGATGGTAGCGGAACGAGAGATGCGTCTTTACCCACAATTTAATGAATGTTGATTGATATTGTGAAATGCAAATATTTATAAATACAAATATTTTTATTGAGCCATAAAAAAAATGCACTAGGTTATGCTTCATTCAATGTAAGTTTATACCGTGTTGGTTTTAGGCTGTTAAGGTCCAAATATTAATGTTATAAATAAATCTATTCAGTTAACTGATTTATTTTCAAAATGGTGGAGATATGATGGGTCAAAGACTCGCGAAGTCTACAGCTCACAGAGTAACTAGTCCAGTAATAGTAGATTGTTTGACAAGGGGCTAAAATAAGCCATCATGACACGAAGGGCAAGAAGAGCGAGGACAAATATGTCTGAGTGTCATATAGGCTTTTAGCCGCGTGTTAAACACTCTGGTTTTCACTTCGACTGCGAGAAAATAAAAAAGACTTAACATTAAAATTGTATATTTCATGAAAAACTAAAAGTACACTTTGAGCAATCTATCAGAAAGTTTGGCCAATCTGATCAGGTTGGTTTGTTTGTTTTTAATTATTCGTAAGGAGTATGTAGCTGGCCGCAAGTTTTTTTTTTCAGTGTCATAGAAATTTGCATGGGATTAAGTATATGGTTTTCTTTTAAACCCTAGGGGCTAAATGTTCTATTTTAGTATCGCTTCGCGAAGCTAATATGACGTACTTTTTGAGCAGGGGAAGTGAAAAGTAGTATTTTTAATAAGCTTGGGTAAACCGACGGGTGTCAACGTGAATATTTCATTAATTAGAAATAATTTTACAAAAATATACATGAAAATACGTGTAATCGGTGATATTAGGGTAACTTTTATTTATAATAAATAATGTACTTCAGCAATAATGAAGTAATCACGGCCGACGTGTGTCCGTAAACGTCAGTTTACTTCAGCTAATTAAAAATCCTACTTTAATTAGTCGTATATCTTCGCCCGCATAGCTTTCGTAGACTGCGTGTCTGCTAGACTAGAACGTATTTACCACGCTAATTAAGTAATAGCGTCGTAACCCTTATAATCAGATCAGAACGCGTTCTATGCCAAGGTCTAGCCAGAATATGTGTGAAAGTAGATTTTTAGGGTTCCGTGCCCAAAGGATAAAACGAGACTTTATTACTAAGACTCCGCTGTCCGTCGCGGTCACGGTATTTTGTATGGGAGCACCTTTTTAGGGAGCAAAAATTAAAAGTCTAGCTACTAGGTCAACTAGTATATCATATCAAAGGCCTTGATTTGCACTTTTTTAAACAATTTTTTTAATTAATATTTTCTTCTGTTTCCGCGAATATTACTCATTGAAATAAAACAATTAATGGATTATATAACGTATGTTGAGGCTATTGAGATTAAAAAGCATCCTAATTTCAATAGTGAAGATGGATTGTCACTACCACCAGCTTGGGATCCTGTAATACATCTCGTCAAGGAACAAGCGAGACACAGGACTGCAAAACCTTAATTTCCGAAAGGTGTAAAATATCTTATCTGTTTAAAAGTAGTTTAAAAGTCTCTGTTTTCAAATACTATAATTAGTAATGAGGTAGCCTGGGATTTTTCTTTGCAGCGTTTCTTTTCTCCTCAGTACGCCTCATTTGTGAAATGCTGCTTGGTAAATTATTAGAATAAAATAATGAAGCCCTTCTGGCGCATGTGTAACTGTCTTTACAGCTTAGGCCCATCTGGCATGTATGTACACCTTTATTTGTGTTTTTTCAAAAAATGGGTAGTTTGCACAAATTGTAACAGTGACAGAGGAAAATACATCTTTTCTCAGTCCACCCGTGACCATGGAAAGCTGGAAAGCTTCCCAAACGTCGGCAGCTAAAATGACATAATACACGCGATATAATCCGTTAAATTGTTTTTATTTTTTTAATTATATTTATTGGGATTAGATTTTGTTTTATTAAGGAAAATGTGAAAAAAAACACCATTCCCTTTATCTCCGAAGTTTACCGAACGCAAACTTTGTAATTTTCGTATTTTGTATAAATAAACATAAATAAATAAATAAACGCAAAGTATAACCATATCTAAAACTAGTTTTTTTTTTTTTTTCAAGAAACCTATTTCATCAACCCTGTTGCGTTAAGTGTGCACCTCATTTGTATGCAATGCTATAGATATCAGTTGCAAACTTAACTCAACCAAAACCGGGTAATTTAATAATGTTAGGGTGAGTGAAACTTTGTACGGAACCCTCGGGGCGCGAGTCCGACTCGCACTTGGCCGATTTTTTTGTGATTACGTTGACTTGGAAGTTTCATATGTTCATAGCTTGAAGGGATTGCAGACTTGCGTATTTTATTTTCATTTCAGCTGACATAAACAGTAGGACATCAAAGTGATCCTGGGGTTCCACTTTTAGGGTTCCGTACCCAAAGGGTAAAACGAGACTCTATTACTAAGACTCCACTGTCCGTCCGTCTATCTGTCCGTCTGTCACCAGGCTGTATCTCATGAACCGTGATAGCTAGACAGTTGGCATGTTCACGGATGATGTATTTCTGTTGCCGCTATAACAACAAATACTAAAAACAGTATAATTTGATGTCTGTCTGTATTAGGTTTATATTTGGGTTACACAAATATGGCCATGTGTCTAGTTTCCGTTCACAACTTAAGGTGCGTCCACATTTGTATCATTTGCCCGTATCAGATCATCGTCGCGTGGCATGATCGCGTGTCACGATCACGCGTTTGGACGTTGCGCCGATCGGATCGCTCGAAATCCATTTTGCTACGCGTATCACACAGTTATATCGGACGAGTACGGCATGATCGGCGCGCCGACAGTAAGCGTCCAAGCAGCGCGATACGCAGTCATGCCACGGCACGGTGATCGGATACGAGCAAATGATACAAGTGTGGACGCACCTTTAAGTGGCTCCGTGCCCGTGTTCATCGTAACAACACTCACATTCCTTCCCTTCTCTATAATACCCTCTTTCATCCTGCAACTCCCCGCTATCTCAAAGAACGTCTTCTATCAGCAAGGTCCGCTCAAAACTTTCTTCTAGCTGTTCCATCATCAAAGTCAAAGTGTTCTACAAATTATTTTACATTCCGGGCTATTCTGTCGTTGAACTCTCTTCCGTTCGATTTAAAGCCAACGAAGTCATTGCCTATTTCTAAATTAAACTAGGTTAAAAATTATTTATCACTCCCATAATTTCTACTCTTTAATTCTATTGCTAGTTTTCTAAACAGTTTAATGTCAACTGTATCATAGTTTTCCTTCTTCTTTTGTATATATTTATGTATGCAATATACATATATAGTCGTGTATATGTATGTTGGTTTTTATTTAATTTTGTATTATTTATAATCTTATCTCACCACCTACCCATTCCTAGCTATTCTGTGTCATTTCCGTTACCCAATGGTTGTCTGGAAGAGATCGCTGTTTAGCGATAAGACCGGTTATTGTCTACCTTATTTTATGTTAAAGCTCTATTGCACTGTTTCTGTTGTTTTTTGTGCAATAAAGAATTGTTGTATAGTATTGTACGGACTAATTATAAAAATTCAGTCGTCATCCCTATTCTGTGTAAATATACAATATATAACAAATACTTAAATAAACAATGTACTCATAGCACAGGGAGTACAATTTCACAATTATGACATGCGCGTGGAATGTGTGACCAGCCTACTTACAAATGGCAGTCAAACCAAACGTTTGGCAATTCGCGATTGACACATGTTGCCATTTCGCGAATTTACGTGATCATTTCAAACTTACAGCATCGAAGAAACAAAAATGTACAAATAACACGTTTTCACACGAATCACGTCAGATATACGAATGATAATCATTATTATTTCTTATACTTAATTGGGCTAGGTACTTCCTGTCCTGTAGTCGATTTAAATTATGCCACGGCTAAAATTATGCAAAACGCAATTACGAACTGTTTGTACGTTTTTACCGATGATAAAGTTACCAAAAACTAAACATATAATTTTTTAAATTTCGTACTCTGAGCGGTTTTTTGAATTCATAAAAAGGAGCTGATTTAATCTATGTGTCAAATAGTCCTATTCGATAATTAAATAAGTAAACTTATTAAATTAATTAAAACAATATATAAAGAAATAGGCCATATGCAAGCTGCAAAATAAGTACAAGGACATTATAATCTTTATTTGGTAATTTAATAAACTCTACCAAATCGGTATATTCTAAAATCCAATCAAATCATTCTGTATTTTCATAATGCCGAACGCAAACCATATTTTTTCTGATTATTATTACTGCTGCACAATATACGCTTAGTTAGATTCTATGATAACTTGAAAGCAATGAAAATCTTTAAATCAGATTTTTATTTTCGAATTATGGAATTTGGCAGAATATAACAATAAGAAAATACTTTATGACAAATTCTTTTTTTTTTATTTGTCCTTCTAGACAGGCTAAGACCATAGGCCATACTGCCTCGTCTTCAGTATTATTCTGACAAATTCGACAACCGGTTTAGCTCACCGGTAGTGTTAGTGATGCTGCCTGCGGAGCTGACGGTCCTGGGTCCGGATAAGTATAATAAGGGTATATACTAAGTGTGTGATGGATGAGCATAAGTATTTTTTATTGACTCTTGCATGTTTTGTATATGTCTATACTATTAGTATGTAGATATAAAAAAATACCTATACATAACGGAGTATTTGGCCCTGAATCAAACATTTTTTTTTTGTTTTTTTTTATGTGTCATTGTGGCTTCATCACGCCAGAACGGCTAAACGGATTTCAACTGTTTTTGATACGGTCACCAGCATCAATATCTGCCAAAACCATAACAAAGCGAGCCAAAATATCTGACACGTCCTAACGGCCTTAGTAGAGTCGTGTCAGATATTTATGCGCGCTTTGTAGTAGCAGATATTAATGCTGATGACTGTAAACTAAAGTTGCCATACGTGCCGGTACGCCGGGACATGTCCCGGTTTGCAGCGTGGTGTCCCGGTGTACCGGCCATTAGAGATATTGTCCCGGTATAAATCATAGATTATGTAGTACTGATCCGGATGCGAGATAGTGTGTGGTATTGATCCGAACTAGGAAAATAGGCATGTATGCTCCAGGGCAGGGCTAGTAAACACCGCGCTTTGGGAGTGGGAACATTGGAGGGTATAAGACAGTGAATATTTAATAATAACATTTCACGTATTGTCTTAAATAACTTCCTATTTTACTAATGAGAGTTCCTTTTTAGGGTTCCGTACCCAAAAAATACTAAGCCTCCCTTGTCGTATTTTGCTTCAATTGTCCCGGGCGTCTTCCTCATATTTAAATATTTAAGGCAACCCTCCTTTAAACGGGTAGCTCGGTATCCACAGATGGCTATAGCATACTTCTTACCCTAATACGCTGAAGAAAATAGAGGGGTTATGAATTTTTCTCCACCATCTATATCCATTAAATTAAATATATAGTCGTCTAGATAGCACTCATAACACAAGCCTTATTGAGCTTAGGTACCATGGATGGAGCTAGTTTGATAATAATTATGTGTAAAATTGTCTCCTACTATTAATCTATATACATAAATACTTAATTGTGTAGCTTAAGAAGATTTTGCAATTAAAAATTAATATGCTAATTTGAATTCGTAAAAGTGTGACGTCACACCAAGTGGGGAGCGGCCCAAGTAACAAGTACGAAGGATGGAGGGGTCCAAAAAATATGAAAAATGTGTTAAGCGGCTCGGAAGAAGATTCTCAAATGCCTTAAAATTGGCAAGCCGATGGGATTTTCGGTAGTTTTGTCCCCTAATTAAATATCAAACAGGTATTTGTTAAAAGACTCTATACACCTGCCTGAATTATAAGTTGTTAGATTGTATAGAAGACCTATCGGACACACGGCTACTAAAATACAAGTCACAAATAAGATCATCAAATCTTAATTCTTAATGAGAACGCTGTCGGCATTTCAAAATAGTTAAAAAGCGTATAATGCAATCGAGACCGCGGAAGCGAGCCGAGAAAAAATTAGGCAACACTATGTAATTCTCGTTGCAATAGCACACATACCTACATACACTTCATAAAAAACATAACGGACTCAGCATTTCCGCGCAATCGACTTTCACAACCGCATCTCAGGCAACATCGAGCAAACCCATGTCCACTACAATAAAGAAAAAAAAACTTACTTTTTAAAATCCAAAGTCACTGCACTATTAAAATGTCACTGGCACAATTCAAATTTCGAACACTGAACTGTCAATGAGAAAGCGCGCGAACACGGACAAACATGGCGACCGACTGTTCAGAACCCGCCAAAATATGAGGTCAAAATGATTCTTACGTAACAATTTATTACATCGTATTACATAAAAATCGCCGCTGGGCTTGGTATTATGCAAAGTCAGACGAATCCCACGGATTTCTAGGTTACAACTCCGCTTCTCGTTAAACTTTTTAATCGGAACGTTTGAGTTGTTTCGACGGTGTGCATTTAATATTGCAAATTGACCGCTACGCTATTGTGATCTGCTGATCCACCCCACTCTCGCGGGGAAAGTGAGGGGGGAGGTCACTATCTATTGGTGGTAAGAATAAGAATGTAGTGTGCATATTATTTTTATTGTTGACGTAATCATTTGCATGACTTTTTGCGTGACTTTTGCGAGCGAGCGGTGAACGACTTTAATATTTAGATGATGGCCGTTGCGTGCCCAAGTACATTTATTCAGTACCAGCCAGCGAAGCGTCAAAGACTCGTATCTACAAGAGGATATCTCAATAGCATGCGTACTGTAAGGCCATTGAAAGTTTTACAGGTCCACACACACATTACAACAGTTACTACTTATAGCATTTTCGATTTATTTTGTGTTTAACCAAGGTTATAGGGGATTATACTCAATCTAAGTCCCGTAGTATGAAAATTCTAAAGTTTTCAATATAAGTCAATATAATTGCTTACTTAAACAGACATAATTTGTTATAGTTATTAACAAAAATGAAAACAGACTAAAAAGAAACTAAAATGTAAAAAAATAACTGTATAATTCAGTTCCTTCAATCCATATCCATACTATTAATCCATACTTCCATACTATTACTATAATATTATAAATGCGAAAGTGTGTCTGTCTGTCCGTCTGTCTGTCTGTCTGTCTGTCTGTCTGTTACCTCTTCACGCTTAAACCGCTGAACCGATTTGGATGAAATTTGGTATAGGGATAGTTTGAGTCCCAGGGAAGGACATAGGCTACTTTTTATCCCGGAAAAATACCCTTATCCGCGATAAACGAATTTAAGGCCGACGAAGTCGCGGGCAGAAGCTAGTTTACTTATAAGTACGTAACCGTTTAATATTTTCTTCTGTTACTGCGATTATTACTCATTTAAATAAAACATTTGAGATCCCGACGCGTTTCTTTTCTCCTCAGAGGGGTTGCTCCGAATCTCGAAACTTGAAATCCGAAGTTCGTAACGTGCTATCCCTCTTAAACTTCAAATATCGAATTTTAGAGTAGCCCTCCAGTACGCCTCATTTGTGAAATGATACTTAGTAAATTATTAAAATAATATAATTAAGCCCTTATGGCACATGTATCACTGTGTTTACAGATTAGGCCCATCTGGCATGTAGATATGTACACCTTTATTTGTTTTCTCAAAGTGGGTAGTTTGCACAAATTATAACTTTGACAAAGCAAAATATATCTATTCTCAGTCAACCCGTGAGCATGAAAAGCTGAAAAGCTTCCGAAACGACGGTAGCTCAAATTCGATAATATACGCAATATAATCCGTTAAAATTATTTTATTTGAATAAGTACCCGTTTGTCTACTCAATCTAGACAGTACCTCGTGTGTTCATAAGTTTTGAGACGAATTTCAAACCTCAAATTTAAAATAAAAACGTGCTGGCAGCTTGTCGTGGCTGTTTCAGAATTTGAAATTGGAACGTTTTAATTAAGAATATATAATTTTTTTCTTTTTATTGTCATTGTTTGTCAAAATGGCGGCTAAGAAACAACTTCGGTGTACTGTAGTTTCGTTGTATGAGGCGGGAAAAAAACCAATGGAAATTTTTAACGAATTAAAAAATATTGGAGCTAGCCGCAATTTTGTATACTATACTATAAAGCGGTATAAGGAGACCCAAAAGATTGATGATCGTCCAAGAACTGGCCGCCCGCGTTCTGTAAGGACCCCTGCGAACATAAAGATTATCAAAGAACGAATTCGTCGAAATCCGTGCCGCACCCAGAAGAAAATGGCTCTACAGACGGGTATTTCACGTATATCGGTAAATAGAATACTTAAATATGATCTTAAATTAAAAGCGTATAGTAAGAGAAAAGTGCATTATCTAAATGATCGTCTACGGAAAATGCGACTCAAACGTTGTCGGACCCTACTTAGGCGACACGACCCTACAAAAATATTGTTCACGGATGAGAAGATATTTACTGTCGAAGAAAAATTTAACAGGCAGAATGATAAAATCTACGCCAAAAGCTCAAAGGAGATTCCGTCTAACGTGCGACATGTCCAACGCACACATCATCCGGCTAGCGTCATGGTATGGTGGGGAGTTTCATATGAAGGCGTTACGAAATTGCATTTTTGCCACCATGGGGTCAAAGTTAAAGCACAAAATTATCAGAGTGACATTCTCAAGAACGTTGTAAAACCCCTATCTACCACTGTATTCGCTGGAAAGGACTGGATTTTCCAACAAGATTCAGCACCATCGCATAAAGCGAAATCTACACAAAAGTGGCTAAAAGAAAATTTGCCTGGGTTTATTAGTACTGAGGAATGGCCTTCTTCAAGCCCAGACTTAAATCCTTTAGATTACTCTTTGTGGACGGAATTAGAGCTAAGGGCATGCCGAAAGCCGCATCCAAACCTTCAGGCCCTGAAACGAGCCTTAGTGAGAGAAGCGAAGCGTATTCCTATTGAAAAAGTACGTGAAGCTATTGATGAGTGGAAACCACGTTTAAGAGCCTGTATAAAAAATAAGGGTGGACATTTCGAGTAAATTATATTTTTATTTTACTAAGACATTGTCTTTTATTAACCCTATAACTGTGTCATAAAAATAAATTATCTTAACTAATTATAATTCGAGTATTCATTTTGTCTCAAAACTTATGAACACACGAGGTATATACAATTAATATTATTTTGGCGTCGGTGCCATATAAAGAATGTGCAAAATATTGAAAATTGTCGATTTTAGTAGGTTGCGACACGATGGCGCCGACTCCAATAAACTGTATAGATTGAGTAGACAAACTGTTACTTCTAAGTAAATTGAAGAAACTGAATTATACAGTTATTTTCAGTGGAGTCAGTATATTTCTTGTTATAAAGTTAATTTATTTCTAGTTCATCGTTACTGTAAAGTGTATCTCCCGACGATTCTAACAAGCCCAAACACGGCTAGGATACATTATTTTATTACAGTGATCCGGTGCCTACCTTCCGGCACCATCATCAAATCAATTCGATGGTACCATTCTTCAATGCTTACTTTATTGCACATAATGGTTCTCATCAGGATCATTTCATTTTGCGACTATGAAGAAGCTTAGCTATTTTAATCGAGATGTATCTTCTCGCCACCCGTAAATCACTTGTCGTTGAGGAGTTCCAGTGATCTTTTGTGGTCTTCTGCATCAGTTCCACTTCACCAATGTACACTTTCTGAATGCAAATGCTTATTATGTTTCTTATAATACCAAAATCGCTATATGAATACTTACAATATTTGAGGAGTTCCTTCAATTCCTCCCACCTCATTTTGTGGGTGTCGGTTAATAAATGCTTCTAGAGGTGTTCTATTTATACTTTAAACACCTTTCGCAATTGAAAAATTGAATATATTTTGATCGAGAATGTTCCTTATGAAGTTTTTGCAGCGATCGCTGAAATATGCCAAGTTACAACTTACACTTGAGACCGGACTGCTCTTCTAAAATAAACTAAATACCATATTTTAAGAACTTTAGTTTCCATTTACTAAAATTTTATAGTATCTGAGTTTTAAGCAATAAACTGAAAAACAGCAGAATTTTTTACCTTTTTTGAGATTTTGTCAATGTTGCGTCGCGACATTTTGTTAGCCAACCTCAGATTCAGGTTCAACACCCCAAAATACATATAGAATGAAAAAAATCAGAACTACCCCAAAACTTTCCCACTAGGGGCACTTTTGAGTACAATTTGACTGCAGATGCTGCTATCCTGAAGATGTTAAAGTCTGGTACAAAAATTGTACCAAATAATCCTCAGTTAAGGGAACGAATATACTAGTAGTAGAGGGTCACTTCGGCTGTACAAAGTTGACATCCCGCAGCGTTAGATGTCTCCGTTCCGTTTTGAACACGCGCCTCACTAATTTGACCAAATTGCCTGAAGAATTTCGCACTCTTAATCAGGAAGCAATCACAATAGCATATTATGCTGAAAATAGAAGCTATACTAGCCCCCAACCAAAGTGAGGACTGCGACCATAAAACCCTTGAGCTCGCGTTATCAGTTTCCCATTGTTTGTCACGGAGCGAGCCGAGACCTATAGTGCAGGTAGTAAACCCACATTGAGGAATGTCGATATTAGGGATAAGTTGAGTGAGTAAATACATTTTATGTGCATGAATTCAATATTATATATTATATAATAATAATGACAATGGCATTACGCTATAACATAATATTTTGAATGATTTTGACAACATAGGCTAAAAAAATGTACATATGACAAATAAATAATTTATACAATCTCTTAATTTAAGTACTTACACTACTAACTTATAAAAAACAATATATAACCAATTAAATATCTTCGTTGTCACTGTCGTCATCACGGAGATTTATTATAAATGGTCGGGAATCTACTAAGCATGCCTTAACTAAGTCGTCAGTCTGGAGCTCTTCAGCATGACGGACACATTTCTGCCAATCTTTGGTCGTTACATTGTTGATAGCATCATGTAGTAATTTTTCTTTACGTTGAAAGATGATAATAACATTAGGTATGTGATTTGATAAATACCCATCTTTAAATTATTAATAATATATAATGTACTCCATTCGGTTATTACAAAACAAGAACCTCACTTAGGAAGACAATAATCACTGAATAACTAGGCAATAATAGTTAAAAAAATTAAAGTATTAAAATTACATCGACGTTTAAAACATTTCGTAATCGTCACATTCCCATCACTACGACCGCCGAGTTTTATTGCACCTCACCCGAATTTTATGGCCGCAGTCCTCACTTTGGTTGGGGGCTAGTATAACCAATGCTGCCATACCAAAAGATCATTTTAATAATGTTATAGGGGGCAATAGAGACGACGGATCGCCTGGTGGTATGGTAAGCGATCACCGTCGCCCATAGACACCTGCAACACCAAAGGAGTCACAAGTGCGTTGCCGGCCTTTCAGGTGGGAGTACGCTCTTGAAGGTTTTGAAGGTCACATCGGTCTGGAAATACTGCCGGCCATATAATAATTTATTCCACAATTCAGTCGTGTGTGGCAGGAAAATTTAGCAAAATCGACCATCGCCAGTTAATAGACACCATACTCATAGTAGAGAATCACTTAAGTTGTACAAAGTTGAGACATCCTGTAGCGTTAGGTGTCTCCGTTCCGTTTTCAACACGCGCATCACTAATTTGACCAAATTGCCTGAAGAATTTGACACTCCTAATCAGGAAGCAATCACAATAGGTGCATTCCACCAGAACGTCTACTTTGTAGGGTACGTGACGGCTATGACAGCTACCTTAAAAACAAAAAGTCCAAGAATTCACTAACAATACAAAAGGCAAGTTATAAAAAATATTGACATACTAAAAATTTACTTCCTAATTTTCTTAGAAATATGACAAGAATGGCGTCAAGTACCCGACATTTTTGTGGATTGAATGGCAAAATTCAAGTTAAGTCGTGATACTTAAAGTCGTCGAGGACAAAGTACGTAAATATGAGAGTTCAGCACCTTATAGACTCCGAGTCCATGGTGAAAACTTCCATTCTGGATGGATCAGGTGATGGACCCTGGGGGTACCTTCTGGATCTGAGGATTGGTTCAACATGGAAGAGAGCTATTTAGCTGGATGTACTTAAAATGAGGAGCAATTGAATGGAGTACCACCAAATGGTCCTGATGATGGACCCTGGGGGTACCTAACGGAACTCAGGACTGGATCAACATAGACGAATGCATTTTAGCTTAATGGACTTAGAATGAGGAGCATTTACATAGGGTGCCACCAAATGGTCCTGATGGAAGGACCCTGGGGGTACCTAACGGAACTCAGAACTGGATCAACATAGACGAATGCTTTTTCGCTTAATGGACTTAGTATGAGAAGCATTTAGATAACGCTACCAAGACGCAGGCGTGTCTGTTCTCCACCAAACGGAGCCCATTCGAGCTGGCTCCGACTTTCCGGAATGTGCCTGTAAAATTGACTGGCATCCTTGAGCTTCTTGGTGTTCAGTTGACTGCCAATCTCAACTTCGGTCAATATATCGAGTCCAAAGCAAAGACTGCAGCCAAAAAACTCGGAATCCTCTCCAAGGTTAGGCGGTATTTTACTCCAGGACAGCTTTTAATGCTTTACCAAGCACAAGTCCGGTCATGTATGGAGTACTGCTCTCACCTTTGGGACGGATCAGCTAAATACCAACTGGCCACTTTGGACTCGATTGACAAACGAGCTAGGCGGCTTATTGGCGACCCTGCTCTAACTGACACTAAGCTGCAGAGCCTTGAGCATCGACTTAGGGTCGCTCTTCTGTCGGTCTTTTACAGGTTACATTTCGGCGAGTGTGCGGGGGAATTACATGATTTAATTCCACCAGCCCCTTTCCATCATCGGGACACACGACGCGTGCGTTCGTTCCATCCGCACGTGGTCAATATTCCGCGAATCCGCACGAAGCGCTTTGGTGCAACTTTTATCATGCGTACCGCAAAGGAGTGGGACTCGTTGCCTGCGAGTGTGTTCCCCGACCATTATAATTTGGGCGTGTCCAAGACAAGAGTGAATAGGCTGTTTCAAGACGGGCATGATACATCCTTGACCGCATCGTCACTTAACAACAGGTGAGATTGCGGTCAAATGCCCATCTATTTTATAATAAAAAAAAATAAAGAAAAGATAGGGTACCACCAAATGGTCCTGATCATGGACCCTGGGGGTACCTAACGGAACTCAGTACTGGATCAACATAGACGAATGCTTTTTAGCATAATGAACTTAAAATAATGGAGCAATTAGATAGGGTACCACCAAATGGTCCTGATGATGGACCCTGGGGGTACCTAACGGAATTCAGAATTGGATCAACATAGATGAGTGCTTTTTTAGCTTAATGGACTTACAATGAGTTCCAGTATGTTGTTCCAATCCTGAGTTCCGTTAGGTACCCCCAGGGTCCATCATCAGGACCATTTGGTAGTACCCTATCTAATTGCTCCTCATTCTAAGTCCATTAAGCTAAAAAGCATTCGTCTATGTTGAACTGTCAAAACTTTCTCATTGACCGATTAATCAGTCCTTGCAAGTGAACTTAGTGAAGTGTGTCAAAATTACAGTGAATTTTCTTCCCGCCCGCCGCCGCTTATAGATCTATTAAAAGACGCTGAAACCTACAAACCAATATATAAATACATAAAAAGCACTGTGCAAACAATTTAAAATTAGGAAAAAAGAAATCCAGTGAAATGCCATCAGAATAATTAAATAAAGTTGTGGCTTAAAGGTCTTGCAACCAGGCTATAAAATCCCAAAAAAAAAAAATGCATTGATAGCAAGAGCGAATGATGAGCGGCGAAACGTCAAAAAAAGTTGATATTGAGAACCTGCGCTAAGAATATTTGATTTGATAATCAATGGAAATTCTCAAATAATGCACGGTTTACACGGCTAAAGTGTACATGGGAAATGAGCCAAGGAGCGGCTCTGACCCGCAGTCGGGTGAGCAGCGAGCAACTAGAATTGCTTCTATCGTTTATGGAAGAGCATCCTGACTTTGCAGCGAGTAAACAATCTGTATATTCGAGGCTTAGCTCGTGTAAGTTGTGGCGTCTGTTGGCTGAAAGACTGAACGCCGTTGCTCAGGATTGTGGCGGTGCTAGAAAATCACCAGATAAGTGGTGTAGGGTGAGTTTCCGGCTTGTGTCGTTTTTATCGAAACTAAAAGTTTTTTTTTTCGTTCGGCCTTCCGGCTAAGATAGGTCGTACTGCCATTCAATAAATCTAAATTGAAATCTATTTATTAACATCTGTCGTAGAACTTTATGGTACTATGATATTTACAAGCTTTTATTTAATTTGCAATGTATGTACAGAATGTACCTATGTTTGCACGGGTCAAATCTTGCAAGTTAAATTTGATCCACTTTCCGGTTTTCAATTGAGCTAAAATATGCCATACTTATGTAAATTAGGTGACAATACAATATTATGATATCATTGAGCTGATCTGATGATGGAGCCACATGGTGGCCATTAGGAACTCTGTAATAAAATAATGCAATCCTTGGTAGGATAGTTTCAGCTCTTTAGAAGCTTCTTCTCAATCTTGCTGAGTAGATGATGGATGTTCAAAGAAAAGAACAGTCAGCTTATAAGCTGTTCACAAAAATGCTATTTTGACATAAACTTATTTTACAAAAAACTATACCTTAGTTTATGAATCTCCTATGGCACAGAGTAATTTATATACTTTTGAATTTGGAACTTTTGTGTATTATTTGAGAGTTCAATACTCAATTTAAATTTGTATTATTATTAGGACACTAGACCTCAGGAGGATAAATAAATAAAAAATAACCCCCTTAGTACAACATGATTGACTGTATGCACCGACTTTCCCAAGTTTCATATACATAGATAGTATCTGCAATTATGTAATTTTCTGATTATTTATTAAATTTACTACACGTAAAAGTTCTTGACAGCTTAACACTTTCGGTGCCAAGCTTTTCGTAGCACCACGCACTTTCCTCTACATACAGGGAAACGCAAGGTATCCGCTACATGTCTATGAGCAGAGTGCCTGCTAGGCGGGTTCCTGGCAGTGAATGTGTTGAACCTCTGTTATTTGGGACTGTAACCCGAAAAAATACTTGTTAATAAAAAACACTAGTAAAGTACATAATGTTTTTAATTGAATGCTTTTGTCATTGTCCTTGCAGTACTGGGCAGACATCAAATACAAGGCCCGCAAGAAGACAGCGGCAGGAGGAGCGCTTGGGGACCTCTCTAGTGTAGAGGAGAGATTGGAAAGGCTGCTCGGCAGTAGCGGTGCTTGTAAGTTCTTTAATGATTATAACAAGTAATAGGGAAGATGCATTATTTGAAACATATATAAAATTTAAAACACTGGAAATGTTAAAATCGACATTCAAATTTACATAAAACATTTCGCGTATATTATCTCATTTGAGTTCCCGACGTTTCTGAAGCTTTTCATTTCTTAGTTATAAGAAATTAATTTGATAAATCGGAAATGGAAGAAAATATGATTGAGATTCAAAGTAGGGCATCAGCTATATGTGTGACTTCACTAAGTTTGCGTAAGTTACAAGTGTATAGAGAGAGAAACAAGCATTTTTTTATTTCTGCAGATAAAAAGTGACACCGTACATTAAACTGTAAGGAATCACTAAGAAAATTAAAAGATAACAATTAACTAACAAAAATCATCTATCTATCCATACTAATATTATAAATGCGAAAGTGTGTCTGTCTGTCTGTTACCTCTTCACGCTTTAACCGCTGAACCGATTTGGATGAAATTTGGTATGGAGATAGTTTGAGTCCCAGGGAAGGACATAGGCTACTTTTTATCCCGGAAAAATTCCCTTATCCGCGATAAACGAATTTAAGGCGGACGAAGTCGCGGGCAGAAGCTAGTACTATTATAAAGTTGTAAAAATTAAATGTCTGTACATTGAAGATATTTTCAAAAAGATAAGTGATTATATGACTATTTGAAGGTCAATAATGAATCCATACTAATATTATAAATGCGAAAGTGTGTCTGTCTGTCTGTCTGTCTGTTACCTCTTCACGCTTAAACCACTGCACCGATTAGGATGAAATTTGGTATGGAGATAGTTTGAGTTTGGCATCCACAGATGGTTATAGGACACTTTATCTGACTATGCTGAAGAAAAACGAGGGTTATTTTTTTTACGTCACACCTAGCTAGATGAAGACTTTAGATTTTGTACTCACCACCGGCAGTAAAGAAGAAAGCCCTCTATCGCATATTAACAACCCTCGCCTGCGGTTCGGGTCACAAATACCTGCGATTTCAGGCTAAGTATGTACTATTCCCTACTCCGCTGACGAAGTTACCTTCTTGTAAATAATAAGAGCATGCACTTATTGTCACATGGCGCTCCTGACTCATCCACTACTTGACTTTAACAACATAAATAATCATTTTGTAATCTACTTACTGTTTATACTTAGTTAGTAGTACTCATGAGCCCCCACTCCTAAACTTTAATGCGATTTATCTGAGTATTTTTTATTCATTTGAAAAAGCAAACAATATTTGTCCTAATTTTTTTCTATTGTCTAATTAACAGACTTTGGCTTGACAACTTCTTTCGTGACACTCCCATGGTCGCGCGGCTGAGCACGATGACCATGCCGCGCGCACACTTCATACCACCCTCGCTGTCTTTCCCCCCGTCGCCCGCAGACCATGGGAGTGTCGCGGAAGAACTTGTCAAGATGTAAATAGAATTTAGATTTTCGTACCATCATGCCTATTCAGTGATCTGCAAACTTAGTTATCAATGGTTTCTTACTATTTACAGCTTCTAGCGGACGCCGGCAGAGCTCGGACGACGACCGCAAACCCGGTTTGGAGGACGACATGTGCTCGGAGGGCTCCGCCCCCGCCGCCGAGGGCAAGCTGACCACCGAGGAGCTCCTTGCTGAGGTATGCTCAGCATTAGCAGCGCTTTAGACCCTAGAAATTAGTATTCCCTCATACCTGAGGGGTGAGGCCGTGTTCTAAGTCTAGAAGGAAGGGTACGCGTCTGCTAAAGGTTAGAAGGGGTGCCCTCAGGGCGCGTGCTATGGCTAAGAGAGGTATCCCCATAGGGCTGCCAAGGTTAAAAGGGGTGCCCCCCCCCCCCCTCCCCCCATCACTCAAGTGAAGTGCTAAGGTTAGCAGGGTCCCCCCCCCTAGGCTAGGAGACATTACACATTATATGCATGTTTTGCCTTTTGCCTGAAATGCAGGGGGAACCCTTGTTCAGGTTCATATATAAATCTGAATGTAATTGTGTATTATAGAATTTAGCCGTATCTCTCTGTATATTATGTTGGTTCAATAAATGTATTTGTATATACAATACAAAATAAGCAGTTCCAACTACAGATGCAATTACACATTTTAGTCTTTAATTGCAATAAAAATAACTCTTTCAGGCGGCGATGCGCAGCGCCCTAGCGGCGGAGAAGCAAGCCGAGGCAGTGGCGCAGGGAGTGGAGCTCCTCCGGGACCTGCTGGCCATCCTGCGCGAGCGCACGCTGGCCGCGCCCGCGCTCCCGCCCGACCATCTCATGCACCACCACCATCGCCTCTGATGACCCCCACGGGTATCCCAAGTAGCTTCGACATGCTGGCCATAAGCCAATTTAGTATAGAAACTAAAACTGTAAACAATCTAAATTAACCTAGAGGGGGTGGGGGGGGGGACGACGACTCCCCCTCCCCATCTGAAGCATATAAGGGTACTCAGCAGTTTCAAAGGGAGCTTGCCTTCTCCCCCTTGAGCCTTTTGGTCGGGGGGGGGGGGGGGGGGGGGGGGGGGGGGGCAAAACCCTGGATCCATGCAGAGCATGTGCCTCCTTATACCACCACTGTAAGAAAGCCTTGAGACCACCAGGTTAGTCACTCATGGCCAAGGGCCTCCGTAAAAGAGAATAATACATTTTCGAAAGAAAAAAAACATCTACATAAAAAAATTAAATATTTTCAAAAAAAGTTACTGTTATGGACTATTTGGAGGTCACTAAAACGAAAACTATTTTTTTTGGATTTTTTTGTATGTGTCCTTGTGGCTTCATCACGCAAAATCGGCTAAACGGATTTCACCTATTTTTGGTAAACGGGTAGCTGGGTATCTCCAAATGGTTATAGGATACTTTTTACCCGACTACGCTGAAGAAAAAACTAACGATTATGACTTTTTCTCCTCCGCGATCGAAGTTGCGAGCGCCTTCGAGTTTTAAAATATGTTTTTTTATAATAAAGTGGTGGCAAACAAGCGCACGGCCTGCCCGATGCTAACCAGTCTCTGGCTCCAATTTATTTTAACTATACTTGATCATACCACAACTACATTTATTTTTTATTAAAAAAAATATACAAATCAAACCTGAGTTTCACATATTTCTAAATTAATTACAGCAAATTTATAATCCAGTAACTGAATACTGTTAAATCTTTCCATACAATATAACGGGTATTTAACTTTGGTATTTTGATTTTTTACATAATATCATTAATTAAATGGCATTTAATTAAAAATCATTAGAATGAAATTTCAATTTATATCAATGCTGGTAACAGTATCTTAAATAAACATTTATTGATGTAAGATAAATATATTATGTTAGTAAGTAGTTATTTTATGTTTATTTAGATGTAAGGTGATTTGATACTTATATGTATTTTTTCAAGTTTTTTTTATGAATATTACAGGACAATTTTTACACAAGTCCCATGGATGGTAGTGAATAAGGTTTGTGTTATGAGTACTATAATACAATATATTTACTTACTTGTATACATAGAAAACATCCAAGACTCAGGAACAAATATTTATGCTCATCACACAAATATTTGCCTTTACCGGGATTTGAACCCATGACCTTCAGCTTATTATATGAAAGTCAAAACAGTTTAAAAAAAATATGAAACAGCTGATAATTCTACTGAAAAAAAACTTATCTTACAATTATAAAGTTGTAAAAATGAAATGTCTGTACGTAGAAGATATTAAAAAATATATATATTGTAACGGACTATTTGGAGGTCACTGAATCAAAAATATTTTTTTTTTTTTGGATTTTTATATGTTTCATATTATGTTCGAATGTGCCCGTTGTGGCTTCATCACGCCAAATCGGCTGAACGGATTTCAACTATTTTTGGTACACTGGTAGCTCGGTATCTCCAGATGGTTATAGGATACTTTTTACCCGACAACACTGAAGAAAAAAAGAGGGGTTATGACTTTTTCTCCGCGAACGAAGTTGCGGGCGCCTTCTAGTTAAGATATATATTTGCAAGAACTTACACATTTTTATTTATGAAATCAATGATATGTTGTCTTGTCAAGCTTTTTTGTCATAAGAAACAACATATTACATTATTAATGTAATATGTTGTTTCTTCTCGTCTCAAGCGAGTCAACGTACCCGTTGACTCGCTTGAGACTTGCTCACAAAAGTATGCTTATCTCTTTTGTTCGCCCTCATTGAACCCTACGCTTAATTATCCGTTTTTTCGCACGCTTAGTTTAATTATTATGTATTATTGTAAATTATACTCACGCGCTCTATTCCTATGCTTGGGTATCGTTGTATTGGATGATGCATTTTTAGTTCTATTTTTCGGAAGCTATTCAATTTTGCTTATCAATGTCTATACAAATGGGTAATAATGCCATAGAAAAGATTGGTTATCCTTTAATTTATTATCAGAATATAAGGGGACTACGTTCTAAGACACTTACTTTCTTTCGCAATCTTGCTTTAGCATCATACGACATCATTATCCTAACGGAAACGTGGTTAGTGGAGGGGGTACTTGATTCCGAATTGTTTGATGGGCGGTACGTCGTTTGGCGAAGAGACAGTAATCTCAGTTTAACTGGACAGAGCCGGGGTGGGGGTGTACTTATTGCTACTAGCCGAGAATTAATCGTAACCCCGCAACCATGTTACCAGTCCTCCGCGGAGGACCTCTGGGTTTCGTTATCACTCAAAGATACCTTCAACAGGCCGATTAATGTTCATTTGTGCGTATTGTATTTATGTAAACAAAATAATAGAAATACATTCTCACAGCAATTAACCAATTTCTTAAATAGTTTAAGCGGCGTGATGTTGAATTGTCGAAATGATAAATATTTATTAGTTGGAGATTTCAATATGAGCAATATTGTATGGTCGGTCCAGGATTCGGCAAGGGTTACGTCTGGCTGCGTAGGTAGTGACGAGTGCAGCTTAGTTGATGAACTACAGACGTTAAATCTTAGTCAATATGGTAAGATGTTGGATCTGGTCATATCTAATGATGTTGTATCGGTTAGTGAATGCAAAAGTCCCCTCGTGCCTATTGACCCGTACCACATACCGCTGGTTATTTGTATTAGACATAACGTCATTGAGCCTCTGCGGTCGGCCTCGCAAATTAAATACTTTCATAATAAGGGTGACTATACCTCCATTAATAGCGAATTGTTGGCCTTAAATTGGGAGTATGAGTTTTCTTGTCGGACATTAGGTCAATCTCTTGAATACTTTTATGAGACCTTCAGACGCCTGAGAGCGAAATTTATACCCAGTAAGATAATTAAAACAGATTCTTATCCTGATTGGTACTCGTTGCCACTGAAAAAAGCCTTGAATTAAAAGTACAAACATTTAAAAAAATATAAATTATATAAAAATAAATATGACTTAATTTCATTTAACATATTGAGGGATAGAGTGCGTAAATTAGAACAGGAATGTTTTGTCACGTACATAAATCATGTTGAGAATAACATCGCACGGAACCCTAAGCAGTTCTGGTCATTCATCAAATCGCGCTCAACTTCCCACGGTTTACCTAGCAGCTTAAAATATGACGGCAAAATGGTCAATATAGGGTCTGATATCTGTAACGCCTTCTCGGATTATTTTTCCTCTACTTTGTCAAACTCGAACCGAACGGGCAATGGCCTTCCACCAATTCCTTGTGACGACTCGGCGGCAATCATTAATAGTATTGAGATTAATCCTGATGATATTATAAACTTACTACTCAAACTTGATCCATCTAAGTCAGCCGGCCCGGATGAGCTGCCTGCTCAGTTTTTAATTAATTGCGCGAAATCCCTGGTACAGCCCATTGTCTTGCTCTTCAGACGCTCATTATCTGAGTGTTCCATACCATCACTATGGAAATCTGCTTTTATTACGCCGGTGCATAAAAAGGGACCTAAAACTGACGTTACCAACTATAGGCCCATTTCTAAATTATGTATTCTATCTAAAGTACTCGAAAAAATAGTATATGGACAGGTTTACGATGCCTTTAAAAACTCTGTTAGCCTCAATCAACATGGTTTCCTTCAGCGTAGGTCCACGGTATCCAATCTTGTACTTTTTAATGAATATGTTACTGAAGCTATGGATAGTGGCTTTCAAGTAGACGTTATCTATACTGATTACAGCAAGGCTTTTGACAAAATTGATCACGGTTTGCAGATTTCAAAATTATATAACATAGGAATAAGTGGAGATCTATTGAGGTGGGTCTCATCTTACATAGAGAATAGGTCGCAAGCGGTTGTCTTAAACAATTATATATCAGGGTGGGTCACAGTTCCCAGTGGTGTCCCTCAAGGGTCCTTTATCGGAATCCCTGTTATTCAACGTGTTTGTTAATGACATAAACAAATGTTTTATTCACTCTTAACTTCTTTGTTTCGCTGATGATATGAAAGTTTTTCTTAGGATAAAGTCCAACCTTGACTCCATATTATTACAGTCGGATCTCAGACGTCTCGACGAGTACTGTCTCTCTAATAGGTTAGATTTGAACCCATCTAAATGCTATGCATTGACTTTCTCCCGCCAGCGCAACTTAATTCCCACTTCTTATACTTTAAAAGGCCAACCTCTCCATAAAGTAATGCACATGAAAGACCTTGGTGTGGTACACGATTCGAAGCTCATTTTCGATAAGCACATAGACAATATTATTGGTGGTGCCCTTTAAGCACTAGGTTTTATAATGCGTAATTCGACTTATTTTACTCAAGCGAAAACATTAAAAGTACTTTATTGTTCATTTGTCAGAAGTAAACTTGAATATGCTTCCCAAATCTGGAACCCTTGTTACAGTAAGTACATTGACAGGATTGAACGTGTCCAGCAAAAATTCGTAAAGATTTTATGTTTTAAACTGAAATGCAACTATAGTACTTCTAACTATATTAACATATGTAAGAAACACCACCTTATTCCATTACAAAAACGTCGTGAAATAGCCGATATCACCTATATTCTAACCATCACCAGTGGCGTTACTGACTGTCCCGAGTTACTTGGGAGCATATCTTTCAAAACACCCACTCGTTCTAAAAGGCATTATCCCCCCTTATCTCTTAAATCTGCATCATCCAATTACAGACAAAATAGCTTCCTGTTGCGTGCAAGTCGTAGTGTGAATAGCGTGACGAAAGAACTAGATATTGACATATTTAACTGTAAGATCCCTTCCGTGAGGCGAAGTCTGACAGCGAGGTGTTTTATTTGAGTGTGATACTTTATTACTGTTCACAGGGCACTTACTGTTAATTTAATGTATTGCATCATTGTAATTCGACATAATCCAAGTGTCCTCGTACTAGCTTAATAATGTCTTGTCTACACGGGCTGCTGTGTCGAGTTAGCACTTAGTTTAAGTTTAGTTATACTGCTTCTGTCCGTGAGTTCCTGTAATTGGCTTTTTTTTTCTATCGTAATTCTATTTAAGTTATGTAAAGCTGTTGGTTCTCCAAATAAATATAAATAAATAAAAAATAACACAGTGGTTTGTTTATAGAATCTATAAAACCCCCTCCATTGAGACCAGGGGCAAGTCACAGGCGTCTTACTTACCCCGAGCTGGTTCTACGTCACCGTTGATCATTTTTGACCATGTAAACTCCCCAAAAGTTTCCTTCAAAATCATGGAGTATAGAGGTAGGAGAACAATCTCTATGGGTCTCATTCGGAATCCCTAACGTCATTTGTCCTAATGTATCATTTGCCATAACGCATTTTTTTTCAGAAACCGTAATTTTTTCAGGATTTTTTAAAAGATCTTTGTATAGATTAGGTTAGGTTAGGTTTCTTTTATAACAATCCTGAAATGTTTACGGTTTCTGAAAAAAATGCGTTATGGCAAATGATACATTAGGACAAATGACGTTAGGGATTCCGATATTGATCCAATCTCTATATATCCAGTGTCAGACGAAAGGGGTTATATTGGTGACGCCACTGTAGCAAGTGTGTAAAATAAATTAGGTACAGTGCGACATAAAAGAGTAGAGATTAAATGAGGGCGTCACTTTCTACGTAACTGTCACATTTTTGTGGCAAAATGCTTAAACATACATACATACAATCACGCCTTTTTCCCATTACGGGGTAGGCAGAGACTACCTCCTTCCACTTGCTACGGTCCTTGCATACAACTGCCGCTTCATCAACATTCATTAATCTCTACATTTGTGCTGTCACAATCCTTTCGCTTTGTTCATCGGCACGGCATACCTTGGATTAGCGGAATAGGAGGGAGGATAACAGGGTAAAAAAATGAATTGTACGAATTTAGACAGGAGAAAGGGTTAAAGGATACTACTGTCCCGGAAGACTATGTCTGAGCCAGTAGCAGCTCGGAGAGCGGGGGTCGCATACCCATATACCATAACAAAAATGCCGGAAAGGCAACTTCGTATGTGTCCTGACTCGTATCTATGCTTAAACATGGTAACAATTTAGTATGGATTTTTTTAGTTCCATTTGGCACCTAATCAAAAATGTCCTTCTGTAAATAAAAAATGGGTCATAACTGTAAGAAAAAATGTAAAAATCAATGTATAAGTTTGTTTATTTTTAATAAAATTTTTCATACAGAAAAAAAACCGATTCATAAATTCAAGTGCAATAAAAAATTGTTTGTTCTATAGGTACAAAGTATAAAGGAAAATAAAAAGTAACTGCCAATTCTCTTCACACAATTGAATAGAGTGAATTCAATAAATAAAACACTGGAATACACTTCAAAAAATGCTAAAAATACTTGTAAAGATTAAAATGAATTTAACAATTTTTCAAATTTATCCCATTGACAATAACCGGCATTATCTATTGGGCAATCTTCTAATTCTAAAATGTGCAACTGCGGACGCTTTAACAAAGTAAGCTTCGATGCATATCTCAGCTGATCTGTAGAACCATAAACATATAGGATTTTTAAAAAATACTGTTCACTACTGTTTGACCACTTTTGAAACACAATTTTACCTCCTATTGGGGCCTTTTCAAACTGATTTGGTAAAACATAAGGTTTAAATCTCATGCCACACAATACAGTAAAAATATTTGCATCATGCCCCATTAAGAGACTGAATTTAGTGTTCTTATTTAAGAAAATATTCTTCATATACTTAATTAATGGTAGAGCTATGTCTTTACCGAGAATTGTAGAGTTAAATATTACATTGTGATATCCTTCACTTAGTTTCATGACCGTTTCCCAAGTTCTTTCATTGTCAAGCTGTCCCCAGGCTACATTCGGTTGTATTAAACCATTGTAGTATTCCATTACGAAGGCATCAACTGCACTTTTGCCTATATTTAAAGGTCCTATGACTGATGGCTTTACACCAACTGTTATATCACTAATAACATTCTTGTCTGTCTCTAAATCACATTTGTGATCAGCTTTACATAGATTAGAATCTTTGTAATCTAGGATATTTGCCATCAATTCATAGGAGGTATTCAATCTTAATGAATCAATAATCTTTTGCATTTGTTCTGTTGCTAATTGCTTGAATATGTCTGTATTATTGTGAATAATGGGATTGAATGTGGGATCAGTTTTCTCCTTGACATGGACAGTTATATTGCATTCAGGAAAACAATTTATTACGAAAGCCCAGGCTGAAGCCTTAGTTCTTTGTTTTGTATTAGCATAGACAAACACATCACTTTTGTCTGGGCATCCTTGTGGCAAAAGTCCTTCCATAAACAGCCATTTAGAAAAAAAAACGCCCATCAAACCTTCCAAGTAGGCACCTTTTGGGGTTAAATAGCCATTTTTTTCTTCCCAATGAGGCCAGGGCTTTGGACTGATTTCTGCCAGATGCTCTGCCAACGGTGTACGCACATTATGTCTACTCAGAACTATAACTCTTTGCAATTGTAACTTTTGTGGCACTGTTTGTGTAATTAAAAAACAGAAAAAGTAAAAATAACTTGTCAACATGATGGTAGCGCAATATGGACTCAATAAAGACAATTCGAAGAGATTAATAGGTTTGTTTGTGAAAGACGTTATCTAATATACTTAAGTGGGAGGTAGAGACCTACAAATACATCACTGTTTGACCTCATGACGAATTATATCAAGTTTACTAATTAGCACTTGTGTTGGTTGTAATAATAGTAATGTAAATGCATATAATAAATAAGTAAAGCTACGTTCTGAGTAATAAAACATTCCTTCACCATCGATTTTACTTATCCTTCGTATTGAATCAAGTTTTACCTTTATAAACAAATAAAACTGATTCATCAGTCGTCCATCAATCCCATCACTCAAATCAAAAGTTCAAAAACTGGGGTCCATCATATGAGATTGACATTTGTGACACTTACACTTAGAATGCGGTTGCCAGCGTTACACAAAAAAACTACAACTAACTATGAAATAAAACATTTTATATATTCATTCTCCACTAACTATAGTTATAAAATCATTCCATAAGCAAAATCCATTTTCATCAATAGTACAGTTTTCCATTTCAAGTATCTGCCACTGCGGTGGATTTTTTAAACTTACTGTAGCGCCATCTCTTATTTGTTTTGTGGACTGATACACATAGCTTACTCTCAATAAATCTTGATCATTTTCCTTGTCGTACCACTTTTGAAATACTAATTTGCCTCCTATTGGAGTTTTTTCGAATTGATCACGTAGAGAATACTCCTTGAATTTCAAAGTCGACATTAAGGAACATATATTAGCATCGTGACCTACCAATAAATAAAATTTCTTCTCGCCATGCTTAAAAATGTTAGACAAGTATTCAAGTAATGTTGAAGCTACATCTTTGTCCAGCCTTTTGATCTTCAGTCGCACCTCGTAACAAGATTGTGATATCTTCATTAAACTGTTCCATTGTTGTTTTGTTTGAATTTGCCCCCAAGCTATGTTCTCAGTCGCCATTCCATTATAATAAGCCATTAAAAAAGCATCTACAAGTACACAACCAATCCTAAATGCTCCTGAAACACCAGGCTCCCTATTCAATCTAAAAACCGGTTCATTTTTTACTTCACTCAACTGACAAACATTTTCAGTTTTACAATACACGGAGTTCTCAAAATCTATGATCCTACTCAACTCTAAAAACTCATCTTTCAAATTGGTACTGTTTAATTTCTTCTGTACTTCGTTTATAACGAATTCTTTAAATTCTGTAGAAGCGTTTCTTATGATTGGATTAAAAACTGGATCCATTTCCGTGATATTTTTGTAATAAACTTCAACGCAATCACCAAAAGCGCCTTCGACGAACGATTTAGCGGATTCTTTTGTTCTCTGTCTTGTATTGGCGTACACAAATGTTTGATTTTTCGGGCAATCGTTGTCAAATAGCTTCTTTTCGATCATCCAGTCAATAAAATACTTTCCCATGTGAAATTCAAGCAAACGACCTCTTGGAGTCAAATCACCGGGACTGCCTTGCCAGATAGGCCATTGCTTTGGGCTCCACAAGTCCAGATTCAAATTGAAAGGCGTCCGTATATGATGCCTAGATAACACTATCACTTGTTTTAATTGATGTCCATGTACATTTACAAGTATTGCAATGATTATAAATTTTGTAAACATTTTGATTATAAATAATAATCTGATCTGCAATGCTCGCGGTCCGGCGTATTTGTTGACACTAAGCTTAGTCATCTACCCTGTAATAGAGAAGCAATGAATACACCTAGCTAAACCGGACTTCTGACTAGTTCGGCAAGCACCTTGTCCTAGCTAATATTATAAATTGAATCTTGGAAAACTACGCATAGAGTTTATTGAAGCATACTATTGTACTAGTTAGGAATTATTTAGAAAAACCGGCCAAGTGCATGTCGGACCATGTTCAGAGGGGCTACTCTGGATTTCGATATTCGAAGTTCGTATGGCGTCATCTCGCTCACTCAAATATAGTTTAACATGAGAGCGAGAGGGATGGCCCGCAATGAACTTCGAATTTCGAGATTCAGAGTAACCCCTCAGTGTATAGAGGCGGCAGAGGCGCTGCCGAAGCTATGCGTTCAGAATCATGTATTTGTGAGTCGCGATAACAGGTTACGGTGCGTTGGGGAAAACGGAAGTATGGAAAAGTTCGAAAGGTGGACTTATTTTGACGCTTTTAAGTGTATTTTCGGTAAAATTTCAGTCTTTCCCATACTTCCGTCTTACCCCAACGCACCTTAAAAGAATAATCTGATTTCTTACATATACATAGAATAGAAGGCTAAAGAGACTTTATCCCGAAATATACGGTTCGGTTCCCAAGGGAAAGGATAAATAGAATAGAAGGCCGAAAAACCTTGTCTATAAGTACTTAATGTGTATTTGCGTCACTATGACGTAATCCGCAAGATTCCTGGTCATTCGATATGGAGGGTATTGACGTTATGTAGATTATGTGTATTTATATATGTTTGATAAGCTGGCATGCGGCGCACGTGTTGCTGATCAGCACAGATTGCGCACGCGCAATAACGCCTCCAACCCCGCGAGATAGCACGATTTCCACTTCATCAGTGCTGGCACTGGGCACCTCATCTTTTTCACCGAGTTTATGCTTAGATATATTTAAGACAGGCTAAGTAGTAACATAGTAATACTTTTTTTTTACATTAGCCTGTATGTGTGCCTGTGTTCTGTTGTTGGTGTGCAATAAAGAAATGTAGTATTGTATTGTATTGTATGTCCCACTGCAGGGCAAAGGCTTCTCCTCTTTTTCACCACTCGTCCCGGTGGAGTGCATGTTCCTGCCACGCGTCCTGAAATGCGTCCAGGTCATCCCGCAATTTCTTCTTCGGTCTGCCTCTGCTTTGGTAGCCATCTCGAGGCGTCCACTCAGTAGACAGAGTCTGGCTACTGAAATATTACCCATGTTTTTGGCGCGTAATTCAAAAAATCTCGGGCCGGTCACACTTTGTGAAGTAGGAATTATACTTTTGATATTAGAAAATATTTTTAATTTTCTATGTACACGTAAGATACCTAAACCTAAGGAAGTAAGTAAATAAAATATACGCTGACGTGACCTCAAAGTCAATGTACAGTACAGTGAACGACAAACACATATGTTTACACTTTCTCACCATATACCATTGTAACAAGGCGAAAAATAAATAAGATCTAGCTCGATAATACCATAATATTAATCCATCACCAATGTCTGTGGTTAGGTTAAATAGGTATAGACATGGGTTATGTTAGAGTAATGTTGCACCGGCACGATGGGCCAAGTGCGGGATTCCATCGACACGCTCGTCGCTCATATATAGAATTTTTTGGTCAAGATATTTTTATATCAAATTACAACTGACCAGTCCGCAGATTTCTTCTGAATATTGGTTTTCAGTAACTCCTTACGTTCCGATGTTTTGATTTTATTGATATTTTCTAGAACTTCTAGTTTATCCGTTTCTTAACACATTTTGTCCTATGTATGAGATTCAGGTATTAATAAATTCACGTACTTAATCATAGTTATAGGCAAATTTTAGAACTAGGTCACAAAGTATCAAAATATTTATAGAGCACCAACCTACTAAATTGACAAACGACTTTTAGCCGTTTTTTAAATCATAGACACACACACACACAAGGAAATATCTGTCAACAATATTTGTCTAGCCACTCTAACTTGGCTCATCGTTCCTGGTGCATTCGGAAGACGTGTCCAAACCCACTTAAGCATGGCGGTCTTCACACCCATATCTGCGATACCTGATTTGGAGCGCATTTAAGAATTATTTTGAAAAGATGACTGACTGTTGAGTTTGTTTCGGCTTTCTTCTCAACAGTGGTCTCCTCGTTGGAAATATCGTAGAGTCAGACTTGTAAAAGTGCCCTACTTACAGTACTATTTGAATTTGAGTTGATTGTGTGATTCTTTCATGGCGCCTCTACGTGAACCCTACATCCCTACCTATTATAGAACAAAGTCCCCCGCTGTGTCTGTCTGTTCACGATAAACTCAAAAACTACTGAACGGATTTTCATATTGTTTTCGCCAATCCGGAGTGATTAATGAGAAAAGTTTGGGTATACAATTCAATGAAGTTTAGTATAAATTGGCTTATATGACTGATGGGCTTACATGAATTGAAAAGAAAGAAGAATTAAAAAGAGTCTTTTACAATGTACACTAAATAAATACTTTTAAAGTTGTTAGTATTTAGATAAATAAGATAAACATTAGGGTAAGGTAAGTAAGGTCCTGGAGTGGCGACCACGCATAGGAAAGCGCAGCGCGAGACGGCCCCCGACTAGGTGGACGGATGACCACGTAAGGGTCGCCGGGAGTCGGTGGATGTGGTCTGCACAAGATGGCACCCTGTGGCGAACTAGAGGCCTATGTTGAGCAGTGGACGTCCGTGGCTGATAGATAGATTGACCTGTGCTCGTTTCACCCGGGTTGATAGAACATTATGTCTGACAGTTAATAAAGTAGGCAAATATGCTTTGCAACCCGTGCTAAGTCGGGTCGGGTCGCTAGTAATATTATATTCAGAAAATAAGAGATCTTGTGCCACCAAGCAGCAAATTTTGGCTAAATATATTTGCTTTGGTTGTGTGAATATTGGTATTTGTGAGTGTGTTTGCTTATGATTACTAATTTCGAGTGGGTTTTTGCGACTTCGCTAGATTGTTCGCCATGATCCGTCTATCTTCTTTTGTTGGTGTGTGGAGGATTCTTGATTTAGTTTTTTTTTTGTCAGAAAAGTGCATTGATCGAGATTGTCCTCGCTCTTAGCGGTTATCCGACATAATTTATTAAACCGTTTAAAGTTTTTTTTTCTAGGGGTCGGGGTTTATTTATTGTTTCAACAATTACATTGTACTTCATTTTTATACTTTTTTTTCTTCAGTGACGAGCTACGACATCACAGACTACACTTTCGGAACTTATAACACCTACTTTTGCGACGGTTAATTAAAAATAATAATCAAAACAAAACACAATTAACCCTCTTCGTCTTAATAAAAAACCAATAAAAACTAAAACATGTACAAGTATTTAAAGCTTTTTAACAAACAATATAGTTTCTACACTTTGTCTAAAATACGTATAAAGTCGTTCCAAAGACAAAAACCATTTTCATCAACAGCACAATTCTCAATTTCAAGCGTCTCCCAATATGGCGGACTTTGTAAACTGACTTCAGCGCCATCTCTTATTTGTTTTGTGGACTGATACAAATAGTTTACTCTTAAGAGATCTTGTCTGTTTTCTTCGTCGTACCATTTTTGAAATACTAGCTTACCTCCAATAGGCGTATTTTCAATTTGATCATTCAAAATGTAGTCTTTAAATTTCAAGGTGGATATTAGCAAACTAATATTCGCATCGTGACCTACTATCAGATACATTTTTTTCTCTCCATTCTGAAATACTTCAGTCAAATACCTAAGCAAAATTAACACTATATCTTTGTCCATTATCTTCGTTTTGAAACACAATTCGTGATAAGTTCTTACTATCTTTATTAGACTTTTCCACTGTTTTGTTGTTCGGATTTGTCCCCACGTCACGTTTTCCTCTGCCATCCCATCGTAATTGGCCATTAGAAACGAATCAACAATCTTCCAACCAAATTGCAACGGTCCTGAAATACTTGGCGGCTTATTTAGCTCTAAGATTACTTTACTTTTCATCTCATTCAAATCGCAAACTTGCTAAGTTTTGCAAAATGACGAATTCATAATATCCACGATCCTGTTGAATTCGATGAACTCTTTTTTCAAGTCAATGCCATTTAATTTCTTATACATTTAATTTTCGACAGATTCTCTAAAGTCTTCTGAATCGTTTCTAATGATGACACTAAAAACTGGATCCATACCTGTGATATTCTTGTAATAGACATCCACGCAGTTTCCAAAAGCGCCTTCTACGAATGATTTGGCGGTTTCTATAGTCCTTTGCACATTGTTCGAGTATACAAACACTTGATTTCTTGGACAATTATCGTTAAACAACTTTTCCCGAATCAACCAATCAGAGAAATACCGTCCCATGGAGCGTTCTAATCGACGCCCTTTTGGCGTCAAACTCTCGGGATCTTCGTTCCAACTAGGCCACTTTTTAGCTGATACTAACTCGAACTCAGTGTGTTGGTAGAAAGGCGTTCGTATATTGTGTCTTGATAAGACAATGACCTGTTTTAATTCGTACCCACGACTATGCACAAATAATGGAATAATGAATAATAAACTTACAAACATATTAATTATAAACTAGTATATCCTCGATACACTTATATGTATTAGCCAAGCCACACTTTGGACACAATTGCATATGTAGTAGTATTGTTTGTTTAAAGGCATTCTATATTTGAACTTTCTATTTTCTTGTACTATCAGCATACAAAGAGGTTGTTATATATATATATCGAAGAACTAAAAACAAAAATAATGTCAGTGTGAAATTGTCAATATTATTTACGTTGTGCGTATATTTTTACATCTGATTTGATTGTATTCTCAATTAATTATTGTGTCCGCCCGTACGACTACGAATAATTTCTATATTTTAAAAAAATATGGCTGTAAGTAATTTTGGTCCTATTGAGAGTCAAAGTAAGCAAATAATTTTCAACTGTTATAAATATTTTGAAAATGAACTGACGAAAAATTTAAACTTGCCTTACACCGCTGCCCAGTTAGTTGAAAAAGCTACAGGTGTTTGTCTCTCTACTGTTTATAACATTGTGACTGAGAGCAACAGCGAGAAATTCGCAACAACAAAGAAATTCACCTCCCCGAAGAATAAAAAGTTGCGTCCTTGTCCGTCATCAGCAGTAGACGATTTTGATCAGGAAGTCATCCGGAGAACTATATACAATTTTCATCTGTCCCATAAGCAATTTCCAACCTTAAAGGGACTCCACTCTGTGTTAAAATCCGATATAGATTACAAATTTGGCATTTCCACCTTACGAAAACAAATACAAAAATTAGGATTTAAATGGAAAAAGACCGAGGACAACCGAAAAATATTAATGGAAAAACGCAACATACGACTGCTAAGAATAAATTACCTTATCAAAATTGCGGAATATCGATCTCAAGATAGACCACTAGTTTATACTGATGAAACCTACATCCACACTTCACATGTGTCCGGAGAAGCTTGGACCGATGGAACAGAATGTGGTGTAAAAAACAAATCAGTACAGGCCAGCGGTTAATAATAGTGCACGCAGGAGGAAAAGATGGTTTTATTCCCAACGCTTTGTTAATGTTTAAGGCAAACCAAAAAACGGGAGATTACCATGACCAGATGAACTTTGTCAACTACGAAAAATGGTTAAAAGAAAAATTAATACCGAACCTCAAATCGAATAGCGTACTTATCGTGGATAATGCGTCCTATCACAACAAACTTTTGAATCGTGCTCCAACGTCAAATTCTAATAAACAAGAAATGATGGATTGGTTGACAGAACACAACATTTCGTATAACCGGTTGATGTACAAAACCAGTTTGTATGAATTAATTAAACAAAATAAAGAGCGGTTTCACGAGTACCACATAGATGCAATTTTAAAAGAACATGGCCACTCCGTATTACGATTGCCACCGTATCACCCGACATTCAATCCGATCGAAAATATTTGGTCCATGGTAAAACAATATGTAGCAAAAAGAAACGTTTCATTAAACATGCAAGGCATTATGAGTTTAGCAACTGAACGAATGAATACCATCACTGCTGAGGACTGGGAAAATATTTGTCACCACGTCGAAAGTGAAGAAAATAAATATCGATGTCAGGAAGGAGAAATGGATCAAATAACAGACAATATTATTATCAATACTTGTGACAGCTCAGATGAAGAACATGATAGCGAATAAAAGAAAAAAACAGAGGACTACTACTTATTTCACTTCTTGGGTATGTCATTTTATTAAGTTAAGAGAAAATTATTCTCCTTTTGTTGCAAACGGTACAACCACTACAAATGCAATTCCATCTTCTCGATAATTCAACTTATACTACGCTAATAATTTCGTGAAAAAATAACGTGAGAGTTTTAGATAAATATTGAAGTCTTGACCTCAAAAATGATAAGACCTTCTTGTTACGGTCATATTTACTGTTTGATGATGCAATATCTTGAGATAACTTCCTATTCTTCTTAGTTACCTATTCCAAATGTAAATTAATTATAATTTCTTCCGTAGTCTCCGTACTCTGTGTTTGTTTAAATGTATGTGAATTTTATTATAATAATGTTGTATAGTCTGCTTTTAGGTTTCTGAACTCAAAAGGTACTAACAGAATTATTTTAACTAAGCCTCCGATATCTGCCTGTCCATTTTTCTATCACAGGACAGGGCTATAACTCTTGAATTTTAAGAGGTAGACGCTTGGATTTTTTACAAAATGTGTATTACTGGAGCCGCTATAACAAAAAATAAGAGGCATAGTGGGTCTATATTGGCTATAATAAAGTTGAAAGTCATAATGTAATGGTTCTGCGAATTTTTGTTAGTCATAATTGCATTTTTCTTCAAAACCGATAACTTTTCAGATTTTTTTCCAAACAAACCTAACATAACTTAATACGTTACTACAGTAGGTATAACCTTTTCAAAGACCCTGAAATATTACTGTTTTAGAATTACAACAAAAGATTTTATGACTAACATTACAAAATTACGTTCATATTCAATGATTATGGCAATCAAAACGATCCGAGATAAAGTACCTGAGGGGTTACTCCGAAACTCAAAAATTGAAGTTCGTAACGTGCTGTCCCTCTCGCTGTCATGTTATGCTGTATTTAAGTGAGCGGGATGGCGCCATACGAACTTCATTTTTTTGGATTTCGGAGTAGCCCTTCTGTATGACGTCTTACTTTATTAAAAAAAAACCTATAGAAAAAATACTTTCATGCAAAATGTGTGTTACTTCATATTCAATTTCAGACAAAACATATCGTCGTCATTAGTAGGTACAATTTTCTATTTCTATTTCTAGTTTTTTACCTACAAAACAATATAGTAATAAAGGTCGTTCCGAGGACGAAAACTATTTTCATCAACAGCACAATTCTCAATTTCAAGCGTCTCCCAATATGGCGGACTTTGTAATCTGACTTTAGCGCCATCTCTTATTTCTTTCGTGAACTGACACACATAGAAGACTGTTGTAATTATTAAATTGTGTTCAAATTGATTTTTCTTGCAACGTTTTGGTTTTTTTTTGGCATTATTATGGTAATTTATTTTACTGCTAATTTATGCTCCATGCACTGGTAGGCAGATAAACCAGTGTCCATGAGACTAAAATTAGTGATATCCCCAAAGCGACATCTGTAACTAATTAATACATTGGTCGTTCGTTCTATGTTTGAGTATGTGTGTAGGGTGACTAGAAATATTATTCTAAAGTTCATCACTCACGCACAGCGCTGATACTAAAACATGTGACATGTAACTGACAATATCGTTTAACTCAATCTTGAAATTACACTAGAAATAAACTTGCAGAAGCTGTCCGTTCCGTTTTCGTTTGTATGGAATAAATTCCAAAATAACGATTTTTTAAATAATTTTTGGCTAAGTAAATATTTTCTTAGCATAAATAGAATAGGTGCGTTGGAATAAGTTGGAAAAATGGGGAAATTCGAAAGGTGGACTTTATTTCATCGTCTTTAAGAGCAATTTCGGTAAAATTTTAGTATTTCCCATACTGTATCTGCATCTGTATACTACATGAAAGCAATAAAGAACTATTAACTATTTCACCTGCAGGTATCACAAATGTGAACAGTTATTGTTATTATACTAAACCTTTTAATTCTTATAAACATAGTATATTACATTTTACACAGTGTTTAATTTGTTTATAAAATCGTTCCAGGGACAAAACCCATTTTTATCAATAGCACAATCTTTCATTTGAAGGAGCTCCCATTGTGGTGGATTTTGTACACTTATTTCAGCGCCATCTCTTATCTGTTTCATGGACTGATACACATAGTTTACTTTCAACAAATCTTGATCATTTCCTTCATCATACCACTTTTGGAATACTAATTTGCCTCCGATTGGAGTTTTTTCTAATTGGTCATGAAGAGCATAGTCTTTAAATTGTAAAGACGATGTCAACGAATTTATATTAGCATCATGGCCGACTAATAAATAAAATTTCTTCTTTCCATTTTGAAAAATATCAGACAAATATTCAAGCAAAGTAGAAGCGACATCTTTATCAAGTATCTTAGTTTCAAAACGCAATTCGTGATACGTTTCTTTAATCTTCACTAACTTCCTCCATTGATTTGTGGTTTCAATTTGCCCCCACGCGACGTTCTCAAGCGCCATTCCATCATAATAAGCCATCAAAAAAGCATCTACAAGTACATTTCCTATTTGCATTGCCCCTGAAACATCCGGTTCCTTATTTAGCTCAAAAACAACATCACTTTTAAATTCACTCAAGTCACAAATTTTATCTATCTTGCAATACGAGGAATTTCCAAAATCAACTATCCGGTTCAAATCTTTAAAAGTATTCTTGAAGTCTATGCTTTTTAATTTCTCCCGTATATCCTTTATGATTGTGTTCTTGAAGTCTGAAGACGTGTTTCTAATGATTGGATTGAAAACTGGATCCATTTCAGTGATATTCTTGTAGTAAACACTGACACAGTCACCAAAAGCTCCTTCCACGAATGATTTAGCTGTTTCTTTGGTTCTCTGTCTAGTATTAGCGTATACAAAGGCATGTTCTTCTGGGCAATTGTTGTCAAATAGCTTCTGTTCGATCATCCAGTCAGAAAAATACTTCCCCATGTAACGTTCGAGTTGCCGCCCTTTCGGGGTCAAGAATCCCGGGTCACCGTTCCAATCCGGCCACTTTTTTGGTGTTAAAAAGTCTATATTCGTAGTTAACGGTGTTCGTATATGATGTCTCGAAAACATAAGCACTTGTTTTAACTCATATCCAAGTACATGGACAAAGAATAGAATACAAAATAGCAACTGTATAAACACGTTGAATTGGTTCGACATGCTCGCTGCTTGGTTGTTCGATGGATACTAAATCAACATCTTTGGTATAGATTTGAATCTTATTATAGCCAATGCAATGAAAGTGAAATACTTCAGCGTAGACCTGTTTAGGTTTTTGAGCTACTTGGCGTAGAACGTCGTTATAGATTAGATTAGACATAATTATTTCATAATATAAATAACTATTACTCCCTGTTAAAATGGCTTGTTTTAGCAATAGCCGTAAAATCTATCCATACTAATATTATAAATGCGAAAGTGTGTCTGTCTGGCTGTCTGCCTGTCTGTCTGTTACCTCTTCACGCTTAAACCGCTGAACCGATTTGGATGAAATTTGGTATGGAGATAGTTTGAGTCCCGGGGAAGGACATAGGCTACTTTTTATACCGGAAAAATGCCCTTATCCGCGATAAACGAATTTAAGGCGGACGAAGTTTCGGATAGAAGCTAGTATTAAATCTTTTACGCAAAATAATGGATTTATCACTAAGAAGTGCGCAATTAATTGTTTTGTTCAATTTTAATGTGCAATAAAGAGCTTATAACTTACATAAGTGTTAGAATGAATTGAAAATGTGCTTCTTGTAAGTCTCTGTTTTGAAGTTTGTCCATTATTGACCGAGCGAGCGTTGCGAGCGAAGCGTCTCTGCTTCAGCTTGGGCACGATTGGAACGTGCCATCCCTCTCGATCTCATGTTAACCTGTATTTGAGTGAGCGAGATAGTGCCACACGAACTTCAAATTTCAGAGTAGCGCTTCAGAGAGATTACCAAGGGGTTACTCCGAAAAACGGAGTTCGTATGGCGCCATCCCGCTCACTCACAATTTTTTTACATTAACCATGAATCAAATCAGAAGAGAAGAGGCAATGAAGCGTAAATGCCGAGATCATCGTCACGGTGACGCGACTCGCGAGTCGATAACCGTAATAAAATTGCTATAAAAAGATTACAGTGTACGTACACCCCATTGAAAGTTTTACAACTTAACTAAATGTTTGAACGACAGCTCGTTGTAGGTGGATGGCGCCACTCTAGTATGGCTAGTGACGTATTTCCAATAGGGAATATGCATGCATTTTTATTTTTGCTTTATTAAAAGCTCATTCATGTAACAAACAGTAGACAAAAATATTTTTTCGAATAGCTATAAAAATAAAATAACCAAGATATAAGCCATCAAACATTTCATTCTATCTGTTTCTTGCAAAACAGAATTTAACATGGAGTTTATATGGTCGGAGTGCACTGTGACGTAACAGTGCACTCGGACCTCTCTGTCTAATTACTAGTTTAAAATGCCTATATTATGCGTATTTCTTGGCCGATTTAAATTTCAATTTCACACTTTGAAATAGTTTTTTCGGTATTTTGATATTTAGCCAAGAAAAGCGATAAAAAAATTCGTGCATGTACCCTATTGTTTGCCAACCTTTACATGACGCGTCGTCATTGTCATGGCCAACGGCACAGAACAAGTAATAATACAAGTACAGAAATTTCACTTCCTCGTAAAAACGCTGTTTACGCATGAGAAACGTGCCTACTATGTGCCCAACTATATGCCTCTCTGACTATCGTATAACTTGTATTCATTCGCACGCGGCACGTGTAGTGCTATGGTTGTCACGCCAGGAATACATCAATGAGGACAGAAAGTGTTGTAGCTTACCAGATGTCGTTTGGGTAAAGTGAACCGACATTAAGTACAGTCGGCATCAAAAGTATCTGACGATTTTACTACTGGAATATGTCAAATTGAGGCTGACTGTACAAGCTACTTCACATGTCAATTAAAACGACAACTTAGCCGTTTTGTAGTTTTCGCACATAACATAGTGATAAAAAAGACATATTTAATTTACATTTATTTAATTAAAAAATTCTTATGCCATCCTTAAAAGCAAATAAAGATAACAGGATAGGAAAGGATAGGATAGGATGTTGTGAGTTGTGTGAGCTTACTATGGATTCCACAAAAAAGATACAAATTTTATAATCTGAAACAAATATAGGTATTTGCAATTGTGTGACTTTAATGTAATAATGAACCTATTTATTATTATTATTATTATATATGACGCGAAAAATCCACCTCCGCATACCTACCTAATAACCGCGGTAGTTTAAAACAATGCAAGTTAAGGTAAAGTGTTTTATCTTTTGTACACACACTGTAAGTACCTACTGTGTACTTCTATAGATGCTTAAATCTTATTAATTAACGGTTTAAGTCACGTAAAACACAGTTTGATAATAAACAAGTACCTACTTCTTAAGTAATAACAAAAATAATGTTCACAATTTGACAAAAAAAAGAGTACTTTCTGTCCTTATAATATGTATTCAAACATCCATTTACAGAACAATTCACGTAACCTCTTTTCAAAGTGCATTTCATGGCGCTTTTATAATCAATTGTTAAGGTAAGTATATCTATCAATACGACACGCTCCGAGACCGATCGATCCAGACGGCAGATCGTAGCGTACGCATGCTTACTCGCTCGGCGCCAGCCCCGGACTGATTGCCACAACCAGTGTGACCAGATTTAAATTGAGCATAATGCTAGCTGCTCGGGTAAATTCTGCTAACGATTGAACTCAAATTTTGTATGAAAATATATAAAATAAAAACGCTCATGACTCATGACCGATTGTTTTTATTATTAATAATAATCACAATTTAAGTATATTTCTTTTATTAATAATCATAACTCAGATAACCTAATCTAACCTATTAATTTGGCATATTAACATCTACATTTTTATACAGAGTCTTTGAGTTTCCTGCACTGACTAACATATTTTTGGATGGTGTGAAATTCACACACCCATCCTGCTCTTTCACAGCTTTTACTAGTTTTTGAGTAAAATACCTGTGACATATGGAAGGACGGAGATGACGAAACTATAAAGGTTTAGTTTTTGCCATTTATAAATCACTGCTTTAAAAAAATACATAGAACTAAATATATTAAAACTAAAAGCTAAAAATAAAACTATTAAGTATGAAATTTGAACGTACCATCTTGTCAAGTGACATGACATCTGTCACTTTTGTTTCTTATCTGTGAATTTACGTTCGCAGTGTTTTTATTGATCTCAGGCGAAATACTTGAGGAAAAAAGTTATACTTGCCTTGCCCCTAACATATTCAAAACTGGAAAATTAAACACAAAACCTTGGTGAGTTGTGAACCAAAATGCAGTGTACCTAGTAATTTTAATCTTTAAGTTCCTCTAACAATGTTTTGTATTGTCAATGGAATGAGTTTGGTGTTCCTTGTTTTTGCTCTAGAATAAGCTAAATGGATAACAATTTATGTTTGTTACAGCAAATAAAGGCGCAACAATGCTACCGCGGCAATATTACAACGAGCAAGACATTCGAAAACGGCAAATAGACACTTTAAAAATATTCAACGATAATGTCATCGAAGTCACAGAAAACGCAGAATATAACGTAGATTTCGTTATTAACGGGAAGAATTTCAGCTTAAACGTGATACTAGGGCCGGAGTTTCCTAATGAAAAGCCAGTGATACTGATAAACCCTCCGTTGTCTCATCCGTGGGTGGCAGAGCATACCAACCAGGTTGTTGGAGCCCCAGGGTTGATTCAGTTTACGGTGCACTCGGACTTAGGAAGAGTAGTGCATGCGGTTATAAGGTAACTACTGGCTCTGACCAAACTTCACTAAAACAAAGAGTAAAATAAATAAATAATAATAAATAAATTTTACAGGACAATTTTTTACACAAATCAAACTATTCCCATGGTAAGCTCAATAAGTCTTATGAATACTAGACGGCGATATATTTAATAGATAATATTAAATTATATACATAGAAAACATCCAAGACTTAGGAACAAATATTTATGCTCTGCTCATCACACAAATATTTGCCCTTACCTGGATTTGAACCCAGGACCATCAGCTTCGCATCAACGTCCCACTGAGCTAAACCGGTTAGTAGTTGTTCACCAAGCAGGCTTTGTAGTAATATTTACAAAATAAATACAGAGGATGGTCAAAAAAGGTAGTACATGTTGTCTGGAAGAGATCGCTTTTTAGCGATAAGACCGCCTATTGCCTACCATATTTTTTCTTAAGGCTCTATTGTACTGTTTCTGTTGTTGGTGTGCAATAAAGAATTGTTGTATTTTATTGTAAACCCATGCACTTTCTCACTGACTGCCAATCTCTAATACATAACGGCAGCTGTGTATTGGGAAAACATTTAGTCTGTCCAGGAGAAGTACAGCCTCTAATAAACAAAATAAATGAAATTGTTTTATTTCAAAATAAATGATTTATGCGGATTGCCTCAATTCAGCCCATGTGGAAATCCGTTGAGGAGGCCTGTGTCCAGCAGTGGACGTCCTATGGCTGAAATGATGATGATGATGATTGCATTTTTTATTTAGCTCATACAATTGAGCTTCAAAATCATATCCAGAATCAAAAAATTCCATAATTTATTTTATTTTATTACTGTCAAAAAGTTCATTTTTGTGACAAGCTTTTATTGCCAACTGTACTTTTCTTTAAACATGCGTCAACTACTAACCGAGACGATTTTACAGAACCCAAACTCGGTTCGATTGAATTATTTTATTACAGAGTTCCTATGACCGCCTTCCTGCTCCATCATCAGATCAGCTTGATGGTATCATAAATATATAAATAAGACAGACAAAAATCGACCTAGTCCCAAACTAAGCAAAGCCTGTACTATGGGTCCCGGGCGACAATACATACTATTGCATTGTCACCAAACTTACATAAGTATGCCAAATTTTAGCGCAATTGGACCCGGAAATACATAGTTACATTGCAAGTTAAATAAAAGCTTGTAAAAAATACATGATTTTTGTCAATCCTGTTCTTAAAATAATAAATACAACAACAAACAATGTGTATTTCAGGGAACTGCAAAAAGCAGTGCCACACAGCACAGTGCTGGAAGAGGAGTCTTCGCAGAGCAGCCCCTCCCATTCCAGCTCGCACGCCCTGTTGTTCCCCGAGCTGGGTGAGCTGACCATTGACGAGCTCCACGAGATACTGGAGAACCCTGACCTGCAGGTACTACACCAAGTAAACCTATATACATACATATTTTAGAATTGGTCCTATTTTTTTTTGACGTGACAACGTCTTGTAAATCATGACTCATTGTCACGAGCCACTTGTTACAATAAATTTCTTTCCTGAGTGCTACAATGTGCTATATAACAACGTATGTGATGATTGCCATTTCGCTTGCGGTGGCGATGGCAATTGTGAAGGCGATTGCGATTGCGATGAGAATGATGATGATATTGATGATGAATGCCGGTTGCACGCACGAAAAAGCATAACTCATTGTCACGTTCCGCGTGCAAGCGAGAGTTCTTGTAAAACGTTACGATGCGTTACATAGGCGGGAGGGGAGGTTTGAACTACGCATTACGTAACATTGTTTTTTTAACCCTTTAGAA
The DNA here is from genome assembly GCA_905404275.2 of Hedya salicella. Taxonomy (NCBI): domain Eukaryota; kingdom Metazoa; phylum Arthropoda; class Insecta; order Lepidoptera; family Tortricidae; genus Hedya; species Hedya salicella. The sequence continues at coordinate 7,936,923 of FR990099.1, forward strand.
CGTTTTTATTATTTAAAACGTTTTTTTTTCACAATTTCGAATGGAATGACCACTTGAAAATTTTTGGTGAAAATAGTAACGTTTCACTAGGGGGGCGGGTACAGAAAACACATTACGGCGCGTTACATGGAGGTGGGAGAGGGTGGGTCAATAATATCCAAAAATTGCGTGACCTAATACTTCAACACTCCCAGTATGTCAATTACACCAATAACTAAGGGCACTTTATCAGGTGATGTAATATATACATAAGTCTCTGGTCCCATTACATTTACAGTAAACATAGCCTATACTTTAATTTGTGTTGTCAAATAGGACAAACTGCTGGAAACCACGCCTCAGCTCCTGGCACTGTCCCTGGAAACGGAAGAGCTGATGCTGGGCATCGAGAGGATAGCCAGGGACAACCTGGCAGAGCAGCGGCGCCTCGACGAACTGAAGACCGACGTGGTCGACCGGATATCCGCGCTCGTGCAGATGAAGATCGGCTACGAGGAGCTGCACGCGAGGTCAGAAACGCTTTTAGTCGGTGCCGACGCACCGCAAAAGTCTATGTAGGTTAGTTCCTACGTTGAAAACGTGCTTACCCAGAATCGACTAATATCAAACTGCTGATTAGTCGGCGCCGACGAACCCATATAATTATAATTAGAATAGTTTCGTCATGTCCGTCCGTATGTCATAGGCATTTTTCTCAAAAACTACAAGATGTACATTGATGAGGAGTATAGGTGTCTTGTGTAAGCCACTACTTAGTTTAATTATAAAATATGGAGGGGCTCCCCCACTCCATACATGTATGCGAATTTGAAAAAAAAAAAACAGCAAATATCTCATAATCGCTTTCAAAATAATATAATTCGCTTGTGTGTCCTCCTCCCCCTCTATTTTCTAAAGCTTATGTCCAAAAAATGTGAAAGAAATTACCCAGATAAAACTGAAAAAATACTTTAACGAAAATTCTTTTCAAAGTGATCAGATATACCGTTTTTGAGTTATTGCAAAAAAACTGCGCTTCTCAGCGAAAGGACGTAAGTGCCGTGGAGATACGCTCTTTTGCTAGTGCACTTATTCAAATCGTATTTTTTTCATCTGTGGTGCATTTTTCGTATGAACGACTGCGGAACCCTACACTGAGCATGGTCCGACATGCTCTTGACCGTTTTTTTTTGCCTTTAGGTTCACTGTTGATGCCCAGGTACCCAGGTACCAAATATTGTTGAAATCCGTTTAACCGAAATGGCGTGGTGAAGCCACAACGACACATACAAACATACAAAAAATTAAAATAAATCGATTCAGTGACCTCCAAATAGTCCTTTACAATAGTTTGATTTTATATATCAAATCAAATAAAATCAAAATATCTTTTTTTCAAGTAGGCCTAGATACAAGCACTTTCGAATTGTCAGTTACTTTGAGAGAAGTCTGCTGGGAGACATACAATATGATCCAACATTTGTTGGAAGGATTGGGGAAAACCCAGAAAAACCTAATCAGATCATTTAACTTAAGTATAACATTATTGATAAAATTATCATTTTAAAAATTAAAATAATTAATAAGATAAATCCCAAAAGGATAGTCAATAAAAAAAATCTAGAATGTGTGTAGAATAAAATTCTAAATGTCACAGATTGTATATCTTCAATGTACAGACATTTAATTGTTACAACTTTACAATAGTATAGTCATATTTATACATTCAATGTTGTTGTTCACAGGCACCAGAGGCTGTCAGAAGAGTATGACCCTCACCGCATCAGGGACTGTGTGAAGGCGGCCGCCATGAAAGCCGACGAAGACGCCGAAGCGATCGCCGAACAATTTCTAACTGGTGAGTAGATCCATCCAGGATCCATTTTTAGGGTTCCGTACCTCAAAAGAAAAAAACAGAACCCTAATATGATCTCTTCGTTGTCCGTCTGTGAGAGCCAATTTGCTCTGAAACTGAAAGAATAATTTAAAGATTGATTATAATTGTATTGTATTTATCTATTTGTATTTTAATATAATATGTGTGTATGTATATAAATATATATACGTATATATCCCCATATTGACTTGTTGATTTGTGTCTCTTTTCTTTACTTTTTTTTTGTATTCTCAACATTAATGATCCTGCACTAACTACTAGTTTCTGTTTGGCCCTATGGTTGACTGGTAGAGAATGCCTTAAGGCATTAAGTCCGCCATTTGTAACAGTTTGTATTGTGCAATAAAGGTTAAATAAATAAATAATAATATATCAAATTAGAAGGTGCAACTTCGTCCGCGGAGGCGAAAAAGTAGTCGAGTAAAAAGTATCCTATAATGAACTGTGAATGCCTATTATGTCTGTACGAAAAATAGTTGAAATCCACATTTGGCATTTGGTGGCATTTGGCGTCATCACGCTACAACGACACATTTTACCCAACTACGCTGAAGGGGAAAAAAAGCTGTTATGATTTATCTCCTTCGCGATCAAAGTTACGGGTATTTTCTATTTATATTCCTTATTGGTATGGATTTATTTTTAAGGCTGTTTATTCTCTTATTGATAAGAGTGTTTAATAATACATCATGGATTTTGTAGTGTTCGGACACTCCGTCCGAACCATATCAAAACTTATAAAAGTAAAAATATAATAAAAGAAAAAGGAGCTAAACAGTAATTGTAAAACAGTGTCCCGGTAAAAGTACGAGTTGGTTCACTGCCGTTTCACCGAATACATTTTTGGCAAATGTTTCATTTGACAAATGGTTCATTTCCCAGATTTTCTCTGAAACCATATTTTTTTCAGAATTTTCATGAAACATACCTAACCTACCGTATTCTATACAACCATAAGAAAATACACCGAAAAAAAAATTTTGGTTTTGGAGAAAATCGAGGGTTCGGAAATGAACCATTTGTCAAATGAAACATTTGCCAAAAAATAATTTGGTGAAACGGCAGGACACCATATGAGTTATTTGGTTTCCGTCTGGGACGTACAGTCAGCATCATATAGTTCGTGACACTCAAAGCCACCAAATTATTATACATTATGTTAGTTGAAATAAGAGTGTGTGTGTTCGAAACTATTTTACTCCAGTCCTTTTACGGCCCGCTGGCTGGCGAAATGGAAATAATTGATAATAGCTGAGTTTTCCAGTGTTAAGGGTACATATAAATTCTAGTAATTATGTATATCTCTAATTCAGCATAGCAAAAAAATTAAATACTTAATTGACTCATTCAATTAAGTATTTAATTTTTTTTTTAAATCCAGAAAATTTTGAAAAAAGTATTTTTACTTCATATTTTCTTCTGTTTCCGCTTATAATCTGTTAATATATAATACATATCAGCAAAGTCATACATTTTGTTGATTTAGTGGTTTTTCCTGTAATTTTTTTGTGAGATTTAAATTTTTACTGATAATAGATAAAAATATTCTTACGCATACATATTAAAAATACTATTACCATTTTTTTGAAAAATTGCATATTTTGACACTCATTTTATATATCTACTTCCGGGTCGAAATTTTGTTGGACCCATGAATGTAGTGTCTTTTAATCTATACTATTATAAAGTTGTAAAAATGGCATGTCTGTACTTTGAAGATAATAAAGAAATGATTGTTATGGACTATTTGGAGGTCACTAAAACGAAATATATATTTTTTGAATTTGTTGTATGTTTGTATGTGTTGTTGTGGCTTCATCACGCAAAATCGGCTAAACGGATTTCAACAATTATTGGTACACGGGTAGCTGGGTATCTCCAGATGGTTATGGGATGCTTTTCATCCGACTACGCTAAAGAAAAAACGAGGGGTTATGACTTTTTCTCCTCCGCGAACGAAGTTGCGGGCATCTGCTAGTATGGTATAAAATTGGAATAAAAAATCAAGCTATTAAGAATTAATGTTTTGCGAAACCGTAAAATGGCTGGAGTATTGGGCAGCTTTGGGTGTCACTGTCTATTTGATAGTGAGTATACATGGATGCGTGTCCGCAGGCCAGCTGCCGGTGGAGGCGTTCATCGCTCGCTTCGCAGAGAAGCGTGCGGCGGGGCAGGCGCGGCGCGCACGCGCAGAGAGACTCGCGCTCCAGCTCGCGCAGCTGCAGCGCGCCACCACGTGAGTCGTGAGCGCAGCCTCGCGCTCCAGCTCGCGCAGCTGCAGCGCGCCACCACGTGAGTCGTGAGCGCAGCCTCGCGCTCCAGCTCGCGCAGCTGCAGCGCGCCACCACGTGAGTCGTGAGCGCAGCCTCGCGCTCCAGCTCGCGCAGCTGCAGCGCGCCACCACGTGGGTCGTGAGCGCAGCCTCGCGCTCCAGCTCGCGCAGCTGCAGCGCGCCACCACATGAGTCGTGAGCGCAGCCTCGCGCTCCAGCTCGCGCAGCTGCAGCGCGCCACCACGTGAGTCGTGAGCGCAGCCTCGCGCTCCAGCTCGCGCAGCTGCAGCGCGCCACCACGTGAGTCGTGAGCGCAGCCTCGCGCTCCAGCTCGCGCAGCTGCAGCGCGCCACCACGTGAGTCGTGAGCGCAGCCTCGCGCTCCAGCTCGCGCAGCTGCAGCGCGCCACCACGTGAGTCGTGAGCGCAGCCTCGCGCTCCAGCTCGCGCAGCTGCAGCGCGCCACCACGTGAGTCGTGAGCGCAGCCTCGCGCTCCAGCTCGCGCAGCTGCAGCGCGCCACCACGTGAGTCGTGAGCGCAGCCTCGCGCTCCAGCTCGCGCAGCTGCAGCGCGCCACCACGTGAGTCGTAAGCGCAGCCTCGCGCTCCAGCTCGCGCAGCTGCAGCGCGCCACCACGTGAGTCGTGAGCGCAGCCTCGCGCTCCAGCTCGCGCAGCTGCAGCGCGCCACCACGTGAGTCGTGAGCGCAGCCTCGCGCTCCAGCTCGCGCAGCTGCAGCGCGCCACCACGTGAGTCGTGAGCGCAGCCTCGCGCTCCAGCTCGCGCAGCTGCAGCGCGCCACCACGTGAGTCGTGAGCGCAGCCTCGCGCTCCAGCTCGCGCAGCTGCAGCGCGCCACCACGTGAGTCGTGAGCGCAGCCTCGCGCTCCAGCTCGCGCAGCTGCAGCGCGCCACCACGTGAGTCGTGAGCGCAGCCTCGCGCTCCAGCTCGCGCAGCTGCAGCGCGCCACCACGTGGGTCGTGAGCGCAGCCTCGCGCTCCAGCTCGCGCAGCTGCAGCGCGCCACCACGTGAGTCGTGAGCGCAGCCTCGCGCTCCAGCTCGCGCAGCTGCAGCGCGCCACCACGTGAGTCGTGAGCGCAGCCTCGCGCTCCAGCTCGCGCAGCTGCAGCGCGCCACCACGTGAGTCGTGAGCGCAGCCTCGCGCTCCAGCTCGCGCAGCTGCAGCGCGCCACCACGTGAGTCGTGAGCGCAGCCTCGCGCTCCAGCTCGCGCAGCTGCAGCGCGCCACCACGTGAGTCGTGAGCGCAGCCTCGCGCTCCAGCTCGCGCAGCTGCAGCGCGCCACCACGTGAGTCGTGAGCGCAGCCTCGCGCTCCAGCTCGCGCAGCTGCAGCGCGCCACCACGTGAGTCGTGAGCGCAGCCTCGCGCTCCAGCTCGCGCAGCTGCAGCGCGCCACCACGTGAGTCGTGAGCGCAGCCTCGCGCTCCAGCTCGCGCAGCTGCAGCGCGCCACCACGTGAGTCGTGAGCGCAGCCTCGCGCTCCAGCTCGCGCAGCTGCAGCGCGCCACCACGTGAGTCGTGAGCGCAGCCTCGCGCTCCAGCTCGCGCAGCTGCAGCGCGCCACCACGTGAGTCGTGAGCGCAGCCTCGCGCTCCAGCTCGCGCAGCTGCAGCGCGCCACCACGTGAGTCGTGAGCGCAGCCTCGCGCTCCAGCTCGCGCAGCTGCAGCGCGCCACCACGTGAGTCGTGAGCGCAGCCCGACCGCTGCCCTGCGTGTGCTCCGGGGCAAACACGCGCCACGCTACATCGCGACCTAGCGCTTGATAAACTTTTACACCTCGCTCACTCAATATTACAGGGTTCTATGTTTCACTTTTAACGAATTGAAGTTGTCATAGTTACTGGTGTGCGTATTGCGGAAACTTTCCAAAATAGGCCTGTTAAACAGATAAGTTAAAAATGCTTAAAAAAAGTCTTATAAACATGTAAGTTAACCCTAGACTTAAGACCTTTCTAAACATTTTAGAAAGTTTCCGCAATTTGCGCATCAGTAGTTATAGTGGCATAAAGTCAAATTTGATATACCCCGAAAACGTATAAAACCCTGTAATATTGGGCCAGCGACATGTAGATGGAGTCGCCCTTAATAATCAATGTACGAGTACATCGCACATGCGTCATATTATCATTTGCATCATCAGCATTTTACTTTGTATAGCTTTCCGCTAGTCAATAAATCAGTTCACGTTCGCTAATTATAAGTGTGCACACAATCCATAGGTCGCTGGTTCAGATCCGGCTCGAAGGACCACATTAATGTACGGGCACTTGTCTACACGTACATTGCTTGATAGGTATCTTGATATTTGGTTGGAACACGAAAGTCTGTTTTCTTGATAAATTCGATTTATTTTACTTGATAGGTGTGCACACTTATAATTAGCGAACGTGAACTGATTTATTGACTAGCGGAAAGCTATACAAAGTAAAATGCTGATGATGCAAATGATAATATGACGCATGTGCGATGTACTCGTACATATTCCGGGGCGAGAAGAGATGAGATAAAAATATAAATCTGATACAAAAAATAGATTAAAATTACAATGAATTAAAAGTTACTACTTTAAAATTAGGAGACGTGGCTTTATCTGTTCGCGAAGTATTTTTTGTTTCGCTGCCTCCTGCGTCGTTGTGTTGGCTAGTTCCGGCGGCTGCGGGAGCGCGCGGGTGGGCGCGGGGCGCGGGCGGGTCGGGGCCGGCCGCGGGCTCGGGGGCGGCCGGAGACGACGTCGGCGGCACCCTCCACTTAACTCGACGTATTATGAAGCATAATGCTACTGCTCCGATCACTCCAAGTATCACGTATATCATGGCATAATGATGAATGTCGTGGTACGATATCTTCTCCGATGTGATCTCGACTTTTTTCAATTTTTCGATTTTTTCTCCGAGCTTTACTGTTTCTTTTTGTAAATCTTCCGATTCATTTTTCGCTTGAATATGCGGGATGCTGATGTTGATGACGTGATTTATGGGAGCGATAACAGGATTGTATAATTCAGGTTTTATTTTAATTTCCGACCAGTGAGGTTTGTGCGGGAAAATTGTGAAATTATCTGTCTTGATAATGCAGCCGTGACCTATGTTAATCAGTCCGGCGTTCGTCAACTGATGAGCGGTTACTTGATCCGCGCATAGTGTCCGAACCTGACACCGCTCGCAACAGAAGTAAATGTAAGTATTTAATGCGTTACTTTCTTGCCAGTCGTTTTTACATGATGCGTTGACCGTTTTGCATTCTGAGTTTTCCCTCTTGCAAAAACTGTTATCGTCTTTCAATTGATAGACAGGTTTCTTGATGTTACAAAAATAAGCGTCGGATACTATTGCGCATGTATTGACGTCATATTGCGACATGGGTATGTAGGTATCTTTCTTCATGTTGATAGATACGTAGTCGGATACGGGTAAAATAGCCATAAATTTTCTACCGATTTTCTTGGGTACCGGGATTATCTTCAGAAGTTCATAGGTATCTCTACTGATAAGGGGTACCCTTAACTCGAAGATGAGGAAGTTTTCCATCATCCTTGTCTTCACTTTCAACAGGTCAAATATCTTGCGCAGGTCAGAGTGTAAGTTATCAATTGGCAAAGACACATCTCTTGGTAGTGTGCTTGCTATTGTACTTAGCTCGTTAATAAGTTGTTCCGGAGTCAGCAGGTGTAAGTTGAAACGTCCATGATAAATATCAGTGATGGTGTCCAATAATACGTTTTGGATTCCCTTTAAGTTATAAAGCATGTTACTAGCTATAGTGGCTCCTATGTTGAAGTCATTAATAATGTTGTTTGTTTGGAATTTATCTTGTAAATTCTTGAATGCGTCGTCTAAATTGTTCATGTGTTGATGTATCATTTTATGCTGTTGATTCATAGTTTCTTCTGTGCGTTTGAGTAAGTTATATTCTGCTTCTACGATGGATGTTTGATTTTTCCAAAGAGTGGCCATATGTTTCGCGTCGTCTCGTAAAAGTGAAATATCTTTCTGATATTGTTCGGCGAACCTTTCATCTAGTACGCCAAAGAGACTGTTAGCGATGTAACCGACACCGTCGATAAGGCCGCGTCGCTGACGTAGCGCGGGTCGCGTGCTCGAGTGCTGACTGAGTAACATCTGGTTGTAGTACTCAAGTTCGGAGAATCCGTGACGTAGTTGTAGTGATATTATGTCACAATGTATTTGAGTTTTTATCGTTTCGCATGTATTTTTAAGAAATTTTGTATACTTTTGGAATGCGTTCATTGCTTCCCAATACGGCTCCATGTTATAATAAACGATGAGTTTCCATTCGTCTCGGATTAGCATCATGTCTGCCATTTTATCGAAGTAAAGACCTTGTGTTTCACGGAATGGCATAATGTTGACGTCGCACTGGCCACTTGAAAGGCATGATAAAAATAACATCAGTGCGGCAAACGTTGATGATAGTGTATATTTGGCTTTGATTGTGTTCGTTTTTTGAGGTGTTCTGCGTAGATTTTCCTTGTTGTCATCTTTACCACGTGAAGGCTGTTCTTGATTCGTTTCATCTTCATTGTGCTCTGACAGGAGCGACAGCTTTGCTATCGGACGTTTTAGGGTTCCACTTTTCGTTCTTAGTGTCACCACACGCACATATTGATCTTGTCCTGGGTGTAACTCTATAACCCTGCCCATAGTCCACTTGCCGGGTGGTAGGTTGTCATCATGAATGAGCACAACGTCGTTAATATTGATATTAGGATGCGGTTTTCTCCACTTGCTTCTTGTGTTTAACTGTGTTAAATATTCCGTGCGCCATCTTTTCCACAGGTCTTGAAGTATTTTTTGAGTGAGTTGCCATCTTATCCGTAGATCACTTTCCGTTTCTATCAATGTTAGAGTGGGTCCACTATTTAGAAAATGAGCCGGCGTTAAGTAATTAATATCGTTCGGGTCTTCAGACAACGCACAGAGTGGGCGCGAGTTGAGGCAACCCTCAATTTGAGCTAAGAGAGTGTTAAATTCCTCATATGTAAGCTTCTGCTCACCGATAACTCGTTTAAGATGGAATTTAAATGCGCGCACAGCACTTTCCCACAACCCTCCAGCTGTGGGCCATGCGGGGGCGTTGAAGTGCCAAGTGATCTCCATGTCTGATATTTGCGCCATAAAGTCTTCATTCATGATGTGTTGGATTTCTTGATATTGTTCTTGCAGTACCCTGCTTGCCCCAAGGAAATTCCGTCCTTGATCTGAATATACGTGCAACGGCGCTCCTCTTCGAGCAGACATCCGGCGGAGAGCTGCTATGAAACCTGAGGTAGTCAGATCGGACACCAATTCTAAATGGACAGCTTTCGTTGCCATACAGACAAACACACACACGTATCCTTTGGTGGTCTTGATACCACGACCCTTGCTAGCCTTTAGGAACACGTGACCAGTGAAATCGACACCAGTGTAAGCAAATGGGCGAGACGGATTGCTTCTTGCTGCAGGTAAGTCTCCCATAACTTGCTCTTGCAGACTTGCTTTTTGCTTCTTACAGCTTACACATCGTCGAATATACAGCTTTGTTGCGTTGTTCCCACCAATAATCCAATATTTGTATCTGATGAAGTTGAGAGTAATACGGGCTCCACCATGAAGTACGATCTTATGTGCATAATCTATAATAAGTTCCGTCAAACGGTGTCTGTGCGGCAAAATTATTGGATGCTTCATGTCATACGATATATATGCATGTCTTAGTCTGCCTTTGACGCGGAGAATGCCTTCTTCGTCAATAAATGGACATAAATCTGAGATATTACTCTTAGACGAGACTGTGCCACTCCTCTTCAGGTCTTGTAGTTCATCTTGAAATTCATTATTTTGGACCCGTTTGATGATCATATCCTTTGCGTTTCGCAGTTCCGATATTGTAAGAAACTTGTCAGTTTTTCTATCTTGTTTTTTAGTTATGAATCGACGAACCCATGCCATAACATGTACGAGTTTTGTAAACGAACTGTATTTGTTAATTAAGCTATCAACAATACTATCTCCGGTTTCGTTGTTTACGACCGCATTAACTTGTATCCGTATGTTTTTCTGTTCTTCATCTGTGGTGTATGTTCTGGCTGTGTCTTGTTCCTCTGGTTTGAATGTGGATAACCAGGTAGGTCCTTGCCACCACAGATGATGTTGGCTTAATTGCGAGGCAGTGAGGCCTCTGCTTGCGCAATCTGCGGGATTTTCCGCCGACTTCACGTAACGCCAGCATTCCGATGGTATTATTTCTGTGGTTTGTCGCACCCTGTTGGCGACAAAGGTCTTCCAGCGACTCGGGTCCCCTTGCAGCCACCCCAAGACAGCTGTAGAGTCTACCCAACCATAGACCTTGATATTATGGTTGGCTAAACATTCCTTGACCTTGACCATCAAGTTGGCAAGTAAGAGGGCACCACACAACTCTAGTTTTGGTAACGATATCGTCTTGTTATTCGGTACCAGTCTTGATTTTGCTGCTAACAGAATAATATTCGATTGCTCCTGAATGTTGATTCTGCAATAAATGCAACAATCATATGTTTGAAGTGTTGCGTCACTGAAGCCGTAAAGGTGAATTTCGCTTGAAGCATCCGTGCCGAGCCATCGCGGTATTTTATATTTATTTATGTTGCTATTTAGGTCTTGCTTGATTTTTATCCACTCTGTGTTGATGTCATTAGGAATCTTGTCATCCCATTGTAGAGAACTTTCTTTCCATAGCTTCTGAAATAGCAGCTTCAATTTGGTGGAAACTGGGGTAAGCCACCCCACGGGGTCAAATAATTTTGAAATGTCTGATAGCAGTTGGCGTTTCGTAGTGCCCTTGTTGGTATCAGGTGATTTTTCAATTTTTGAATGAAAGTGGAATATATCTTGTGCGGGATCCCAGTTCAACCCTAACGTCTTTCTTGATTCCGCCTCCTTGAAAATGTAATTATTTTCAGCCACGGTATCTTCACCGATCTTTTGAACAAATCCGTGATGATTCGACATCCATTTTCTCAGAAAAAAGCCTCCTGACTGCAGAAGCTGTTGCAATTCTTGCTGCAATTTTATAGCTGATTCGACGGAATGGGACCCGTGAAGGAGATCATCCATGTAGAAACACTCCTCCAGTACATGTGCGGCTTCAGGGTAGTTCGATCTTTCGTCATGTGCAAGCTGCTTTAGAGTCATCATAGCTAGAAAGGGAGCGGCTTTGAATCCGTATGTAACTGTGGTTAGTTGGTATTCTTGTAATATTTCGTGTGGCGTGTCTCTCCAAATAATCTTCTGTAAATTTTGGTCTTCTTCATGAATCCGTATTTGGCGAAACATTTTTTCCAAATCGGCAATAAAACAGATTCGATGCTGTCTCCATTTTAAAATTAAAGATAAGAGGTCCTTTTGAAGATTTGGGCCCTTGTGCATAAGATCATTTAGACTTACACCCGTTGACGTCAATGCGGACCCATTAAAAACCACCCTTAATGCCGTTGTAATAGAGTCGTTTCTTATGACGCAATGGTGAGGTAGATAGCACTCTCGTGTTTTGTTCTGTTGTGCTATCGGCGCTGGTTTCATATGACCGAGAGATAGGTATTCATGTATAAACGATTTATATTGTTGCGCAATTTGTCCATTCTTGATGAATTTGTTTTCTAATTGTCGGAATTGCATTACGGCTTTGTTTTTAGAATTTCCCAATCTCTTCAAACTTGTATCTTTGAAGGGTATTCTTACTTGATATCTTCCATTTGGCAGCCTTGTTGTTGTTGATCGATAAAACATGATACATTCATCTTCTTCGCAGGTATAGGGCGTATTTTCGGGGATGTCCTGTATTGTCCAAAATTTCTGTATGTCTTCAATATTATTTAACACCATATTACAATGGAACCCTTGCTGTACTTTGCCGGATAAAATATATCCCAGACGAGTTTGTTGAGCAATAAAGGGTATGTCATTATTCTTGTGAATGCCTTCCATGATAATATTTGCATATACCTCTGCTCCTAATAACAGGTCGATCGAGTTGCTGATGTAGAATTTTGGATCCGCAAGAGGTATGGTATTTAAAAGGTCCCATGTTGGTTTCGAAAACGTTGAATTTGGCAAGTTTCTTGTTAAACTTTTCATGATGAACGCGTCGGTATTAAATGAGTACTCCTGGTCTGACGATAGACAATTTAAGTTCATCTTCCCTTTACAAATGTTGTCATTAGTGCCGACTCCTGTGATCACGCCCTTACATTTGTGACGTGGCAACCCTAATTGTTGGGCCGCGTTCTCCGAAATCAGGCAAATTTGAGATCCCTGATCTATAAGGGCTCGCATGGTGCGGGGTGCCCCATCAGCTCCCAGGACCTTGATCATAGCTGTGGCTAAGAGTATTTTTGGTTGTTCATCGCCGTCATTTTGTTGCGCCACGTGTGACCCAGTTCCTTGTTGACGTGTTTGGCTTCCGTGCGCATTTTGATTGCGAAATACGTCGTGCAATAGTGTATTATGATACCCATTGCATTCTTGACAACGTTTTACAGTATTACAAGGTTTTCCATTATGATTATATAGACAATTATTGCAAAGATTGAGTTTCGCAATTGTTGTTCGTTTAAGTCCCGGTGCCATTTCTTTGAACTCTGTACAGAAGTATATTCCATGGTCATTCTGGCAGACCGGACACTTCCGCTGGTACCCGTAGGAAGTTTTACTCGACGTAGCCTTGTTGCTTGTGAAATATTGTTTGAAACGGCTTGTTTTGAGCTGATTGTTGGATGTCGATGGTGCATTAAAACTAGGCTTGTTCACAACGGCTTCTTGCTTGCGCCGTGACGATTCCATAGCTGTAAATTTGCCTTCCAGAAACGACAAAAACTCCTTTAACGATGGCAGATCTCGGGGCTGTTTTAATGACGCCATGTAGTCGTTATGGGTTTCGGCATCTAATTTTTGTGTTAATAAATGGACTAATATCGGATCCCACGTGTCAATATTGACGCCTAAATTCTTGATACCATTTAGACTTTCAATAGTTACGTCATGAAGTCTCTTGAGATGACTCGATGCGACGTGTTGTATTACCGGCAGGCTCATGACGGTATTAATATGAGTCGTAAAAATAAGTTTCTTGTTATTGTATCGATGGTTTAATATTTCCCAGCATGTGACGTAATTATCAGAGCTGATGGGTAGGTGTTGTATAAGGCGCTCTGGTTCTCCTTTAATCTTGCTCTTCAGAAACTGCATTTTTTGTGCATTCGATAAACATGTATTTCTATGTATTGCTTCTGTGAAAAGGTCTTTGAACGACACCCATTGTTGGTAGTGGCCATGAAATATTGGAATATCTAAACGTGGGGTTGCTTGTTCCCTATGCGATGTCGACCACAACTTGCTGTTAATTTCCTTCTTCATCGTTGCGAAGTCATTTTCGTATTTTGTGAAAGATTTTTCGTAGTGCTCATCACTTCCATCGAGTTCACTGTCGATTTCCCAGTGCAGGGAGTCGATGGCAGCCCAACGTGAGCCTAGAGACTTGAGCAAATCTTCGAGCTCCCATTTCTCTTCTACGCCCTCCAGGTTCATATTTGTTAGTGTTCGAGATAACGCCTTAAAGTTGCTACTTTGTTTACGTAACATTTCATCTAGCTTGCTATGGTTTCCCCGGGAGGTAAACCCTTGATCAGCCTTCGCAGAGTCTTGCTCTGGGTTATCTCTGGATGTAAATACGTCTGAATTGGAGGGCCCTGGTGGTTGGTTCATGGGCGGTTGCCTGGACGGTGGTACAGGATAGCTGCTTGCGGGCGCGGGTTGTGTCGATTTTTGAATAAAGTCTCTTGTATCCAAATATAATTTCTGCGTCTCATCGTAGCAGTTCTTGAAGAAGTAGTCATGAGCAGGATCTCTAAAGTCACGTATCTGCTCGTCATTTTTACTAAACTCCTGCCAATGTAATTCTAAACTTTGTAGTCTCCTCTTGATGTGTTCTGAAGTCTTGCGATCTTGACCATCTTTCTTGAAGTTAATTTTCAGTTGTCGTATAGCGCCTTGTAGCTGAAGCTGACTTTGATACAATTCCTCCATATTATACGTTCTTGTTAACGAATAGAAACAAAATAAACTTGCTATTAGTGAGGATCTTGATAACTTTTATTTTCTTGTGTGTGAGACGTGTTTTCTCACCTTAATTTACTGACTTGTGTCGTGTTCACTAAACTTGCTTGAGTTCCTTGTATTGTTCGCGTCTTGCTTGCTGAGGATAGTAGTAAATAAGCCTTGATGCTTTAATCTTGATTTGATGCCTTGGTGCAGTTTGAGCAAACCTTGTTGTCTTACTCGATGACTTGATATTAAGTACTGTTAATGTACTTTCTCAAAGGGGACTGTCCTGCTAGTCCTGGTTTAGTGTTAATCGTATTCGTCCGCCTGATTTATGCGCCTTCTCAACTAAGTCGGTGGAACCCGCTGGTGGGAAGCCGACCAAGCCGATTCGCAACCAAACGAAATGAACACAAAAACACTTAACCCTAGAAGGTTCGAAGGACCATTAATGTACGGGCACTTGTCTACACGTACATTGCTTGATAGGTATCTTGATATTTGGTTGGAACACGAAAGTCTGTTTTCTTGATAAATTCGATTTATTTTACTTGATAGGTGTGCACACTTATAATTAGCGAACGTGAACTGATTTATTGACTAGCGGAAAGCTATACAAAGTAAAATGCTGATGATGCAAATGATAATATGACGCATGTGCGATGTACTCGTACAATCAATAAAAAAGTGCGGTTACATTTGTATCGTAGCACTGTTGAATCGATTCATACGCACGTTTATACCGATGCAAACTCACTGTTCAATCGATGCATACGCACGTTTGTACCGATCCAAACTCACTGTTCAATCGATGCATACGCACGTTTGTACCGATCCAAACTCACTGTTCAATCGATGCATACGCACGTTTGTACCGATGCAAACTCACTGTTCAATCGATGCATACGCACGTTTGTACCGATGCAAACTCACTGTTCAATCGATGCATACGCACGTTTGTACCGATGCAAACTCACTGTTCAATCGATTCATACTTACGTTTTTACCTATGCAAACGCGCTATTAAATCGATTCATGCGCACGTTTGTACCAATGCAAACTCACTGTTCAATCGATTCATACTCACGTTTGTATCGATGCAAACTCACTGTTCAATCGATTCATACTCACTTTTGTATCGTTGCAAACGCACTGTTGAATCGATTCATACGCACGTGACCAGTCTTCAGGAATTTTATTCACAAATCAGAAATTTTGTCTAATATTTAAAATGTATATCTGGTATACTTAGTTACATCCAGAAAAAACTGTTAATTTTCGAATAGCAAAACCTATCACCTTGAATCATAGCATACATTCGATTTAAATTAAAAAACACAAATCGGTTCTTCCTTTCAGAAGTTACATAGCCACACACAGGCAAGCATGCACACAAAATAAGCTAAACTTATTACTCCTCTCTTTTTTAGTCAGGGGTTATAAAGCATATTTTGTTACTGGGAATAAGGTAACACGCAACTTTGTTTCCGGAGGAGAAATAAGTCTAAAGTGTTTGTCTTCAGCGTAGTCGGATAGAAAGTATCCTATAACTATCTGTGGATGCCTATGTGCTACCTACATCCATTTAGCTGTTTTGACGCGATAAAGCTGCAACAACGACACATACAAACATACAAAAAATCCGAAAAAATATTTTTCGCTTCAGTAACCTTCAAATAGTAACACTGTAACACTTTTTTTTAAACATACAAACGTTTCATAATATTTTCTTCTGTTTCCACGATTATTACTCATTGAAATAAAACAATTTAACGGATTATAACGCGTATATTATCTGTCCACCCGTGACCATGGAAAGCTGGAAAGCTTCCGAAACGTCGGGAACTAAAATGAGATAATATACGCGATATAATCCGTTAAATTGTTTTATTTCAATACAGACGTTTCATTTTTACAACTTTATATTACTATAGATGTTAAAGAATGTTATTATGTTTTCCTTAAATTATAATTCCTTTGACTAGTTTGTAATTGTTTTACGAAGTAATTTATGACAATGTAGTGACGAGTTACTTATGAAGTTTATAATTCCTTTGAAAAAAACTCGTATCACATTTCTTCAACGGAAAGCGTAATACTTTTCCGAAGGTTGATTTCAGATACAAGTTATTTTCAAAGTAGAGACGGTATTTTAAAATGTAAAATCTTTTTTTCTGAAACAGTTATTTATTTGGTATTTTCGTGAAACAACCTAATATATACTTACGTTATGGTTTCCACACAATTAAAAAAAAATGTTTAGAAAAATTATACACTAGGCATGATGACAAAATTTTCATAGTCAGTCCGTCATGTAAAAAAATATTTTGGACGTAAAAATAAAGGCACAAATTGTACCTAAGAGAGACGTCACGAGCCCCTATTCCTAAACTTTAATGTGATTTATATGAGTATTTTTTTTATTATTTTGAAAAGGCAATAAATACGTGTCAAATATTTTTTTATTTTCTAACTGACAGCTAATTAGAATTTTAATTTTCATATTGATGCCTATTTTGGCTTATGAAATTGACAACCGCTAGTAAATTAGATATTTGGGTTAAGAAAATAGTTGTAAAATAGCAATGTACTAAAAAAGGCGCTATTTTGATTTCCATATTCCTAGAAATAGTTGCTTTATTACTGAATAAACAATATTATACCAAAAGATATTCGATATTTTATGTAAGGTCAGGTGGGGTAAGGGGGACTACCGGGGGAAGTGGACTACCGGGGGAAGGGGACTACCCGGGGAAGGGGGACTACCGGGGGAAGGTAAACAAACAGTGGTTTGTAAATCTAGAACAATAGACTGTAGCTCTGTGATTTGTCGGTCGATAAAGCAGTAATTATAATTACGATATTATATTAATACTATATTAGAACAGTCTATTGATCTAGATTTACAAACCACTACCTTACCTTCCTCCGGTAGTCCTGCTTGCCCCACCTGACCTTATGTCAATAATGTGAGTAATGGAAATATACCCAAATAATTAAATGGTTATTTGAACTTAAATATAAAGTGTTAAAGTGGCTAGATCAACTTTTCTTCTTATGCTGCCCCGTAACTGAGGCAATAGTGACGGAGTTAATAGGAAAAATGCTAAAAATCTAGGTTATAGTATGTCAATACTGACGACGTGGGCTCTTTGAAAAATGGACCTATGTTGGTAACAAGGAACATTAAAACACGAGGACTGACCATCTCCATACAAAATGCCGTTCCCCGATATGTACAACGCCATCTATTTATAAGAATTATTTTTTTCAATTTTTCAACTTTGCAGTCGTGACACAGTTATTAAATGTTGCGATTTATTTATTATTAGCTATTTGCGAACGAATTGTTACTATACTATGTTTCTTTATTCAATTATAACATCGTTAAATGTTTAATTTTTAAACGCCATTTAGTTTTGCCAGAATGTCTCCTTGCGATCGGAACACGATCCAAAGTACGGCAACTGTCAGTCCTCTTGTTTTAATTGTCCTTGGTTGGTAAGAAAAATAATATTTTTGTTGCCTTGATATAGTTTAAAATTCAAATTGTAAAGAGTAATTCAGGAGGCGTGCCCATTGGCAACAAGGTGCAGAAAACTTGATTGACCCAGGTATACCCAGTTCTTCCGATATTTATAAAATGTATGAATGTATTTATAAGGAGTGTGCAATAAAACTTTATAGTATTAAATTTTATTTTTTCCCCTCCCCCCATTCAAGTATCGTGGTTAGTTTCTGCTTTAATAGTTGAAACTACGATAATAGGGATGATGATTAAATTTGAATAATTAGTCCGTCTTGTAGATTAATAAAATACATTGGACAGGTATTTTTTATTTTATCAAAAAATAAAAGCGATACATTGAGTCAAAATGTCGCGTGACGTCACTCCTACGTACAAATTTTACCTAGGAGTGACGTCACGAGCCCCCACTCTTAAACTTTAATGCGATTTATCTGAGTATTTTTTTATTATTTTGAAAAAGCAAAAAATAAGTTTCCACTATTTTTGTGTTATCTAACTGACTAATTAGAATTTTGATTTTCATACCCAGTCATCATGCCTATTGTACTGTACGTAGTTCAAACAAAAATATCAAGCCAGGAATAAGTTTGTCATAAATTACAATTTTGTGACAAGTTTTTGGTGTCGACTGTAATTCTCTTTGCCCACCGTTCTTATGACCGCCTTCCGGCTCCATCAGCAGCCGATCAACGGTATCATAATATTCGATCCCTAACCTTACATAAATATGCCAATTTTAGCTCGATCGGAACTCGGGAGGTGGGTCAAATTTAAGTTCAAGATTTTACCCGGCGAAAGATACATACCTACAAACATTGCGAGTTAAATAAAAGCCAGTAAAATAAAGGTTATCGGACGAAAAATGAGAAACATTTACATACAAGGTGCCTCGTGAGAAATCTGCAAGTTTTTTAACTGCACATTCTAGAGATCATTTGGAGTAAAAAAATATAAGAACCCATGTCAAATAAAAAAATATACATATATTGTTTTTAAAATCTTGTTTTGTTGATTTTTGTGCATAAAACTTGAATAACCTTCGCTTCACTATGAAAAATTATCCTTTTTAATAAAATGGTAACGATTATTTTTCCAAATAGGGATGACTTTAGTGAGTGGTAACTGTCACTGATGTCTGTCAATATCAGCACTACACTTGGAAACATACGTGGCAACGTCGCAATAAAAAGAGTTTAATGCACTTCAGTAATCACAATAAATAGTTTACATGAAAATATCTTCAAAACAAAGCTAGATTTGCCTCGTGTTCAAATTAAATTTTTTGGTCCTAATGACCTCAGGTATACGCTGGTAAAATTATGCGGGTTCCTCACGAGCACGTTGTATACGTTAAATCCTCGACTATTGAAGGGAAAATGTGATGTGGTATAAAAACAAAGATTTTTAAACAGCCTTTTATTGGAAACTTCATGCATATAAACCAACAAACACCTATACAAGCATACTTCTACGATATTACATATCTCAAAAGGGCATTTTTATTTAAAGTTAACCTGTTTAATGACCGCAATTCCATGGGTTATTCCCACTTGTTACCACCAACTTTACCACTGGTAAACAGCTGGGACTTTGGGTGGTAACTACTGGGAAAATAATCCCAGTAGTTACCAGCTGGAAACAGATTGGAAAAAAACCCAGTAGTTACCACCTGGTAATACATGGGAAGAAAATCCCTGCTGTTACCAGTGGTAAAGTCGGTGGTAACAGGTGCGAATAACCGGGTTCCACGTTCAATTCTTAAAGCTTGATTAGGTACGCCTTGACCATTTGACACGCGTAGCCAGCTATTAACACATTCACGCCCGGGAACCCGCTAGATGGCGCTCTGCTCGCTTCGCTACATACCGTAAGGGGGTACTTTCATTTACGACATTGTATAAACTTATATATGCGCTGAAAGCATTGAATGAAAGTTAGGTGAACGCATTTGCGCGCAGGGGCGTATTTTGAAATTTGTCGCCCTGGGCCAATAAGTTTCGCCTCCCCAGAAGTTAAGGAAAAAACCGACCAAGTGCGAGTTGGACTCGCTCACCGAGGGTTGCTACGCCGCCCCGGGCCATGGCACCCTTGGCCCTAAGGTAAATACTTACGTCCCGCATCATAATTTGAGTCAACATTTTATTTTGAAAATGCCCCACCACAAGTAGCGTGTAGTTAGCGAGATAAAAATATTATAGCTTCATAGGCTGAGTGTTACCGGTACAATTTATATAAAAATGCCCTTTGCATTCAAACATGTCCGGACACGCACAGACAACTACGTGGATCGTGCGATAGACATGTTGGTTACTAATTACACTCTGTTTCAAACTTATCAGCATTATAAATCATTAACCTCGATAAAGGAGAGAACCGTGAGCAATCCCGTTACAGAATATTGCGAGAATCTCATAAGCTCAACATACATACCCTTAATTTGATAATAACCGGTTAAACATATTTTTTTGTGATCTTTTTTGTAGATTTCAATTACTCATCATTTCTTTACGAATTCAATTTCATTTCCACATTTAATTTAATTTTATAATGATTAAATTAAGGGCTTAAAAAGTGGATCTTCTGTATATATATTTTATATACTACTAAGGTGGCAAACAAGCGTACAGCCTGCCTGATATTATGCGGTCACCGAAGAATATGGACGCTGACAACGCCAGGGGCATTTACCACTGAACATGAATAGCAAATCTCTCATGACATCGGTAAAAAAAACGAGGTTAATGATCTTTTACGCAGTTGAATTTGAAACAGGCTATACCCAGGCAGATTTCTTAAGAGTATTAGCAATGGACCCCAAATTACAATAACAAATAATTTACTAAACTATGTATAAATTAACATTTTCTACAAATAAAAATGTTTCCACCGAACCCTAATTGTAACATTTGAAGCTCCAATTCGATTCCAATTTTACCAGAAATATAAGTCGCACAATAACTTTATTTAGAACTTACAAAAATCTAGATCTGTAAGTAATAAAGTAAAGGTACCCTAATGTTTACCCAAATAACTTGCGTAGTTCTTTAAATAAGTTTCTGTCAAGGATTATGTTTGAGACTTATTTCGTGTTTTTTCTACTAGAAGTATTATTTCCATTACTTAATGTATATTCATAATGATCTTAAAATTTCATGATTTTAACTTATCTGTGAATATCGAAACAGTATATGAAATAGATATCTAGTAAATTCAAATTAAACTGTCATTGGATAATGGAAAAAAAAACAATTTTTAGTGACTTAAATCTATTGGTTACTAACTTATGATTCTGGTAAAAGTGGTACCTCTGAAATAAAATTGCGATATCACGCTTCAATAATACAGTCAACTAAAAAAGCACATTCGCAACCCTATACTGATTATTTGGCATAATTCATCATTAGCATTTTTTTCTGAACACGTACACCTTTCAGAATTGTTCTAAATCAAACCTAATCCAACCCAACAGGATGATGCCTTAAAAAGTCTTGAAAATTGCAGTTTCAGAAAAAAAAGCTTTATGCCAAATGATGTTTATGACAAAAAAGTTTATGGCAGATGTGGGTAGCCGAATATACGATTTAAAATAAGGACTTATTTCGATATTGGTCACTGTATTACTGAGTGAGTCATTTTTAAATTTTTTGCAGTAAATCCTTACCAAAATATCTGTTGACGAAATATGAGTCCCTAAATATACATACATATACATATATATTTAAGTTAACAATAGCGGCTATTAACAATATTTACGAAGTCCACTAGTAGGCCTGAAGACTTGTCTATTGAATGTATATATTATTAAACCAATTTTTTATAGTACGCGTCTCTAAGAGTAAACTTAAGTATTTAGTAAGTAGAATAAGACTTAAGTATAAACCATTTAAAAATTAATCTTACTTTTTGTAGAAATCTAGTAAAACAACTTTGCTTCCTAATAACTCCCTGTTGATGAGACAATCAATAGACAGTGATCAAGTCCTCTTTGATTATCCTATGAAACCTCTTGATTGGCAGTTTACTGCCCACTGCACTTGACAGAAAGTGTTACATCTTGTCAGTTAAATGCGATTGGTTGTTTGGGTAGAATTTTTATTTATTTTGTTCAGGAAATTAAAATATCATTCATTTATATTTAAAGTTAATTGTTTGGATGTAATGTAACTTCATAAACTCGCATACGTATTAGTACCTATTTTTTTAGCACCGTATATACACAAAATATCAATAAAATATGTAGCTTCATAACAAGGCTTGTTAAGGTGATATTTTTCAATAAAAAACCCCTTTTTTTCAATCTACCCCGTGTACACGGAAGCTGTTAAGTTTCCGAAACGTCAGGAACTGAAATGAGTTTAAATTGATTTATTCAAATTAGCGATTGCAGAAAATAATATAATTTAATTTTTTATTTAAACCAATTTCGCCACAACTAAGATTTTTTAGTAGGATAAGTTTATCTGCAAGAAATTCAGAATGGCCTGCGTACGCACGTGAACACATGAGCTCTTACAATATTGTCATAGTACTCATAGTATCAAACCCTTCGCATCGAAGGGACATTGTACAACTACACTTTATATTATCACAAGCATTTAGACTTATAAAAACCATTATTCTGCCTTTTGACTTAACATCATTGTATTTTAAGATGCGCCAATAGACCCGCATTTCATTTATATAATATTAATAAGCTTGAAGCTTTATAATTATAACCGTTTAAATAAATTAGAATCAATTTTCGATTTAGGTCACTGTATTTACAAAAGGGTACAACTCAAAAAACAAGAGTTTTTAGTTATTATTTTCTGCTGTTTCCGCGATTATTACTCATTGAAATAGAACAATTTAACGGATAATATCGATGTTAATTTATAAAAAAGATATTTGGTTTTGAGTTGTGTCACTTTAAGTTACTACATTTTATAATTTCAAAAACACTAGTGAGTAAGTATATTACATCGCTATATTGATTCCTTTTTTTTCAAAGATATGACTAAGGAATCGCTACGAGTGTTTGTTTTGTATTCTGACAATGCGTGTATGGTGCATCTTAAAAAAGCAGATCATTTCGTTAAATTTCATGTGTTTTTTATAAAAGCCACGAAAACTACTAAAGTGCGTTTACTTTTAAAATCATTTTTATGAGTAAAAGGAGAAAAATGAATATTCCATCTTCCGGGCTCGTTTAATATTAGAATAAATATGACCAATTATGACCAAAAAAAGTCTAACTAACACCAAATGGAACCATAGCATTTTAGGAATGTATTTTTATTTGTACCTCGTACAGGATTATGAATATGAAATTCACTTGAATTGTGATAAATGAATCAACATTTTTCAATTTAAAATTACCCCTTACACGTTTATAGTTCATGGGAAAGGCAGCTTACATAGATTTCATTTGTTCATTATAATTAATAATATACATAGCCCGTTGATGAACAAGAAAAATGCATTTGCATATCTTCACTTAAATAGAAGAAGGCCACAACAAAAAAACGCTCATCTCACCTTTGAGTTGTGTCCTTCTATATCGAAGCTGAAACTATGGTTATCTAGAATAATAACAAACCTTTTTATAGACTTTTAGTCTTGACCTGAAGCGGACGGACCTAACGCTAAAACTAAGAATAATTTACATTTAGCCCAATCAACGGTGGGTTTGGGATAAACAATTACCCTGCCGTGTCCTATTTTTTCAAGATATTCCTAATTGATTGGACTACGTACTGTATAATAGTATCAGCATCCGAGCTATTCGTATTTTCGAGAAGCTAAAAACTCGTTGAAACATTTTATTCTTAAATCACATTTGTTCTTTCCTAGTTACCGAAAATTTGATTTTCTGTTACTTCTGCTATAACCAATGCATCGGAAACCAAAACATTATTTTAAAACAGTTTATACACTTCATTGTTTTATAGGAATGCAATTCGTTGAGTAATTGCTACTATTTTTAACAGAATTATTGGCAATAGAGTCACAACTCAAAATGTAGCGCTGTGACACTCAACAGAGTGCATTCATACAAGAAGTATGAATTACTTAGATATAGAAAACTTTACCACTTGCTCCATGGCTATCTACAGAGCACAAGACTACAAGGACTTAACTCAAAATCTTCATTTTAACGGTAAATTATTATATATGATTAAAAATAACTATCGCTAATTTCAAATCCGCCAGGATAATAGAATAGCTAAAATCCACACTAATCGTTCGAAAAATCATTGTAAAAAATCATTCTGTGTTGTATCTTTTTAAATAGAAGGCATGGTAAAATCAAAAGCGGTTTTTTTCTATATCTTAGTTCAGTATTATTCTTATGTCCTAAACATATTTTTTTATACAAAAAGGTAACAATTTTAGGAATATATTGCTTACATTTTACAACTGAAGACATAATTATTAAAATAATAAATAACAATCCGTATAAATAAAAAGAAATGATGATATGACCCTCGCATATCGACTAGATATCTTCTTAAACTTTATATCTTGTTTATTAAAAATAACAACCTTATTTTTGAGGCTGTAAGCTTGCCTTTTAGATCATAATATAGTAAGATAGAAGCTTTAGAAAATAACTAATAAATATCGCGATTTAACATCAACCTTCGCACTTTTCTCTCAATAAGGACACAAAACAAAACTTAATTCCTGACAAGTTTTTTAATCGGAGTAACCTTTAAAGTTAGTACGTATTTTATTTTTATTTTCTTTTATATGGAACAGAAAACAATTGGCAGATACAAAATGCATTTCCACATGCATTTGAAAGAGGTAACAATTACAAATGACTATACAAATAGTAAACTTTAACTGAAAACCATTTTCAATTCAAAATTCGCATTTTTTTAACATTTACAACATATACGAAAAAGTTTCGTGGCAGAAATAATTGTTCAATAAAAAAAACGTGTATTTTTTTTACAAAATAAGGAATATCGTTTATTATTCTAATACGATGTTCAAATATTTTCCTTTTACACTTCCATTGCTCCGCGTCCGCAGTGAAAGCGTTAAGTGATATGGCGGTAATAGTACATTACACACCTAGGGCGGTAAAATAATAATGTTTCAGATCCATGGTATTTGCCGCACGAGCCAGAGGCGAGGGTAATAAACCTACGATCTGAGGCATTTTTTATCACCGCCCGTGGTGTGTAAATAATTTTACGGCACACGGGCCGTAAATATAATTTGTTCTAG
Organism: Hedya salicella; assembly: GCA_905404275.2. NCBI lineage: Eukaryota > Metazoa > Arthropoda > Insecta > Lepidoptera > Tortricidae > Hedya > Hedya salicella. The sequence goes on from FR990099.1 coordinate 7,961,919, forward strand.
CTATCGTTACCCTATTGCTCCATTTCCAACGCTGTGAGCTTCCTTACAAATTCTGCGCGCTGGGACGGAGTTAGATCCTGTAATAAAACGAATTTTAAGGTTAAGTAATTAATAGAAAGAGTCTAACTGAAATAATTTAGATGTTACATAGTACAGTAGTAATAATGATGCTTGATAGGATATAAAAAATATGCAAAATCTTAGTTATATGACTGTTAAGTAATAAAAAAGACAAAATTATGCTAAGTAATACATTTCCTAATATAATGATAATGTTGGTTATGATGGTGATGAGAATGATGATAATTTTATTGATGATCATGCTGATGGTAGTGTTAATAATGATGACGACGATAATAAAGCTGCTGCTGCTGACGGAGTGGCTGCCATGGCCAACCAGTTGACTGAGGCATGTTACTCCTTCATCCACATGCAGACAGCTTCGTCGTGCTGCTACTGATAGGACCGCTGCTGCTGACGATGCTGATCAAATAACGATAATATGCATGTAGATACTATTAATGATGACGATGGTAAGGATAATAATGTTCAACGAAGACAATAAAGCTGCTGCTCCTGATGCGGTAGCTGCAGCTTGTAAAGGGGTGGCTCACCATATCTAAACATCGGCGGCTCGTGGCATTAAGGTGGCTCTAGTGCTGAGACACATTTTTCAAGTGCCTTTTCAGATAAGATAAAATAATCAATGAATGGATCTATATCGGAATCCTTAACGTCATTTGTCCTGGTGTATCGTTTGTCATAACGTATTTTTAAAGAAACTGTAAACTTTTCAGGACTGTTATAAAACAAACCTAACCTAACCTAATCTATACGACAGTATTTTAAAAAATCCTGAAAAAAATACGGTTTCTGAAAAAAAATACGTTATGGCAAATTATACATTAGGGATTCCGAAGGAGACCCAACCAATGAATATCTACTAGTTTTCAATATACATAGTTTTAACATATCTGTGAATAAGTTGGTTTGATCGCTATTTAAAAAACATCAAAATCAATTGACAGTGTGAGGTATGTCATTGTGATAAATTAAAAAAAATATTAGATGACTAGAAGGCGCCCGCAACTTCGTCCGCGGAGGAGAAAAAGTCATAACCTCTCTTTTTTTCGTCAGCGTAGTCGGGTAAAAAGTATCCTATAACCATTTGGAGATACCCAGCTACCCGTGTATCAAAAATTGATGAAACCTGTTTAGCCGATTTTGCGTGATGAAGGCACAACGACACATACAAACATATAAAAAATCCAAAAAAATATGTAACCTCCAAATAGTCCGTTACAATATTTTTTTGGAGAATATCTTCAATGTACAGACATTTCATTTTTCAACTTTATAATAGTATAGATGTCGCGATTGTTGCGGATGTTAGATTTTTTTTTCAATAATGGAGGAAATCATATAAAAACAACCAGAACTCCTTCTGAAAGTTAATAAGGTAAAAATAGTAATATCAAAAAATCCAGGATATCTAATAAAAAGTATCAATAACTTATTATTACGAAACAGAGAAGTTGAAATGAAAGAAAACACCAACAAAAACACGCTACAACATTACAGAACAATGCTTTTTTTACCCATCACGACAGTCGAAGTTGAGAGACAGTTTTAGTACACTCGAATAAGTTCTAACAATTGAGAAAAAGTATTGTATATCACGAATGTCATATATTAAATGGTTGAAAAGATTTTTTCTAATAGGTGTCCTTGGCTTGACTTGCAACTCGTTCCTACTTTAAAAACACGGTTACATCACTAGTTTGTCAGAAACGTCAAATGCTACCTAAATGCCACCGGCCACCGATGTCTAACCATGACTAACCCGTTGACTTAGGCGTCTAGCCACTTTCAGATATCCTTGTCGTGGTGCTACTGATAACTACTGCTGATCTTGCTGCTAATGTCGATGACGCAGCTGCTAATAACGATCATAGTGACTCTGCTGCTAATATTGACGACGGTGATGTTGACAATGGAACAACTGTCGGGACTGCTACTGACGATGCTGCTGAAATGTCCACTCATGGCTTAGGCATCTAGACACTAGCTCACAGCCTCGTCGTGTTGCAACTCGTTGGACTACTGCTACTGATCTTACTGATGATGATGTGGAAACTATTAATGATCATGTCGCTGAATCGCCAGATGTTTCTACTGATGTCCATGGTGAAAATGATAATGATGTAGATACTATTAATGATGATGCTGATGGCAGTGTTATTAATGAAGAGAATGACAATAAAGCGGCTGTTCCTGAAGCTGTAGCTGCTCCTGAATTTAGTAGCTTACCATGACGAGCCCGTTGACGGCGCTCATGACGGCATCCTGCCGGATGGCGCGCAGGTTCCTCTCCAGCACGGAGCTGTCGTCGCCGGCCTGCGCCTCCAGCCACTTGCTGACGGCCTCGTTGTCGTGCTCCCATTGGTGCGACTGTGTGACAGAAAGTAAGATGCTTTAGCCATTGTAAAATAAAAAGTTCTAGCCGTTTGTGATCATGTGATCGACAGAGATGTTAAATAGCAATAGATGATAGATAAAGTAAGATAAACGATCATTCAACCTTATTGTGTTTACCAAAACGTTGATAGATTCAGATTTGTAAGAGTACTAGTGGGGTCTATTTGCTTTTTCCGTTTCCTATAGATGTCCTCGAGATCTTCATCAACTATTGACCCCTTAAATTTGTATTATAACGTTAGAAGGCGGTCACCAGTAGAGAAAGCTAGGATAATAAATCGATATCGTATCGGTGTGGCGGCAGCAGCGCCCTGCTCATGCTGCAGAGGCAGTTCCACGGTCTCACCTGCGTCTCCCCCAGGTCCTCGGTAAACCAGCGCCGCAGTGTGGCGGCAGCAGCGCCCTGGTCCATGGCATCCGCGACCCTGGCGGCGCTCTGTATGCGGCGCTCCTGCTCGTTTTGAAGCAGCAGTCTCCGGAGACGCCAGTACAGGAAGCGGCGGGAGTCCTTCCAGGGGATGATGTCCTGGGGAACAGCTCTATGATTAGACTTAAAATTCCCCTAGAGTTTCTGTGTGAGCTATTGGAGATTGCACCATAAGTCGTTCCACTGCTAATTTGAGAAACACCTGGCAATAACATAGCCGTGGTAATGGCGATGCATCTGTGCACTGATCGTTTGGCTGTGTGGGTCGAAGTGAAGCTGGGAGAGTTGATGCAAATACGAGACTTCTAACTTTGTATAACTAGCCCGAGAGTCTACATCTATACCTTACAGCAATTTATCTCAAAGACCCTTAGCAAAGTGATTAGTTTGCCCGCTAAGACGATTGATATTTTTAACGTGAAATAAATAAAAAAATCTTACAAATATGCAACCCTTCTCTAGCATCCGTTCGGCTGTGTCGTGGAGCTCAGCAAACTGTATAGCAATCTGTAAATATGAATAATAAATTGTGTGTTAATGAGAGAACATCTCACAAGTTTTATTGATAAATATACTTTCGTTTATTTTTAAAGAAAGGTAAGCTATCCAGTCAATAATATAAGCAGATTATTTGTGGACAAGTGGATACGGCCCATCTCGTTATAAATATTGTATCTGTTACATAATAATTCAAGTATATTCAGTTCTTTGACCCTTCGTATATAGGCCCTTTATCGTTCATTTACGACCATCATAAGCTTGCTGATTTTTTCTACTCCTCATCCGCAGCACCCAATTGTATGTGATGTTCCATAGAAATGGCCCTAGGCACCGACCTCTATAAAGTCAGTTGTGGCTTGGGGAAAACTAACCTTGCGAAGTAGAACTCAACTACTTTTCTAAACTCACCTCGTGGTATATAGGCTGAAGCTCCTTTTCCCTCGCCTTAGCGCTCTTCTCGTTCTGCTGTAGCTCTGTTTCCAGCTCTCTCGCTCGGCCCTCGGCCTCTCGGCCCTCGTCGGTGCGGATGAGTTTGTCGTCGATGGAACCGCGACGGTCGAATTTCTTCGAAATGTCGGCGATCTGGTCTTTCAGTTCTGTAAACAAAAGCAAGTCGTCGGTTATTTTCGAATGGCTAATTATTAAGACAGCTTACAAGCCTTAACTCTAAAATCCTCAAGCTTTCATACGAATTAAAAATACGTGTAGCGTAGAATCACTTTTAACATGGACATATAAAAAAATATGTCGTCAATTAATGTTGCATCCTAGTCACGGCACCAAAAATGTAACAACGCTATAGAAGGACTAAACATTCAACGCGATTTATTTGATAACAATAATTAAATTGGTAAACCTTCACTGAAGCTATGTTTTTTTTTTCTTTGAAGGAAACCTGATAATATAATCGTTTAAATATCGACCATAATGGCATTCTATCATGATGCTTGCCTCAAAATGCTAATTGAAGATGGCTGTGAATGATAAAATACTATAGCAAATTAATATTTTTGATTTTTGACATTAACCTGCGATTCTGGCGCTGAGCCGCTGCAATTGCGGGTCCAACCGCTGCATGGCTTTCAACGTATCTCGCTGCTTGAACTTCACCTCCACGATGCCCTCAGCTTCCAAAACACCTCCCCTGTGAATTTAAATATGATTTAAGATTACTAGACGAAGTCTCAGTAAGTGTCTTGTCGAGATCTTAGAGTAAAAAAAAACAATGTCGTGTAGCCCACGGGTTTCCATTTCGATAAATAAGAGAAATGTATCTATCTTCTTTCTCACTCAGAGTGCCCTAAAAATCATTATCACACCGAGGTCAGGCCGTTCATTCTTGTACATATCATCGTACATTATGAGATCCTAGTACCGCATAGCAACAGATCATCGTATAAGTTCAAGTTTTTCGTGGGGTCCGTGTTATAGAAGACACATCCCCACGTTTTAAATTCGATCTCTTGACAAATTCTGCTATCCTGTGTAGCAGCGCAGACGGCGATTGGCGTCGTTTTTTTGGCTAGAAACACTTCCTAACTGAAGTTTTTATAGGTTCCAGGTTCCAGAAATACTCAGCTCCACCCGTCAGTTCCTGACACATTCTGCTATCCTGGTCCTTTATATGCAGCGCAGAGGGCGATCGGCGTTACTTTTTGGCTAAAAGGACTTCCTTATCGTTTTCATAGGTTTAGGTTTAGGCAGATAAACTGCCCCATTCACCAGCCTACTGACCTGGCCTCGGGGTCGGCGTACATCTCCATGCGCTGCGCGTTGACGCTGGGGTCCACGACGGCCCAGGCTCCGCCGCGCAGCTCCGCGCCGGGCGGGATGTACACCAGCACCGGGGCCGTGGCTCGCCGCAGTGCTCGAACGATCTCTGCCCCGAACTTCAGGATCTCCTCGTACATGTCTGCGGAAAAAGGAAACAAAAATTTATAAAAAAATAACCAATAAACAGGTTAGTTTCATGATTAGTCAAATAAGCCAAATCACTTTGATCAGTTGCAATGAATAAAATAAATTGTACTCTACTTATGTTGATAAACATATTACTAAAATAAATAAATAGAATACATAACACACATCACTTCCCCTGGCCGGGATTCGAACCCCGCCAGCTTCATAAGCCGTTAGGCAACCAATTTTGCCAAAGGCGTCGTCAAAAAGTATGTCCAAATAATAATAATAATAATAATAATCGTTTATTTGTTCAGCATAGGTAGGTGCTAAAATACATTAGGGTCTTAAAAATTAAATACTGTATCACTATGTTGGGCCCTCAGGCATACAAAATTTATGTGTAATTTGGTGTGAGCCGTGTGGTACACATCTCCACTAACTACATGGTGTCTGTTAAGAAATCTATCACTTTATAATAGGCTTTACTAACAAGAAATTTAAACAATGCTTTTTTAAAATCAGCTATGCTTTCTATATTAATAATTTCTTTTGGAACCTTGTTGTACATTGTAGGTGCTGTACCAAGTACACTTTTACGACACAGAGCGGTTTTACAGGACATTGCGACTAATTTATTCCTTAGACGTGTACTATTAAAGGTCTGGAACAAATGCAAGTTACGTTTTACAAACAATATGACTTCGTAAATGTACAGGCAAGGTAGAGTTAAAATTCCTAATTTTATAAAGTATGATTTACAAGAATCACGATGGTGTAGACCACACAAAGATCGAATGCACCTTTTTTGCGCTTTGAATGCAATTTCTCTATCAACCGAGTTTGCCCAGAATATAACTCCATACCTTAAAGTTGACGTTACATATGCTTGATAGGCATTTAAAACTACATTTTCGTTAACAACTTTTCTTAATTGATATAGTGCGAAAGAGAATTGATTTAACTTTTTACATACTATGTCGATTTGGTTTCTCCACGATAGCTTATTATCAACACTTATCCCTAAAAATTTTGTAATGTCAGTTTGTTCAATTTTCCGGCCCTTATAATTTATATTTAAATTTGTAATATTATTAACTCTTTGTTGAAATGTCATTATTTTAGTTTTGTCCAAATTTACTTTCAAATTATTATTAATAAGCCAATCTATAATATTTCCTAGAGTTTTGCATATGTCAGTTTCGAAAGTCTTCAAGTCTTTGCCGGTGAATATTATTGTACTGTCATCTGCAAAGAGAACCATGGGAGACTCGGTTACTCTTGGTAAATCATTTATATAGATAATGAACAATAATGGACCTAAAACAGTCCCCTGCGGGACACCACACCGAATGTGTCGCAATTTCGATGAATAGACAAGTTCGATTTTAGTTTTACTATTTAATCTATTGATTTGAGTTACTTGCCTACGGTCACTTAAATAAGATTTGATTAGGTTATGTATGTTTCCCCGTATTCCATATGTATATAATTTGTCCAAAAGTATTTTATGGTCAACAAAATCAAACGCACGAGACATGTCCATACATAGAGCCGCTACTGGGATTTACGATCAAGATTTGTTAAAACTAAATGCATAAAATCATAAATGGCCATATCTATAGACTTTCCTTTGCGAAAGCCCTTTTGTTCTTTTGCAAATAAACAGTTGCCTTCGAAGTAGTTATAAATACAGTTATGAATGTATTTTTCTATGATTTTTGAAAAAATTGATAGTAGAGCCACCGGTCTGTACCTACCCAAGTCTTCCCTATTACCTTTTTTAAAGAGAGGCTTAATGATAGGTATCTTTAGTCTTTCCGGAAACTCACCATATTCAATACATAAATTTATTATATAGCTCATTATTGGAGAAATTATAAGTGATATACCAGCCCTTAAGAGCGTTTATACCCGCTTAGCTGGCAACGTCGCATATTTTGTCTTCTTACTTCATTATTTTGTGGTATTTGAATGAAACTTAAAGATATGTTCAATACATACCCTAGATTTTTAGCATTTATATTGTGTTTAATTCATGTACTCATCGCTTTTGCCTTAATTTTCTTATAAAACAAGATATAGACTTAAATTCATTATTAGAGCTTTGGTTGTGGCAATATCATGAAATTTTGCACTGTACCAGCTTATCTACCGAAAACGTAATGAATAAATTGAAAACATGTTCAAGTTACATACACATTTCTCAAAATAATCAAGAAAAGCCAAAAAATACGCGACGTTCCCAGTTAAGCAGGTATACACCCTCTTAAATAATAAATATTACAGGACATTTTTTACACAAAATCGAACTAGTCCGACGGTAAACTCAATAAGGCTTGTGTTATGAGTACTAGACGACGATGTATTGAATAGAAAAATTTAATTATATACATAGAAAACATCTAAGACTCAGGAACAAATATTTATGCACATCACACAAATATTTACCCTTATAACGATAGTACACTTGTGCCCCTTGTGGCCTTATACATAAAAATGACAGCGCCATCTCTTCGTTCGTTTTGCCACTGCTTTAAAGGAGTGCAATCGGAATATTGATTTCCTCTCTCTTTCATTGATTTCCTTGAGCATCATCTCGCTTTTTATCATTATACCTTCAATCTTATCTGCTATGTAAATAGTTTTAATTTTGACAAGCAACCTAGACACTGCTTTCATTTGTATTTCGTAAACGCCATGTGACATACTTCTTTATTCTCTTATTATTGTATACACTGCAATTAATTTCGGAATAATGACTTTTACTATTATTCTATAATATACCTTAATGCATGTACACCTGAAAAGGTAGAATTTTGGTGAAACCCAGTGAAACTATGTACCTAACACCTACAATGGTAACCCAATTTTCATATGCAAATAAAACATTCATTCAAATCATTCATTCAATAAGGCGAACTGCGTCCACCCTGCACACGTCTTGCGAAGTCGAAAAAGTGTCTTCATACTATTGGACCTACCATATATAACAAAATTCCCCATGAGATAAAAAATGCTCAAAGCACGAGGAGATTTTTGAATAAACTTAAAACTATACTAGGAAATGACGCGATCTACTCCGTCGATGAATTCTTAACTATATTGTATAACATAATAATGCGACTCATGATTAATTTAATGTTTCATGATCTATAATTTGACGTGTTTTATAACCATGTTTTATAAAGGATTAAATGAATGAATAAATGTGAATATGGGTCGAAACGGAAGGATAAATTCGGGGCGTACAGCACAATGCTTGCTGGTGGAGAGGCTGACACATTGGACACGTAAACCAAAGGTACCAGGTTCGATTCCTGGTGTGACCACGTGCGAGGGCAATCGTGTTCTTGTTTGCGCTTTGTATCTATATCACAATTGGGAACTTGTATCCATATTATTTTATGTCAATGAATTCAGTATCTCATAAGGAGAATATGTTTATAAAGGACCAACAGGGATTGAGCATTAAGAACGTCAGAAATGACAGTCAAAGTCAGGCAATATCTGAGCGTCAGACACGCCATATGTCATTATTCATTAATAGCGGGCAGTCAAACTGTACTGAAAAAAAAAATAGATAGTGGCATTTAATTTACTGTTGGAAGATTAAAAAAACGATGTATTGAGCATGCAATGTCTATATGAAAAATGTACATTCATTGTGGATTTAAATTTTATTGCAAAAATGTGGTGTTTTCGAACCAGTAGAAATACAGTAATGCCTATTTTATTCTTTATGCAAGTTCCCCGTTCCATGAGTTGTCACTCACCCTTCTGCCCTCCGCTGAACCCTCTCCAGTTGGCGAAGATTATGATGGGCAGACCCTCGCGGGAGAAGTCATTGATGGCTTGCGAGGTCTTGTACGCGGAGTCGGGGAACCACACCTAATTAATACAATTAAATTAATACAAAATTAAATCACGAAGGCATGGGGTGTAAAACATCTTTTCTCTGTGGTATGTTATAAGACGACAGCTCAATAAAAAAACTGGCCAAGGGTGAGTTGGACTCGCGTACCGAGGGTTCCGTATAAAATAAACGCTACAAACGGCCGTATCTATGAAAATCCAGTGTTAGCAGGCGGTAAGGTAAAACGTAGGCGGTGTGCGATCATTTTATATTGGTTACGGGTTACTAATGTGTTGCACAAAATTTATTGGCATATTTTCGTTTCGCATAGCAACCATTGGCACAATCATCATTTCGTACAATTTCTTTTTGCCTAAATTTCTTGGCATACTATCACTTCGCACATGTTTCTTTGGCAGAATAGTACAATGGCATAATGTCGATTAGAACAATACTCCTATGGTCGAATAATTGTGTCGCCGAAATTTATATGGCATAATATTCCGTTTGCATCCTTGAGTGTAATTATGTTATAGTAATGATGTAGAAAGAATTCGTTTCTGTGAGGCTCGCAGTCAAGTTCGTAAGCCAAGTCGGACCTGCGCGGCTCGCTCGCTTCGCTCGCTCGTTAGGGTCGCAGTTCAACCTAACACTCCTCCTCGCTTCGCTCGTCGTCGTACCTAACCTAAGCCAAGTCGGACCTGCCTTACTTACCTGCCTTACCTTCGTTTCTGTGAGGGACGCAGTTTCAACCTAACCTAATTTTCTGGCAGCGATTTGGTTCTGTGGGTATATGGTACAATTATGCCGAAATAAATTCGGCGGAACTTATATTGTGCTACATAAAATTCTGTGAAATAAAAGTTGGCGATATTAGTATTCTGCTATTCAAAATTGTGCCAAATGAATACTATGCGACATAACAATTGCGGTAAGTATATAATTATGCGATAGTATCATTCGGTTAAAAATTATTGTGCGAAAACGGTTATGCGAAATGTATTTTGGACAATAGAGATTGTGCAAGATAAGAGGTACCCATTGGTTACTGATTACACTGATATAGACATACAATTATACTGTTTTATTATATGTTGTTATAGCGGCAACAGAAATACATCGTTTGTGAAAATTTCAACTGTCTAGCGATCACGGTTCGTGAGATACACCCTGGTGACACACAGGCGGACAGCGAAGTCTTAGTAACAGGGTCCCACTTTACCCTTTGGGTATGGAACCCTAAAAATTGGTGAAAAACTACTTCAATCTCACAAAAACCCCCCGAGATACAACAATGTTAAAATCACATTTTTGGACTTTCCCAAAAAACGCTTCATACTAATGCTTACTAGCTTCGTGACGTCACACGGTTAGTACCTTGTATGAGGAATAAAAAACTTTGTTCTGCATCTATGTTAAAACATGCGTTTAATGAGACGGTTTCATAAGAAAAGTTACCATACATGTTATGGATTGTTCAATGGTATTATTAGTTATTAATATTTTCATACTTTAAAAAAATACTTTCCCACCAAAGTTTAAGGGCTCATACAAAAAGCTATCCGTAAAATATCGTATTTTTTTTTTAACGTAGTTCCTTATTTTGCTTTTAATTGATTACTATTGCAGTGTAGCTTTCAATGTAAGCACGTGCGCCAAATAATTGTTTTCGATTCCGTTGCCGAGTTATGCATGAATCCTGTACGGGCTTGTAGCAGAATTTTTAGCTGTAGGTTTCTCCAGTAAGGTAAGGTGGTACAACAGACCTGTCCAGCCTGTTGCAGCGTCCTGGACTCGGAGTCCTTGTTGGCGGGGTCGGCGGGCAGCGTCATCTCCACCGTCCTGGTCTCCACGGCGATGACCCCGACCGGGATACCGCCGAGACGAGCGCGACCTGGCAACATTTACATTATTTAATACAGACAATGAAACGATAAAAACTGTCTATTCTTACCCTATCTTCAAACGGTTGCGCCGGTTATCGTGATTATATTGATACAAGGTTAAGAAAATTCTCAATCAAGTACCTTTTCAAACAAAAAACTTATAATACCCTTTCTTCGTCGGGGGTAAAAGCTGAAATAGACTTAAACCAAATCTTTTTTTTTTTTTTTTTTTTTATTATAAATAGATGGGCATTTGACCGCAATCTCACCTGTTGTTAAGTGACGATGCGGTCAAGGATGTATCATGCCCGTCTAGAAACAGCCTATTCACTCTTGTCTTGAACACGCCCAAATTATAATGGTCGGGGAACATACTCGCAGGCAACGAGTTCCACTCCTTTGCGGTACGCATGATAAAAGTTGCACCATAGCGCTTCGTGCGGATTCGCGGAATATTGACCACGTGCGGATGGAACGAACGCACGCGTCGTGTGTCCCGATGATAGAAAGGGGCTGGTGGAATTAAATCATGTAATTCCCCCGCACACTCACCGAAATGTAACCTGTAAAAGACCGACAGACGAGCGACCCTACGTCGATGCTCAAGGCTCTGCAGCTTAGTGTCAGTTAGAGTAGGGTCGCCAATAAGCCGCCTAGCTCGTTTGTCAATCGAGTCCAAAGTGGCCAGTTGGTATTTAGCTGATCCATCCCAAAGGTGACAGCAGTACTCCATACATGACCGGACTTGTGCTTGGTAAAGCATTAAAAGCTGTCCTGGAGTGAAATACCGCCTAACCTTGGAGAGGATTCCGAGTTTTTTGGCTGCAGTCTTTGCTTTGGACTCGATATATTGACCGAAATTGAGATTGGCAGTCAACTGAACACCAAGAAGCTCAAGGCTGCCAGTCAATTTTACAGGCACATTCCGGAAAGTCGGAGCCAGCTCGAATGGGCTCCGTTTGGTGGAGAACAGACACGCCTGCGTCTTGGTAGCGTTGAACGTCACCAGATTAGCGTCACCCCAAGTGGAGACTGCATGAAGGGACGCGTCCACACGGTTTACCATAGCCTGTCGACAAGACTGGATTGTATCCCTGCTGGCCTTCGCGTCCGGTAGATATCTGTCCGCAACTGTGCTGTCATCTGCGTACCCAATGATACCGGGCATAAGCAGATCGTTTATGTGCAGCAAGAATAGAGTTGCGGACAGGACCGACCCCTGTGGAACTCCGGCATCGATGGCGTGGTGGTCTGATGAGTAGCCATCGATGACTACTCGTATCGACCGGTTAGACAAGAAGTCAGATATCCAAGTACAAAGACCATCAGGAACACCATATGCAGGAAGCTTGGATATAAGGCCAGCATGCCAGACCCTGTCGAAGGCCTTAGAGATATCCAGAGACACGGCAAGAGCTTCGCCGTGTTTCTCAATGGCCTCACTCCATAAGTGGGTGGCATACACTAGAAGGTCCCCAGTTGACCGGCCTCGGCGAAATCCGTACTGACGGTCACTGAGGAGATCGTTACCTTCTAGGTAAGCCAGGAGTTTGTTGTTCAGTGCACGTTCCATAGTCTTGCAGAGTATGGAGGTGACAGAGATGGGACGGTAATTGACAGGGTCAGCGCGGCTGCCTTTTTTGGGCACAGGTTGCACGTTTGCAAGCTTCCACGATTTAAAATCTATTTCCATGCCAAGACCCAATCCCCCCTCAATTGAGTTATAAGCCGGAGACTGGAGAAACGTAGACAGCGTAACGTAGTTAGCGCGGAAAAGGTAAGCAACGCCGTGCACATTTAGGTACGTGTAGTGCATATATTTTTCAAATTTGGCAAAGCAAGGTGAAAAAATTAAGATGTCTCTTTCCAATTGACTGTATGATCTGGGGTAGATATTTAAATATCGGTATTTGCTGCGAAGAAGCCTGCTATGGGATTATTCACAAAACCCAACACTCGAATTATAGATTACATTAGAAGGTGCACGCAAATTCGTATGCAGAGGACAAAAAACACCATAACCCACTTTTTTGACTGAGCTACTCAAGTAAACAGTATTCTAGAACTCGGATGTTAAGCTATTCCTGTAACAAAAATAGTTGAAATCCGTCCAGCCGTTTTGACATGATGTTGTCATGGCGATCAGGCGCGGGTCGCGCTCCGCCGGGTCCGACACGCGCATCATCGGGACCACCTCAGTATAGTACACCCACCGGCGATGACGGTCTGCGCCCACGGCCGCATGACCTCGTCGAAGGAGCCGACGTCGAAGAAGCCGGCGCGCGCGCCGTCGCCGGCCAGCATGAGGCGCGGGTCGTGCGCGGCGCGCGGCGGCCGCCACTCCACCGACCGCTCCACCGGGTCCGACACGCGCATCATCGGCACCATGCTCATCTTGTCCTGCAACAACAACAACAACGGGTGCGTTCATCAGACTCTCTCTATTTCGCACATTAATATCTCATCGTACGTTTTGTATACAACTATTTAAGATCTAGGCCCGGATTGAAAACAAACCTTAGATTTAATAACCGAATGCCGCTTAACGGTGACCATATAACGGGCGATGTTAGCTACGAAGAGCGACCTAGCGGTGAAAACTATAGTGAGTAACCTAACGGTGTCAATGTCAACTCCGGAATGTTACGTAACGATGAAAACTACAGCATGCCTCCTAAGACCGAACGGTGTCAATGTAAACTCCGGAATGTTACGTAACGATGAAAAACTACAACATATCACCTAACGGTATAAACTCCAGTATGTAGGTGTTAACGACAGCATGTCACCTAGCGGTGTTAACTACATCACGTCACCTAGCGGTGTTGACTACAGCGCGTCACCTAGCGGTGTTGACTACAGCACGTCATCTAGTGGTGTTAACTACATCCTACCTTTTCTTCAATACAATCTCTTTCTAACAATATGTATTTATAAGTTTCTGTCAAAAAAATCGTTTTTGTGACAAGTAGTAGTATTTTTCTTTGAACATCTATCAACTACTCACCGAGACGAATCTAAAGAGCCCAAACTCGATAGGATTGCATTATTTTATCATAGAGTTCTTATGACCACCTTCCTGGTCCATCATCAGATCAGCTTGATGGTATTATACTATGCCAAATTTTAGCTCAATTGGAAACTGGGAAGTAAATCAAATTTTTCTTGCAAGATTCCACCCGAACATACATAGTTAAGCAAGTTAATAAAAAGTTTGTAAAAAGAGACTTCCAATTTACAAGCTTTTGTGAAACGGGCCCCAGATGTTCTTACCTTAGGCACATATGACAGCCACCTGACAGTGGTAGCGACAGCATCCAAATCCGTAGGGGCCACGGCGTGCGTCACACCGTTGTTGTGCATGATCTGTATGCCGCCGAGCTGGTTGTTGCTCGCGTAGACCGCGCGGCCCAGCACCTTGTTTAGGGCCGCGTAGCCGGTCAGGATGATGTAAGAGTTCTCCACTTGAATCACGCGGTGACCGAGCCTGTCGAAAGAAAAATTAAAAAAATTAAAATGAACAAAGTTTATTGATAAAAATTTTACACCACAATAAATCACGACCCTGTGTCCTGAGCTAGGAAACCCTGTGTTACAGGACCGAAATTCTATATTCAATATTTATATCTTAACCTAAAGAGATTCTGTTAGAAGGGTCAATATACGCTTGCCTGTACCTAGTTGCCACGGTTACTTCTACTGAGTAACTCTTTAAAACTACGATTTAAAATCGTAGTTCATTTTTTCTAGCCAATATACGTTCGTTTATCAATGGCCCATCTCGTCAATACGTAAATAGCCGAGATTATTAGCATTTTTCAAATAACTCTTGTCACTATTGTGTCCCGAGTTACGGGACCGAATAATAACAAGGAAAAGTTGATCCACCCAGAGATTTGTCATCAATACGCTGCCCATGTAACACACAAGCTGTATTAGATATTATAACGCTTAAACTGGCTGTATAATAGCTGTATAGGCCCTTATGCAGCTTGTGTCCTACTTGGGTGGACACTATAACCAATAGCCAAGCTTTCATTTCATGAACCTGTGTGATGAACTGGAAGCTTTCGCGAAAAAAATCTCAGGTTACAGGCCCCGCACCCATATAACTGTTTCTGTTTAACCCAATGGTTGACTGGTGGAGAATGCCTTCCGGCATTAAGTCCGCCATTTGTAAATGTTTCGATTGTGCAATAAAGTTTAAATAAATAAGAGCCTCAACTCTAAGACCATGCCGACCGATAATTTTCTATTTAAGGGTTGTCATTACGTTTTTAATATACATTGGAATGGGTACTTTTTTCAGACCCAACCATGCATACATTGATACAATGAGTCATTAGGGTTGTCACTAACGATTCTAATACATATCCGGATTGCTTCATTTTTCTAACCCAACGATGTAGCCGATATAGGTACTCGTACAATGTGCTCACAAACGTCAATTCACACCGATTATAGATATTTTCCTGTTAGGGTTACGGTTAGCACATTTTAGTCTCACCTGACGACATAAGACCCGATACCAATGGCGCGACACGTGACGACGGAAATCGTGACGATGTCTTCGTACGCTTGCGCAGTTTCGCCTGCTATGAGACCGGCGTCTCTCAGACACTCCACGCCAAGACCGTCCTCTTTGCCTGTTGAAATACAGAAACGATTACTTTTTATATCCATATGAATCCTTAATTCAATAATATTCGCTCCGTGGAACATATTTTTTCGCATCTTTTCGAATTTTATTCTAGGAGCTGCTTGAATTTCTAAAGACGGCGCAGTTGTGTTTGGATACTACAGGAGCTGCCTGCAAATCTACGTGTAGCGGTCCTGTGTTCGAAAATAGGTAAGAGAAATACTTGTGAAATAAGCTCGCATACATATTCAAGCGTATAAAATGTTTTCTGGCTCAGGGTCGATTTCATCAACGTAGTTAATTCTTATTTCAATAATAAAGCATTAATTCGCGGGCTCGAATTCCGGCCAGGGCAAGTGTTTGTGTGATGAGCACGAATGTTTGTTCCTGGGTCTTGGATGTTTTCTATCTATTTAAGTATTATCATTTATCGATATATTATGTGTATCGTCGTTATTTTTTTTTATTAATTACTCGTGATTTACTCATCTTATTCTACGTATCACCAATATTTAACCTAAGGATAAAATATCTACACTAGAGTACTTATACCGCCAATTTCGGCTACTAAACTGTTAGATGTAGATTAGTATTGTCATTGTCACAGTCAAGTGAATTCTATACTTATTTCAAAATTGATATAAGTATTATCTAAACAAATTAAAAACAAAACGCAGCACCATTTCTCAAGCATGGGACTAACTGTCTATCTTACTTGGGTGCATTACGATTTCATTCAACTCATTCGTTCAACGTTACCTACTAACTATGCGAAAGTAAGTTATCCGTAGATTAGCGTGGTGAAACAAAATTGAAGTTTACCATCGAATAAATCGTTAAGAGTAAAGTTATTCTGGGGTAGCCACTCTTGTGTAAATTAAATGTTTGTAACGTCGGCCCTCAGTAAGAGACATTTCACTGCATTATTCAAATTCAAAATTGTTTATTTAAGACAACAGGTGTCCATCATTTTGTTAGTAAATAATTAAGAGGTTAATCATAACTATCTTACAAATTTTAGTGACTACATTTACTAATTAACATAATAAACCTGCTCAAAATGAGGGTTTATTAATGCAGATATCCAGTACCTCTGCAAGTGACTGTCGGCTCTGTCAGCTAATAATCTTAGAATGCTGTTGGAACTACTCTGTATTCTGCCTCTGATTGATATAATTTTGTTGCGCATTATGACATGAAAATCATCTACGCGGGCATCGGCAAACATACCTGACGCACTGCAGAATCTAGGTAGTCCCATCAGCACCCTAAATATGTTATTGTAGAGGACGCACAGGAATTATGATGATGAGAATGACATACGCAACCAACAAACGTGTATGAAGAAATGCATAGATGTAAATGAAGTGAAATAAGTGTGTAAAGACCGTAAAGTCTGGCTTTCGGTAGTCTGCCTACCCCAGCGGGATACAGGCGTATGTATATGTATGTAGAATAATAAGTTTCTGTCAAAAAAAAACACTTTTGTAACCAGCTTTTATAGCCTAGCCTATACTTTTCCTTGAACATCCATCAACTACTCACCGAGACGATTCTACGAGGGCTGCTATTTATATATCCGGAAACCGGGATTACAATCTTCTTAAATAGCATATTTGACCGCCATGGTAAAATTTGAACTTTTTTAAGTATATAAGGTATATTTTTTCTTCCTTATTAACGCTCGTGTTTTGTTTTTGACGGGTTTTAAATGTCATCTCGCAGCAAGAATGGAACTCACTCGTGAAAATATTCGTGCTATGATTTATTATGATTTTCGGCGTGGTTTAACGCAACAACAGTGCATATATCAACTAACTTCAACTTTTGGTGATGAAGCCCCATCTAAAACTACTGTGTATCACTGGTTTAGTGAGTTCAATCGTGGACGTAGTATGCTTACGGACGAAGTTAAGGCAGGTCGCCCGAAATCGGTCGTTGTACAACAAAATATCGAGGCTGTGCGAAAACTTATAATGGACGACCGACATGTTACGTACCGCGAGATAGAGGCGACTCTGGGTATTTCTATGACCAGCATTAATAGCATATTACATAATTATTTGGCTGTAAAAAAAATTTGTTCGCGTTGGATACCCCACAACTTAACAAATGAGCAAAAACATGCTCGCGTCGAATGGTGCAATAAAATGTTAAAAAAATATAACCGTGGTGACTCAAAAGCCGTTTATAACATCTATACAGGTGACGAATCCTGGATCTATGCATACGATCCCGAAACGAAGCAACAATCAACGGTATGGGTGTTTCAAAATGAGCCGAACCCTACGAAAGTTACTCGTGCAAAAAGTACATTGAAACAAATGGTGGCCTGCTTCTTCGGTATTAATGGCCATGTAGCTACAGTGCCACTAGAAAAACGTAGAACGGTTAATTCAGAGTGGTACACGACCATTTGCTTACCGGAAGTATTTGAACAAATTCGTAAAACTAACCAGCGACGAAGAATCATTCTTCATCATGACAATGCCAGCTGTCATACGTCACGCGAAACAACTCTATTTTTGGAGGGTCAAAATGTGGAATTAACGGGTCATCCGCCGTACAGCCCTGACTTGGCACCCAACGATTTTTATTTATTTCCAAATATAAAGAATAAATTACGCGGTCAACGATTTTCGACCGCTGAAGATGCTGTCGACGCATTCAAACAACACGTTATGGAGGTACCTCAGGCGGAGTGGCAGAAGTGCTTTAAAAATTGGTTCACGCGAATGCAAAAGTGCATAGATCATCAAGGGGAATACTTTGAAAAACAATAAAACTATTTTCAGCCGTGTACGTTTGTTTGTTTTTTTGTTTCCGGATATATAAGTAGCAACCCTCGTAAAGACCCCAAACTCGGTAAGATTGCATTGTTTTATTACAGAGTTCCTATGACCACCTTCCTGCTCCATCATCAGATCAGCTCGATGGTATCATACTCCTGCATTGTCACCGAACTTACATAAACATGCCAAATTTTAGCTCAATCGGAAATCGGGAAGTAGGTCAAATTAACTTGCAAGATACCACCCGAACAAACATACATTGCAAGTTAAATCATCATTCATCATCATGATTTGAGCCATAGGACGTCCACTGCTGGGCACAGGCCTCCTCAACAGATTTCCGCATGGGCCGGATAGAGGCGACCCGCATCCAGCGAGTCCCCGCAACCCTAACCTTGCGGGTGGCCTATCTACGCTTTGCTTGCCGGTACGCGGTCTCCACTCGAGAACCTTTCTGCCTCAACGGCCATCGGTTCTTCGAAAAATGTCCCCTGCCCATTGCCACCTCAGTTTGCTTACCCAGTTTGCTATGCCGGTGACCTTGGTTCGTCTACGAATCTCCTAATTACTGATTCGATCTCGTAGAGATCACGAGCATAGCCCTCTCCATAGCTCGCTGAGTGACTCTGAGCTTCCTTAAGGGGCCCATAGTTAGAGACCACGTCTCGGGTCCGTAGGTCATTACCGGTAATACGCACTGGTTTAAGACTTTCGCAAGTTAAATAAAAGCTTGTAATAAATCTAACCGCCAACTTACCAATAATGTCAGTGATCTTGTATCTAGACTCGCCCTCGTCATCAATGAGCTGGGTCTTCACGGAGCCCAGCGGGCCGAGCCGGCTGTAGGCCTCGGGCGTGAGGTAGAGGTACTTGAAGCCGCGCTCCGGCCTCTCCGCGTCGATCCAGGCCACGTTGAACGCTTGCTTCACTTCTTCGGCCACGCCGATACGCGCTCCGGAGTTCACGCTCATGTAGATCTGTGGGTAAAGGTTAGGTAGTAATTTAGCGGTAATAAGGCACATATGTATTTCTCTTCGATTGATTGACACTGCTATAATAGGAGTGCATCGAAATGTTATCATCCCAGATGTGACAAGCCGTGTTAAAGAGTATGGGAAAAGGCGTGCCTAGGGGTGGAAGGGGTCCAAAAAGACTAAATTTAGCATGCCGTAATATGTGGATCGCCCCTAAGCAGCAAAACCACAGTAGGTAATTTGAATTCAAATGTAGTATTCTCAGCTAGTGCAGTAAATTGGTTGCAAAATTTACTTTGATCATGTATTAACGACGACGACCGGTTTGGCTCAGCAGGACTAACGTTGCCTGCGAAGCTGAGGTCCTGGTTTCAAATCCCGGTAAGGGCAAATATTTGTGTGATGAGCATAAATATTTGTTCCTGAGTCTTGGATGTTCTCCATGTATATAAGTAATATATCTGTTAAATATATCGTCGTCTAGTACCCATAACACAAGCTTACCATGGGACTAGTTCGATTTGTGTAAAATTGTCCCGTAATATTTATTTATTAAGCGTATAGATGGCGACACATACAAACATACATAAATACAAAAAATACATATTTCCATTCAGTGACCTCCCAATAGTCCGTTTCAATATTTTTTTGAAAATATCTTCTTTGTACAGACATTTTATTTTAACAACTTTATAATAGTATAGATTATTTGAGTACTTACCCTAGGAATCTTCAGCTCCCTAGCGTACTGCGACGCTCTGTAGTAGACCCAGTCCTCCTGAGGCCCGAAGGACCCCATGTAGTATGTGAGGTCGTTGGCTATCACGATGATGTCGCGGCCCTTGGGGCACTCGGGGGTGAAGAGTGTCAGGCGCCACGCTACCATGCCGACCTGGGATCGGAATTAAGATAACAATGTAAAAAAAAAAACATATGCAAGTACAAAAATCCTTACTCTTCAACTTAATAATAGTAATATATATAATAATAATAACTTTCAAATAAAGCATAGTATTTTTTTTCTCTACGCCTAAATAGGGCTTAAATTATGTATTTTTGTCAAACGTTATCTATTCACTTTTGATCTTATACAAAATTAAAGTAAAATAATTTTGATTCTTTGATCTTATACAGATAGATGTACAGAATGGTCCAAATAGTGACACACTTTTTTTAGATTTCTCGCACCTAGGCGTTAAGAAAATATCCCATGTATATTAAGCAATCTTTCATTGTTTGGAAGTTAACATTTTTTAAAGGTGTAAGCCCGAAATGGCTAAAAAAGTGATAGCTTTCTTTATATAATAAATTTCTTGAAAAAAATTGCAACATAATTGCCTAGAATTACTCTCTTATTCATAAAATAATTAACTACCTACTTTTGATACAAATCAGTGAAAAAAGGGTTGGATGTGAAAATTTTGGGTTTGAGTTACACAGAGTCAAATTTTCAAAAGTCTCAATAATATAGAAAATGAATTGCAAAATCTTGATTATTTTAAGTATAAGAGAGTAAGTCTAGGCAATCACGTTGCATTTTTTTTATCACAAATATTAGATTAAAATTATATACGTTGCGTTTACATATTAAAACTGCAACAAAAATTACAATACCAAGCCAACAGTTCAGTTACGAATTCCATATAATGGACTGCACATAGCGCCACTTACAAAAATTCCAGGGAACAGTTGACAGTTAAGTTGAATATGAACTCACGGTATTTTGCCCAGGCAGCCTCGTGACCTCGACCACTCGCCTTTCGCCTTCTGGTTCAACCACAAGTTCTACCGCAGACATGACGATGTCTGGTGCGGGACCTAAAACAAACATCAATAAAAATGATTCCAGGAAATAAGGTTTCAGATCTACATAAAATAAACTGAATACAGAATACAGCATAATATAATGTATAATTTGCTTAGGGTGGACGCACCAGTGTTTGACACCTTGATACTAGTGGTTAACGCTAAAATTAGGTCGTCGAATCAAATTTAGGTAAGGTCGGGTGGGGTAAGAGAAACGTTGTAAATGTGATACTGACATATGTGGCAATGGAAATAGAGTTGGGCCAATTTCATGGATTCTCTTTCCCCACGAAATAAATTATGGGTAAGCCCCACCTGGCCCCTATTTCACAATCGTGACAAATGTCGGGTGACAGCGACAATTTCATGTTACCTTACATTGCGTGCCCAGAATAAAGTAAGGAGAAGAGCTTGCGGGGATCGCCGTGAACATAAAATTGTCGTTGTCACCTGACAATTTTGTGAAATGGGGGCCTGACCTTACCATTTTTAGTATTGTCAGCAATGTGATCAGTGCGCACTCAAGCGCACTCAAGCGCACTCAAGCACTCAAAGCTGAGTCGTTTGCGTTAGTCTAGTAAAGTGTTTTTGATATTTAACTGAGCGAACACAGCGACCATTAAATCTTTTATAATTTTGTCCGCTGCTATGACGATAATGTATCTTTTTTCTGTAATACTAAATACATTTTAATAAAATCTTCCTTTTTTTAATTTGTGTTTGTTAAAGTTGAAAAGAACTAGGATCCCGATGACACCGATAGGTTTCGATATCTTAAAACCTTGTATAAATACCTTCAACGCTGCCGTCCTCGATGCATTCCCGCCACCTCCTCTCTACGACTTGTCGGAACATGTCCGGCATATCGTACACGTATGTTGTGCCCTGCGACGTTGCCTGTAAAAAAACAAAGTGTGAGGGAGCGAGAGTTAATGCGTAAGGTGATGTTGATGCTTGTCGTCTATAGACTATGTGCTAAAATGCATTACAAATGGGAGAACCTACTGATGTGCAAATTGCGGACACTTTCCAAAATGCTTAAAAAAGGTCTTTTCAACAAGTAAGTTAAAACTAGACTCATGACCTATTATATACAAAAAAATGCTTAAAAAAGGTCTTTTAAACATGTAAGTTAATACTAGACTTAAGTCCTTTTATATAGTAATAAATGCTTAAAAAAGGTTTTTGAAACAGGTAAGTTAACACTAGACTTAAGGCCCTTTATATACTTAAAAAATGTCTTATAAACATGTAAGTTAACACTACACTTGAGACCCTTTTTAAGTATTTTGGAGATTTTCCATAATTTGCACATCAGTAGGAGAATCTAAAAAACTGCTCTGACTACAGCTCATCATTCTACAATCGGCTTACCAAGAACCGCTTCTGTTGAAGATAATCCTTCGTGACGTAAGGTGTGGAGATAGGGAGTCCGTGCATCGGACCTTGCCGGGCACCGAATGATTGGAACATTATCTGAAATAAATTAATACTTTAAAAACACTAGAAAAACACGCTTTACAAGACTTTTCTAACAAATCCAAACACAGCTATGATACGATGTTCCATCATGAAGTTCCAGTTCATATCTTCCGGCTCCATCATCAGATCAGTTCGACAGTACCATATTATTGTATTGTCATCAGAACTACATACAGCTGCCAATTTTCATGACGCTACGATCCTTGGAAGATGGTTATATTAGTTACCTTAGATTCCATTACATAGTTACCTACATACAGGTCGACCTAATAAAAGCGTGTTAAAAATAGACGGTATTGCAATAATAGTATAGTATACTGGAATGGAAACACGTAAACGGAAATCTTTCGTTCGTAACTTAAGAGCTACGCGTCGGTGGAGTAATCGCCATTCTTCCTTATCTTCTGTTAGCCTTTTGGTCTCCTGATACGGCACAGTGCCCACTTTTTCTTTTATTTGATTAAAATAAGTTAATCTTGGTTTTCCTCTGCCCCTTAACATTACCTTCCAGAAGTTCACAAAGAAAGTATCACGTCGCATCAGGTGGCCCAACATTTTTCCTCTCCTATTTTGTATAGTTTTCAATATGGATCTTTTTTCGTTCACTATACTCAATACCTCTTCATTGAGAAAGGTTCGAAATGTGTAATGTGTTGTTAAAAATATTTTTATATATGATGATAGATGGCGTTGTACATATCGGGGAACGGATTTTTGTATGGATATTGACAGTCCTCTTGCTTGCTATTGATGGAAATAAAAAATGTTTTTATGCTATAAATGAATGAAAAAAAGTACACCCAATTATCGATACAAATTTTCATTGTCTAATTTGTGACCTTCGTATATTAAAATATAAAAAGTAACCCAAACTGAGGCGAGACACGTTTTTTGTTTATTAAGAGTCTGTGGTATTTCAATTCAAAGTACAATGACACTAACTTACGATTCTGAAGTATGTACGCATACGAGTACAAAATATTAACAAGTGTATTAATTAGAATAAATTAACTTTTTTATACTGATACCGAGAATATACGCTAGGAATCTGAAAGTTTTGAACCACGCATATCTGAGGCCATTAGGAGTAAAAAATGTTGTATGACCAAAATTGAATTCAGCAAAACAATTCATAAATAAAGTTTTGACGATTTTTGTTCATAAAACTTGAATAGCTTTGGCCTCTCTACAAAAATTTTCCCTTTTATTAAAATGGTGACGATTATTTTTCCAAAACAGTATGACTTTGTTTAGTGGTAGCTTGAAGTGTTGGGAGTACGGAGGTAATGACGCACAGAGGTTCGGTGTAATCATGAATATTTATTGGAAGAATTCAGGTTCTTATAAACTAAGTCTGTTGCTATATATAGTAATGGATTCCAAAGGTAAATGCGCAAATAGTCACATGACATACATATTACACCATCTGAAGACCGGTTTGGTTCAGTGGGAGTAACGTTGCCTGCGAAACTGAAGGTTCTGGGTTCAAATCCCAGTAAGGACAAATATTTGTGTGATGAGCATTAATATTTGTTCCTGGGTCTTGGATGTTTTCTTTGTATATAAGTAAATATATCGTCGTTTAATACCCATAACAACAGTCTTATTGAGCTTATTCATGGGATAGTTCGATTTGTGTAAAATTGTCCTGTATTTTTTTAGTTTTTTAATACAAGGTTATTCTATGAAAGGAGTTCGTTATTTTATAAAATCTTAAATCTATTTAATACTAAATCGGCTGTGTAGACAGCACACACCGCAAGCTGTCACTTTGATGTGTTCAATAGCGACGAGAACTTGGAAAAGCAACATTGCGATCAAAAGAGGTTTATGCAATTTAGTAATCATAATAATAGATTACATGAAAATTGATAATATCTTAAAAACTAAGCCGGATTTGCCCGGGGTTCTGTAACATTTTGTGCTCCTAATGACATAAGGGATGCGTGGTTAAATCTTTCGGGTTTTCTCGCGGGCACCTTGTATTATTCTCTTTTCATTAACAACTTTAGTTTTTCAAATAAATAACCAATATTCAAGAAAATATTCATAAAATCAATATGTTAGGCATAAGTTCCATACCCGATTTATGGACTTTTATATACGAAAAGTCATACATTGATTATTATAGCCGTATAAAGGTGGTAACGCAGCGGTAAATACCTTATTTTCATACTAAAGTGGGGGACATCAAAGACCACTGCGTTACCCGCGTTATAATTATAAACGGTGGCCAAAAGAAGTTAAAATTAATTGAAAATTACAGTTTAACAATAATGTTTTAGATTAATACGCCAAAACAATCTGACTATAATAATAATAATAAGTACCATTTATTGCACACCAAAAGAAAATAACATCAGACAGACTATCACTTGCACAATATGCCTTTTACGTATAGATGCGAAATAATAGTAGCGCTAAAGTTGTATAATGACCCATAAATACATATCGGCACTCACCACGCCCCTGGGGTCGGAGACCTCCTCGTACGTGTACACGTCCAGCGTGTACCCCGAGCCGTTGGACAGGCACAGCCGCACGTTCTTGGTGGGCGCGCCGGGACCTAAACAATAGTTATTTATTATGCAAGGCTGCAAAGTTGTCATTTCGCGCGAGTGCTTGACTTGAAAGCCTCGTTACGCTCAGGAATTTAAAATTGACTCGCTTCGCTCGTGGTACAAATATAGATACCTGAGCCTAACGAGGCTTTTAAGACACGAGGAGCTAAATAATTTTGCAGCCGCGCGAAACACAACGAAGCGAAGAAAAGTGATATGTAAGAAAAAAATTGAAATTATAACATACCGATTATTTTTTCATTTAAAACTAGTGATAATGAACCTACGGATACACTCATAACAAAACAAACAAATAAACATCTAAAAACACATAAATTCGAACTTCAAGACTTTTCCACGCTAGCGGATAAAACGAACTTTTCCATGCAGATTTGGCGCTGTAAATTTAACTTTCCTGAACAGCAGGGGCGGGTATGAAGTGTGCGCGTACACTTCTTACTCGCCCCCGCTGTCTTTCCTCCCTTCGCCCGCAGACCATGGGAGTGTTATGAAAGAACTTGTCAAGCGAGTCTTATAATAATATTGAAATATCATACCTATTCTCAGCATGAACCTAATCTCCGCCTGGAGGACCCTGAGCTTCCATAACCTGGGCCCGTACCGCATCACCATTCCCAGGACCGATTCTTCGATCTGTAAAAAAACAAATTCGTTGAAGTGTACATACAGGAGTTTCTTAAGTAAACTGTTCATTTTACTGTGTACTTTCGAAGTAATTCTATTGCAGCCATGTTGCAGAGGGGTAATTCTGAATCTCAAAATTAGAAGTTCGTAGTGTGTCGGTATAGTGACAGCCTTAGTGTTTAAATTAATAATCATGACCGAGCGCGGGTACATCGAAAAACTCGCGCGGCCAGAAGATGTTGATACCCGCCTCTCCAGTTCCTTCGAAACCATGGACGTAACGCGACGTCCGAAATGTCGAAGAATTAGCAACGAAAGTTAGTTAAATAAATCATATTTATACGCGATATTACATTACATATTCAAGCCCTTTTAACGGTTGAATTTTGCTTCGTTTTTACTGCTCCAACCGTAATCAGTCTGCCTGATTCTGCTTACCTTGGAGGGGTCCATGATGACAGTGGGCCCGAAGTTGAGGAATATGTGGTTGCAGTCGGTCCGCTTGGCCAGCGGGTGCGAGAACGCTACTTCAAGCTCGTCCATCGCTTCCAACAGCACCCTTATAAAGTTCATTATTATTAAAGGATCGACCACACTGACGCACAAGACCTGTAGTAGCCCTACTTGATAAACAAATGTAACAGACCAATTAGAGCCCGGCCGCTAGTCGCGCGTTGTCGTGGCCGGGCCGTTAAAGTTAAAGGGCTACCCAGAAAATTTCGGTAAAATTCACTGTTTTTAAAGTGATATAAAACTATTCCACTTAGTGCCTGCCAAAAACCCTTTATTTATGTCTACTGGAATGTCATAGTACTTAAAAATTCAAAAGAAAAATAAAGATTCGCAGAGTCCTTTTTCTATATTAAATCGGTATAGGCTCCCTCGTTAAGCGACGCTTAGACATGGGACTAAAACCAATAAGTGTGTAATGACGTTCACTTTAAAATAGTCAACTAGTTTTTCAATAAGTTTTATAGCTTAAGAAAAGTAGCAAAAACTGGTTTTTTGTCGTAAAAATAACAAATTGGGATGGCGAAGGTCATTCGCGTATGGGAGCCCCTTAAAAATGACGCGAAGAGGACCATAGTAACCCTATAAAATCAAAAATCATTCAAATAGTGACGTTTTGCGGTTTAACGAAAAAATATATTTGAAGGAATTTTCATTTTGTATAGTGTCACTTTGATTACAAACTGGCAACAAATAAACAACTTATTAAGATTTTTTCAAAACGCATAGACAAATTCGTATTGTTGTTCTACATACATACGTTATATAATTTGAGGAACTCACCTCTCTCCCTCATTTTGCAGGTATTCGAAACTGGCCTCTTTGGTGATCAGATCCTGGTGTCTGATGATGGAGCGGATGAAGAAGCGGTAGTCTGTCACTTCTTGGCCCTTCTTCACCTGCGTACAAATGTTTCTTTCATGAGAAAGTACATTTTCATTGGTATTTTTGAGGTGTCAAAATGGTAAGCATAGATTTCAGTAGTCCAAAAAAAAGCTTTTATTTTAAATTTAAATTATACTTGGATTGGATCTCTTGAGCTGTTGAGAGCTCTCAAATTAAAACTGGCTGGTACTGCAAAGTTGATCACAACCTGCGGCTAGTTTCATAAACGTATGTAACTTGTATTAAAAGCGGAAAAAGACACTTCCACTTGTAATACAAGTAACAAGCTTCTGAGAAACGGGCCCCTGTTAGCTTCATGCCTAAATTCAGCGACAGAATAAAATACCATCGCAATCTCAAGTTTCTTGAGCATAGTGTGACACTCGACCCAATAACGCTCCCGAAAGCCTCCAAAACTTTAGGCATACAACCGATCCGCGGCGCAAAGTGAACCACGCGTGTCTCACCTTAGCCTTGCCAAGATACAAATGCATTTTCTGGTTGCTGGTGGGCAGCGCCTCCAGCTCGTAGCTCCTCATCCTGTACAGCTCCAGTTGGAAGGCGGAGGCTGGCTCGAGATGCCGGTAGATGGTGTCTTCGGTGAAGTCATTGCGGGCGCGGTAGGTGAAGAATTTGGGGAACTGCCGCCTGTGAAAGAGGTATTTTGTTAAAAAACTGATTCAAATAATTGTTAGAACAAAGTTAAAATTATTAATTTTATTATTTATAAAGATTTTATTATTGAAACACGAGTATAGCGAGGGATCCCATAAGTGAATTACGAGCGAGTGAGTGAGCCTAAGTTAAGATCCCGATCGTAACGAAGGATACCGAGTTAGAATACTAAGTGTAGCGAGTGTTTCTAAGTTAAAGCTGAGCATGGTCATTAAAAAATCGGACAGTAGCGTAAGATTCTAAGTTAAAATTCTGAGCACAGTGCGGGATTTTATTACTAAACATTGAGTGTAGAGAGATTCTATTATTGAAACTCGAGAGTAGCGAGTGATTCTAAGTTAGTCTCCTGAGCGTAGCGAGGGATTCAACAGCAATAGATGTCTATACTTACTTGATAAGAGACATGAAGGTGACCCGTCGTATCCTCTTCTGGTGGAGTTCCTGCCTGTGCGCGCGGCAGAAGCCGCCGAAGCGCCGCGCTAGCGCCACATCATCGCTTTCACCGTTGTCGCGCACACCGATCATGAGAATATGGATCGGCTCGAGAGACTAAAAACAATATGATAAAATTAGAAAACATTTCACATCGCGACCAAATAAAGTCGTCTTTCCTATGTAGAAGACAGGTTTTCGGGATCGGCCCTTGAAAGTACATATTTATTTTATTTATTTAATCTTTATTTGCACAAAAGAGAAACTTATCCAACAAACGGCGGACTTAATACCATAGGGCATTCTACCAGTCAGCCTAGGGCCAAAGCAGATAAAATATGGAGTCTTATCGCTAAAAAGCTATCTCTTCCAGGCAATCTTTGGGTAGCGGAAATGACACAGAATATAGGAATGAGTAGGTGGTGAGATAAGATTATAAATAATACAAAAATAAATAAAAACATAAACAAAAACTATGATACAGTTGACTTCAAATTGATTAGAAAATCAGCAGCAGAATTAAAAAGTAGAAATTATGGGAGTGATAAATAATGATCTTTTAACTTCTATATATTAAACGACTGTTATTTTTCTTATTGGTTTCTTTTGTTCGATCCTTACAGACAAACATAGTCACATCACTATAGTGACAGACTATAGTCTGTCAGAAACGTCAAATGCTACCTAAATGACACGAGTCACCGTTGTTTGGTGATAATAATGGATGAACCACTCACCGCCTCCTCAGCGTCGCTCGGTTTGTAGTCCATACCGACGTTGATGCTGGTACTGTCGCCACGGCTCTCGCTGCCCTCTTGTAGAGCTTGTAAGTCCTGGAAAATACGTTCATTTTAGGACGGCAATATCGTGTGAACCTCAGTTTAATCATGATTTAACCCCTCGTACGTTATGTCCAGGCATCGGATATTCGGATAGATATTTATCTAAACTTTGGCGGCGGCAACTATGTTGAACAGTATGGAGACGGACTCAATTTAATTTTCCTAATAAACTTCTAAATATTTCATGAAAAACAACGTTTGTTTCACTATTCTATTATTATTCTATGTTACATTTACCTTGAAATTAAATCAATTCACACCGCGGTTACAACAAATACTTACATAGATTATTACATTACCTACGTATGCGTAACAACGTACGTGCTTACCAAAAAAGTCATAAATAGCAATAAATTAAAAATGTTTGTGTATTTTTACCGTTTTATGCAATCCTAAAGGCCAAGCCACACCGGACGCGTGTGCGTGGCGTGCACGTAGACGTACGCGTGGCGTGCGCGTTGAAAAGTACGAATACCCATAAGAGATGACACACCTCTGCGTGCGTGCACGCCACGCAAGCGGTGTGTCATCTACTATGACATTTCATACGATACAACGCGCACGCCACGCACATGTGCACGTGCTGCGCACGCATCTGGTGTGGCTTGGCCTTTATTATGAAGCCGACTCCATATTTGCCCAACTTTTATATATCTATCCGATTATCCGATAACTGGTGATGTCATAAATTTAGTATTTAAATTGAAACTGTCTGAAATACTAAAATAGAGATTTAAACGTGGCCAGGATCCTTATAAGACACAGATAAAGGGTTAACGGACCAAAAAAAAAACCTTTTTGTGACAATCTTTTCTTGCCAACTGTACTTTTCATTGAACATCCGTCAACTACTCACCGAGACGATTCTAAGAGCCCAAACTTGGTAGGATTGCGTTATTTTATTACAAAGTTCCTATGACCACCTTCCGGCTCCATCATCAGATCACCTCGATGCATGGTATCAAAAATATTGCATTGCCACCGAACTTACATAGGTATGTCAAATTTTAGCTCAATCGGAAACCGGGAAGTGGGTCAAATTTAACATGCATATACATAATACTTTTTGTTTTACAAATATCATGATAATAATCATAATTTTTGCAATTTATAATTGGCTTACTCCACTAGCGTTATTATTATAAACAAAGATCAGAAACAAATGAATTTGTTTTGTCATTTGTTTCTGATCTTTGTTTATAATATACACAAATGTGACGTTAAATTTGAAAAAAGAAGGTTGCCAGTAAAGGCGGATTACGGGAGATAATTTTACGTGGTGACGTCATAAGAAAACATTGACGACAAATGGCATACTTTTATGAGTTCACAAGCCGAACGCTTAGGCCTATCGTGCCTCTCTATCGCTTGTTCCGCGCTCTCGCTTGCACCTTCGGCTCAGGCGGAACGGGACAGCGGAACGTGACAATGAGTCATGCTTTTTCGTGCGTGTAGCCGGCGTTCATCGATTTATACGACGTTATCACATCAATAAAAGCTTGTAAAAACTATATCCGTCTACTTAGTCGGGGGCCGTCCTACGCTGCCGTTTCCTATGGGTGGTCGCCACTCCAGGACTTTACTGTCCCAACGACCATCCGTTCTCCGGGCTACATGGCCCGCCCATTGCCACTTCAACGATGACCTCGTAAGGGTCGCGGGGATGCGGTCTCCGCAGGATCGCACCATGTCATGTTCAGCAGTGGACATCCATAGCTGATAGATAGATAAAAACCATATGATATCAGTGTCATTTCACACTGTGTTGTATCTGTTGGCAAACCTATTAAATATAAAACCTGGCCAAGTGCGAGCGGTACGATGGGTTCTGTGCCACCGTAAAAAAGAAAAAACACCGAATAAACATTGATATAATCCCGACGTTTCCTTCGGGAACTAAAATGAGATAATATACGCGATATAAACCGTTAAATTGTTTTATTTCAATGAGTAAAACTTCTCCTCTTCCCTCTTTTTTTCTTTAGCATAGTCGGGTAAAAAGTATCCTATAACCATTTGGAGAAACCCAGCTACCCGTGTACCAAGAATAGTTGAAATCCGTTTAGCCAATGTAGCGCGATGAAGCCACAACGACACATACAAACATTTAATTTTTACAACTTTATAATAGTATAGATATTAGACACGTATTTTTTAATATTTCATATAATCGAAGAATAAAGGCGATACATTGAGTCAAAATATCGCGTGACGTCACGCCTAGGAATAAATTTTATTTAGGAGTGACGTCACGAGACCCTAAACTTTGATGCGATTTTTCCGAGTATTTTTTTATTATTTTAAAGAAGCAGAAAATACGTGTCCAATATATTTTTATTATCTTGCTGACGGACTATTTTGATTTTCATACTCTGTCATCATGCTTATTGTAATTGTAACGCCGATGAATACTCTGGCACAAGCTACTAGTATGATAAGAAAACTGCAGTAAACAACAACAAGCAGGAAAATATCTAGTTCTGTTTTCCACATTATTCAACAGGGAAACCCGATATGCAAATGAGAACGTGCAAACACGAACACAAACCAGTCTTGGAAGAATCATTCGCGGTGTACTACGTGTCATACTTGACTTCAAGTATTTTTTATTAAATGATTAAGCAAGCTAGTTACTGTGAATAATAACGAACAAATTATTAGTATGCGATATACTCATTGTGTCATATAAAAGGTTCATTCTCAAATAGTTAGTGTTAATTGACAGTTGTCACGACCGTGTGCAAAAGTTATCGTTTTACAGGAAGTTAAATATTCTAATTTTTATTAATATACTAGAAGGCGCCTTCGTTCGCGGAGGAATAACCCATAACCCTCTTTTCTGTTTCAGCGTAGTCGAGTTAAAAGTATTCTATAACCACCTGTGGATGCCCAGCTACCTGCGTATCAAAAGTAGTAGAAATCCGTTCAAGCGTTTTGGTGATGAAGCCACAACACAACGACACAGTGACCACCAAATAGTCCGATTAATAAATTAAAAAAAAAATAGTATCTTCAATATACCGACATTTCATTTTTACAACTTAATAATAGTACAGATTAGCTGTGTTGTCAAGTTTTCGGTTCGT
Source organism: Hedya salicella (assembly GCA_905404275.2). NCBI lineage: Eukaryota > Metazoa > Arthropoda > Insecta > Lepidoptera > Tortricidae > Hedya > Hedya salicella. The sequence goes on from FR990099.1 coordinate 7,994,295, forward strand.
ATATAAACAAAAGAAATATACAGTGCTAGAATGCGCCCGCAACTTCGTTCGCGATGGAAGAAAAGTCATAACCCCTCTTTTTTCTTCAGCGTAGTCGGATAAAAAAAATCTCATAACCATCTGGAGATATCCAGCTACCCGTGTACCAAAAATAGTTGAAATCTGTTTAGCCGATTTGGTGTGATGAAGCCACAAAGACACATACGAACGTACAAAAAAATAATATTTTTAGATTCAGTGACCTCCAAATTGTCCCTTACAATTACTTTTTTGAAAATATCTTCAATGTACAGACATTTCATTTTTATAATATAGATTAACTTTTGCACATGGTTGTGACAAGTTAAACTATTTGTGAATGACCCACATAGCATTTCTGATCATATTTGGAATCGAAGAGAATTGAAATTAGTTCAAAACTTTATAAGCGTGAACTGCTAAAATGCATTTAAAGTCTGTTGTAGTGTTTTTGATTGCGACAATAGTCATGCAGATAGTTACTGCAAATGGAGCTCAAGAAGATACTGTAGACCTGATCAGGAAACTTCGTGAAAGGTATGTACATTTTCGACTTAAATATTTTTTATATTATATCTATTTGTATTGCATATATACGAGTATAGTATTATTGATTAGTATTTATAATAATTTATGTGTACTCAAATTTTGCTTTACTTCTTTGAGCATACGAGTATTACCTATGGCACTTGTCCCACCGCCAGTGATAAGCGATGAGCTATCGGCGATTTTCTCGCCCAAGAAACAAACAAAAGATAATCGCCTCCGCGTAAATAAAAGAGAGAGATAGATTGCCGACAGTGTGAACAGCCAGCGATGAACGTTATAATTACAATTCTCTCTTTTATTTACACGGGAGCGATTATCTTTTGTTCGTTTCTTGGGCGAGAAAATCGCCGATAGCTCATCGCTTACTCGCTGGCGGTGGGACAAGTGCCTATAGGTGAAAAACTTAATTAAGTCACCTGTTGTATGTAGTGTTAGCGTATCCGTATAGGCAATTTTAGGTAATAATAAGTTCCATATCAATTTTGTACACGACTACATAGAACAGGTGACTTACTTCAGTTTTTCACCTATAATTGGATGTCTATCTTCTTTGATGTTCATTTTTCTCGTTTGCTTAAAGTTTAACTGGAAGATACCCCTTACAGAGACAAGTTCGCCTTTGTACATATCCGTGATTTTTACAAAATAATTATTACTAATTGTTTTTGTCAATATAGGACACATATGAGGCAATTCGTACATTTTGTTGATTTTCTGAGTATTTTTTTATTTTCTGACTATTTTTTGAATTTTATTGAAATATTATTTTTATATTTGTGAGTTTTCACTATTCACTAATTAGAGATAGAAATATTGTTATGCTTATAAATAAAATATTATAAGACCATTTAAATATTTAAAAAAATGTTTTTGTTTTGTCACTCAATTTACATACCGACTTTCTGTTCGAAAATTTGTTGGACTCATGAATTAATAATACTGTCTTAGAATATATTATTAAAAAGATCAGGCTATTATGAATCAATGTTTTCCGAAACCGTAAAAATACTGGAGTACTTGGCGATACGTTTGTGTAGGCTGTGTGCGATAGGACCCCATACCCAAACGGTGCAAAATGGTATTTAAGTTTTTCATAATCAATATCATCATCATCAGAAATTTAAAAGCCAGGCTCTTGTCGGTGGAGCAGCTTCCATGTTTTTCTATCTTCAGCTTTCGTTTTGATGTCCTGATACGACACGCCGTCTACTTTCTCCTTGATTTGGTCTGTATAACATCTCCTAGGTCCTCCTCGCTTCCTGCTTCCCTCAATATTTCCTTCTATAATGGTTTTTATGTAATCGTCGTGTCGTAGCAAGTGTCCAAACATCTTTCCCCTTTTGTTTTCAATGGTTTCTAATAACGACCTTTTCTCTTCTACTCTTTTAAGTACTTCCTCCTTCGTTATTTTTTCCGTCCAGCTTATTCTTTCCATTCGTCCCCAGCACCACATTTCGATTGCTTCCCTCCGTTCCCTATCACGCTGTATCATTGTCCACGTTTCGCTTCCATATAGGGCTATACTCCAGATGTACACTGTTATAAGTCTTTTACAAATGCGGCCCGATATTATGGCTTTGAATAAGCTCTTTTTAGCATGAAAAACTTTCTTGGCTATGGCTGTTCTAGCGATGATGTCCGATGTATATCTGGAGTCATCAGTGATTATGCTTCCTTGATATTTAAATTGTTTGACTTGTTCAATTGGTATGTTATTTAGAGTGATTGATCTGTCTTGAATTTGTTTTTGATGTGAAAGGTGTTTTTGTTTTAAGTTTGTTGCGATCCATAAAAAAACGTTTCCACATTATGATGTTTTTTTTAAAGACGCGGGGTGACCTCCAACAACAAATGCCGCGAGGTGATCGGCTTCCCCGACGATTGCGGCAGCCACTGCGGCAAATTTTGCGGCAATCAGGACTGCCGCGGGACATGCGACGGGAAATGGTGCTCGTGTCACCACTGATAGAAACCCTCCCCTTAAAATTACGCGTTTATCAACGTGTAATTTTTATTCGCGTATTTTGCATAAAACAGAATAAATGTTATCAATAAAGTCTTGAAAGATAGTGGCTCTTTTTACTTATGAGGCCCTAGTACTTAACCAATTGTGAAATGTTTTATAACATTTCTATTATTTAACTGTATTTATATCACTATATGCGTTACTGGCGATAAATTGTTAAAAAAATGGATTTTAAAGCTATTTCACACCTTGAATGTACCTACACTAGTTGGAATGGTAGTTGGTTAGGAAGATAAAAATTGTGTATGTCAGCGTGGACGATTTTTAAACTTTATTTTTATGATATTATAGATATAGGATCTCATATATAAAATCTAAATGGGAAAATTCGATACCTTGAAATCTATAGGAGCTCTATACCGAAGAGACGTATACACTTCTACAGCCAGATGTAGTTTCTAATAAGAGAACCTCTTCAGGTCGTATGTTACCCGAGTTGAACCCGGACAAAACAAGATAGCTTACCTTTCTCCTGGTGCTAGCTGTGCTGGCAAAATCCTGCACCGAGACTAAAAGCTTTCTGCATACTGGGCGAATTAGTCGAACGCGAAGACGGCCAACGCGCCGGCAGTGGCACTTCCGCATGAAACTCTAGTATCTTTGTTACTTACTTAACTTACTGATAATCGCCTGAGCATCTAATACGAAAATGAAACTTCTCGTAAACTCATAACCCCCTGGTACCTTTGGTAAAATGCTATATCTCTAAAAGCGATTTTGACATAATTGTTGACGTTATAACGTCTTATAAATCGATGAACACCGGATGCACGCACGAAAAAGCATGACTCATTGTCACGTGCCGCCTGAGCCGAGCGTGGTGTAAGCGAGAGCACGGAGCAAGCGATAGAGAGGCACGTTCAGCTTGTGAATTCATAAAAGTATAAAAAATTTCATCAATGTTTTCTTATGACGTTATCACGTAAAATTATCGTCCGTAAACCGACTTTACAGACAACCATTTTTTTAGTTTAGGGCGTATAAATTGATAAAACTTGTTCAGAACAGACAACTTTCTTAGGCTATATGATACCCAAGTACTTAAAAAATAACTCACCTCTCTCCTGACGCTAGCTGTGCTGGCAAAATCGTGCACCAGATCCAGAAGTTCATCAGCATACTGGGCAAACTGCTCGAAGGAGTCGAAGGCAGCCAACGCGCCGGTGCGGTGATGGCACTTCTTCATGGCTGCCGTGCAGAGCTCGGCTGGGATGCCTTCGGCGTCCTGGGCGGACGCCAGCTCGATCTCCGATTGGCTGATCGGGATTCTGGAGAGAACACAGTGGTTTTAAATTCCGAAAGAACTGATGATTCGGAGTTGGCGTTGGTGTAAATATCGGGCCGTTATCGCTATTCTAAAGTACTATTTGATTTCTAGACAAATACATGACAGCACTGACTTGTTGGTATGTCGGTGGGCAGGACCAAGTCTTTCGGCTCCTATGTCACTCTAGTGAGTACAAATGTTGGAATAATACCTTGTCGCTCTCAGACACATCTTTTATACTCATGTCATGTCGCTCTGGTAGAGTATATCTCTTCAAGCACGACGCTCTACTGCTCGAGAAAAAAATAAAATAGAAAAAGAACCGACTTCAAAATAAATTAAAAAGCCATAAATAATCTTTTATGTACGGTACGGATCACATTTGAATCACCTTTTGAAATCGAGAGAAACTCTCAAGAGTTTCTCTCGATTTCCCTGGTATTCCATCATCTAATCCTGACTTGGTGATAAGGAGACTACTTCAGGGCCACACTAATAAGAATATGACTATAGGTTTTAACGTATCTCCCTATAATAGATGATTTTTTTTAAGAATTATCCTCTAACTCTTAACTATTAAGGAGTTGTACCTTCCGTCATCAGCTCAGCATGATGAGATGATGACTACCATATGCAAATACTTAAATAGCTTAAGAAAATATATGAAAAACGTTATAAGTGCCAATAAAATTTGAGGATTGCCCTCGATTTCTCTGGGATCCCATCATCAGATCCAAACTTGGTGGCAATGGGACTACCTCGGGAGTATATCCTTTCAAATAAAAAAAGATTTTTTAAAATCGGTCCACAATTGGCGGAGTAATCGGTGAACATACATAAAAAATAATTAAAAAAAATACAAAGTATCGAACATATAACCTCCTCCTTTTTTGGAAGTCGGTTATAAAAGCTTCAGAGAGGTCAGAACAGATCTACTGCCCTAGTACCTAGTACGTCCGGCTGTCCGCTGCCACTTTTTGTAGAACTAATCAGTCCAGACATTTCTGCAGGAGCAAGGCTGGGTCGCTCTCTCATACTAATGTCGCCCTGGTAGTTCCATTGTTTGTATTCTATTTGCTGGATTTACTTTAAGAACATTGGGGATCTTTAATGCATGTTCCCGAAGGATATTTATCCTTGCAGAAATCAATTCGATCGATTAGCCGTTTATGTTATTCAAGCCCACTATTGCATGCTCTAATGAGTACATTATGTGCTTCCAAAATTGTGATTTTTCCATCATCGTGCGATATAGTAAATTTGATTTTATTTCATTAAACATGAGCGCAATCTGGTATGTGTCAGATACTTAGAAATGAACATCGAACAGGCGACGTATTTAAGCGTCATCTAGCGGCACTATGTGACTGTGTCTACGGCACAACCCTCTCAAGACGAATTCCAAGGACCATTTAAACAAGAGGACTGACAGTTGGCATCCTTTGCATCGCGTTCCGATCGCACGGATATATTCTGGAACAAACTAGATGGCGCTTTAAAACTAAACATTTAACAATGTTATAATTGAATAAAGAAACATCTACTAAAAATTAGTTCACAAATAGCTAATAATAAATAAATCTTATACATAGGCGTTGTACATATCGGGGAAACGCTCTTTGTGTGGAGATGGTCAGTCCTGTTGTTTTAATGGTCCTTGCGAATTCACAGATAGCGGACAACATAAAATAAGACAGAACAAACCTGTTGGGATGTCCAGTCGGCAGCACGAACTGGAAGTGGACAACTCCAAGCTCGCCAGACAGGTCCAAATGCTGGAGGCACTGAATCTCGTACGAGGTGTAGGCGCGGCGGACGTATACTTCCAGAGAGGCATTGATCACCTGTGGACAATGTTGTTATTACTTTTATTAGCATGAATTTAGACGCCCTCTGTCGCGCGGTATGCAGACGAGTTCACACCGGTCATCTCATTTCCTGTAGAGATGGGTAATCTCGACTCCGGGAAGTGATTCGAATCACTAAATCGAATTCCACTTTTGGTACTGACTCCGCTTAACGGCTCTTCGTCTCCTTTAAATCCTTAAAACCGAGTCGCTCCGGACTCACTGATTAGCGCCTACCTCGCTCCGACCTGCAGTACCGAAACAAACCGATCCACAGTGGATCGAAATAAATAAAAAATGGACATTAGCATTTTTTTCCAAAAATCGTATTTAATAAAATGCTTTTCTCGGTTGTAAATAATGTAAGGAATAAAAAAAAAAATATATATTTTTTCAACATGGGGCTTATTTTAAGCAGAAAAAAATAAAGTGTGTTTTTTTGTATGAAACTGAAAAATTGGTATCTTATTGTAAGAAAACTGTAACCGATCCCCCTTTCAAACCTTTAGAATATCATTGTCGTACTTCAGAGCAGTGGAAAACAGTAAACAGTTTATCTCAGTAGGTGCCCGTTTTTTTTTATAGTCCAATCAAAAGACAGTAAATACAACATTTTTCTTAGTTCTTTTTTTTATTTTCATTAAAAAAACGGTATATTCATGACAATTTAGTATAAAAACAACATATATTTGATATTTTGATAAAGATAAAAACAATTTTTTACAACAAAATGGTTAAAAATTACATTTAAATAGAAACATTTATTGCGGTGTTTTTAGTAACCATGATAGTAACAAAAAGTTAAAATATACTTGAAATCAACAATAACAATATAAGTTAATAAAAATGCATTGTAAAAATCTATTTTATTCACCACCTTCTTCTACACTTTCAAACATTTCTATATTTTCAGCGTCATCAGTGCTTATGTTTTCTATTATTCATAATTCCAAAGCTTTAGAAGTGAGGGCCTTTTTAGTAGCTTTACTTAGCGGTGGCCTCAAAAAAAGACAATCTTGGGTCAGATGACACCAAAAAATTGTGCAATATGTCTTCGTCTGTTTTTGTTCAGCTACATTTTCTAGAATGATGCTCCCTCACATTGCGAAAATCTTTATGTCGTGCTTCTGATGCTTCTTCTGACATCATTCCGATGGGCAGCATACCAAAATGTTCAATTATGTCAGCCCCGTGAATCAATAGCTTGTGGACACTGGGTGGCATATAATACCACTCGCATAATTCCTTACTCGTGCACAAGGTTGCGGTTTCATGACAATATTCGCGAAATTTGTTGATGTGTACACGTTGTTTAGACGCAATCACTTGCAAAATTGTGTGAAAACGTTCAATTATATTGACATCAACTTTCGTAATTCGTGCTGTTATTGTAGAGTTGGCGAAAAATTTTCTTGCGGTGTTGCCGTCATTAGTTGTTCCAGCTCCTTGCTTGACGATGTCGATTAATAATCCCAGTTCTGATTTAAATTCGTCTTGAATTCGTTTTTTGGCTTGTTCTTTTAAAATCTTGTTTTCCTTGGTAGCATTCCGTTTCTTAAACTCCAATCTGTAAGCTAGAAAAAATAATAAATTAGTAAAAAATAAATTATTAAAAAAAATAATTAAATATTGTAATAAGTACATAGTTGAATTACCTATATAAAGTATATATTCCATGCATCTTATCCAAGCATGTAGTGATGACAATCCATATTGGTACACTTTCTCGTGAATAACTTTGCTACTGTTGTAATGTTTCGAGTTTATTTACTTCAGTTGGCTTAGCATGGCAAATATCGCAGGAGGCTGTTGAAGTTCCCGATAAATATGAGGATATTTTACCATCTATCATTGTCATATGAAGTTCGTGTTCTACTTTTGTTTTAGATTCGACGATTTCTGTGCAATTGAGGGCATTAATCTCAGCTTTTATTTCCGATTCCTGATTTTTTTACTGTAACTTGTGTTTCTTTTACAAACTGGAACAAAATCGGGCGACATAAATGAGTTGAGGAAGGTTTATCATTAACCCATATGGTTTCGCCGTCACAAGTCAGTTTCAATGGTACCACGCTAGCCATAAAAATGCTTGATTCATCGAATACGGTTTCTGATGTCATTTTATAGTTACTCTGTCCAGAAGCTCCATCAAAGCCCCATTTGCTATGTAGCTTTAATGTTTGGCCTTCAAATTCTCCTCCAATCGCCTTTAAGTCTTTTTTCCGTCAAATCTAATAAGGCCTGTAGTTTTATTCTAGCACCATTTTCAGTTATTTCAACATTCTCCTTTGAAGGATAGCACTCCTCTTTTGCTTGCTCGATAGCGTAATATGAAAGATATAATTTCACTCTTTGGTCACTTGCTGTATCGCGTAAAGTTATGTACTGCAACTTTGAAAGTTTTAGAGAGGTCATTAGGGCTAGAGCCTTTGATATGTCTATTTTATTATTTTGTATGCAACGGTTTACCTTATCTATGTCTTCCGGATGATTCAGTAAATGATCAATAATTTTGCTTATGTCCACATTTCCACTGTTCCTTAATCTACGAGAAGTAGCTGCAATTAATTCCTCGGATGATAAGGATTTGTTTATCCGCTCTAATCGTCTTTTTTTTGTCTTGAAGAAAGGTCTTCAAAAGGTTTGCGAGAACTTGAGGGTGTCGAATATTGAAATGTAAGTTCTTCGGTGGTTTCTGCTGGTTCAATATTTTCAGCATTAGTTTCATGCTCTTGAAAATCTATTTCTTGGGCGAAAGTTTCATTTGGCCACACTTTGGCCATGTTAAGCCAGTTACTGTGAGTCTTAAAAAAATTATCAAGTGTTCGATTAGAATCTTTCCATTTTTTATGTACCTTTGAGCAATACCTTTGGCAAAACTTCGAAAAGTTGGATGTATCTTCTTCTCGAAAATTTATATTTTGTTTTAAATATTCACATAACTGCACTATCACTTAGAGATCCTAAATTTTTTAATGCGTAAAACAGATCAATATTGTTCACAAACTTTTCCATGACAGTATATTATCAATGCTTTGTTTTCTAGAAACTAATTATTTGTTAAGTAAATCTTCATTTTATAGCTTATTGAACCCCCACTTAAACACTTACTCTGGGATTAACCCTTTACGGTAGGTACCCTCATTAATGATATGTAAATAACTAACGATAAGGAATATGATCTGAGCAATTAGTATAAATGCATAACTTGCATTATAGCGAAGTTGCTAATGTACCTATTAATTAATTACATATTATTGTAAATGTTAGTATTTCTAAGTTATAAATTAGTGAAACGATTTGAACGTTCATATTTTAACGACACATCATTATTTATTAGCACATAGTGAACGTGCTCACTAATATCCATGTTTTGAAGCGTAGAAGGTAGTGAATAATATAGATTATTAAAATGCATTTTTTTATTTACTTTTATCGTTAGTGTTGATTTCAAGTATATTTTAGCTTTTTGTTACTATCAATAAAAACACCGCAATAAATGTTTCTATTTCAATGCAATTTTTAACTATTTCCTTGTAAAAAAATGATTTTATCTTTATCAAAATATCAAATATATGTTGTTTTTATACTAAATTATCATGAATATACCGTATTTTTAATGAAAATAAAAAATAAAGAATTAAGAAAAAAATTGTATTTTGATTGGACTATAAAAAAAAACGGGCACCTACTGAGATAAACTGTTTACTGTTTTCTACTGTTCTGAAGTACGACAATGATATTCTTAAGGTTTGAAAGGAGGATCGGTTACAGTTTTCTTACAATAAGATACCTATTTTTCAGTATCATACAAAAAAAAAACACTTTATTTTTTTCTGCTTAAAATAAGCCCCTTTTTGAAAAATTTTATATAACATTTTTTATTCCTTACATCATTTACAACCGAAAAGCATTTTTTTAAATACGATTTTTGGAAAAAAATGCGAATGTCCAATTTTTATTCATTTCGATCCACTGTGCGATCCCACATTCGAAGGAATGAATTCAATTCGAATCATTTAAATCTTCAACTGCGGATTTACCCATCTCTATTTTCCTGACCCAGCAGCGCCGAGGGCAGAAGGCTCACTTTGGCACTGGGCTTCGACTGTCGGTAATTCAGGGATTTCGATTTGTTTCTAAAATTGTGTTCATAGATAGTTTCCATAATAATAATTCTACCTACTTGTGGAATTGGGTTTTTATTTTTACTCCAGGTTCTAACAGTTTTGTATACAAACTAGAACGTGCCTGCAACTTCGTTTGCGGAGGAGCAAAAGTCATAACTCCTCTTTTTTAACTTCAGCGTAATCGGGTAAAAAGTATCCCATAACCATCTGTGGATGCTAACCTACCCGTGTATTAAAAATAGTTGAAATCCGTTTAGCCGTTTTGGCGCGATGAAGGTCTGTACCTCGTTTGTACAGACCTTCATCCCTCCAAACTTTTATACTTTCTCTATTATGATCGGGTCTGCTTACGCAATACTTAACCTTTGATATTTTCCGGTATGACAGCCACTGACGTATTTTACGAGGGCTGCTATTTATATATCCGGAAACCGGGATTACAATCTTCTTAAATAGCATATTTGACCGCCATGGTAAAATTTGAACTTTTTTAAGTATATAAGGTATATTTTTTCTTCCTTATTAACGCTCGTGTTTTGTTTTTGACGGGTTTTAAATGTCATCTCGCAGCAAGAATGGAACTCACTCGTGAAAATATTCGTGCTATGATTTTTGATTTATTATGATTTTCGGCGTGGTTTAACGCAACAACAGTGCATAGATCAACTAACTTCAACTTTTGGTGATGAAGCCCCATCTAAAACTACTGTGTATCACTGGTTTAGTGAGTTCAATCGTGGACGTAGTATGCTTACGGACGAAGTTAAGGCAGGTCGCCCGAAATCGGTCGTTGTACAACAAAATATCGAGGCTGTGCGAAAACTTATAATGGACGACCGACATGTTACGTACCGCGAGATAGAGGCGACTCTGGGTATTTCTATGACCAGCATTAATAGCATATTACATAATTATTTGGCTGTAAAAAAAATTTGTTCGCGTTGGATACCCCACAACTTAACAAATGAGCAAAAACATGCTCGCGTCGAATGGTGCAATAAAATGTTAAAAAAATATAACCGTGGTGACTCAAAAGCCGTTTATAACATCTATACAGGTGACGAATCCTGGATCTATGCATACGATCCCGAAACGAAGCAACAATCAACGGTATGGGTGTTTCAAAATGAGCCGAACCCTACGAAAGTTACTCGTGCAAAAAGTACATTGAAACAAATGGTGGCCTGCTTCTTCGGTATTAATGGCCATGTAGCTACAGTGCCACTAGAAAACCGTAGAACGGTTAATTCAGAGTGGTACACGACCATTTGCTTACCGGAAGTATTTGAACAAATTCGTAAAACTAACCAGCGACGAAGAATCATTCTTCATCATGACAATGCCAGCTGTCATACGTCACGCGAAACAACTCTATTTTTGGAGGGTCAAAATGTGGAATTAACGGGTCATCCGCCGTACAGCCCTGACTTGGCACCCAACGATTTTTATTTATTTCCAAATATAAAGAATAAATTACGCGGTCAACGATTTTCGACCGCTGAAGATGCTGTCGACGCATTCAAACAACACGTTATGGAGGTACCTCAGGCGGAGCGGCAGAAGTGCTTTAAAAATTGGTTCACGCGAATGCAAAAGTGCATAGATCATCAAGGGGAATACTTTGAAAAACAATAAAACTATTTTCAGCCGTGTACGTTTGTTTGTTTTTTTGTTTCCGGATATATAAGTAGCAACCCTCGTATCAACCTTCCCCGAAGCTATACAATGAGCCCTTTGATCACGTCAAACGCATAAGCCGTCTCGCACGTAGTGATGTGCCGTTAGGAAATTTCACGTTCTCGGGAATTCTTTCCTCCGGAAATTACCGTTACTTTTCCGTAATTCTCGACAACTTTACCAGAAATATTTTTTTTTTCATGAACTTTTAAATAAACATAAAGTTGTGTTTTGTAGTATTTGTATTGAACTAGTGACTATTTTTCATAGCTTTACACATTTGCAACGTGGTGATTGTCTATCAGCGTTAAGTATTTGAAGTGGTGCACTTTACAAATAGCAGGTAAAAAAAAACCCGAGATAAGCTTTGAAGTCTCACCAGTTCCTTGCAGGTGTCCAGTTATGTAGGTAAATGGCAAGTACTGGCATTGAATAAGCGAATCAGGAACTCGGTTTCATAAACCGAGGATTCCGATTGGCATTCATCTTTTGTTTCGTATAAGTTCGAAGTGGGAAGAGTAATATAGCCAAAGGTCATACTTTAAATTAGTTTATTTCAAACTGCTCAAACTATATCATGTGTTATTAAACATCATATACTTTATTTCATGTGTTATTAAATGAGTGTTATTAATTAAAATCATGAAGCCCAACACAAAGTTTTGCAACATTTTGCCGTAGTACCTGACAACCGAAAACAGACGGACCAAATATACTTGTTTATTTTGTGATAATGTGTACATGGCTAAGAATGTCACTCGGTTTGCTCAATATTTGGTGAAAAATTGCCAAAAGTGTCTCAGTGATGTTGAAAACTAACTTTAAAAAAGAAGAAATACAAAACGGGGGCTCCTCTACTGCATCAACCAGCAGTTATGAAACCCGCTGATCAGCTTCGTGATAACGGCTGATGAGGTTAGTGTGTTAGTGTTTTTTTAATTTATTTTCATTTAAAGAAATAACTTTCACTAGTGCCAGAAAATAACAGTATAATAGGACTCGTTTCCAAGCTATATATACAAGTAGGTATGATGATCGTCAAAAAATATTAAATACATAAAAGTAAGTACTAAGAGAAAAAGTAAAAAACGATTAGATAAATCCAACCATGTAATAATATATGGCTCACTAGCTTCTGCCCGCGACTTCATCCGCCTTAAATTAGTTTATCGCGGATAAGGGTATTTTTCCGAAATACAAAGTAGCCTATGTCCTTCCCCGGAACTCAAACTATCTCCATACCAAATATCATCCAAATCGGTTCAGCGGTTTAAGCGTGAAGAGGTAACAGACAGACAGACACACTTTCGCATTTATAATATTAGTATGGACTTTATATAAAAAAAAATATTGTTTTAATTTTATGTGCTTTTGATAATAAATTTTCTTAATTTAAAAAGATATGAAGCTAATTTCAGAGTTTGTTAAATTTAATATTGTGTTATTGTAATAATGTCATTTCATTATTACTTTATCATGTCGAAGTAGATTTTTTTCCTAAGCTAAGATATTTTTTGAAATATATCTTTGAAACATACTGAATATTGTTGTTTATTTAAATCACTGACTACCTTCGTCAAAAAAGCTAAAATTGTTCCTATAAAAGTAAACCTAACAACTTTCTCGGTAATTTCCACTTCAAACGAAAAGTACATGATCCTTTTATTTATTTATTTTGAAAATTTTACTGCTTTTAATTTTTATTATTTGGACAAACCCTGTATAAATTAAAGTTAAAAATAAATGAAATTTAAACCACTTTCTCAATAATTACCGTAACAGAGAATGTTACCGAGAGGGTTTCTGACATTTTCTCTATATTCTCGTAATTTACGGAAACGGCACATTAACTACTCGCACGGCATGTCATCGTACTGTCGAGATTATATATCGACGGCATAAATCGGAAACGTAGTAGCCGCCAACTGAATCCATTGGCGGTTACTATGTTTCGTTTTTGCCGTCGATATGTACAAAAGCGTACAATTAGGACCAAATAGTACATAAGTTATAACATCCAAAATGTCAATTTATCGCTACACATCTTTAATTGTACAGAGATAATTGGAAATGATTGTATAGACAGCATTTCAAGCATTTTTTTAGTCAACTTTAGGTTAGCCCAAACCAATGCTTAAATTATGCTGACATGATTTTTACGCATATCTCGTACACCGAAGCTTAACGCTGCGTATACGCGGGTACGTGTTTTATGCGTTACGATTCCTCTATACAATCCGCCGCGTCAACGCACCGTCTTCGTTTTTTGAGCAGCGGTGCCGATCCCGAAATTACTGGAATAGTTTCGGTATTTATACCAGTTTTATGACATTTCCGGTATTCGGAAGCCCTTGTTGAAATGCTCACAGGAATCCCTGGTTTTCTCTAAATAACCTACTATAGTTATGTTTTATATAATGTCCAGTCTGGTTATTTCATATGGGTGAATAGTTTTCCAGACATTGTTTCAGATTTCAGGGCAGTGCAACCGCTGACAGTCCCCTGTCCGAAATATTAACGAAATAATTCACAATCAAATTTAAATAACCACTAACTTGCTCGTGATTTTAGTTTGAACTCTATTTATACTAGAAATAAGAATGGTGGCATGCAACTAGGTACTTTAAAGCATTTTGCCATTGGAGAGGCCGTACGAATACATTCCCCTCTGCCAAATTAATCGCAAAATCTTCGGTAAGTTTATACGGTAAATTGTCAGTGTGTGTGTGTGTGTGTGTGTCTTGTTTGTAGGTGATTTCTTTTAATAGTGTGCGTTTCTAGAAATGTGAATATTTCCGTAGTTGCTGTATGTATTTACATCACCCCCCGATAAAAATGCATAAAAAATTTGTTCGGTAATGACACGGTAATTTCATTAGTTTAATGCTCTTAGCTAGGTACAGTAGTGGTTAAGATCTTTCTCGGATTCTGAAGCTGGTAAGACGAGTGGTAAATGAAAATTTGTATCGTGTCTCGTTAGGAAAATTACAAGGGGAGCCGAAGCGTATTCATTTAGTCATATTAAAAAAAGGTGGTTATAAACCTGTCCTTGGGCAACCCGGTGGGAATTGGCTTATACAGACGCCACGCCAATGGTGCCTACACTATCTAGGTAACCGTCCTCCATCTGCACTTCATCTTCATACACCTATAGGTAATCGTATCGTTATCGGGGCCAAATGATTGCTATGGAAATACGATGCAACTAAGTAAGTATATATTAGAAGTATCTAATTATTATGTCAACCAGTAACGATCGTAAATGGTGAAGTAAGATTATTACAGAGCCGCCGATAGCCACGACTCTTGACGCGTTGATAACCTGTCAATTTGAAAATTATTCTTTAATCTGTGGCAGTCAATCGCATACTGGAGTTAAGAACGTGAGGATGTCTAGTAAAACGGGAGATAGCGCGCTGCTAGGTATGTATTCATCTAATAAATGCTACATCCACAGAATATTTTGAAGTATATTATTATTATTTTAGACAACATTAAATTCTGACGATATGTTTGGCTCAGTGGGTTGTACAACAGTCTAAGAAGCAGCGGTCTCGGATTCGAATCCCGGCCAGGGGAAATGTTTTTGTGATGAGCACGAATGTTTGTTCCTAGGTCTTGGATGTTTTCTATGTATTTAAGTATTATAATTTATCTATATACAGGGTGTCCCAAGAAGTAGTGATATACTGAAGCTGCGACGTAGAGGACCTAGAGGGCTATCTAAATCACCCCCATGTATGTTCCGCGATTTTTCGTATTTTCGGAGTTTTGATTTTGGAAATTTCTTGTAATTAAACACCTTGTAATTGGTTTTACTTTGTTTGTATTAATCATCATGTGAATTAAAATTTTGCACTTACCACATTTAGATTTCAATTTTTTGATTGAAGCCTTATGAATAATAAAATGAAATTTTCAGGGTAGCTACCTGATAGATAGAGCAAGTTTTTAAAAGCCAAACGGTATATTTTTTTATGTGATTTTATCTTTTTAAAGCCCCTTGAAGTTGTGAACATATTGGGTAATTTTATCATTCTTGGCATTTAATTTTTTTTTAATTCCATTCAAAGATCTAACGATAGTAAATGTTACCATACTGAATTGGCCTATCTATCAGCTTAGCACACAAAAAAAATCAAGTATCTACCGCAATAATTCACGTCACCATAAATAAAAATCTTATCGTACTCGGCGATAGGTGAAGAATTAAAAAAAAAGTCATAACTCCGAAAATACGAAAAATCGCGGAACATACATGGGGGTGATTTAGATAGCCCTCTAGGTCCTCTACGTCCCAGCTTCAGTATATCACTACTTCTTGGGACACCCTGTATAATATGATGAAACACTATTTTGACATCTGTTTTCCTCATAGAAACCATCCGGTAAAGAAATACGCAAATGCTTGGGTCGGTGACGAGATTCGCCACCAACGTTACCAAATACGTAAATTAAAGTTAAAATTAGCTCAGGAACCTAGTGACACCGAGGTACTTTCTAATTTACACGCGTTAGAACCAGTATTGGGACACTTTTCGGGATGCGCGTAAGGAGTACATAAATCGACAAATATCCCAATCACATGGTAACATGTGTCGTAGTGTGTGGCATAGCTTCTGAGAAAAGCAAAAATGATAGCAATAAAAATAGCGCAATAAACATGTTTGTGTCGAAGTCAGCCGGCAACTGCGCCGCCGCCCGCACAGCTAATGCTGCCTCGCAACTAAACCGGTATTACATCAACACAAATGCTAACAATATCCAACCATGCACTCGATCCGCTCTTGCTTATCTATCTAATTTTCTACCGGTATCAGTGCCTACGCTTGACTTTGAACCTTATAAACTTGACGACATTTTAAAGGCATTTAAGAAAATAAAACGGAAGGATTCAAGAGATATTAACGACATGTCCACACACATACTTGACTACTTGTAAAATTTTGAAACCTTAGAAGTCAAACTTAGCACCGCAATGGGTTGCATATCACAGTGGTTTTCTGCGAACGGGATGTTGCTTAACATAGACAAAACAAATATAATGCACTTCCAACTAAGGACAAATAAAACCAAAATGTTAAATATCATACTTGACGGGATCCAAGTACCACAGGTGGAACAGGTCCAATACTTAGGCTGCACTATCGACCGCGGTCTCACTTGCTCACCCCACATATCGTCTTAGTGTGACTAGCTGGCATCAGCGTGCTTTGCGCTTTCGAGACTTGCTCCGAGCCTGCCACATGAAAACATTAAAAAAGCACACTACGGGTACTTCCACTCTATATCAACTCAAGCAGTGGACTTGTGGGCAACAGCAGCTGATCGTGACAAGGCATTTAAAATGCAAAAACGCGCAGTAAGGATTATAACACAAAAACCGTATGACCATCCTGCGAAGGAGCTATTTAAAGAATCAAATATACTTACCTTGCCAGGTGTCTTTATCTTAGCAGTATGCAAGTATATCAGAGAAAACTTAAGACGACTTCCCATTACAGCTTAATAGTAGGAACACCCGCAGGAGAAACCTTCTGATCGTTCCTCGACGGAAACTCGCGAAATCCCGGCGGTCACTCGGTGTCATTGGTCCTAGGTTATATAACTCTGTTCCTCTGGAAATACGCGAAGTTAACAGTGACAAAATGTTTGCAGACAAACTTAAAACGCTCCGCTAACAAACCTGGCCTGTTATACGTTATATAATGAGTTTTTTGAGCAGTGTCGTGTCGCCGACGCAAGCTGCAACGTCCCCGTAACTGGTTCAGATTAACTTTAATGTATTTTATAAGTTTTCTAACTAAGTACTGACATACTAAAATAATATTGTATTGTGACCGATATGAGTAAAATGATTAATTATTAATGATATAATGTAAAAAAATGACATGTAAAATACCAAATTTTATGATTAAATATTGTGATTCTGATTCTGATATATTATGTATATCGTCGCTTAATACCCATAGAACAAGCTATGCTTAGTTTGGGACTAGGTCGATCTGTGTAAGATTGCCCCTGACATTTATATTATTTATTTAATATAATTTTCAAAAATACATACGAAACAATCAATGGATCAGACAGACCTTCCGAGTGGACGCCGGACCGTCAACATTTCCTGCATCTCCGGATGATGCGAAGAGAGGCGAAACACGTGTGAGGTTTATACTGTCTGGTGGTTTGTTGTATATGCATGCGTATTTTTTTGTGGAAGTTGCATTAAAATACGCGCGCATCTTATTGTGACATCTAACTAAGACACTATTTCACGGAATAGCCAAGGAAATATATAATCTATTATTTGGAAATCCCCAAAGTAACGCCTGAATCTATCAATACGAAACAATTATTTTAAAATTACTTTTGAATATTTCACAATTAATAAAAATTAAATCAAAGTAAAATAATTATAATCGTAACACAAATGCGTAATTCTATGAATTAATAAAGTTTGTGTTTTTCTCCTAAATTCCATACTATCCCAGCGCTTCGAAAAAAAGTTATTCATGTTATCTGTACATCGCTAAGACTACTTAGATAATTAACCCACTGGAGTATGTATGTTTGTCCAGGTCAAATGTTGAAAGTTAAATTTGACCCACTTTCCGGTTTCCGATTGAGCTAAGATTTGGCATACTTCTGAAGTTCCGTGGCAATGCAATATTATAATATAACTCAAGTACAACAAAAGCTGTATTAGAGTTACAGCCTTTATAACGCTTAAACTAAAATCTTATACAGCTTGTTTGCTGCTTGGGCAATTATGATACCATCGAGCTGATCTGATGGTGGAGCCGGAAAGTGGTCATAGGAGCTCTGTAATAAAAATAACGCTCTCATAGAGTTTGGGCTTTTTAGAATCGTCTCGATGAGTTGATGGATGTTTATATTGAAAATAGACGGGCATTTGAACGCAATGTCACCTGTTGATAAGAGACGATGCGCCCGAGGATGTATCATGCCCGTCTAGAAACAGCCCATTCACTCTTGTATTGAACACGCCCAAATTATAATGGTCGGGGAAAACAATCGCAGGCAACGAGTTCCACTCCTTTGCGGTACACATGATGGAAAAGGCACCGAAGCGCTTCGTGCGGACACGCGGAATATCGGTGTTCAAAGAAAAGTATACAGACGCCAAAAAAAAATTGTCACAGAAATGCAAGTTTTGACTGCTTTTTAAAAATCAGTTCCAGCGTCCGACGATGTGGAATTCAAGCCATTCAGCGAAACGTACAAGATCATTACATTCAACATGGTCGTGGGCATGCTGTATCCTACACCGCACACAGCGGCGTGCAGACTCGTCGGAATCCGTAACCTGTCCACTATTTACAATTTTATATTTATAATACACACTATAGCTTGACAAGTTCTTTCGTAACACAACCACGGTCAGCGGGGGGAGGGGGGGTGCCGCGCGCACACTGCTTACTCGCCCCCGCTGTCTTTCCCCCCGTCGCCAGCAGACCATGGGAGTGTTACGAAAGAACTTGTCAAGCTGAAGGCCACTTCGTTTCGTTCGCGAAGGAGGAAAAAATCATAACCCACTTTTTTGCTTTAGCGTAACCGGATTATAGGATAATTTTTACTCGACTACGCTTGCTTGATTTTGTTTTCGTCCGCTGACGAAGTTGCGGGCACCATCTATTGTGAATAAGTTAGATAAACGCCAAATACTGCTACTTGTTTTCCGGATCACTTCGTAAAAATGTTTAATATTATTATTGTTCTGTAGTAGTAGTATTGGTGTCGGCGATGCCGGTATGCGGGATTACCGTTCTGGATGTGTGGAACAGCTGGCGGCGGGGGGACATCATTAACATCATTAGGCATTTCACCGTCGTGGGGCCTTTTCTGGCTACGATATTTAAGGTAATTTTTTCAGCAGGCCGACTTCCGCTTAGCAACTTTGGCGCACGAGCCCACTCAAGTCACTTCTACTTTTTAGGGTTACATGCCCGAAGGATACAAATGGAACCCTCTTACTATGCCTCCGCTGTCTGCCTGTATGTCACAAGGTCATCCATAACTCTATATAGGTATAAATTTTTTGTTGTTGCTTGTAATTTTCACAGCTATGACAAAAATAATGGTAAAGAACCCTTTGTGCGCGAGTCCAACTCGCACTTGGCCGATTTTTCTCTATCCTATTACCATCTAGGTAAGCGTGTAGTTTTTGAATCACCTATCCCCTGAGCTCCTCATGGGCTTAAGTTGTCTTCAACCAATTGACAAATTTAATTATAAACTATTCGTTACTTAAGACGATACTTAAGGTACCTACATTTTTTAAATGGCCGAGCTTCCCGGTAGCGCCGAAGGACACCCATTCCCAATTTCCTCCTGGGCTTCAGTTGCTTTCAACCAGTTGACAAATTATAAGCTAAATTGGCAACAAAAGTTGATTAATCAAAGTGAAACCCACAGATGATACTGTTCTTCATTAGCCGCGAGGAAGCCTGGGGCATCATCAAGAAGATCGACTACGACCACGCCAGATACAACACGCTGCCAGAGTCCCACAAGGCCATCGCTCGGAGCCACATACAGAACACGCAGTACTACAGGTACACACCGACCGTTTAAGTGAGACCTCCGACATGAGAGGCTGGATATGACAATAAGCGTGCCTTTTATTTTTTATATATAAGGTATATTATAAAAAACGGTGACGGTACGGAATCGCAGTGACGCGTCGTATCCGGTACCGTTTTTACCGCAAGCTCTCCACATCGCTGCACAAAAAACGGTGACGGTACGGAATCGCAGTGACGATCGGATTAATGTTTTCCTTTTTTAAAAGGTATGTCTAGAATTTGATGATCTCTATGTGAAAAACGAAGTGTTACCGACAATAACCGAGAAACTCCGATTTGTGATCTTTAAATTACGTTCGCGTCACGTCTTTTTCATACATTTGATGTGCGTCACCGTTTTTCAGCGGCGGTGTGGAGAGCTTGCGGTAAAAACGGTACGGATACGACGCGTCACTGCAATTCCGTACCGTCACCGTTTTTTAAGCGGCGGTTTGGTCGCACCTTAATTTGATAGAATAGTCGTTTAATTGAATGCAGGTTTGTTAAATTATACTTTGCGTATAATTTATAAAATCAAGAATTCGTGTAGGTACCGTTCTCTTCCATTGATGCTAAATCACGACCGAGTTAGATTACGTTCGTTCGTTACCTTTAATCCGTCAAAGAGTAAATGTCGATTTGTTGGGGGATCGAAATTTCTACCATTTGTATATTATATTTGACAATAATTTTATTAAATATCAATTATAATAAGTGCACACGATAAAACAAAGTATATATACCAAGTATTGTTATAATAAATGAAAATATACGATGTCATTTTCTACCAAATGATTATTTTATATAGTGATTCATTCTATTCATTAAAATTATACTACAGAGTATTAGGTTGTTCGATGCTGTGATGTTTTACCATTTATTTTTCCAAGAAATATTTTACACCCTGTTATGTCATATGAAATTAGTTAAAATGAAGTAATGGAAATATGGCAAATAATAATTATTGATTTCGTAATAACGACAAATGAATTAAAATCTTAGGTTAAAGTCATTATTACAGGTAACAACATGAACGACTACGATATGGCATACAATACTTATGAAATATGAAATTATGATACACATAATTATGCCACATGACCGTTATGGCAACTGAAATTAGTAGAAGTGAAATAATAGAATACGTGGGTATATTTATTAGGTAACAATGTGTATAAACTTTTTTCATTTTTCAGCGAGAAATGCTGGTTTATAACGGTCGCGACCTGCGTCCTGACCTTCCCTCTGTCGGCTGTATTCTTAACATTATACAACTTCACATTCAAAGAGGAACCTGTCAAATTCATGATACACGATATGGACAAACCCTTCTCACCACCTGAAGACCGTTTCAAGTCCCCTTTCTTTGAGATCATGTTTGTCTACATGGCGTATTGTTCGGTGATATACATCGTTAGCTTCACCGGGTTCGACGCTTTCTTTGGTATTACTATAAACCATGCTTGTATGAAAATGGAGATGGCGTGTAAGACTATGGAGGACGCGATGAGGGAGAGAGATAGAGAGTTTAGAAGGAGACGGATGATGGATGTTATAACGGAGCAGAACGATGTGTTCAGGTAAAGTGTGATTAATGTGTCCATAAACCATCATCATACCATACTCATACATACATACATACATACGATCACGCCTTTTTCCCACTACAAGGTAGGCAGAGACTACCTCCTTCCACTTGCTACGGTCCTTGCATACAACTGCCTCTTCATCAACATTCATTAATCTCTACATTTGTGCTGTCACAACCCTTTCGCTTTGTTTTATTCACACACAGAATATCAATATTTCTCGCACCTATCATCTGACATACTTCATCTATTTTATCATTCATTCCTCCCCTTACATTTAACGTAGCAAAGCGGCTCTCCATAGTCCACTCTTCGCTCTCGCAAGGACCGAGACGTGATGGGTTGCGAACCACATCGCCGCCATACTCGTATACAATATTCGTATGTAGAAATTTGATTAAATAACCATGTGAAATTGTATCTCATCCGAATATAGTTTATTTTGGTTTGTTTGGACGGTGATAACCCATGCCATATACCTCAGACAAAATCTTCTTATTTTTTGAATACCGCCTTTTTCATTCAGATTTTTTTTATTGACTGGATACTATTTATTGGTTTGATAATGTTTTTATTTTATTACACTACTAACACTTGGGCCGTTCTACTATATTTGCGCCACACTTTTTTCGTATCTTTACGTAAAAAGCGTATTGTGCCAAAAGTGATAGTCAGATTGTTTTATGGCGTATTAATCTAAAATATAGGATTATTAAACTGTCATTTTCAATAAAAAAAAATCTGGTCACTGTTTATATAAATCAGGTAACGCAGTGGTCATCGATGCCCGATTTAGTATTTTAGTATGAAAATAAGGTATTTACCGCTGCATTACCTTTTGACGGCTATAATGATCAATGTATGACCTCGTATATAAGAGTCCATAAATCGGTCACGGAACTTATGCCTAGCATGTTAAAGAAATGAGAATGACCCATTTACTGTTTTAGTAAAATTTCAGTACAAACTATTTTTAGGTTGGTGGAGCTTATTCAAGGTACTTTTAACATTTGGCTTGGCCTTATCGTAATAGCTACGATGTTTCAAATCTGCAACTGCATGTACCAGATTATAGAGGTAAGAAAATGGGGAAGAAGCATTATTTTTTTAATGATACCAATCGATCCTTATTTCTAAGAAAATTATACATCGTGTTTAATAAATCCTCATGAGAAATAAAATGTTTATTAAATCGAAAAAAGTGCCAACCCTAATCACCTGTTACGTCATAAAAACTGTTTTTTAATAGATTATTTTAACAGAAGATAGTATATGTTTATGTCTAGTTTAATAATATTAAAAAAAGGTTCGCACTCTCAATAGAATGAAATCTTATGTACTGGTGTCTTAAAAAAAAAACAGAAGAAAAAACATGCTGTAAATAGGGAGTATGCATGAATTTTTATTTTTGCTTTATTAAAAGCTCATTCATGTAAAACAGTACTTTTTTTATAACTTTAAAAATAAACGAGATATAAGCCATCAAAAAATTCATTCATCTCTTTCTAGCAGAACAGAATTCAATATGGAGTGCATATGACCGTAGTGTACTATGACGTAATAGTACATTGTGTACCGTGGGCGGTAAGAAGGAAGTACAAACGAGAGCACATTGAAGCCCGAGGCCGCAGACTGAGGGCTTTAATGACTCGAGTTTGTAATTCCAGTACCGCCCGAGTTACACACAATGTTTTTCATCACACTTGTGAGGAAACTATAAATTATTAAGTCAGAAAAAGATTGTTACTTTCAAGTGTGACAAGTCGCAACATTGTGTCATAAAGCGTCATTTCGTGATTGGTAGAATCTCATTCCATAGATAGGTTTACAGAATTTTATTTCTTATAAGAATATTTACAATTCACTTACATGAGAAATTAAAACTGGTTTAATAATGGTATGGTGAGCGTATGTATACGTATTTGCATTCACAAAGAAAATTGTACTTTGACTTAACTCCACTTACTTTGTTCCGAAACTATTTTTCATTTTTGTTTCATACAATCTTGTACGTCTTGTACGTAAATTAATAATTGATAAATTGGCTTTGGTCATATTTTTACAATGTTGTCTAATTTTGCAGAGCTCACAAGAAATAGGCTTTATTAATTTTATTTTTAGGTATTCTTAGTTGTGTTTACTAAGATTACGGATATTTCTCAAAATATACGTTTAACCTTTGTTCGACATTTATTCAAGTCAAGTTGGTGTCATATTGTGTTAGTGCACATGACGAAAAAAAATCGTCTTGTTTGTCTATGGAATACTGTGTCAGTGTGGCTGTCACTGCTGTCAACTACTAGTTTATGTCGCGAAAATACGTTATCGGTTTACAATATTTAAATCTGATTCAAATTTGATTCAGTAAATAATACAAATGGAAGAGTATCACAAGTTGTTAAAGAAAACACTGGTCCCTTACTTATACTAGTACTAGTAATATAAGTAAGAAAAACTCATTGGTAAATGGCCATTGCTGGGGTTTTTGCTATTTCTAGTCCATCATAGTCTAGTATGAGAATACATCTTCACTCAAGTGTGACATCTATGGAAAATCTATTAAAATTTGGCACCTGCTGAAGCTGCACAGTCTTCACAATTTGAGTCCAGAACAACATTCTCAGTTTCATTTATTTGTACCGAAACGTTATAAAGTTTAGTGCTGATTCGGTGTTCGGGCACAACTTTTGCACTGATTTCACAGAGTCCTGATGTTCTTTTAACACGCACATATCCGACAGCTGAGTTGAGATAAGAATCTCTTGATGACCTAAAAAAGATGTATAGTACTGCTATTACATTCATTTCAACGAAGTTTAGAAACTACGAGAATGAAACAGCTTTGGTCTGTATACTTACATAAGCATCTTAGCGCCCCTTATTTCTGCAAGATTATGTTTACTGCTGCACGCTAGGTATTCACATATGGAAACATTGTCGATCTTAGGAAGATTTCGAGAATCCGCTTTAACAAAATCGACGCCTTGCATCATGCTTAAATCAGAAATCTAATTTTATTGCCTATGAAGATGTACCGTACAGGTATTTCGGCGGCATTTATCTACTTGAATTTGACAGTGACATCCGAGGACAATAGGACATTGGCAATGGGTATTTATTTTTTCTAAAGAGGCAAGGACTGTACTTTTATGACATCAAACCACGGATTCTTGCACTATAAGCTATTTAATTTTAAAATTCTATAAATAATTTATAACGCATTTATATCGCAAATCCTTAAAATTAGTATCTTAAATTAGTCTATTTTACTAAATAAAAATGTTTAAAAAAACATCGTTTTTTTGTAATCAATGCCAATTGTATAAACACTCTATTTTAACGCATTAAACTATAGCGTCGACGTGTATTTATTGATATTACATTATGTATAATAAAAATTTTCGAGTTAAATAAATATTGTTGATTTTGACTAATTCCGTTCGGTTCCGTTCTAAACCTGGCATATTACAGTTGTGAAAGCAGTAAAAAAAAATTAAGTCATTACACCCATGGCGTTAATGGAATTAATAAAAAGCCCACGGTGCGTATAATGACACCGTTTACGAACAAGTTTGATGAAAAAGTACATGCCGGACCTCTCTGTCAAATCGCTGCCTAATTAGTAGTTTAGATTTTTTATGGGACAATTTTACACAAATCGAATTAGTCCCACGGTAAGCTCAATGAGGCTGGTGGTTATGGGTACTAGGCGACGATATATTATTTACATACATAGAAAACCTGCAAGACCCTGAGTCTTCGAGGTTTTCTAGTTATTATTTAACAAATATTTATACTTATCAACACACAAATATTTGCCTTTACCGGGATTTGAACCTTCAGCTTTGCAGTCAACGTTACTCCCACTGAGCTAAACCGGTCGCCATGTGTGTGAGTTAGGTGATAATACAATATTATGTCATCGAGCTGATCTGATGATGGAGCCGGATGGTAGTTATAGGAACTCAGTAATTAACTCATTGTGGGATTTCAACTATTTTTGATACATCATCCTGGGACTGATGGTTATATTATAGGATAAATTTCACCCAACTGCGCAGCAGAGGGTTAGGGCTTTTTCTCTTCCGCGGACAAAGTCCTAGCATAATATAGTTTATTGCAGGGATACGGGATCGACCCGAGATACCTGATCTTCATACTGGGCACCGTCGCGCACATCTATCTGCCGTGCCGGTACGCGGCCAAATTACAAGGCAGCGTATGTTAAAATATAACACAATTTTGCACTGTAATAATTAAAACTAAATGGGCTGGCAGTGTTTACTTTTCATCATTGTCGTCTCGGCCAAAATCAAGGACCATTAAAACAAGAGGACTGTCCATCTCGATACAAAAAGCCGTTCCCCGATATGTACAACGCCATCTATGTATAAAAATTATTATTTACAATAGGCTTGTATCCTAAAAGAATATAATTAGTCCGTCAGTTAGATTATCAGAAAAAATTGCACACGTATTTTTTCTTGTCAATTAAACAAAAAATGATGAAGATATAGCCCGTTAAAGTACCCCGTGACGTCACGACATGCGACCGTTTTACGGACGGCGTGACGTCATGCGCCCTCACTCTCAAACTTTATTGACGCGCTTTATCTTCTTTTGTTTGATTGACAAAAGAAAAACTACATTAGAATATATTTTTTTTACCCAGTAAACTACCCTATTATTCAACTATGCAAGCATGTCACATTATTTAAATGCTACGATACTTATAGTTGAATCATCGAGAGCGTGGAATTGCATATGTAGTAGTATTGTTTGTTTACTATCAGCATACAAAGAGGTTGTTATATATATATATATATATATATCGAAGAACTAAAAACAAAAATAATGTCAGTATGAAATTGTCAATATTATTTACGTTGTGCGTATATTTTTACATCTGATTTGATTGTATTCTCAATTAATTATTGTGTCCGCCCGTACGACTACGAATAATTTGTATATTTTAAAAAAATATGGCTGTAAGTAATTTTGGTCCTATTGAGAGTCAAAGTAAGCAAATAATTTTCAACTGTTATAAATATTTTGAAAATGAACTGACGAAAAATTTAAACTTGCCTTACACCGCTGCCCAGTTAGTTGAAAAAGCTACAGGTGTTTGTCTCTCTACTGTTTATAACATTGTGACTGAGAGCAACAGCGAGAAATTCGCAACAACAAAGAAATTCACCTCCCCGAAGAATAAAAAGTTGCATCCTTGTCCGTCATCAGCAGTAGACGATTTTGATCAGGAAGTCATCCGGAGAACTATATACAATTTTCATCTGTCCCATAAGCAATTTCCAACCTTAAAGGGACCACTCTGTGTTAAAATCCGATATAGATTACAAATTTGGCATTTCCACCTTACGAAAACAAATACAAAAATTAGGATTTAAATGGAAAAAGACCGAGGACAACCGAAAAATATTAATGGAAAAACACAACATACGACTGCTAAGAATAAATTACCTTATCAAAATTGTGGAATATCGATCTCAAGATAGACCACTAGTTTATACTGATGAAACCTACATCCACACTTCACATGTGTCCGGAGAAGCTTGGACCGATGGAACAGAATTTGGTGTAAAAAAACAAATCAGTACAGGCCAGCGGTTAATAATAGTGCACGCAGGAGGAAAAGATGGTTTTATTCCCAACGCTTTGTTAATGTTTAAGGCAAACCAAAAAAGGGGAGATTACCATGACCAGATGAACTTTGTCAACTACGAAAAATGGTTAAAAGAAAAATTAATACCAAACCTCAAACCGAATAGCGTACTTATCGTGGATAATGCGTCCTATCACAACCAACTTTTGCATCGTGCTCCAACGTCAAATTCTAATAAACAAGAAATGATGGATTGGTTGACAGAACACAACATTTCGTATAACCGGTTGATGTACAAAACCAGTTTGTATGAATTAATTAAACAAAATAAAGAGCGGTTTCGCGAGTACCACATAGATGCAATTTTAAAAGAACATGGCCACTCCGTATTACGATTGCCACCGTATCACCCGACATTCAATCCGATCGAAAATATTTGGTCCATGGTAAAAGGATATGTAGCAAAAAGAAACGTTTCATTAAACATGCAAGGCATTATGAGTTTAGCAACTGAACGAATGAATACCATCACTGCTGAGGACTGGGAAAATATTTGTCACCACGTCGAAAGTGAAGAAAATAAATATCGATGTCAGGAAGGAGAAATGGATCAAATAACAGACAATTTTATTATCAATATTTGTGACAGCTCAGATGAAGAACATGATAGCGAATAAAAGAAAAAAAACAGAGGACTACTACTTATTCCACTTCTTGGGTATGTCATTTTATTAAGTTAAGAGAAAATTATTCTCCTTTTGTTGCAAACGGTACAACCACTACAAATGCAATTCCATCTTCTCGATAATTCAACTATACCATTCCTTTATTATTGGATGTTTACGAACTTATTGTTACTGCACTATGTTTTTCTGTACATTATAACACCGTTAAATGTTTAATTTAAGGCGCCATCTAATTTCTGCCAGAATATATTCTTGCGATCGGGGCACGATCCAAAATATGGGAAATGACAGCCCTCTTTTTTTAATGGTCCTTGGCCAAAATCATGAAAATAAATGATACCCAGAATTATGTAAGGATAGCCGCCTCTAGACTGAGTTTAGGTTTGATTTAAACATACACAAATTTCACGCATTATCAGAACAAAATGGGACTCAATCAGACCATGGACGTAACGCGACAACTGAAACGTCGAAGAATTACCAACGAAAGGTTTAATTAAATACATATTTATAATAATGACATAATGATTTTTATTTTGTAAGTAGGCCGCAAGGGCACTTTTACAAATACACACGCGATTAAGCCCCGTTTTGTTGTGTTGTGATAATAAATTAGTTTTATAGAAATTGTCACGACTTGACACTTGACAAAGAACATGTTTCAAAAATCTCGGGAAAACTTCCCAAATTCACTTACGCCCTAAATGAATTTAAAGATAAATGTACAGATGTCAAAGCGGCCATAACGGCCTATTATACAAATAAAGATATTAAAAATTATAAATACCAACTTCAAATGATTTATCCACGCAGTTTTGACGCTATAAAGAGTATAAAGGGAACTTTTCCGAGCTAGCGAAGTGAAAATAATTAATCTGTGTCAGGCGCTAGAGGTCGCCACGCGGCTGTACTGCTGCGGCTGGGAGCACGTGAACGACGAGCGCGCGCGCAACATGTTAATATTCATGATCGCGCGCGCGCAGTACCCGACGAAGATAACCGCTTTCAACATGTTCTACTTCGACATGGAGCTGTTTGTTTCCGTAAGTAGAAATTAGTTTGTATGTTAACTTTTAATAGCACATAAAAATGTGATAAAGCTGGATTGAAATTTGAGCTCATTTTACTCAAAGATTGAATCGACAGATCGGTACTAGGTAGGTACCGACTTTGATAGGAGGTCTTTTAGAAGGTCTTTTTGACAGTTATATCACTGTCAAATCAAATCGAAGCCTTTTGGGCTGTATCACAAATCAAACGAGCTGGGGATCACTGTGGAGATCGCCCCTCTCATAGTGATTTTCGTTTTGTTACCTTCATACATTACCTAATTTGAATGTTTAGTTCAAAAGGAGAGACACCTATAAACAATCGGAATGTACAAACTTTTAATAGGTTTAACAAACCACTTACAATTATCAGATTTAAAAAAAAATCTGGGATAAGTTATTCGTGTTCATTTTGACTTTTATTTGTCCTTGCCAAACCCTAACACACACGTCAGTCACTCACTAATGACGTCACTCGAAATATCACGTAGGCAATAAAAAATTAAACGCATCCAAATGTAAGGCATGAAATTAGTATCTTAGAATATAAGCCTATTAAATATAACAGTTTTTTTAAAATAAAAACAAGGGCATTTTTGTTGGTCATCCCAATTGTTGTGACGCAACTAGTAGCTAAGGGTTCGGATCAGAAGGTCTAAGTTTTATTTTAACCTGGCAAGCAAAACATCTTGGGTGTGAGTTGTCTAAGTAGTGAGGTGAGATGTCTAGATGTGAAAAACGTCCCCGTTGCAATATTCTACAGTTGCCGAAAGGACTTGGTTGTAAAACGTCTTCATACAATACAATACAACGATTATTTATTGCACACCAACAACAGAAACAGTACAATAGAGCCTTAACATAAAATACGGTAGTCTTAATTTCAAAACTATTTAATTAACTCGTGCGGATGATCATAACAGCCAAATTGGATCGTCATAATGGCGTAGAAACTATGTAATCAAATCGTAAAATATAAATAATACGTAAGTAGCAATTCGTCCATATTGGAGAATGGCAATACTTTCAATGCTTCCCTGAGACAACCACATTGACAATGTTTTGTAACTTTAACCTTATTCTTCATTTATCCTGGTCGTTTTGCAATTAAGACGTTTCATGTGTATAGACATTGTAACCAGGATATTATGGAACCTAGATTTTTGCCGTTGCCATTGTATAACTAAGGCCTTATAAATCGTTTGTCTACTTATACATTTAATGCCAATTAAATGAAGAAGTAGGCAAACGATCAAATTGTATAAGGCATTAGTTAAGTCTTTATAAACTAAGACCTTCACGCATGCTATTGTAAAAATAATTCTGCTTGCTTAGTCTGTACATCTTAGAAGTTATGTTTACTTGCAAAATACAACCTAGTCCTCCTGAACCTTATCCGAACCAACATCACAATGCAGTTAAAAATAACATATTTCACTATGATTTTGTTACAGATATTGCAAACGGCCTACTCAGTGTTTACGCTTCTGAGATCTTAAAGAGCACAAATTCGAAATTAGTTTTAAAATAGCTCACAACCATTTTATTTTTATTTTGTTTAAAACTATCTAGAAATTTACCACAATAGCAGTTGTATGCACAACGACTAAAGTCGAAAAAATAACTCGCTGGTTTATTGTCTACAGAGTTTAAGTGAAAATTGTAACCGAGTTTATCATTGCAAGTACAAAAAAACAGGTTTGTTTTATTTTGGTGACCCAACCCTTGTTCAAAAGGTAGAGACGGAATACCCGAAAAACAATAAAAGTGTTTGAGAAAATAAGGGACTCATCGCTAAAGTAAGTAAATTGTATCCCATCAAAAACATGAATGTGAAATAACGCCAAGTTCGTTAAGTTACAATAATAAACGAAGTGAGATCTAACTGGAAATAAAGTTCTTTCAAGGCTCCTTGAATCGTATCTTAGTCATACAAAATGTTCTTCAATTACTTAAAATGGTTTTTAGGTCATAGGAATAACAAAACTGTGTCTGGGTGGTACTTTCTGTCAAAAATAGAAGATTTTTTTTTTACAAGTAATGAAGAGAAAGTACCCAATTATTATGTCATCCTGAAATGAGCATCGCCGTACTTGTTATAGTAAGATTATTACAGACCCGCTGACCGCATGAATTCTTAATGCGTTGATAACCTGTCAATCCATTAGAAACCTGGTAATCTACAGGATATCCTGTCTACTGCGAACTTCAATCGCATAGAGGAGTTGAGAACACGAAGATGTCCAATGGAGAGGGAGATAGCGAGATGCCATTGGGTAGGTATTGATCTATTAAATTCAACTTTCACACAATACTGTAGACTATAGGTCATTAATTCGATTATTGTTTCGCATCACTTTCGTGGAGACTACTTTGCCGGAATGACCGTAAATGGTAATCGAACTGTAAACTAATGACCGTGATTATGGCACACGTATCTCTGTACTACAAAAATGTGTTAATGCTTAGTAACAAAGTATATAAATCGAAACTTCAATTTATTTGTATTGAGAGTGCCGAAAGCTAAGCTATAGACCTTCATGAAGGAGGGGGGTTAGCATTCACAAAACGCAGGCTGACGGACTCGTCAGTAATATAACATGACCCCTAGACACGTATAAACTATTCGTATTCACAGGTCTCGCCCTTGGCTACGTTTTCTCAAGTCAGCTTTGACAATCTGCTTGACAGACTTATTTTGACCTGTGATCTAAAACATGTACCACTACTTCACGTGTCTAGTTACATTAGGAACAAACCATATAAAGGCGGTAAATTGCGAAATTTAAGAATAACTCCCCTGACACATTATATATTTACATTTTGTCTCGATAGTACATCGTCTTGGATTCAAAACGTCTAGGTAGCAAAAGTCGTGGTCGCATATCGACCAAGTTATAGTGCGACATAAAAGAGTAGAAATTAAATAAAATGGAACTAAAAGAAATCCATACTAAGTTTTTGCCATGATTATGCATTTTAAGTCAAAAATGACACAGTTACGTAGAAAGTGGCGCCCTCATTTAATTTCTACTCTTTTGTGTCACATTGTATGACTGATAATGAATTTAAAGTTTGTCGGAGAGCATCTGCAAAAACACAACATAAAACACAATTTGGCAAAGAACATTTACATTGCCTTCGGTTGTTACTTGTAAGTGGCCATAGCACGTATTTTTTCCACGTCATTTGATTATTTTGGCGTTTTGCAAATAAGATTTTATAAATATTCGACAATTTGTCTACTTTTTAATTTTACTATAGTATCATTTGCTACTTAGTAAATTTACCATTAGGATATTTTGCTTAATCAGCAGCTTTGTCAACAAGACGTTTTACAACTAAGTCCAATTTTATACCCGGTCACTTATTAATTATGGTATTTGGGCAATTTCATTTAAATATGTATCTTTAACTAGAGGTTAGTGGTTGTCACGAAACTGACGATAAATATCAAATAGCATTTAAATATAGTTTAAGTTTCGTCTAACCGTACAATTTTAAATAAAAATGGCCAATTTACACGCTTGGATATTTTACAACCAAGACTTGATGCAAAAAAGACTTTTGTTCTCTTAACCATTCTACAATCTAGTCCTTACGAACCTAACCCAAGGCGGACCTCTGGCCGAGGGGTGTCGTTGACACCCAGAAGTTGCGTCACACATCGCCGATCTATCTTGCTGGTGTTTATGTTTTTTGTTATATGTTTGTTAGTTTCAGAACATATTTATGGGCCACTGATACCTAAAATAAATAAATTCAATTTGAATAAACTCGTCATTGTTAGGACGTCGGGTGTCGGCATTTTTTAGATACTACTAGCAATTCTAAGGAGACAATTTTTGTTTTTATTTTAATACAATAATTCGCAAACGGGCAGACGAGCCACCTGTTGGAAAGTGGTCATCGTCGCCCATGGATATATGCAACACAGGAGGAATCGCCCATATATTGCTAACCCTTGAGTGCCCTGTTAACTCGCTTTTTGAAGGATCCCTTGTTATAGCTCTATTGAAACACCTCAGGGGGAAAGTCATTCAACAACTTACAAGTACGTAGTAAAGATGAGCGTGATGCAAGCATCCAGATAGTGTGGATATACTCTGTTTCTGACGCAGTAGGTGCGATGATAGAAACGTGACGGTGGCACCAACTCAAAAGTTGTTCAGAACACTCCCGAACAAGCGGTAGAACAAACAATGGGAGTGTCACGAAAGAAGTTGTCAAGCTATAACGACGCACCAGATGTTAGGAAATGTTTCATGTTTTTTAAATTAAAAAAATCAGTTCCAGGTTCCGATGACGTGGAGTTCAAGCCATTCAGCGAGACGTACAAGATCATTACATTCAACATGGTCGTGGGCATGCTGTATCCTACACCGCACACGGCGGCGTGCAGACTCGTCGGAATCTGTAAACTGTCCACTATTTACAACTTCGTTCGCGGAGAAAAAGTCATAACCCCTCTTTTTTCTTCGGCGAAGTTGGATAAAAAGTTCCTATAACCATCTGGAGATACCCAGATACCCGTATACCAAAAATAGTTGAAATCCGTTAAGCCGATTATGCGTGATGAAGCCGCAACGACAGATACAAACATACAACAAAATTAAAAAAAAGCATTCGCGGGAAAGCAAAGGAAATTAACCTATTATAGAATTCTGCAAAGTAACGCCTGAATCTATCAATTATTTAATAGTATTATTGTTCTGTAGTAGTAATATTCGTGTCTGTGGTCCCGGCATGCTCGATTGCCATGCTGGATGTGTGGAACAGCTGGCTGCAGAGGGACTTTAACAACATCATCAGGCATATCACCGTCGTGGGGCCGTTTCTGCTGGCGATACTGAAGGTACCCAATTTTTTTAAAAGGCCGAGCTTCCGCGTAGGTGTAAAGGATTTTTCTCTATTATTTTACCCTCGACTGACTTGTAGTTCTTGAATTACCATTCCCCATTTCCTCCTGGGCTTCAGTTGCTTTCAGACAAATGACAAATTATAAAGTAAATTAGCAACAAAAGTTATTTAATCAAAGTGAAACCCACAGATGATATTGTTCTTCATCAGCCGTGAGGAAGCCTGGGGCATCATCAAGAAGATCGACTACGACCACGCCAGATACAACACGCTGCCAGAGTCCCACAAGGCCATCGCTCGGAGCCACATACAGAACACGCAGTACTACAGGTATAAGACGACCGTTTTACTGAAACCTCCAAGGTGTGAGAGGCTAGGAACGGCGATAAATTGTGTAGCATATCCTATCATATTATAAGTATTATTACCTTATTAGGTACCAATGTGCAATAAACTTTTTTCTTTTTCAGCGAGAGGTGCTGGTCGATAACGGTTGCGACCTGCGTTCTGACCTTCCCTTTGACAGCAGTATTCCAAACATTATACAACTTCACCTTCAAAGAGGAACCTGTCAAATACATGATACATGATATAAACAAACCCTTCTCACCGCCTGAAGACCGTTTCAAGTCCCCTTTCTTTGAGATAATGTTCGTCTACATGGCGTATTGTTCGGTGATATACATCATTAGCTTCACCGGGTTCGACGCTTTCTTTGGTATTACTATAAACCATGCTTGTATGAAAATGGAGATGGCATGTAAAACTATGGAGGACGCGATGACAGAGAGTGATAGAGAGTTCAGAAGGACACGGATGATTGATGTTATAATGGAGCAGAACGACGTGTTCAGGTAAAGTGGTATTTAAGTTTCCATAAACAATGCTACGTAATAATGTTTAATCTATACTATTGTACTAAGTTGTAAAAATGAAATTTCAGCACATTAAAGATATTTTCTAAAACGTGATACGCACTATTTTAAGGTCACTGAACCGTTTTTGATTTTAATTTTTGTGTATTTATGTCTTGTGTGGCTTCATCACGCCAAAGCAGCTAAACGGATTTCAAATATTTTTGGTACACCGGTATCTGGTCTTCCGCAGATGGTTATAGGGTACTACTCGAGTACCCTGAAGAAAAAAAAGGTTGATTTTCTTTTCCTTCGCTGAGGAAGTTGCGAGCACCTTCTGGTGCTAAATAAGGCGTCACATGGCCGACCTAACATTAACGTTTAGTTTAGAATTATTGAAATTTCATTACAATCTAACTAACCTTTCTTTTAGAATGGTGGAGCTTATTCAAAAATCTTTCAACATTTGGCTTGGCCTTATTGTAATAGCTACAATGTTTCAAATTTGCAACTGCATGTACCAGATTATAGAGGTAAGAAAATGGTGAAGATGGATTATATTTTCAATGATACCAATCGATACCCGACTGCACTGAAGCAAAAAAAGTGGGTTACGCGTTTTTCTCTTTCGCCTTTTGCTCAAGTGTAATATACTTTTTTGCAGGGATACGGGATCGACCCAAGATACCTGATCTTCATTCTGGGCACCGTCGCGCACATCTATCTACCGTGTCGGTACGCGGCCAAATTACAAGGCAGTGTATGTCAAAATATAACACTAACGCCTAATTATATACAGTTGCATATATTTATTTATCTACATCCATATATTAAATCCTCTTTCATGTGTTTCATCAACAATTGAGCCAGGAACGATGTCTACCGGGAAATAGCCCGGCGCTAACCCCCTCGGCCGCCGCGGCGGCCCCGATCTGTACTATAAAGTTGTGCGACATCTCATAACTACATCATATGTCGTGTAGTTATGAGAATCTTAAATTTAATACTGAAAAGCTGATCGTGGTTACCCTTACCCTTTAGTTTTTGAACACATTAAAGAGAATTCACTATATTTATTAAATTTTTATTGCAAAGAAACTAATTGTACTAAAGACGGACTTAATGCCACAGGCCACTCTCTACCAGTTAAGGCAAAACAAAAAAGGTGTAAAAAAAAGGTATATGAGTGTCTATAAATCTTGTTTCTCTGTCAGGCGCTAGAGGTGGCCACGCGGCTGTACTCTTGCGGCTGGGAAAGCGTCGACGACGAGCGCGCGCGCAACATGTTAATATTCATGATCGCGCGCGCGCAGTACCCGATGAAGATCACCGCTTTCAACATGTTCTACTTTGACATGGAGCTGTTTGTTTCCGTACGTAGAAATTTGTGTGAATGTTAACTTTTTATAGCACATAAACATTTAATAAAACTAAATAGAAAATTGAGCTCATTTTACTCAAAGATATAGTCGACAGACAGGTACCGATTTTAAATAAGAGAAAAAAATTATGTGTGCGTTTGTAGAAATTCGAATATTTCTAGTGTGCTGAACATGTTTACCTCATTGAAATAAAACAATTTAATGGATTATATAGCGTATATTATCTCATTTTAGTTCCCGACGTTTCGGAAGCTTTTCAGCTTTCCAGAAACAGAAGAAAATATTATGTTTACCGCGCTTCCGGCGAAACGTATATGAAAAACGCTCTAAGACGCAGCTCGAACCAACATCACAATGCAATTAAAAATAACGGATTTCTAATTTTGTTACAGATATTGCAAACGTCCTACTCAGTGTTTACGCTTCTGAGATCTTAAAGAGCACTAGTTTTAAACCCACGGCTATCACGGAACGACTTAGTCAGTAACTTTTCCAAGCTTTTATTTAACTTCTTTGTATGTCTGTTCATCTTGCAAGGAAGATTTGAACCAATTCCCGGGGACCAAAGAGCTGAAAGTTGGTACCTCCGTAACTTCGATGACACCACAATAATATGGCACCATGGAGCTGGTCTGCAGATACGACCGAAGGTAGTCATAGGAACTCTGTAATAAAATAACGCAATCCTACGGAGTTTGGGCTCTTTAGAATCGTCTCGGTGAGTCGTTCATGGATGTTCAGATAAAAGTACAGTTGGAAATATATCAGCTTGTCAGAAAACTTAAATTTCTGACAGAAACTTATTCTATTTTAAACAAGCTAGCGATTAACAGCACTCGAATGGAAAGCGCCTATAAGTAGAAAAAATTACTCGCTGGTTATATCCTGGTTTAGGTGAATATTGTAACCGACTCCTTCATTGCAAGTATTAAAAATAAAAGAAAATCACGTTTGTTTCATTCTAGCGAGTAAGCCATCACAATTACATCTGAACCTGAATATTAGGTACTGACTGGCATGCCTTTTATTAACTTTTTGATCACCATGTCAAACGCATAAGCCGTCTCGCACGACATGTCATCCTAATTTTGAAATTAAATATTCAATTAGAATACTACAAAAAAAATACTCGATATTTGTGACGTTCCACGGGTAAAGGTACCTTATGGCGGGAGCCGCTTAAGCCGTTTATTAACGCCGCGCCGCGCCGCGAGGTTAGTAAACGGCTTAAGCGCCTCCCGCCATAAGGTACCTTTACCCGTGGAACGTCACATTTTTGGCTTAAGCTCCATAACTTGCAAAAAACTCAAAGAGTCTCAGCTGCGATGATCTGGATGCTCTACATCTGATGCTTTTGTGGCTCAGTAGGGTGCACAACGGCGTACGAAGCTGGCGATTCCGCGTTCGAACCCTAGACTAGTTCCTGTGTCTCGGATGTTTTCTATATATTTTAGTACTATAATTTATGCATATATTATGTACTAGCTTCTGCCCGCGACTTCGTCCGCCTTAAATTCGTTTATCGCGGATAAGGGTTTTTTCCGGGATAAAAAGTACCCTATATCCTTTCCCGGGACTCAAACTATCTCCATACCAAATTTCATCCAAATCGGTTCAGCGGTTTAAGCGTGAAGAGGTAACAGACAGACAGACACACTTTCGCATTTATAATATTAGTATGGATTAGTATGGATATACTCGCCTAATACAAGCTTTGCTTAGTGTAGGACTAGGTCGATTTGTGTAAGATTGTCTCTGATATTTGATATTTAAATTAAAAATATTTATTTTCTAATATAAATATCAAATTTGAATATATCATAAATAAAAATTATACATAAAATAATTGAAATATACCAAAAGAAATGCATTTCGAAAAAAAGGATCGTATGAATAATGAAGGTTTACGTACTCAATTTCCGTCATCTTGAATTGACGATAAGTATCGTTGTAAGATTATTACAGCCCCGCTGACAGCATGAATTCTTAATGCCTTGATAACCTGTCAATCTAAAGGATATCCTTTAATTTACTTCAATCGCATACGGGAGTTGGGAGCACAAAGATGTCTAGTGTAAGGGAAGATAGTGCGGTGCCGCTAGGTATTACGTATTGATCTATTAAATTAAATTTCCACACAATACTATAGATGATTATTGGGTCATTATTCGAGAGCTTGCCTCACATCACTTTTGTGGAGGTTATTTTGTTGAAATGACTGTTAATTTGAAGGGGGTGCATGGAAATTTAAGCAATTTTTTTGTGACATTTTTGTCAAATTTAGTACCGAAACAGGCAGGTTTTCAGATATGTGTTTTTGACTATATAACCTATTTGGTTGTTTTAATTTCCTCGATAGAAAAGAAATCCGAAAAGGCGTCTTCATTTTCCGTTTTTGTCTAGTCTGTACAAACGACAGATAAATAAACGAGTAATTTATGTAAAAATTTCATCCTTCCCTTTATCCGCTACGTCACTAACTTAAATGACAATAATATCTTCGACTTCATTGTACTTGTACATCTGGCACTTACGCCAAAAAAATCCCAAGCATGTACTGTATTAGCTTTCTCTTCCTTTGATGCGCGCGAGCAATAAATGCGTCCCTTATTACAAATTACGCTCATTGGCCGGCACAGCGTTTGGGGCGTGGTTTGTCTTTGAAGATACAAGCCCTTAATGGTATTGCAAGCTATTTCGTAAAGCTCC
Source organism: Hedya salicella (assembly GCA_905404275.2). Classification (NCBI taxonomy): domain Eukaryota; kingdom Metazoa; phylum Arthropoda; class Insecta; order Lepidoptera; family Tortricidae; genus Hedya; species Hedya salicella. The sequence continues at coordinate 8,033,143 of FR990099.1, forward strand.
GCATTGGATTAGGTTCGTAAGGACAAGAGGGATTTCTTCTTTTCACCAAAAAAAATCCTAAATGGCTTCAGTAGCCAACTATTTCATTTTCCAATTCACTCTTCACACCGAAACCGAAACAAATATAGTAATTTTTTTGAGCCATTGTGTAGAACCTAATAGGTTAGGCTTGTTGTATAGGAATTCTGAAAGTTTGACGGTTTCCTAATATTAAAGTGACTGGGTATAAAATTGGACTAAATTGTTTAACGTCTTGTTTGCAAAACGGCTGGATAAGCAAAATATCCTAATAGTGAATTGACTTAGAAGCAGAACGTACTGATAGTAAAATGACAAACCAGGCATATGGCCGAATAGATAATATACGCGATATAATCCGTTAAATTGTTTTATTTCAATGAGTAATAATCGCGGAAACAGAAGAAAATACAATTTATATTTTTTATGAGAATTGAACCTTTAGTTTTTTTTATCATCATTAATGTTGTTGTAATTATGATGTCATTACTTACTTACAGACACTTGGTTAAATCAAGGAGTTTAAGTGAAACATTAATCAATGACAAAATCAAAATAAAAATGTAACATAACATACTTAAACTAATAGAAAAAGAAAAATTTATAATCTAACAATTGTATATTGGAATAAATTACTATGACTACGACTATGGCCGATTAAAATATGGTCCGAAATCAATTAGTCATTGTGTAACTAAGGCGTTCTGTTATAATTGACGATCGTGCAACAAACACATTTTGCTCACCATGGGCCTGTTTCATAAACGTTTTTAACTTGTATTACAAGCGGAAATGTCTTTTTACTTTATATTGTTGGAAAGAGACTGCCGCTTGGAATACAAATTACAAGCTTTTGAGAAACGGGCGCCAGGTCATTGTTCAAAAACGTCATTGTGGTTACTGAAGCATGCTGCACTTTTTGTCGCGCGGCAAAGATTGTATGTTTCTTTCCTTTCAATACAGTGCAAGAAAGATGGTTGGTGCTATGTCGCGCGACAAGTGAAGTCGCGTAGAGTTGCGCTAGCGCAGCTGGTCCTTACGAACCTAACCCTGCTTTACGAAGGTCGCATCTGGGCTATTAGCACTTTCACTACAAATAAATTGAAATTCACGTTGTAGATTCTGCACTATTAGGTTCGCTTAAGCGCAAACACATTTTTGTAGTGTCTGTAGATTTGACACAAGCCCCAACTTTTATGAAACAGCCCTGAGTCTTATTACTTCCCTCAATTTTATTGTGTACTAGAAGAGCACCTTCCAACAATGTGGATTAAAAAGAGAGATTATAACTTGCATTGCAAGTGGAAGTGCAATGCAAGTTAAAAGCTTTTATAAAACGGGCCCTTGGTATGAGGTATTAGCATTATGTGCTACTTTTCGTGTCATTACTAACGAAGCACTAGAATTTTGGGAATATTCCATGTATTTTACATTAAAAAAAAAACAGTTCCAGCGTCCGATGACGTGGAGTTCAAGCCATTCAGCGAGACGTACAAGATCATTACATTCAACATGGTCGTGGGCATGCTGTATCCTACACCGCACACAGCGGCGTGCAGACTCGTCGGAATCTGTAACCCGTCCACTATTTACAATTCTATATTATATATGTATATTATACTAGCATTTTGGTCGTACTTCTTTTTTACCGACCGAATCTCTTTACCCTAGCAACGTTGACGTTGACACTCCCATGATCTGCGGGCGACGGGTGGAGAGAGACACGCACACTTCTTACTCGCCCCCGCTGTCTTTCCCCCCGTCGCCCGCAGATCATGGGAGTGACACGAAAGAACTTGTCAAGCTATAGTGGGTCGCCTTAATTTCTTCCTTAAGGGGCTCCAAGAGAAAATGTGCGATTTTTCATGGTTTTTGTTCCCTAACTAGGCCATGGATTGGCCCAAATAACCTTAGAAACATGGTTTATATGATAGTTCAGTCTATTTAATACTAGCGCGACGGATCGAAGGTCGTTCAGAACTATAAGCCCCTTAATGATTGTAGCTTGTATAAAAGAGTAAAATGTGGTATTTGCACATTAAAAAATCAGAATCAACGATTATATTGATTCTGTATAACAGTATTATTGTTCTGTAGTTGTAGTAATGGTGTCCGCGATCCCATTATTTGCGATGTGCGCCCTGGATGTGTGGAACAGCTGGCTGCGGGGGGACATCATCAACATCATCAGGCATACCACCGTCATGGGGCCATTATCGGGGGCGATATTTAAGGTACCTATTTTCTTTAGAAGGTCGAGCCTCCGCGTAGCGCCGAAGGCGTGAAGCGTCCACTAAGTCTATCGCATGAGCCGGCTCAAATACAACTGGTCAGTGTTCCGTGCTTAAAAGGTATGAACGGAACAGTCTTTCTAAACATCCGCTGTCTGTCTTTCTGTCACAGGGTCACAACTCTGGAACCGTAATAGACAGACAGTAGCAAATTTTTCCTTTAACCCTCTACCGGCGTGTAGTTTTTTAAATCCCCTATTCCTACTTCATCTTGGGCTTCATTTGCCCTCAACGAGGTGACAAATTTTAAACTAAATTAGCAACAAAAGTTAATTAACCAAAGTGACACCCACAGATGATACTGTTCTTCACAAGCCGCGAGGAAGCCTGGGGCATCATCAAGAAGATCGACTACGACCACGCCAGATACAACACGCTGCCAGAGTCCCACAAGGCCATCGCTCGCAGCCACATCCAGAACACGCAGTACTACAGGTATACGTACGACACGGCAATAGAATGTACATGCAACAAAACCTATCTAATTTTGTTAGCGCTCCGAAAGTCACGCTTCATTTATGTTTGTGTATGCGTAAATTTGACCCGCTAGCGCTGCGTTCAATTAGGATTTATTCTTATGTATTTGCTAGAAGGTTCCAGCAACTTTGTTCGCGAAAGAAAATGGCACAACCCTCTTTTTTACTTCAGCTTAGTCAGGTAAAAAAGTATCCCATAACCATCTGTGGTAGGATACTTTTGACGACTACGCTGAAGAAAAATAATGGTTTGAGTTATTTCTCCTCCACTGACGAAGTTACGGGCACCTTCTAGTAACGTATAAAGTTTTCACACACACCAGGGCAAAATATTTTCATTCATTTCATTTACACTAGTTCTTGGAAAATACCGCTGTTCTATTATATCTTTCTTTTGTTGTCCTTATCCCATTTACTTGGGGTCGGCGCAGCACGTTTTTTTCTTCCATACCTCCCTATCACTCGTCATCTCATCACTCACATCCTTCCTGTTCATGTCATCTCTCACGCAATCCATCCACTTTTTCCTCGGCCTACCCCTCCTCATACATCCCCCCACATGCATATCTAATTCCCTTCTTGTCCCATGACTCTCATCCCTCCGTATAACATGTCCATATCAGCTTATCGACTACGGGTGCTACTTTCAGGTTTCCTCTTATATACTCATTCCTTATCGGATCCATCCTCGTCACGCCACTTATCCATCACAACATTCTCATCTCCGTAACATGCAATCTGCTTTCATCCGTCACCTTTGCGGCCCAACATTCCAATCCATACGTGACGACAGGTCTTGTTTTGTAACTATGAGCAATAAATCTTTTTTTTTTTTTTCAGCGAGAAATGCTGGTCGATAACGGTCGCCACCTGCGTCCTGACCTTCCCTCTGACGGCTGTATTCCTAACATTATACAACTTCACCTTCAAGGAGGACCCTGTCAAATACATGATTCACGATATGGACAAACCCTTCTCACCACCTGAAGACCGTTTCAAGTCCCCTTTCTTTGAGATCATGTTTGTCTACATGGCGTATTGTTCGATGATATACATCGTTAGCTTCACCGGGTTCGACGCTTTCTTTGGTATTACTATAAACCATGCTTGTATGAAAATGGAGATGGCGTGTAAGACTATGGAGGACGCGATGAGGGAGAGAGATAGAGAGTTTAGAAGGAGACGGATGATGGATGTTATAACGGAGCAGAACGACGTGTTCAGGTAAAGTGATATTTGTCGACACGTTTGGCTCAGTGGTTTGCACACAGGTCTTCTAAGCAGGCGGTCCCGGGTTCAAACCCCGGCCAGGGCATGTGTTTGTGTGATGAACACCAATGTTTGTTCCTGGGTCTTGGATGTTTTCTATGTATTTTAAGCATTATAATTTATCTATATATTATGTATATCGTCGCCTAGTACCCGTAGTACAAGCTATGCTTAGTTTGGGACTGGGTCGATTTGTGTAAGATTGTGCCTGTCTTATTTATTTAAGTTTCCATACATTATTATCATTACTGACCTTTCCTTTACTATTATTATGGAGTTGTGAAACTGAAGTGTCAAAAAATGGGCTTTTTAAAAGTCTCTGAATTGAAAAACATGTTTTTTTTTGTATGTATTGTGCCTTTGAGGCTTCATGGTCACATCAAAACAGCAGAACAGATTTCAACCCAGATAGGTATACGATACTAGGTATACGATACTTTTTACAGGACTATGGTACAGTAAAATGAGAGTTATGCCTTTTAACTTCTCCGCGAACGAAGTAGCGGGCCCCGTCTAAAAGACGACGCCAAAATAAGACGAATAAATGATAGGCTCTACAGGGCAGAACTAGGCTAGTGTTGAAATAAACATTAGGATTTCATAAATCGTTCTTTAATTATTTCACTTATTTATTTTATTCGTTTTATTGATTCCGTTAATTTTGTGCATATCGTTCATTTATTTAAATTCGTTAATTTCATGCATATCGTTCATTGCGTACATTTTTTTCATTTCGTTAATTTCATGCATATCGTTCATTGCGTACATTTTTTTCATTTCGTTAATTTCGTGCATATCGTTCATTGCGTTCGTCTTCCATTTCGTGTATTTCGTTTATTTTATTATTTTAGCTTTTTTCAGGATGGTGGAGCTTATACAAGAAACTTTCAACATCTGGCTCGGGCTTATCGTAATAGCTACGATGTTCCAAATCTGCAACTGCATGTACCAGATTATAGAGGTAAGAAAACGCAAGAACTGTCAAAGACGATACAAAAAACCCTTTTTTACATTTTATGCATGTGTGTGTGGTATAACTAAAACATTCGTGTTTTAAAGCCTAATTATCTTACATACATATATTAAATCCTCTTTCATGTGTTTTATGCGCAACTATTAGGTCCGGAACCCTGTTTTCTCAAACACACCGCGAAGTCCATCGTTATATACGTTGATACGATAATCAATTAAAAAAAAGTGGTATTACTTCCCGGACAGGCCTGTGAAGTGTACATAATTGTGCAGGTTTTTACTTTTAATTTCATCCAAGACTTTGAAAATTCACCATACAGGAAATAGTAAAGTACAAAAACCGAGATTTAAAAAACTTTAATTGTTTTCTGCGTTTAGATCATGCATGGTTAATGCCAATAAAAATAGAAGAAAAAAACGATAATTATTATGTCCAAATCATAATACAGTTTAGTTAGTCTTAATAATCTTCTCGGACTGATAAATATTATGTCAAAAATTGTCTGCTGTGTTATTTTTACGAAAATAAGTTACATAAACATGTGTCAGATTTCCTCGCATATTTAGAGAAAAGCAGTATACATGCCTCGGCAGGAATGTCATTTCATGGATTCGTATCTATTGAAGGACTCGGCTGCGCCTCGTCCTTCAAAACCGTACTCGTCCACGAAGTAAATGACTTTTCCCGGCCTCTGCAGTAATATACTATTACCGAGATTACATGGCGCATGGTAATGATCTCATAACTACATCATAAATATTAATGTAGTGAAATATTTGGTTGTACCTGTTATCTACAGCTTGACAAGTTCTTTCGTGCCACTACCATGGTCTGCTGGTGACGGGGGGGAAAGAGAGCGGGGGCAGGTATGAAGTGTGCGCGCGGCGGAGCAAAATGATCCTGCCGCGCGCACACCTCATACCCGCCCCCGCTGTCTTTCCCCCCGTCGCCCGCAGAGCATCAGAATGTCTCGAAACAACTCGTCAAACTACAATCTTGTCATGTAGTCATGAACACAGCGCGGCCGGCACGACGTTTTATCTGGGGTATCATGGCAGTTATGAGAATGTGAAAAATTTAGATCGCTTGTTTCAGGGATACGGAATCGATGCGAGATACCTGATCTTCATTCTGGGCACCGTCGCGCACATCTATTTGCCGTGCCGGTACGCGGCCAAATTGCAAGGCAGCGTAAGTTTTTAAATCAAAACACCCAAAAATGCTGTCAAAAAATGACATTTTTGTAACAAGCTTTTATTGCCGACTGTACTTTACTTTGATCACCCGCCAACTACTCATGAGACGGTTCTAAAGAGCCCAAACAGTAGAATAGGGTACAAGCATGTTTTTTTTAATCGATTTTCGTAACTAAATATCAAAATACCGTAAAGACTATTACAAAATGTAAAATTTAAATTTAAATCGACCAAGAAATACGCAAGATATAGGTTAAAATGCCTATATCTTGCGTATTTCTTGGCCTACTAATTAGACAGAGAGGTCCGTCGTGCACTGTTACGTCATGGTGCACTCCGGCCATATCAACTCCATATTAAATTCTGTTTTGCTAGAAAGAGATAGAATGAAATGTTTGATGGCTTATATCTTAGTTATTTTTTTTAAATTCGAAAAAAATTTTTCGTCTACTTTTTGTTACATGGATGAGCTTTAAATAAAGCAAAAATTTAAATTCATGCATATTCCCTATGGCGTTATTTTATTACAGAGTTCCTATGACCCCTTTCCGGCTCCATAATCAGATCAGCTCGACGGTATCATAATATTGCATTGTCACCGAATTTACCTACATAAGTATGCCAAATATTAGCTCAATCGGAAATTCGGAATCAAATTTAACTTGCAGGATTTATTTATATAGTTACTTACCTACTTACTAACGGTTTCGGAACGTGCTATGCGTTTCCCAAAACAACAGTTTCTTTAAATGACCGTACTCCGAAAGACCCGTTTCTCGTAACATCTGTATGCCAAAATACCCATTTCTCATAGCATCCATAAGGGAAAATATCCGTTTCTCATGACACCCGTAAGGCAATCCTGTTTTAACTTAATAACCGTTCAAAGACTTACAATGTGTGACGAGCACTGATGTTTTTGGAAACGGATATGAGACCAAACGTACTTTTTGGGATAAACACATTCAAGGAAACGGATTATTTAGGAAACGGCAGTGACCGGATCGGCCATTTCGTGATTAGGTGTTTTTGAGAAATGGACATTAAACCGTTCGCATATTTTGGGAAAAATATAATGTGGGAAACACATATATCGGGAAACGGATTATTAAGGAAAAGGGGTAACAGCGGGGGCGGGTAAGAAGAGTGCGTGTGGCAGAGAATTCGATATGCTATTGTTTGTTTTGGAACACGGGTAGCTACTTTTTACCCGACGACGCAGAAGAAAAAAAGAGGGATTGACTTTTTATCCCCCGCGATAGAAAGGGCACCTTCTAGTTAAAATATACAAGTGTTATTACTGGCAGGCGCTAGAGGTCGCCACGCGGCTGTACTGCTGCGGCTGGGAGCACGTGAACGACGAGCGCGCGCGCAACATGTTAATATTCATGATCGCGCGCGCGCAGTACCCGACGAAGATAACCGCTTTCAACATGTTCTACTTCGACATGGAGCTGTTTGTTTCCGTAAGTGTTTTTTTAAAGTTAGATAGGCAAGCATTTAACTTCAATATCACTTGTTGGTAAACGAATAAGAAGTCGACTATGGAGCACGCTTACCAAGATAGTGCATATTCACGATTTTTTTGAAGATATCCAAGTTATATTTCTGGGATCTACCTTTTTCTTTAATACTACTGTAGTACAGAAAAAGGTAGATACAGCTACCGACCGACACTCGCGAAGGCCTCTCTCGATTAACTAACGTTTCAAACAAAATCTAGTTCATTTGTTTAGCTAAAGCTCCTATCCACTGGTCACCTCTTTTATCATCGAAATAAAGCATTCTGTTATAAAGTTTAAGAATTAGTATTGTACGAAAATCTTGATGTTTTTTCATCACGATCTTCGTGATTTTTAAAGTTCATTTCTTCACTAAGAATTCTTGAAATACAAAGATCCAAATAATGACAAAAATTCAAGACTCCGAACGGATTTGAATCAGTGCCTTGTGCCTTGCCGGGGCGCACGCTCTGCCAATTGAGCTACAAAGCCCTGTCAGCGTGTCTTCAAATTTTGCCACTACCTGTAACAAGATCTTTGCTTTTTTGCATTTTAAAACATGTGGCAATTGTAAATTTCGCTCTGTTAGGGTGAACATTTAGTTTCATAGATGCTCACCAGGTGCGCTAACGGCGAAAAGCCGGTTAAAATGTAATGTGTCTTTACGGCTTCATCAAAACGGCTAGATCAATCTCAACCGTTTTTTTGGCATACGAGAAGCTGGCTTTTTTTATGTAATGAGTGTCAAACGGGCAGACTAGCCACTTGATGGAAAGTGGTCATCGTCGCCCATGGATATGTGTAACACCGGAGGAATCGCCCATACTTTGCCAACAATTGAGTGCCCTGTTAACTCGCTTCTTGGAGAATCCCATGTAATAGCGCTCTGGAAACACCTCAGGGAATGGTCATTCCACAACTTGCAAGTACGTGGTAAAAATGAGCGTGAGCCCGTTTATTTTTGGGATGACAGCCATGTAGATGGTTATCCACAAATGTTTGTAAGATACTTTTAACCTATATCATCTATGGATTCCCAGCTACTCGTGTATCCAAAAATAATTTAAATCTGTTTAGCCGTTTTGGCGTGATGAAGCCAAAACGACACAAAAAGGAAACAAATATTGTTCGATTTAGTAACCTTCAAATAGTCCGTGCCACTTATTTTTTTTTAATATCTTCAATCTACAGGCATTCCATTAAACTTTATAACAGTATAGAGAAGATTTTAACGTATTATATTTTATTTTTGTTACAGATATTGCAAACGTCCTATTCAATGTTTACACTTATGAAATCTTAAAGAACACAGAACTTAAAATACTTCATTATAGGATAATAATTTCGGTAAAGAACAATAATTCCCGGTCCGGCGTCCACCCGAGGAATGAGTTGTTGTTGTATAGGGCTGACCGTTTTGGACCGTCCGGACCGTCAACATCTCCTGCATCTCCTGATGATGCCTCGTAGAAAGGCGACACGTGTCGAGGATTATACTGTCTGGTAGTGGTTTTTTGTATTTGCATGCGTATTTTTTTGTGGAAACTGCATGAGAATATGCGCATGTGAGCACAATTTATTGTCACATCTAACCAAGACACAAGTTCGCGGAACAGCAAAGGCACTATAATCCATTGATAAAGAACAATAACTTCTTATAATAAAAATTGATATGATGATAATTTATGTAAAAATAAACATATACACGTTGCCCGCGAGGAATGGGAAACATTTTAACCAAGCATTCCTGAGGCCTTTGTAATAAACCAATTAATAAAAATTTGCTAATCAATTTTTGTACATAAAAATTGAGTAACTTTAGCTTCGCTAAAAAAATTATTCCTTTTTAGTAAAATGGTAACGATTATTTTTCCAAAATAGGATGATTTTAGTGAGTAGTAGCTGCCACTTTCATTTATATAAATAGCGACGGGAAGCTTGGCCACATATGTATGTGGCAACATCGCGATCAAAAGAGCTTAATGTACTTTAATAATCACTATAAATAGTTTACATGAAAATTGATAATATCTTCAAAACTAAACCGGATTTGCCTGGGGTTCATATAACATTTATAGCTCCTAATGACCTAAGTAATGCGTGGTTAAAATCTTTTCCATTCCTCGCTGGCACCGTGTACCTATATTCTCATTTTGAGTCATAAATACACATGATTTTTTTAATAAATTAAATGTCCATATTTTATTCTATGTATCACGTGTCCTGAAACACGAGCCGCCCTTGAGTGACGTCATAAAGGCAAAATACGCTGTCATATGTCAGTCCAGTAGTTAACAGCTATCTTATTTGAAAGTATGTTATGTTTTGTTGTCTGCTGTTTACATATCGTAATGACGTCATGATTTCATAGAACATGGCCGACAGCGTTTTCGAGGGAATAATTAATAGGTTAAATTTTAATGAAATGGCAAGGAAGAAAGCGTATTTAGGAAATTGTCATTTTAAAGTAATTTTTCAAGCCTAGTAGAAAAGTAGTCTGTTTTCACTTGTCACTACGACGTAACGTAATATGTAGATTTAGACAGCACTTTTATTTAAAGACTGCCTAGACATTAACCACAATGGCAATGGAGCATCTCCTGGATCTCCTGATGATGCCTCGAAGAGAGGCGAAACACGTGTGGAGGATTGTACTGTCTAGTGGTGGTTTGTTGTATTTGCATGCGTAGTTTTTCGTGGAAACTGCATGACAATTTGCGCATGTGAGCACAATTTATAGTCACATCTAATCAAGACACTATTTGGAACTATAATCCATTAATATGAATGGAAAAGTATCTACCTGGTTTCAAGGCAAAACATGTAACTTATTAGTTAGTAGACAAATATTTCTTTTAGAAAACCTTATAAAATTAAATAAAAAAAACAGATGTTTGTTTTATTTAAGCTATCCCGCCGTTTTAAGAAAGGTAGAACAATTTACAGTGTGAAATCATACGGGCGTACATTTTAATGATAGACCATGGAGGAATTTGGTAAAACAAGATTTATCTGTGCATCGTTTCATCTAAATTTAATTTGATACGTTGCTAAACTGGTCGGCAAACGCATCTGAAAGTCGTGAGTATCTAGGAGAAGCCTTTTGTCCCGCCATCGGACGCTTAGATAGGCTAACTAATAGGCCGACTATCTGAAGCACTTGATCATTAAACAACGGTGAATCGTGGCATTTAGGTAGCATTTGACGCTTCTGACAGACCAGTGATCTGACAATGGGCAACATTTCATTTTTCTTACCCCCCAAACTTATCAAATTATCTAATACAGTAATATTATATACAAAATTACGAAGGGGCTTAAGCGCAATTCGAGGAAGATTAAATTTAATAAGTTTCTGTCAAAAAAAGAAACATTTTTGAGACAAGTTTAAATTCATCGCCTACTCACCGAGACGATTCTAAAGACCCCAAACTCGGTAGGATTGCATTATTTTGTTACAGAGTAGGAACTCTGAAGGAAGGAAGGTGGTCATAGGAATGACCACCTTCCTGTTCCATCATCAGATCAGCTCGATGGCATCATATTATATTGTCACCGAACTTACATTAGTATGCCAAAATTTCGCTCAATCGGAAAGCGTGATATAGATCACATTTAACTTGCAAAGATTTGATTGCAGACTGACAGACAATAGGACATGTGAAAGTAAATAAAAGCTTATAAAAAGTAAAACATATTCTGCATCTGTGGGCTCATTGTGACTAGTGTCATAACTAGAGATGGTTATGACACTTGTCATAACCATCTCTTTCATTTTCAATCACCGTGACTCTCGTACCAGTTATAAAAAACCACTTTGAAAACGTATCTCATCACTGCTACTTAAATAATTGCCTCAAATCACCGATAACTGTTGATCAATCTAGAAAGAAAAGTAAAAAGCACTCACCGCCTGGTTGGTGTGGTAGAAGAAGTCGTGCAGGATGTCGAATATGGAGGTCTCGGAGAGAATCAGCTTCTGAAGGTTCTCCGGGTGGAAGTCGTGGCCGTACATGTCGACGGCCGACAGGAATATCGACTCCATCTGGTTGTGGCGGAGCTCGTACGCCGGTTGGTGCGCGGCGATCAGAACCTGAAGAGAATAAATACCTACATAAATACCTGTTACGGGACAAATTTTACACAAATCGAACTAGTCCCATGGTAAACTCAATAAGGCTTGTGTACTAGAAGACGATATACTTAATAGATATGTTTAAATATATACATAGAAAACATACAAGACTCAGGAACAAATATTAATGCTCATCACACAAATATATGCCTTTACCGGGATTTGAACCCTGGACCTTCAGCTTCGCGGGCAATGTTACTCCCGTTGAGCCAAACCGGTCGTCATAAATGGTATTTTATTGAGCAAGTTCGTGTTTGAAAATCATGTGTTTCAGGAAATTTGAGATTTAGGAAACTTGTACTATGGGAATCTTGCGTTTTGGGAATCTTTTACCTGGGAAATCTTACCGGGATTCTTGTGCTTTGGAAATCTTGTGCTTTAGAGACCTTGTACTTTGAAAATCTTTAACTTTAGTAATCTTACTCTTTGGGAATCTTAGACTTAGAAATGCTTGCACCTTAGGAGTCCGACTTTTAGAATTTTGTTATTTTAAGAATCTGAATTTAGGAATCTTGTGCTTTGGTAATCTTAGACTTTAAGAGTCTTGTGTTTGGGAATCTTAGACTTTAAGAATGTTGTGCTTTGGTAATGTTAGGCTTTAAAAATCATGTGTTTTGGGAATTTTATAGTTTAGGGATTTTGTGCTTTGGACATGGGCATCTTGTCCTTTGGAAATCATAGACTTCAGGAATCTTGTGTTTTGGGAATCTTATATTTTAGGAATCTTGTGCTTTGGGCATCTTGTACTTTGGGAATTATAGACATCAGGAATCTTGTGCTTTAGGAAGCTAATTGTCAGAATCTTGTGCCTTAGGCATCTATCTGCCTTTTAGAATTCTGTTCTTTAGGAATCTTAATACTTAGGATTCTGTGCTTTGGAAATGTTAGAGTTTGAAAATCTTGTACCTACTTTAAGTATCTTGTGATTTTGGAATTTTTTGCTTCGTGAATCTTGTGTGTTAAGAATCTTGTCTATTTTGAAACTTGTGCTTAAAAAAATCTTATTTTTGGATAATATTGCGTTTACGGGACCTTTAATTATAGGAATCCTGTGCTTTTGGAATCTTTAGGAATAATAGTTGTATTATGTGACATTTTAATTGAAAGGTAAAGCTTACCTGTCTGGCCCTTAACGCAACGCGGCTGTGCTCGGCGCGGTGCAGTGAAGTCAGCTCGTTCAAGATGGCCGCTAGCTCGTCCGTCAGACCGGGCTCGTTGGACCACAAGTGGTCGATCAGTAGCGTCACCTGGTAGAAAAATACGTTATTTTCAGATGTCGCCACTGTTGGGAATTCTCTATCAGTCTCTAAAAATGAACAAGAAGAAAACATAATTATTTATTTAGTTTGGATCTTTTCCCAGCCGTTATGTATGCAGCGTTACTACTAGGCTAATCAAATCGTCAGTGTAAACGTGGAAATGTCTTTGTCAGTTAAAGTTTGTTAGCTTATCAATTTGTTCTGCTATAAAGTAACAACGGGTTTACGTGATTGTACCGACGTGTGAGTGTGTGTCAATAGCACACACACGCTGGGCGTAAACAGTTCGACATACGTACCAGAAGGTTCTTCTTGGCGACCTGGTTGTGCGAGAATATAATGTCGGCGACGGCCTGCATGTCGTCCTTGTGTTTGTCGCGAAGCGCCATCACGCATTTGTCGTACGAACCTGAAAAAACAAACATGCATTTATATACGAGTTACCCTTCTCGGAGCTGTTTCTTATACTTCAAATTCAAATTGTTTATTCTGTAAGTACGCCGCAAGGGCACATTTACAAGTCTGACTCTACGGCATTTCCCAAGAGGAGACGACTGTTGAGAAGCAAGCCGAAACAAACTCAACAGTCAGCCATTCAACAATTATACACTACTAGCTTCTGTCCACGACTTCGTCCGCCTTAAATACGTTTATCGCGGATAAGAGTATTTTTCTGGGATAAAAAGTAGCCTATGTCCTTCCCCGGGACTCAAACTATCTCCATACCAAATTTCATCCAAATCGGTTCAGCGGTTTAAGCGTGAAGAGGTAACAGACAGACATACAGACAGACAGACAAACAGACAGACACACTTTCGCATTTATAATATGAGTATGGATAGATTAATTAGGTAGCTATACATTTCTATTTTAATACATTTTATTTTTAATTGAATTTGATTAATGTTGATACATTATATAATAATTCTGATATAACATGCACAAAGTTACTTAGTACTGTACTCTCTTCTCTTAAATAACATGTTTTTAAGTATAAAGTCAATGCGTAGGTCTCCAAGATGCAAATTAAATCTTCTCGCGGGTAGGCCGCAGAATAAAGATTTGAATTTGAACCAAGAGCACTTTTACACGTCTGATTTTACAATAAACTATACAATAAATATAATGCATAGCAATATTCATGCAATAGACAAATACCTGGGACACTTTTTAAGATTTATTAAAGTAATCGGTATATTTGACTCACCCAATTGGAAGTTGCTCTCGACCTGATAGTATTGCTTCAGCAAATCATGGACGGCCGCCTTCATTCTGCCGCGAATGCCGTTCCTGTATCACGAATGAACAGTCAGACAGAAGCAAGGACCATTAAAACAAGAGGACTGCCAATCGCTATACTGTAGATCGTGCGCCGAGTGCAAGGTTCATCATCATGTCATTATTATTGGGAGTTGTCACAACAAGTAGTAATGCGCCTCGTTACAGAGTTATAGAATGACTCTGGCATAGAAAGAGAACGTAGAGCACTGTATGTGAGAGGGACCAGCCCAGCGACACCTCATAGTATGATAAATTATGTACGTACTTTGTACCAACGTTGCGGAACAGAAATAATATTATCGATTTAAAATGACTGCTGATGCATTTTGGTAGCAAATACCATAATTGCTTTCAAACATAGATGTATTATATTTTTCATTATGTTGGTATGATTGGATAAACGTCTGATATGCGTCAGATTATTTCTCGTGGATGCGGTGGGCGGAATTTGTTATTTATTGTGTTTTAAAGTAGCTCAACTGAGAAGTGCCGCAAAGTAATGTATGTGTTTGTACAATATCTTTAATTTGTTATAAGTTGCATTCCTTGTACATTCATGATGTTGATCATGTTGTGAAAATGATTAATAAATTATTTTTATACTTATTATTTTTATTAATACCCACTCGTAATACTCAAAACTTACTACTGGTATAGTACAGCAGCATGCAACGCACATTTATCGATATCGATAAACAGTAGATACTGGAAGTGTCAAGCCCTAGTGTTGAATTTTTTCTGTTGGTAGTATTGGCAAGTATTGATTGGGTTAGCACAAAGTACGTTCATAATTTGATTCGAGGCTTCTTTGAAAGTGCCGAGTCTTAAAAGGTAGGGATTAAGTACTTTGTGAGAGGGCCCATGCTGGTTCGTAGATTTGCTGGTTGTACACTCGATGTCAAGGTCACGCTTTTCAAGGCATTTTAGACACTAGCAGTCAATTTACCTGTATCTCTGAACCAGGACGACTAGGGCCTGGGTGCTCATGAAGAATACGTCTCGGTCGGCGCGTTTTGGCAACGAGGCCGCGTGGCTGTAACAAACACGAAAGGTTTATTAAAAAACAAAGTCTTAACTTCTTCGTCCGCGGAGGAGATAAAGGTCATAATCGTCTTTTTTTCTTCAGTGTAGTCGGGTAAAAAGTATCCTATAACCATCTGGAGATACTTGGCTAGCCCTGTGCCAAAAATAGTCGAAATCCGTTTAGCCGATTTGGCGTGATGAAGCCGCAACGACACATACAAAACATCTTCTTTTTTTTTTCATTTTAGTGACCTCCAAATAGTCCGTTAGAATATTTCATTTTTACAGCTTTATAATAGTAGTTAAATACATAATAAGAGCCAATTATCTATACTATTATGAAGTTGAAAAATGTGTCGTTGTGGCTGCATCGCGTCAAATCGGCTAATCTCATTTTAACAATGTTTTGTACACAGGCAGCCGGTACACAGATGGTTAAAGAATACTTTTTTCCGGACTACGCTGAATAAAAATAAGTTTCTGTCCAAACTTTCATTTTAGTGACAAGCTTGTTGCAAGTTGCCAAGCTATAACACGGCAATTAAAAGCTTGTAAAAATAAAGTGAAGTACTTACTGGTCAATGACACTGGCGATTTGTTGGCTTGGGAACTGAGCGAGCACGCTGGTGATGTTCCTCTCATACAACGCCATCAGCTTGCGCACTTTCTTCTCCACGGCGACTGGTATACGACCCGACGCAGACGAGAGTACCTATACATGAATAGAATAATCGTTATTTGCACTGAACATTATCTATACTATTATAAAGTTGTAAAAATGAAATGTCTGTACATTGAAGATATTTTCAAAAAAAATATTGTTAAGGATTATTTGGAGGTCATTAAAACGAAAAATATAGTTTTTGGATTTTATGTATGTTTGTATGTGTCGTTGTGGCTTCATCACGCAAAATCGGCTAAACGGATTTCAACTATTTTTGGTACACGGGTAGCTGGGTATCTCCAGATGGACGATTGTGTCGCGCACGTGGTCACACCAGAAACATAACAAATGGGAGCATGTGCAATACATGTTCTCATAGATGGCGCTAAGGTATCAAAAATGAAAGTAGATACGGGTGTCAAAGCCTCGGACCAAAAATCCTATAGACTTACAGGATGCTACGCGAGGCTATTGAGATTAAAAAGCATCCTAATTTCAATAGAGAAGATGGATTGTCACTACCACCAGCTTGGGATCCTGTAATACATCTCATCAAGGAACAAGCGAGACACAGGACTGCAAAACCTTAATTTCCGAACGGTGTAAAATATCTTATCTGTTTAAAGTAGTTTAATAGTCTCTGTTTTTAAAATATTATAATTAGTAATGAGGTAGCCTGGGAGTTTTTCTTTGCAGCGTTTCTTTTCTCCTCAGTACGCCTCATTTGTGAAATGCTGCTTGGTAAATTATTAGAATAAAATAATTAAGCCCTTCTGGCACATGTGTAACTGTCTTTACAGCTTAGGCCCATCTGGCATGTATGTACACCTTTATTTGTGTTTTTTCAAAAAATGGGTAGTTTGCACAATTTGTAACTTTGACAGAGGAAAATACATCTTTTCTCAGTCCTCCCGTGACCATGGAAAGCTGGAAAGCTTCCGAAACGTCGGGAACTAAAATGAGATAATATACACGATATAATCCGTTAAATTGTTTTATTTCAATGAGTAATAATCGCGGAAACAGAAGAAAATATTATCCTATAGACTTGACAACCAAATAATAATACCACTACCGAACGAGATAATCGTATACAAATTATAATAAGAGTGACAGAGAGAAATATATAAATTTTTGGTCTTTGTCATAGTTTCACTTTTCCACCGCTGCCACAACCGAGTTTGTTAGTTTGTTGTTTGTTGTTTTAATAATTGTTGTTTTATAGGAAATTGTCTCTAAATTGTGTTTTCGCTTGTGAAATATATAAATATGTGTTGGTTAGTGTTTTGAATACTTGAACTTTGATAAAATAATGGTGAATTGTCCTGTAATCGGCTGTATAAGCTGCTCCGAGTAAAAATATGAGAACATAATCTTTCACACAAGCTAAACATTTTACCCTTTCCTCTTAACGCAATATGTGAGAATAGCATCATAAAATTACGTTTCACTCAAAGCGTTGTAGAATTAAACGATTATAATAGAAATAACACAGTTATTTACGTAGATAAACAAAACATTATTTGTGAATTACATAGGTTGTTTATGGTAAGGTGTCAGCCATTTTTAAACGTGTTCTTAATAGCTGCAAAACAGTTATGTCTGTCCTTTACGGTACGGTGTACGCTGTCAAGTATATAGTATTTTTGGTCTGAGGTCAAAGCGGATGGATAAATTCGAGGCGTACAGCACAGTCCTCAAATATTTCTAGGGGGGTCACTCCCTACATGTAAACATGGAATCAATAAACGTGCCGTTTAGAAAGTAGAGGAGGGGGAGGCACAATTTATGCTACTTTCGGAGCGATGATTTCCGAACATATTCACTAAATTTTTTTTTTAAGAAACCTCAGTCCTTTTAAAATAATTGTCAAAATATGTGCCACACATTAATATTGGCTGTAAAAATAAATCGTTTTCGGTTACATTTGACTATCAAACTAAGTAGCGGTTCATACAAGACACTTATACTCCAAATTTCATGAATACACAACTTGTAGTTTAAATGTAAAATGCCTGCGACATACGACGGACGGACATGACGAAACTATAAGGGTTCCGTTTTTGCCATTTTGGGTATGTGCTAAAACTGCACAACAGATGATGTGGAAAAGCGCATTAGCAAAAGAGCGTATCTGTAGGGCACTTACGTCCTTTTAGTGAGCATGAATTGTAAATACTTACGTTGTCAATTTGACGTTTAAGGTCACTCCCCACGCCTAAGGGGCTCTCTACTCTGAAATCCAAAAAACGAAGTTCGTATAGCGTCATCCCGCTCACTCAAATACAGGTTAACATGAGAGCGAGAGGGACGGCACGTTACGAATTTCGATTTTTGAGTTTCGGAGTAACCCCTCTGGATTTTCTGGACATCGAAAGAACGAAGACTACTAACCTCTTGTAACTCCAGTAGAGGTAGTGAAGGATCGCGGAGACTTTGCATGAACTTCTCGACGATTTCCCGGGAGCGAGGGGTATTGTATGGCTCGGGGAGACAGTAGCCTGGAAATACGCGAAATGCAATAGCAAAGTTTGGACTATGGCTACCAGGCGACGATATACATAATGTATAAATAATGTCTACTCTAACAGTATCGGTTGCTGAAGGCGAAGATTGCTTTCGCAAGCTTGTTATACGCACTTGTTCCTTTTCATAGTTCGCTTTATTGTTAGAATCGTGCTATGTAAGATAAGAAAGATTTGATTTGTTATTTTAATACAATACAAATCAATACACTTTATTGCACACCAAAATAAAATAACATCAGAAACTTAAATCTGAAACAGTGTCAGAAATGGTAAACAACTGGCGGTCTTATCGCTAAAAAGCTATATCTTCCAGACAACCAATTTTAAATGTATATTTCACGTTTAAGTATCTGTAAGTATTTGTAAATGCTGTTGCACATCTGTTATTGAGGTGCGGCCTAAAGTGCTCCTAGTTTTTAGAGTAAATTAAATGTAAAGCCTTGTAATTTGTGGGTGTGTCGGAAAAATAAATAAATAAATATCAGGGATATCAAATCTTACACAAATCGCCCAATCCCAAACTAAACAAAGCTTGTACTATGGGTACTAGGCGATGATATACATATATACATAGAAAACATCCAAGACCCAGGAACAAACAATCGTGCTCATCACACAGACACATGCCCTGGCCGAGAATCGAACCCTGGACCGCTATCTTCGTAGGCCGTTGTGCAACCCACTGAGCCACGTAGTTCTCAAGGCCATTGTTACTAACTGCACTTGGATGACATCATCTGTTACATACCAGCTAGGACGTTCTCCAGTATCGCCCTGTACTTGTTGTGTTGCTGGCTCAGCTTCTCAGATAAATTGGGATTGTCTTCGTGATTGAACTGGCCCTTGTAATGCTGCGCGGTGGTCACAAGCGACGGATCATCGAGCTCTGAAAGAACAAATATATAATTTTCATCATACTTGCTCGTAAAGGGTGTTGTTGTTATAGCAGCTATAGCCGATTTGCCTAACGCCGGGGGTTAAGGATTTTTATAACTCCCAAGAGAGTTATGACTTTAGTTTTATAATATAGAACCCACTCGGACGTCATTTCCAATTAAGGAGGTTTAAAATCAGCCAAAGTTTATTGCCGATCTTCATAACTTGACTATATACCGATTTTACTGTACATTGGTACATTTAATTGAATTAGGTTTATTTATAATTTACTATTATTTCAAAGAGTTTTGCAATTATTTTATTAAATTTCATTTTGAGAATCGGTACAATCTGACAGTATGGCCTGTCATGATTGAAAACTAAACCCAGTTCTTAGTATTATCTGTGAAAGAGTATGTATATTGAAAAAAGTTGTCAATCTCTTTTAGCGAGTGCCATTAATTTGTTTGACTGTTGTGTTCAAAATGTATTTTATTGCCTAGTTTTCTTAATTTCTCGCAAATGTGATGAAAAAGATTGTGTGTATCTCGGGCAGAAACGGGATTACAAACACAAGTCATTAAAAGTGTTTTAGTCTAGACGCGTTAGGTCAAAATTAAACCGCCGATTTTTCAGTCGTATCGCGTTGTCGTCTCAATTATGACATGGTCATAATGCGTGTAAGTCTTAACGCGATATATCTTAAGCAGTTTTAGGCGTAATACGGATTAGTTCAACAGCCATGTAGGTTTAGTGATAATAGGGTACATGCATGAATTTTTTTAATCGCTTGAACTAAATATCAAAATACCGTAAAAAATATTTCAAAACATGAAATTAAAATTTAAATCGGCCAAGAAATACGCATAATACACCGTGTTTTTTTTTTATTTCCCTTAAATTCGACACATTGCTTGGTACATTAACAGAACCTACCTGGTATATTACTTTTTGTTAAATTCGGTTTTTTTTTTGTTTTCATGCATAATAAATCAATATTACAGTGTAAAAGGTCCCTGGTTTCCAAAACATTCGGGTGCCGTCGGGCATGCCGAGATAACACAACGGCCAATAACAGAGCTAGCGACCGTAACCTAGCGGTGATTGTTATAACATGACTATGGCAACACGTCCTTGATTGAACATTTCTGACATTCGGGTGTTGTCGGGGATGCCGAGATAACACAACTACCAATAACAGATCTAACGACCGTAACCTAGCGATCATTGTTCTACCGTGACTATGGCAACGTCCTCGATTGGAATTTAATTGGTCGTTTCACACAACAGATAGTTCGGGAAAAGGCGGAACCAATCCGGACAGACATCGTCTTTCGGCTATACTTCGATTCATATGAGTATAGCCGAAAGAAGACATCGGGCGAATTCGGCACCACGACCTGAAAGTCTTTACAACCGAAATTTAAAAGATAAATAATAGGACGAAGAAATGAAGGATCTTTTACACTGGTTCAGCCATTAAATTTATTTATTGAATATCTCAAGAATAGTAAGTGTTACAACACTAGTTTTTTCGAGAAATAAACTGTTTTTGACCTGCAGAATCTTCCCTTAAAGTTAACGGAAGTAAAAAAAACACGGTGTATAGGCATTTTAAACTACTAATTAGACAGAGAGGTCCAATATGCACTGTTACGTCACAGTGCACTCCGACCATATAAACTCCATATTAAATTCTGTTTTGCAAGAAAGAGATAGAATGAAATGTTTGATGGCTTATATCTTGGTTATGTTTGTTATATGAATGAGTTTTTAATAAAGAAAAAATAAAACGTATATTTCCTATTAGGAAAATGGCGGTTTATAGGATGTGCGAATTAGACTACGTAGCCACATAGGTATATTGCATCTGAGGCAAGCGGCGAACAAAAGTAATTCTTTAGGAGGACTGCCAGCGATAGCCACGCAGTCCTCCTCAAATTGAGGACGCACGCCCGGCCCGTCATCACGGGTCGCGACCCCGCCACAGCCCTAACTGCCCACCGTGGCAAGCAGGGCCCCCCTGCACCCCCCCACGGGGGTGTATGAGAAGACACAGTTAGTAAAGTAATTCTTTATTTCATAAAATTTCATTTCATCGAAAACTTTCCCCTGAAACCGTACAATTTTCATAATTTTTGTAAAGATCATCATGTAGAAGCCGTTAGCACACTTACCAAGAGTGCCTATCAGCGAGCCCATCTCCAGAACAGCACCGGGCCGCAGGTTCCACGTCACCTTGCCCGCCTCCGGGGCCGAGAGCGTCATCACCATCTTCATCACCTGGTAAACAATGACATATACATAATATTCTAAGATATCTCTCTAATTAGAGAAAAGGACAGGCCTCCAGCCATCCTCACATCAGAACAGCTGGCCACTACCCGCAGTTCACTGCCTCAAAAGACTTAGTAACCCTTAAGGTTGATAGGCAAAAAGTTTTCTCCGGTGCCTACCTATTTCAGAACCTCTAAAATGGTCATACATGGCCAAATGAGAACAAGGAAACAAAAAAAGGACTATTTAACCGACAAAAATGCATGGCCCAAAACAGAAACTAAATAATTGACTTTTACCAGGACACAGTTCTTGTAAGATAGCATAACATACGTACGTCAGTTGTTTAAAATAGAAAATATTTTAGCTAAATATTTTTACTTTTATAAGTTTCGATATGTTTTCTTGGAGAACTATGCATTGAGTTTATACTTATTTTTTATAAGAAAAATATTGTAATAGATAAGTCATTTAGAAAAAAATATCTGAGTGTTGAGTTTGTTTCGGTTTCCTTCTCAACAGTGTTCTCTTCTTGGGAAATGCCGTAGAGGCAAACTTGTGAGAGTGCCCTTGCGGCCTACTTACAAAATAAAGATCATTATTTCATCTGGTAAGCTGCAGGCTGCATGCATATTGATAACTCACCTCAATCTCAGCGTACGGTTGCCCCTTGTCGACATGCCCGCCATCTTCAATCAGACAGTTGATAAGTTTCCCGGCAGATGGCGCTCTCAGCTTCGACGGGTCCTTCTCCTTCTCAAACACCACCGTCTGGTTTCCAATCACGATTCGGTATTTGTCGACTTCGTCTTTCAGGTAGGTGGTGTATGAAGCGCCGTCGACGGAGAGCAGAGTGCCTGGAGAAAACATTAATGGGTGTAGAATTCTTTATTGCATATCAACAACAGGAACAGTACAATAGAGCGTTAACATAAAATACGGTAGACAATTAATTTTATTTTCATACTCGGGGTCAGTATGTCCTACGGACCTATTGTATGTATGTCTACTTTAGGGTTGTAAACGTATTTGAAATTTCTGCGTTAAACAATTGTTACACATTATTCGTCCTTCTAACTACTTCTCCAACTCGATATACCCATGGTCTATCAGTTTTTCCTAGGTCTTTCCATGGTCTACTCGGTCTACTCAACCTACACATCATAACTAACTTCCTAACTGAATACGCGTATGGTCTTTTCAATTCTCCTTGGTCTTTCCACGGTCTGCTCGGTCTACTCAACGCTAAACATCAGCCTACACATCATAACTAGCTTCACAACTGAATACGCCTATGGTATTTCCAGTTCTCCTCGGCCTTTCCACGGTCTAGTCCGTCTTCTCAACGCTAAACATCAGCCTACAGATCATAACTAACTTCCCGGCTGAGTACGCCTATGGTCTTTTCAATTTTGCTCGGTCTTTCCACGGGCTGCTGGGTCTACTGAACGCTAAACATTAGCCTACACATCGTAACTAGCTTCCCAACTGAATACGCCTATGGTCTTTCCAATTCTCTTTAGTCTTTCCACGGTCTACTCGGTCTACTCAACGCTAAACATAAGCCTAAAGATCATAACTAGCTTCCCAGCAAACTACGCCTATGGTATTTATAATTCTCCTCGGTCTTTCCACGGTCTGCTCGGTCTACTGAACGCTAAACATCAGCCTATACATAGTAACCAGCTTCCCAACTGAATACGCCTATAGTCTTTCCAATTCTCTTTGGTCTTTCCACGGTCTAGTCGGTCTACTCAACGCTAAACATCAGCGTACACATCATAACTAGCTTCCCAACTGAACACATCTATGGTCTTTCCAATTCTCCCCAGTCTTGTCAAGGTCTACTCGGTCTACTCAACGCTAAACATCAGCCTACACATCATAACAAGCTTTTCAACTGAATATGGTCTTTTCAATTCGCCTCGGTATTTCCACGGTCTACTCAGACTCACCGCCATCAGTCAGCTTGTGCACCTCCAACTCCTTGAAGCTACCGTTCATGGCGAGGAAGTAGGTGGTAGGACCGGACTTGCAGGCCTGCACGCGGTACTTGCTGCCGCTGTGGATCAGCTCCACTTCCACGCTGTTCGAGAGCTGGCTGGAACCTTGGATTTGACCCCTGCAATGTGAGAAACGGAAGTAATCGAGGTGTTCATAAAATATTAACAAAAAGGACTGGGCCAATCGCGTCTGTTGCATGCTATGCTCCCGAAATTGTGGTCACTACAAACAACGAGAAGAATATTCGTTCAACAAATAGCTCAGTCAGCAGGTATTTTTGCACTACAAAAGGTGGTGGAGAAAATGTTTTAATTTGTATTGCTTAAGTATAGTCATGAAAAATTTAAGTTTTCGACCTCGTGGGTCACAGTGTTAGCCGCCATCTTGAATTGAAGAGGCCAAATTTAGTTCTTTTTTACAGAATGCTTCAACAGTTGCCTTTATGACAAAAATGTCTATGAGAAGTATAAAGACAATAACATTTCAAATATTAAATTATCTCCCCCTTGTAACTTTGTATCTATAAGACGTACAGAATAAATACAAATACAAAAAATAATTGGGAACATTAAGTTTTCCAAACGTGTTCATATTATATTCTTTCCCGATAGTATACGTTATGTAGACTCAGAATCTACAGACGGATTATTTTTATTCCGTGTCGGTTCTTAGATATATTTTTTTAAATCCTCGATGTGACATTTGTTCAATCCAGTCGAACTTATACATTTTTACTTTGGTCCATAGATTAAAAAGAAAAACAAAAGGAAAATAAAAAAATAAAATGTGACACTATCATGTCAAATGAATTCACGGATTTGTTTATTAGTTACGTTTGCTTTTGTGTCTGCGGTTTTCTGGAGTTTTTAACGACGATTTGGCTCTGATCTCTGGATTCTGACTTACCTGCACTTCACGACGACCCCGCGCTATTTATTCGACAATGACTGGATGCGTTACTGACGACTCACGCACGTATTTCGGACGATTCTGCTCTCCTTTAATGACCGCTGCGTATGTGATTATTGGTGTAAATCATATACAATGACTGATGAAACAGGAAATAGCAAAGCCAACCCTCAAAAATTGTATGACAGGGCATATTTACGTGATGAAGTGCAATGTTTTGTGCCTTCTTGAAAAAAATATACGAGGGACAATCGAAAGACGACATTTTTAAAGGTACCGGGCGTTCTAAAAGCTACGTGGTTTCAAGCTCTGGAAAGGAATTGCCCGGAGAGGACTTTACATGTCTGTGAAGAGCACTTTGATGTTACTATAAATTTCATTCTTATTAAAGACGATGTTTCTTTAATTACAATTCATTTCATTTGTACAAAAATTGGTGAACCTACAAAGTGATTTAATAAAAATATAATCAGTATATCCGCTGTATTATTAAATTTGTATAAAATGAACTGTAAAGTCTGCCTTTATTATTGTACACAATAACATTTATAGCTCAGTCAGCAGGTTTTCTTCAAGTAGCACTCTTTTGAAGCCCAGGGTCGTCAGGGTAAGCAGAATCGTTGTCCAAAATACGTGCGTGAGTCGTCAGTAAAGCATCCAATCGTTCCAATAAACATCGCGGGTTCGTCGTAAAATGCAGGTAAGACGAAATCCAGAGATCAGGGCCAAATCATCGTTAAAAACTCCAGAAAACCGCAGACACAAAAGCAAACGTAACTAACAAATAAATCCGTTAATTCATTTGACATGACAGTGTCACAATTTATTTTTTTAATTTCCTTTTATTTTTACTTTTTTAACTATGGACCAAAATAAAAATGTATAAGTTCGACTGGATTGAACAAATGTCACATCGAGGATTAAAAAAATATATATGTAAAAACCAACACGGCATAAAAATAAACCGTCTGTAGATTTTGAGTCTACATAACGTATACTATCGGGAAAAAATATAATATGAACTCGTTTGGGAAAATGTTCACAACTTCTGTTCATTCCCAGTGGTATAAATTAAATCTCCGTATATTTTATTTGAACTACACAAATATGTAATAGAAAAATAGAATATTTGCTGTTTAACTTACTAAAATATTTTTATTTACTCGTACGGTTCTATATATCTCAGAATATGGTAGTTTTTGTGAGTATTTCAATGATTTTATTAACCACCTGCTTGCGTTAATTTTTTTATGGTGGCAACCCATTTGTTTACAATTTTGATCTCGAATTCGATCTCCGACTATAGATAAGGATAAGTAGCTGGTTGATTTACTTCCGCGAAGTTTAGGTAAATATTCACTACCTATTCCAACCTCCTGGTTATGACTAATGTAATGTTAAATAACCCAGCACGAAACACCCTAGGGTAGGATTATTTTTTAATCGTAATAATAACAGACTTCAATGTGTATATTCCTGACAAATGTCAGCAAAAAACTGTTTGAGCGAAACTCACTTTTCCAAGCCGTTCTTGAAGTCCTGGAAGTGTGTGGTAATGATGCTGTCCGCGATGAGGATGGAGCCGCAGAGGACTCCAAGCATGATGTCTGGTTTCTCCGATTGCATCTGGATGAATAATACGTTTAAGGTTTAACATCAGTACCATTTAAATGTATACCCCATATCGTACCATATAATCAGAGCTTGTAACCCGGTTTATTGTCCGTACCGGTAAGAGCCACACTCTTGAGATCCCATAGTAAAGGTTACGCTCGCAAGCACAACGCTCTAACCGGTTAATATCTCGGAGCGCAAAACAGGGAGCGAAATTCATTTACCGGTTAGAGAGCGATTCCTCCGTGTGAGCGGAGATTAGGGTAAATAACCGTTCGCTTAGACAAGATTGGTTTGCTTGCTATGTCATTAGATTAAATTTTCATGTAGTTGACTGTCGTTGCGCCACTATCGGCGACAGCGGTCATTGATCCCGTATCCGAACACGGAGTAACCGATTAGAAAGCGCTTCGAAGTAAGGCTCCCAAATCAATTCGTCCGAACGTAACCTAAATAATTAACCGGTATAACCTAAATAAATACCGGTTTATTTGTAACCGGATACAAGCCCTGCATATAATACAGTCTGGCCTGCGTAAATTGCCAAAGGGTTTTATAAAAATTCTTTATAAAGCAACAATGTTACATATTAAAAAAGCTGTCACATTATAATACCTAGTACGTTTCTATGCATTATTTATTGCTAGGTGCCGATTTTTCAAATTTGCCGCTATTTTACAAGCTTTTATTTAACTTGCAATGTAACTGTATGTTCGGGTGGAATCTAGCAAGTTAAATTTGACCTACTTCCCGGTTTCCAATTGAGCTAAACTTTGGCATACTTATGTAAGTATGGTGACAATGTAATTATGAGCGACGTAAAATCGGTTCGGTACAGTAAAACAATACACGTGAGGTCACGTTGTATCCCCCTCCCCCCTCCCTCAACGTGATCTGGCGTGAGGTTTACGTAACCCCCCCTCCCCCCCTTCGGAGCCTCGCGTGATTTCTGGATGAGTCCTAGGGCTCTTAAAACTCTCATGGTCTTTCTATATCTCGGTCTCCTCATCCTACTTACTCTTTCAGCAATGAGGGCGTCGAGCCAACTGGTGTCAATATCATTGTTCTGGAAGGCGGGTGTCTCCAGCAGGGTAATCAAGTACTCCACGGTTGTTCGGAAGTCACCACGGATGCTCAGCTCCTTCAAAGCTATGACTAAGTTCCTGTGAACAAAATCAAAGATTAGGATTCGTGGTTCAAATGATCTTGTCTGTTTTTCGCGTCTCCTAAAGAAACAAATGATTTATGAAGCTTAGTTAACTTAGTCCAGTGGTGCTTAAAGGGAAGAGCAGCCCCCCAGTGGTCTTTCGGTCCACCCCGGCCCTTTCAGCTTACTCGCAGGTCGTACCCCAGGAGAAGCCCACTTCTATCTGATGACAGTATACTCCAGGTCTTTTCGGTCTAGAGCCGGTCTTTCGGTCATTTTGCAATCTACTTTCGGTAGACTAGAGGTCTTCCTGCCTACTCCCAACCTAATATAATAGCGGTCTTCAAATCTAGTCGCGATCTATGTCAATTAATATATTTGAGGTCTACTCTCAGTATGCTGCCGGTCTTTTGGTATACTCAAAATGTATACACGGTACAATGTACTCCAAGTAAAGCGGTAGTCTTTTGGTCTACTCTAAGTGTGTTGTCAGTCTGCGCTCGGTATTTTCAGTATGCGCTCGGTCTTTTCAGTCTAATTTCGGTCTACACTCAGTCTACTCTCGGTCTTTTCGGTCTACGCTCGGTCTTTTCAGTCTACGTTCGGTCTTTTCGGTCTGCACTCGGTCTTTTCAGTCTGCGCTCAGTCTTTTCAGTCTGCGCTCGGTCTTTTCAGTCTGCGCTCGGTCTTTTCAGTCTACGTTCGGTCTACACTCGGTCTACTCTCGGTCTTTTAGGTCTACGCTTGGTATGCGCTCGGTCTTTTCAGTCTACGTTCGGTCTACACTCGGTCTACTCTCGGTCTTTTCGGTCTACGCTTGTTCTACGCTCGGTCTTTTCAGTCTACGTTCAGTCTACACTCGGTTTACTCTCGGTCTTTTCGGTCTACGCTCGGTGTACTCACTCTCTAGCCTGCTCGCGGGTCTCGCCCCAGGAGAAACAGTGCCCGAACTGCGAATCGGCGAACTCGTGGAGCCCCCCGGACGCCGCCACGCTGAAGTAGCCCCACACGTTCTTCGATGAGCGGAAGTTCAGCTCTTGGACTGTACCGGATGAGGGTTTGAAACCTGTCGAAGAAATATATAAGTTAATATCCTGATTACTGCATTTTTATTTTGATATACAAGTTATAGTTATGATTGATAGTGAAATTCAAAGATCAAAGTCCAAAGACACAACTCAATTGACCTCACACGTGGTCACATCAGGCATCGAACCCGGTATCTTTGTATTATCCGTTTAACATCTCCCCATTCGAAGAGATCCATTGTAAAATAACCTTTATGTATCTTTACAATGCATATATATGCTCATTAACTTGACATTATTCGGAACAATCCGACTTCAAAAAGGAGGTTCTCAATTCGTCGATATGTTTTTCACGCTCTTTTAGCTAGTTTTCGATTTTTTTCCTGTAACACAAAGTTCCTGTGTCTAATGACACCCTTGAGATTTTTTTGGATATTCATTTTCGGCTAGATTACTCGTAATAGTAGGTCAGCTGCAATACCAGCGCGAAGTCACCTTAATTGATTAGACTTTACACTAAAGAGACTCTTATAAGAAACGGTTTTTGCTAGTTTTCAATAGACACCCATGACGATTTTTGGAATACACATTTTTTACTAAACTTATAGTAAATGAGCTGCATTGGTAATATCAGTGTACAGTCCCATTTATTTACTATTATTTACGGTGTATGAACTACTTTTAACCGACTTCAAACGTAAGGTTCTTAAAATTTCTGTGTTTGATGCTACTGGTTCCTGGGGCTGACCTTCGTCGGGGTTCTCGGAGGTGATCCTGGCGGCGATAACGTGACCCCAGGGCGAGGGCCGCTGCTTGGGCTCGTCCAGCTCTATGGCGGACAGGCCCCACGGGCCCTCGCCGTACAGCAAACGGATGTCCTTTATGTGGTACAGCGGGAGACCCATGGCGATCTGTTCAAGACAAGGAACATTGTTAACGCTTTTTAGACATACTATGAAAACTTAAATGACATCTACCGAACTTTTTGCTTCTATTTCACCTGCATGGCAGTCCCTGTATACTGTCTCACCTACAGTGCGTTCAGCTGTTTCACCTGCAGGACTGTCATCTGTCTACTATCTCAGCTGCACGGCTGTCACCTGTCACCTATCTCACCTGTATGACCTACAGGGCTGTCACCTGTCTATCTCACTTGCAGGTCTGTCATGTGTCTACTATCTCGGCTGCAGGGCTGTCACGTGTCTCACCTGCTGGCGAGTCACCTGTCTCATTTGCAGGGCTGTCACCTGTCTCACCTGCAGGACTGTCATCTGTCTATTATCTCAGCTGCACGGCTGTCACCTGTCACCTATCTCACCTGTATGACCTGCAGGGCTGTCACCTGTCTATCTCACTTGCAGGACTGTCCTCTGTCTACTATCTCAGCTGCACGGCTGTCACCTGTCACCTATCTCACCTGTATGACCTGCAGGGCTGTCACCTGTCTATCTCACTTGCAGGTCTGTCATCTGTCTACTATCTCGGCTGCAGGGCTGTCACGTGTCTCACCTGCTGGCCAGTCTCCTGTCTCATTTGCAGGGCTGTCACCTGCCTCACCTGCAGGGCCGTAACCTGTCTCCTGCCGCACCAGCACGCCTGTCACCTGTTTCGCCTGTCGGCCTGTCACCTGCCCCAGTCTCACCTGCAGCTGTGCGGCGGGCAGGTTGACGTCGGCCACCATCTCCGTGCAGGGATGTTCCACTTGCAGACGAGGATTGAGCTCCAGGAAGTAATACTGTCCGGTGGCGGGTTCGTAAAGGTACTCGACTGTACCCGCTGACACGTAGCCGACCATCTTAGCTAGACGCACGGCGGCCTGTCGATAAAATGGATATAATAATAATAATAATAATTTGCTTTTTGTATTTTACTTTTTATATGTATATATTGTAAAAAACCTAGCCTAAGATTTAAAATAAATAAGTGAATAATAATAATAAAGCCATTTATTCCTTAATAACTGATTCATGCATATTTACAATTCGAATTTAAATAATAATAATCATTAAGAGTAAATAATCAATTCATAAAATATTAATACACATAATTTCAAATAATTTAATTACTAAGAACCTCTTTCCGAGTATAGGCCTCCTCCAACTCCTTCCATGTATCTCTATCTTTGGCTGTAGTTATCCAATGTTTTCCCGCCACCTTCGATATTTCGTCAGACCATCTCTCTAGCTTTCCGTTCTCCGGGTGGGCCTGCCCATGTCGTAACTGCTTTTGTCCATTTTTGTGCACTCATGCGAGCTATATGAGCAGCCCAGCGCCATTTTAACTTTTTACAATATATTAAAGCGTCAATTACTTTATCTTAATATTATATTATAATATCTTAAATAAATTACTTTATCTTTAGTTTTCTTCCTTATCTCTATGTTTCTCTTTTTATCTTTTCGTTTCAAGTTAAGAATACTTCTTTCAATGCTTCTTTGGCAACTGTTAATCTTATTTCTCGTGAAAGTATTTAAAATCCATGTTTGGCATCCATATGACAGGCATGGTAATATACAGGAATCTAGGATTTTCTTTTTGAGTTTCAATGATAAGTTAGATTTTAGTACGTCCTTGTAACTCCAGTATTTGTTCCGCGACATTTTTATGCGCCTATTTATTTCATCTCGATGTCTGGAATAACTGAACGAAATCTGTTTACCTAAATATATATAGTTTTCAACGTAGTCTAGACTTTTGTTTTAGCAGGGTTCAGTTCAAGACCTATATCGTGGCTGACCGAGTATATATCTTTCATTTCGGTAAATCGTGAGATCCTGTGCTCTATCATGGAGGCAAAGAGTTTGTAAAGAGTAGGCTGCAAGCTGATTGGCCGATAGTTGCTAATGTCTGCCGGATTTCCTTTTTTGTAAAGCAGAATAATTTCAGATCTAGCCCATTCTTCGGGGATTTTTCTTGCGTCTAAGATTTTATTGAAAAGAACTGTCAAATGTGGAGCTAATGTGAATCTTGCAATTTTAATTGCTTCATTGTTGATGCCGTCGGGGCAACAGCTTTTATCTTTTTTCAGCGACTCTATCTTTTTGATTACCTCATACTCAGTAAACTTGTCTATTCATCAGTTCGACGGGCTTTTCTGTGTCTGAAAATGGGTTGGAATATCTTCGGGCATATAGGTTCTTGTAAAATTGTGTCGATGTGTCAATTATTTTGATCTCGAGTACAGTTTATTGCCAGAAAATTCATCTGTAAGGTTGGAAATCCACTGCTTCGATGTATTGACTTCCTTAAAACCCTTCTTTATACTCCCTGTGGTAGTCAAGTGTCTTTCGAATATGTTAAGTCGATGAACTTGATAGTCTTTCTTTACAAGTTTGTTGACGTGTTTGTAAAGGTAACTGAGTTCCTTCTTTTCTTCTCTGGACCGTGGTTTTTTGCGTTGCAGCTCTTGTCTTCTTTTTAATAGAGATTGTGTGCTGTCTGTAATAATTTTAGTGTGTCCTGCTTTATGGTTTGAAGTTGTTACCGAATTTAGGCTTTCCGTAATTGTCTTTTTGATTTTTAAGTATGACGACTCTACTTTTTCATTTATATTAAGTTCTATGTTTTCGATACGGCGTTGAATATTTTCTAAAAAAGTGTTTCTTTTTGAACGGTTTTCAAAGTGGGAGTTTTGCTTTTGTATTTAGCTCTACTTTTTTGTGAACCTGATGTTAGGTAGGTGCCTCTCAACAGTCGATGGTCACTAGAGAAATTGAAGTTGTCAATTGTTTCGATATTTGTAAATTTAGTTCTTGTGCTTGTGAGAATATAGTCTATTTGGCTTTTCGGTTCGTGGGTGAAATCCATGTCCACATTCTTTTTGTATTCTTTTTGAAGATACTGTTAATAATGACAAGGTTGTTTTTTAATGCATATTCTAATAGTTTTTCGCCTCGTGTATCTCTTTTCCCATAGCAGTGTGGTCCTAGTACGCGTGATTCGCCGGCGAGACGTTGCCCTACGCGCGCATTGAAATCTCCCATTAATATAACGTTATTGCCGCTTGAGCTTGTTGAAGTATGGTATAGAAGGATTCAATTTCGGAGACGCAGGCGCTTTATGTCGGTGCATATGCTTGAATAACTGATAAAGTTGTCGCGTTGATATTCAGGTTTAGTCGTATTTAATTTTTGATATAGCCGTTGTGAATTCTAGCATTTTAGCGTCTGATAGGAGTGATCTAGCATTGTAAGTGCAGATATAAAGTGGGTGGAGAGGAGGGTTTTGGTCATGAGACCCCACGGTGACCTGCCGGATTGGGGTACTTGGAGAAGAGGTCGGCTTATGTCAGCAGTTGTTAAGGTGCATTGCTGAATGAGATATCTGTATTTTTCTCGTTATCGCTATGGTTTCTTAACATGTATTGTTGTATATTCTGGCTATTTTTCTTTGCTATTTTTAATGAGGATTTGCTATTCGAAGAAGACGTTTCTTTCTTTTCAGGGGATTCAGAAGCTCTTTTCTTGTGTCTGTCATTCTGAGTAGAGTGTTGATTTGTTGCTGGTTTAACTATCAGTTTATTGTATCTCAGAAATGCTATATTGCCTTTGGTTCTTTCTTCTTCCAACTGGGATGCAAGCCTTTTTCGTTCTTTCAGCACCTCTGTGGAAAAATCTTCTTTTATATAATACGGCATGTCCTTTAATGTTTTTTCTTTTGTAGAACTTCAATTTTCATGGTGACTGTGGTAAATGTCACTACAATTGGCCTTATTTTGTCAGATTTCTTCCCCAGGCGTCTAACTTCTTCGATGTTTTCCCTGGTGCAGTGAATTCCCATTGTTTTATTTATAATACTTAGTATAATCTTAAGTAGTGCAAGGTAACTGTTTTCAGTTTCCTCAACGCCGAAAAATAACATATTCTTCTTTCTTAAGACTCTGTCAAAGTTCTGTACACGCTTCTCCTGTTCGTTTACTGTTTTTTGCAAGTCCATATACTTTGATTCCAAAATGCCAAAATTTTCATCAAAGTTTTTGTTAATGTTCTCTTTTACATCACGTATGTCGTTGGATTGTGCTTCAAGTTTAGCTTGTATGTTTAGAACCAGGGCTGTTAGCTTTTCCATGTTGTGTTGGTGATTCCTTATTAATATTTTACATGCAAAAGTTAAGAAATAATTATTTTTATAAGAGAACGCCTGATGATAACCGCGCCCTCTAGTGTACAGTAGCGCTTCGGTCGATATGGTAGTTTAGCGATTGATGAATGCGTCATCTAACGGTGAGTAAGGTAGTAGACCAATCAAGTTGCTATGGTGCGAAGTGTTTCCACTCGTTGACAGATGGCGCTGATCGTGCCAAAATTAAGTAAATGTTTTTTAAGTGTTTGAATATCACAAACCCAGTTATAAGTTTTCATATAGCTTCTTCTTCTTCTTTCTGTGCCTCTTCCCATTATTTGGGGTCGGCCCTCCTCGTTCTCATGCGCCAGGTCTGTCGATCCTGGGTTGTCTTTTCGTTCAGCTGTTCGTTACGCACTTTATCGAGTCTCGTTACACCGGCTGCCCACCTCAACATCTTCATTTCATTGACATGGAGTTTTTCTTCATGCGCTTGTTTGATCGCCCAGCATTCAGCACCGTACACCATAGCAGGTCTCACAGCTGTTTTGTAGACCTTGCCTTTGGTCTTTATCGGCATACGGCGGTCACAAAGCTTTCATATAGCATAAGTTTTCATATAGCAGTTTATGTAATAAGATGCAGTGATTAGACTGTTCGATAAACTTTGTTTTCATATCACAGCACTTTTAGTTAGACAATAGCCGAAAATGTAATTGTTTTTAATTTAGAGGTTAAGTTCAATGTTTAGTCCAAAATTGATTGTTTAACACTATTTTTGGATATTTTCTTCTGTTTCCGCGATGATTACTCATTGAAATAAAACAATTTAACGGATTATATCGCGTTTATTCTTCTTCGCTTCTTCTTGAAGCGTGCTTCTATAAAAACATATTTCAAGCCGTTGAAGAAGGTGTCTCAATACCTTAGACCCGTGAAGAGTAGCACCCCTTTGCAGAGTGCAGGCATTTATAAGCTGGACTGCGAGTGTGGTCTTTCATACATTGGTCAAACGAAACGCAGTGTATTAACGCGGGTGAAGGAGCACATAGCAGATGTCAAGCACCGTCGGTGTAATAGGTCTGCAGTCTGTGAACATGTCATTGACAAACCAAACCACTCAATTAAGTTTGATAAACCTTCTATCCTTGCCAAAGAAAAAAGATATTTTCCCAGGATTCTACGCGAGGCTATTGAGATTAAAAAGCATCCTAATTTCAATAGAGAAGATGGATTGTCACTACCACCAGCTTGGGATCCTGTAATACATCTCATCAAGGAACAAACGAGACACAGGACTGCAAAACCTTAATTTCCGAACGGTGTAAAATATCTTATCTGTTTAAAAGTAGTTTAATAGAGTTTTTAAATATTATAATTAGTAATGAGGTAGCCTGGGAGTTTTTCTTTGCAGCGTTTCTTTTCTCCTCAGTACGCCTCATTTGTGAAATGCTGCTTGGTAAATTATTAGAATAAAATAATTAAGCCCTTCTGGCACATGTGTAACTGTCTTTACAGCTTAGGCCCATCTGGCATGTATGTACACCTTTATTTGTGTTTTTTCAAAAAAATGGGTAGTTTGCACAAATTGTAACTTTGACAGAGGAAAATACATCTTTTCTCAGTCCTCCCGTGACCATGGAAAGCTGGAAAGCTTCCGAAACGTCGGGAACTAAAATGAGATAATATACGCGATATAATCCGTTAAATTGTTTTATTTTAACTATTTTTGGATATTTTATTTTTCTATCAGTATTTATAGTCTTCATGAATCGCAGTAGCACTTATGAATGTTATTTTGCTGAGCAATTTCTTTGCGTAACTTTTATGTCAAAATGTCATTGACCGTTATCTTTGGTTTAGATTACGTATTTGTACTTTAGCAAATAAAATGGATATATTTTTAACAAAAGATGTAATTTTTAAGGTTTTCTGGAAGAGATCGCTCTTTAGCGATATATCTATACCACCTATTTATTGTCTACCGTATTTGATGTTAAAGCTCTGTTGTACTGTTTCTGTTGTTGATGTGCAATAAAGAATTGTTGTATTGTATTTAAGAGCCCATTCGTATTTTTGGATGAAAAAAAATGCTTCAAAAACGGATTTCTGACGTTATAATTCTAAGAAACAGAAAAGATATTTCAAATTCTGATTAGTTATTTGCATAAATCAGTTCCTTATTTTTTAATGTAGCGGCCTCGAATTTTAGTAGCACTGAATAATTTAACTAAATTTACCCGACTACCGACAATAGTATTCTGAAGTTCGCGCGAACTCATTTTAAGCCCGTTAAACTTTATGTCATATGAAAACCTAGTTATTTCAATGGTTTTTCACAACCGGAATAATATTCTTTTTTACGCTGCGGCCTCAATTTTTCGGTATTTTGTACATATACATATGTAAATAATGCTCATATTTTTCAACAAATTCTCACTGAAAACACGAAGATTTTCTCATTATCGTTGAGTTAGTAATATTCTACATGTATATTTCATTAAAGCAGATATTTGTAGCTACGCCATTTCGTAAAAAAAAAAAACTAAAAAAGAATAACAATTATTAAGTTGCATTAACACGCTGCGCCAGAAGATGGGATATGGACAAGCGAAAAACTTTTTAAGTTTTATAAATATTCGACTGCACGAACGGGGAAAGCCCTCAGTACCGCGCGATACTGAGGGCTTCTTCGAGGAGCGTTTTTCGAGATGCTT
This sequence comes from Hedya salicella, assembly GCA_905404275.2. Lineage (NCBI taxonomy): Eukaryota > Metazoa > Arthropoda > Insecta > Lepidoptera > Tortricidae > Hedya > Hedya salicella. The sequence continues at coordinate 8,069,391 of FR990099.1, forward strand.
TTAACTTCGCCATCAAATTTTTCAGAGGTGCAGATTTAAAAAATCTGCATCTACTGTGAATTTAAGAAGTACATAATTTTCCAAGCGTCATGGGTGTCCTTTTCGAGATTTTCGAGGGTACTGATTACCGAATGACGCAATCGTAGCGAACACCTATTTCTAGGATCAGATGGATGCAGATCTCAAAAATAGCAGCTATACACGGTTTTGATATGACGAACATTAATATTTCTATATATTTTTCATACTTATTTATTTATTTTATTGAGATAAAATCCACAGCACAAATTACAGAATTATTACTAACGGATACATATGTGTTTAACATTGGCCAATTACGGATTTACATTCGGACATACAAATGGTTTTTCTTTTAATTTATTTAACATACTGTAATACTAACATAGTCTTGTAAGTCTCAATTGTTTGTTACTAAAGGCCAAAACACACCGGAAGCGTGCGCAGCACGTGCACGTGCGCGTGTGCGTGGCGTGCACAGCACCCTTGTCACACCGAGAGCTGCGCACGCAGAGCTGCGCACGCGCGCTGCAGAGCTGTGCACGCAACGGTGGCGCACGCTGCAGCACCGTTGCGTGACTAGCCGCCATTTTGTTTTGCGTAGTCTTTTCATTATGCTCGATAGCAGTTCATCAGACGAAGAAGAAGCTTTACTGCTTCTTTTTTCAACTCAAAATCTCGTGCAGCGCCAAAAAGACTGTGGGTTCATGACATAAATGCAAGCGGACAAAAATACAGTGAATATCACATCCTGTGCCGCGAACTAGAATCGTATAAAGATCGTTTTTTTTTGTTTTTTTTTGTCCAGAGCTTCTTTTGAAGAACTCCATGGTTTATTAAAGCCTTATATATTGAAAAAAAAATACCAACTACAGGAAGGTTTGTCCCATAACAAACTTTTATACGACGAATTTTTATAATGTTTGTGTTTTTGGTTATAAGTACATTCGTATTTGCGCACAGGTTCTATATTTTTCCTTTTATTCGGCAATCCATTCCAAAAAGTTGTAAATTAACACAAGAGAACTGTACACAGCACCTGCGCAGCACTGAGAAGTGCGTGTCCCGACCTGTTCGGTTCGCCGTCTCATAGGGAACACCGGTAAATATAACGTCATCACAGCACTCCGCTGCGTTTTTTTTTTAGCGTTAGCCATTTTGTCTCGACGGAGCTGCGTTGCGTGCAAGTCACGCGCACGCGCACGTCACGCAAGCGGTGTGCCATCTACTATGACATTTCATACGATACAACGCGCACGCCACGCACACGGGCACGTGCACGTACTGCGCGCGCATCCAGTGTGTTTCGGCCTTAACACAACACTTTTATGGATCTCTACGATCTAAATTAAACAATTTTTATTTATTATATTTTGAAAAAAGTCGTCATGGGCGTAGTGTACTAAGTTTTTGGGGGATACAATCAAATGACCGCCAATTTGTCCCTCGAAGCCAAAAGCGTCTCACTGTTAGTATTTACACGCAGTACCGGATTCAAATGGAGCTTGGGGGCCTAAGCCTCTGTTTCATACCTTCTCCATTTCGATAAAGACGTCGGGCCTGGCGATGGCTGCCGGCGCCTCCTCTATAATTTTCTGGTGGCGACGCTGGATGGAGCAGTCGCGCCCGAACAGGGAGATCGCGTTACCTAGAAAATAGAGAAGAATAGTTAAATGGGATGTAACCAAGACACTATTAATAAAGCAAAGCTACTTTCCATTAATCTAAAAGGCCATCCACATATTACGTCACAACGATAGGGAGAGAGGTCCTTCCAGATGTGACAGGCCATGTTAAAGAGATAGGAAAAAGCGTGACAAAGAGGGGGTGAAAAAGTCAATATTTTGCGTGACGTAATATGTCAAAATCACACCTCTGGGAAACTTAATGTTTTCAATTATACTCTACAACTCATCCTAACCTATTGTCATCTTACCGTATTGATCAGCGATCAGCTGCACTTCCAGATGCCTGGCCGACTTGGCGAGCTTCATCACGAAGATCGGGGAGCCGGGCACCTCGGCTTGGACCTGGAGACAAGGCCAGCATTTATTGCGACGAATTTTCAAACCTAGGGCCCGTTTCCTAAACGCTAGTTACTTGTATTATAAGGGGAAGTCTCTTTTTAATTCATATTGTTGGAAAGAGACTTCCGCTCGCTTCGGGCCCGTGTGCCTACCATGAGCTGAGTTTACGATCGGCGCTAGCGAGTATCTCGTATCGAGATACAGTGCATCTCTCTCGCACGCGCTAATAGTGCGAAAGAGATAGACCGTCTTCGAGCGCTCGATACTCGCTTGTGCCGGACTCATGGGAGGGGCACTGGTATAGTCCGAAGTGCTGGTAGAATCACAAGTAAAAACTCCTTAAGACGACACGTTTGGCTCAGTTGGTTCCACAACCAGGGCAAGTGTTTGTGTGATAAACACGAATGTTTGTTCCTGGGTCTTAGATGTTTTCTATCTATTCGACTATTATAATTTATTTATATATAATGTATTAAAAGGTGGGCGCTTTCGTCAGCGGAGAAGTAAAAAATTATAACCCTCTAATTTTCTAGAGCGCAGTCGGATAAAAAGTATCCTTTAACCACCTGAGAGGTGTGTGTACCAAAAATAGTTCAAATCTGTATAGTCGTTAACGACGAAAAGCACTAATCCTGTCCTGACAACTTGGTAGTGAATAGAAACTCACAGTTATACACATTTTATAATAACAACGTTGCTTACCATTCCCAAGCTAACTACTCTTTACTTCCAACTGTCTACTAAATAGCCGGCACTCGATGTGCCTATAAAACAGTTGGCGCTGCTTACGATTCCACCACTTAATACTGTTATCAGTGGCCCCGTGTATCTCTCTGCGTGTATTCATGTCCCTGTGCACCTGTGTATTATATGTATGCGGGTGTAAACCAAAACCACATCACCGACCTGTCGGAACATGCTGGGGAAGTCGTCAGGGTTTTCCACCTTCCGGATGCCCTTGCCACCACCGCCCTCCGAAGCCTTGATCATGACCGGGAACCCGATCTTGTGAGCCGCCGCCAGGCCTTGCTCCGGGGTCGTCACGCAGCCCCTGGCGAAGAGTTCCGAGGATATCTTGATTTTCTTGCTGTTGTATTCCGCTTTTAGCTCTGTAAGAGATGTAAATAAACAATAGCTACTCGATTCCCATTCACAAAAATATAGTTCGGAGCGTAGGGAGGCTTTCAAGGTATAGAACGTCAATATATTTGGCATGAACAGCTACTACAACCGAAGGCTACAAAAAATATTTATTTATAAGTTCATATTCAACACTAACAGTATATAACCAAGTATACTGGTTAACTTAGTATACATACTTATACAAAAAAAAAACATTAAGCAGTAATTGCGCTAGGCCTGTCAATAGACTCCAATCAGCCAGTGATGGAGGCCATGAGCCTAGACTTGGAGCTAGAAATTAAATCCAGATCGGTGTTACTAAAGATGTCATTGAGTAACGTTAGCGCGTGACGGAGTGGAGACTGAGAGAATCAAAAGCCCCCGACTGCTAAAACTCACCGCTTCCACTCCACGGCAGCGTGGGTATATCAGCCGTCTGCGCCACTATAGAGGACGCAATTTTGTCTCCAAGAGCCCACATGGCCTTCTCGGGGGGCCCGATGAAAACCACGCCAGCGCGGTGCAAGAGCTCCGGCAGTTTCGGGTTCTCAGATGCGTGGCCCCAACCGGCCCATACCGCCTGGAAAATAAATAACATTTGTTAAACAAAAAGGGTGGGTTGTGGGATTACTTGTCACAGTATCAATGCTTCTGGGGTCAGTAATAAAATGGACTTCTCTAGAGGAAGCTGTTACGGCCATTTTTTACATAAACTTGAATGATCTCAATACATTCAGAGTTGAGTTATTTCTTCTGGGGTAAGTTGCAACAGTTCTGTGGGGTAGATTGTAATCGAGCTGCACTTGGGTCCTGATGGCCATGTCGACGATGAGCTCGACGTTGGAATAGTTGTTGTCGCTGAAAACGTAGGGATCCGCCATCTTTATGTGCTCATGGGGTAAGTTGCAACAGTTCTGTGGGGTAGATTGTAATCAACCTGCACTTGGGTCCTGATGGCGATGTCGACGAAGAGTTCGACGTTGGCGTACTTGTTGTTGTCGCCGGGAACGGACTGGTCCACCAACTTTATGTACTCCAAAACCGGGGTAAGTTGCAACAGTTCTGGGGGGGTAGATTGTAACCGACCTGCACTTGGGTCCTGATGGCGATGTCGACGATGAGCTCGACGTTGGCATAGTTGTTGTCGCTGGGAAGACAGCGGTCCACCATCTTTACATGCTCATGGGGTAAGTCGCAACAGTTCTGTGGGGTAGATTGTAACCGACCTGCACTTGGGTCCTGATGGCGATGTCGACGATGAGCTCGACGTTGGCATAGTTGTTGTCGCTGGGAAGACTGCGGTCCACCATCTTTATATGCTCATGGGGTAAGTCGCAACAGTTCTGGGGGGGGGTAGATTGTAACCGACCTGCACTTGGGTCCTGATGGCGATGTCGACGATGAGCTCGACGTTGGCGTAGTTGTTGTTGTTGCTGCCGCCGGGCACGGGGACGTAGTGGTCCGCCATTTTTATGTACTCTGCATTTGCTTTTAAATCCTCCGGGGTCACCTGGAATTTGCCATTTATGAATAACAAGCTATTCTCTCTCCGTTCACGTAATTAAGAACGTTACTAAGCATATTGCCGGGGTACGAAAATCAAAACTTATCCGTAATTATGTCCGTCAGTTAGAAAAAAAAATTGGACACGTATCTTTTGATTTTCAAAATTGATTGTCTGTAAAGTCGGTTTACGGACGATAATTTTACGTGATAACGTGGAAGAGAGATGTGTCACAATTGATCGTGCCTCTCTATCGCTTGCTCTGCGCTCTCGCTTGCACGCAGAACGTGACACCGAAACGTGGCACTTTTTCGTGCGTGCAGCCGGCGTTCATCGATTTATAAGACGTTATCACGTCAAAAATAAATAAAAAATACTCAGATTATTGGCACTATAGTTCAGGAGTGGGGGCTTGTAGCGTCATAACGCTAGTCAGTTTATAAATAAAAAAACCTTTATTTACTTTACAGAGGCGCGTGACGTCAAATGCGACATTCAACGTATCGCCTAATTTTTAGAGTTCCGTACCTCAATAGGAAAAAACGGAACCCTTATAGGATCACTTTGTTGTCCGTCTGTCTGTCAAGACCCTTTTTCTCAGGAACGCGTGGGTATAAAGTTAAAATTAATATCAAATACTTATATCTGCGGTCCCTTGAAGCTGTAAAAAAAACTCAAGCTTCTACGTCATCGCAATTCAAAAATATGGTAATTGTTAGTCAGCGATCGATGCCACCGGTCGATCGGTTGGTGTGGTAACAACTAACGCCATCTATCGGAATAATGTCCAGACTCACCATGACGACGAAGCGCACTGCCCTCTCGTTTTTGAACATCTCGTAGGACCATCTTCGGATCGAGCGCATGCATTTTACCGCCCCGATGCCGTTGTTCGCTATAAGGACCTGGGGAAAAAAGAGGTATAAATTTAAAAAAATAAACAATATTACGGGACAACTTCTTACACAAATCGAACTATTCCCATGGTAAGCTCAATAAGGCTTGTATTATGAGTATTAGACGACGATATATTTAAAAGATATATTCTTATATAACCGCGTCCACTCATTAATAGCTGTTTTGTGTCATTTCCGAGACACAAAGATTGTCTGTAAGAGATCGCTCTTTAGCGATAAGACCACCTATTGTCTATCGTATTTTATGTTAAGATTCTATTGTATTGTTTCTGTCGTTGGTGTGTAATAAAGAATTGTTGTATTGTATTGTATTGTATAGCTCAAAATCGTAGTTTTAAAGACGGACCACGTACCATGTCAATGAGGCATAGCTAAAAATTTATTGCCTTTAAGCATGTGTTTTAAAATGTTACAAATATTGAGTCCGAATTAATTAAAGTAATCGCGACCCCCTTTAAGAGGCCTCATGACCCCTTAAGGGGTCGCGACCCACAGGTTCAAAAAGACTGCAATGGTAAAATGACATCAATGAAATAGTTGGATATCTATGAGTAAAGATACTAGTCTTTGAAACAAGAACGTTATCTTATCTGTAAACTGAGTTATGTAAACTAATATTAGAAGTGCGCAAGTAACTATGTCTGTATGTTACCTCTTCAAGCTTAAACCGCTGCACCAATTTCGATGAAATTTGGTATGGAGATTGGGGCCTCGTCCAGAAAACATGTGATCGTTTATGAGGAGGGTGGGGGTCGGAAAAATATCCCAAATGATGACGATGGGGGGGGCGAGAACCACAAATGGTTATAGGATACTCTTTACCCGACTATGCAGAAGAAACGAAGACTCTCTCGAACGAAGTTTTCTAGTATATTTTCTAGTATAGTATATAGCGCCTTCTAGTATAACTATATAATACGTATGTAGAGATATCTAATGTTGCAAGTCATTAAAATTGTTGTTATAGTTAGAACTAATCGTTAAGTCTTCTGGCGTCATTAGTAGTCATTACTATCTTAGGTCACGAATCGAGGTCTTTGCGTGTCTCTGATATAGAATATACTCATGTATAACACGAGTACAATGATTTTCAAATTGTTTACAGCGGCAAATCTGTGTGGAAAAGTTATTTTTAACCGATAGCGTGGAAAAGTTATTTGAAGTTCGAATTTATATATTTTTAGGGTTCCGTTGCCAAAATGGCAAAAACGGAACCCTTATAGTTTCGTCATGTCCATCCGTCCGTATGTCACAGGCATTTTACTCATAAACTATAAGATGTACATTGATGAAATTTGGAACATAGTTGTCTTGTGTAATCCGCTACTTAGTTTGATAGTTAAATAAAAAAATATGTATCCGAAACTAAAAAAAAAATCAGCAATTATCAATGTGTGGCACATCATTCGACAGTTCTTCTAAAAACACTGAGGTTTCTTGAAAAAAAAATAGATTTAGTGATTATTTTCGGAAATCTTCGCTCCGAAAGTAGCAAAAATTGTGTGGGGGGACATCTCCCTCTATTTTCTAAACGGTATGTTCAAAAAATATAAAAAAAAATACAAATATAAAGCTTAATAAAATACTTCCAACGAAAATTGTTTTCAACAAGATCGGACATACGTATTTTAAGTTATTGCCAAAAAACTGCGCTTCTCAGCAAAAGGACGTAAGTGCCAGGGAGATACGCTCTTTTATTATGTTTTTTTTTTCATATCGTATTTTTTTCATCTGTAGTGCATTTTTTTATAAACGGCTGCGGAACCCTTCATTTAGCATGGTTCGACATGCTCTTCGCCGGTTTTTTTATTTGTTTATTTCTTTGTTTTGTTATGAGTATCTTTCGTAGGTTCTTTATCACTAGATTTAACTGAAAAAAATAATAAGTTTGTTATAAATTCAGTTTTTCTTACATCTCACATTTTCCTTGCTGTAGTGAGGTGAAAAGAAGTCAGTTTCGCACGGCTGCAAAATTATTTACTCGTGCCTTGAAAGCCTCGTTACGCTCAGGAATGCATACTTGAACTACTCGCTCAGCTCGTGGCTCAATTTTTGATTCAATTTAAAGGCTCGCGCCAAATAACAACTTTACAGCCTTGCTTATCCCGCACTGTGAAAACTCACCGCGCGATTTTTTTTCTAGTGGGTTTTAACCCGTACTGATTCTTAACCTAAACGCACGGCGAATAAAATTTCTCGTAAATTTTGTCAGTTTCTACCGAGTCCCGGCCCGTCCACTCCATGCGTTTTTTTTTTGCGGTGCGGTATCGGTATGTCGCGAAGATTTTAATCGCACCGCGGCAGTTTTATTTTTGCACGTGCGTGCATTCTCATATAATTTCCATATATCACATTCCGCGGCAACAACATGCACGGTGAGATTTCACAGTGCAGGATTACCCTTAGATGCATCATTAGTTTTATTTCTAAAGTAATTTAATCTATACTTAGGTACAGAGATGTAAAAGGTCTCTAGGCGTCAAAAAAAATAATAATAATAAGTACCAGTCCATTTCGTCAGTTCCGCTTTTCGCCGTCGATCTATAAAAAAGGATCTATATCGGAATCCCTAACGTCGTTTGTCCTAATGTATCGATTGTCCTAAAGCGTTTTTTTATGAAACTGTAAACTTTTCAGGATTGTTATAAAACAAACCTAACCTAATCTATACGATGATCTTTTAAAAAATCCCGTAGAATTTACGGTTTCTAAAAAAATGAGTTAGGACAAACGACATTTGGGATTTCGAAGGAGACCCATAAAAAAGCTTATATATCAGCTCAAACTCATATTTTCCTACGAGTTTCATAGGGGCAGAGAAGGAAGTTATTGGAATAGCTTGTCAAACTTTCTTTCGTGACACTACCATGTTCTGCGGGCGACGGGGGGAAAGACAGCGCGGGCGAGTAAGAAGCGTGCGCGCGGCAGGGTCATCGTGCACCGCCCCGCGCACACTTCACACCCACCCCTGTCTTCCACCCGTCGCCCGCAGATCATAGGAGTGTCACGAAAGAACTTGTCAAGTAGCCAGTTACCTTATTAATAGCTCGGGTGCCCTGGAATCTCTTGACGAACTCCTCTGGGGTGGCGACCGTGAAGTCTTTCTCTTGGAACCGCTGGCTGTGGATCACCGTGCCCTGGGACATAGACGGCCTGTGGAGACAAAATACCACTTAATGTTAATACAGTCTTTTTTTAAATTCCATTAATAGGCTATTTAGAAACTATTTTTCGTGGTATGTTATAGAACAACTTCTAAACTAGGTACTTCAATCTCATAAGAACTCCCCGATATACGACCAAATGTTAAAAGCACACTTTGGACTTTCCCAAAGAACGCTTCATACTAAATCCTACTAGCTTAGTGACGTCACACGGTTAGTACCTTGTACGGGGAAATGAAGAAGTTTGTTCTGCAGTCTTTGGTATTTATTTATTAATATTTTCATACTTTAAAAATGGACTTTCCCACACAATTTTAAGGGCTCATAAAACAAGCTACACGTAAGATATCGTACTTAAAACGTAGTTCTTTATTTTGCTTGTTTTATCAGGATCTTATATATTTTTTACAAATTTTAAGACAAGGTCCCATACACCACTAACACAAGGGTAACATCCCTATTGTAACAGGTGGTAGTACTCATCAACACAAACAACTTTTCCTAAGAGGAGACATATCAAAACAAAAAAAAACTGTGATTGGTTGAGTTACTACCACAGGTTACTACTAACACGTAGTATGAAAAGGCAGTTAGATTTTTCGTTTCCTAAATGAATCCCCATAGGAAAAGTTGTTCGTATTGATGGGTACTACCTGTTACAATTACAGGAAATTAAAAAAACATGGTGTATATTTGAAATGATAAAAACCCAGGACATATTTTGAAAAAGGTGATTGTTAGAAGGAAATGTGTACCAATTGCAATCACAGTTAAGAACAATTTTGGTCAAGTCACTCCTAATCAGTTCAGCTGTGTTGGAGCAATGATACCATGGACAGACACACAAAGGCATATTGATGGTCGAAAGGAGAAATGGGATAAGCATCAGCTTGGTGGCATTTTGTCATATACCCATTTAACTACTTTTATAAGGTGTATAATGCAATGTCTCCAAATGTTGCTAATATCTACATAATGCCAGTACTGTAATGGAGCCCCACCGAACCAAATCGCAGCTCCACTGTTACACTGCAACCACTATAAAAATTATAAGCTAATCAATCTGAAACAAGGCTCCAAACCGGTATTTCTGTAATGGTTTTAAACTGTATTTAAGAGACAATATCATTAGAAACACCTGATTGAAGTTCTAGAATTTTAATAAATTATACAAAAATAGTTCAGTTACGACACTTACAACTGAAAGAAAGGAACCGGTTTTGAATGAAGAGAATATCACTTTCAGAGCCCTGATATGAAATCAAAATCATATTCATTAATAGTATTATCATAAAGTGAACAAGTAATCTGTAAGTCAATAAAGTAAGCGAGCTGAATATGTTTAAACAGCTGAACCAGTTTTGTATTTATTTTGTAAGATGTAACAGTATAAGAGTTGTAGAGGTAATTTTGAAAGTATTAGGGACTGATAATTGCCCTCATTAAGAACAATTTTTAAATCATTTCAAGGACCATTAAAACAAGAGGACTGAGCATGTCCATACAAAAAGCCGTTCCCCGATATGTACAACACTATCTGTGCAAGAATGATTTTTTATAATCATTCAACTTTGCAAGTGTGACACAGTATTTCAATGTTACAATTTAATTATTATTAACTATTTACGAACTAATTGTTACTAAACTATGTTTTTTTATTCAATTATAACATTGTTAAATGTTTAGTTTTAAAGCACCATCTAGTTTTTGCCAGAATATCTCCTTGTGATCGGAATGTGATCCAAAGTATGGCAAGTGTCAGTCCTCTTGTTTTAATGGTCCTAAATAATTTCAATAATATTTTTAATATTTGTTATGACCTTATAGTATTTGGTAATAGGGAAGAAGATTCAGAATTACTGAATAGGTATACTTGGGTCAATCAATTTGTTCTTGTTCCTTACTTTTTTCTTCATTATTAGTTACCACAACATGTCTATTTAATAAAATCTACAAGTTTTCATAGCCAGATATACAGTCTGTTTGAATATATATGTTGCATCATACAAAGAAACATATTGTAGCAGAAAACATGGTCCAGGGGACAAATGACTATTTTCATACAAAATCCATCATAAAGTTGATCCGTATGAGTAAGACCCATTAACTTATTAAGTGGATGGATGTTACAGTCAAAATCCACAGTCATTATGGATTATAAAGGCAGTGGGAGGGCAGAAAGTGGTGATTTGTCAACCTCCTGTACCCACTTTTTAGTAAATTTACACTGAATATTTTTAAGACTTTTTGGTGTATAAATAGTGGATCATGACTGGACATGATGAAATAATGATCTTTATTCTGTAAACAGGCCACAAGGCCACTTTTACAAGTCTCACTCTATGGCATTTCCCAAGAGCCGAAACAAACTCAACAGTCAGCCATTTTCTAAATAACTCATTACTATTGCAATATTAATACTTACTTAGCCTATTTTAAATATATCTCTTGAAGTCTAAACTTAATGCATCGGAAACAACGGAAACATATCAATACTTATAAAAAATAGCAAAATATGATTACTTAAAAATAACTTATGTATGTTTGATATGCCTTCTTATAAGAACCATGTCCCAGTAAAAGTAAGTTAATTTGGTTTCTGGTGTCCAAGCATTTTTATCTGTTATATAGTCCTCTACCCTATAATATGCCCTTGCCATTAAAGACTCTTTAAAGTAATTTTTAAGTGCTGGAAATAATAATGTTAAAGGATCATCTGGTGACTTATAAACTTCTGATCTCCTTAAGCAAGTTACTTAAGAAGAAATAAGTTGTAATTCTTTTATATAATAGGCACGTGAACATTGTATGTATGTTTCACACGGCATTCCACTTACTTCAGTAACTTATCAATCATCAATTAAATAAAACATGGAAAGTATGTTATAAAATGCGAGTTAATGTTTCATACGAATATAATGCATAGAAATTAGTGCAAGGCTCTGTTTTACATATGCCAAACGACTAGGATTTCTAATTTAATATTATGCGTACGAAAAATTCAAGATACGCAAGTGAAATTTAAGTGAAATCACAGTGGCATACTTATTACGATCATAATCATAGCCCTTTCCGTTTAAAGACGGATCAATAAAAAAAATAGGTCTACGGAAACATGTAATAATAGCAAAGATTATTAAATAAATAAGAATAAAATAAGAAAAGGAAAACTTTTTTTAAATTTATATTTTCTAACCTGTACGGGCTCTCTGAATACAATCCATTCATTGAACGATACATTTTTCACACGGAACAAAATAACAGAAACACTACTAAACTAAATAGCACGGTTTAAAATCGTATATAATTGTTTTAAAACGTAAATATCCAACATTTCGACGCCGCACGATTTAGATTTGTTTTTACTGTTTGACGTTTAGTTCGCCAATTGAGCTTCCTGACGGATCGTACGATCGTGTGCTCTCACTTACTCCTATTGATTAACTGGAGCCAGAGAAGGACAACAGATAACAGAATCGGAGTTGCCGTTAGCAAAAGGTTGCAATAATTTCATAATTTGTTTTTGCGCGTGTTTACGCTAGAGAAGGGAAAAGGTCATATCGATAAATCTAATGTAAACAAACAACAGATAACGTGATGGATACTGTGCATGACGCACCTCTTATATAACCTTTGTACCTTTTTATACAGTTTTTCTTTATGTTTTTTTTACTACTTTTGTTTTCTAATGTCTTCGTTTTTAGTTGTCATTAAAATTCGTATCATAACATGAACCAGCAGTTTTTCTTCGAGCTACAGATACTATTTATTGTATCTAAATCCTCAATTCTGTTATCAACCTATTCTCGTGTATTAAGAATAAGTACAGCAAATTATTGAAATTATTGAAAGGTAATGAACATGACAGTATGAAGATAAAATGAAAAACATTCCCTTAGGTAATCCAATACATATATAATTATTGTAAGAAATAATAAATAAATATTACGCGACATTTTTTACACAAATTGAACTAGTCCCATAGTACGTTCAATAAGGTTTTGTATTATGAGTACTTACTAAGTAGACGATGATATACCTATTTAATACATATAGTTACTTATACCAATACATAGAAAACATCTAAGACTTAGGAACAAATATTTACGCTCATCACACAAATATTTGCCCTCAACGGGGTTTGAACCTGGGACCTTCAGCTTCGCAGGCAACGTTACTCCCGCTGAGTCAAACCGGTCTGTCAAAGGAATATTTCTTGTGTAATGGGTAGTTTTGGTTGAATTTAAATATTTAAAAAAGTAAAACAACAGAAATATTAATCGTCAACAATGTCGAATAATTTTCATAAAAACACAAAACCAAGGTTTTCATATCTACATCAAATATTATGTCTTGCTATAAACAGGTTTTCAATCAACATCATTTAAATTCTTGACCTTCTGACGTATTGCGTACGCAGAGGCAAGTGTGTATTAGGCGATTGTTCGATTTAATTGCGCGTATTCGTTTTTCCTGATTTACTAAACCAAAACCCGGTTTTACGTACTAATTCATTTGTGAAATTATTGTAAGCCATTTCTAATTTCTATAAAAAATATAACGATAATTGTACTAATCCTGATACCTACCTCGCTATGTGGTGTTAACTTTAAAGTTAATATTTATTTCCTTTTTCCATATTTTCCTTATTCCTTTTCTTGTTCCTAATTTTGTTTGCATATTTAAAATTATTAAATTATTATTATTATATATTTCTTTTTAATCTCACTGCATAAATATGTTTACAAGGTGTAATGTACACCGTTATTGTTGTGTATATCAGATGTAGATACCTATAATAATATAATTAATGTGAATGATATAATATAGACAATGTGGCTGTACTTTAATAATAAATAAATAATCCATTTGTCAATGAAGGTAACATGAAGCCAGTAAGAAATATGTGGAATTAAAATGTGTCCTAAAAAAATATACTAAGTCCGTCATTTAGATTATCAAAAAATATTGGACTCGTGTTTTTTCTTTAGTCAATCAAACAAAAAAAAAACAAAGATAAAGCGCCTCAAAGTTTGGGCGCATGACGTCTCGCCGTGTGAAAAACGGGCTATATCTTTATCATTTTCTATCAGTAATATTTTCTGATAATTTAACCGACGGACTTATTATATTTTTTTAGGACACAAAGCCTACTATAATTCATATCGTATGTTGTTTTTAATGTCTATAAGTACATATTTAACGCATTATATACATGGAACCGACTCGGAAAGTGTTTATGATACATTTTGATATTATAATTTTCCTTATAATCTGGGTTACTGTAGAGATGTGTAGCTCACGAGTGAGTGATTCAAATGAACTACATCATTAGGATTAGTTCAATCGCTCTTTCGCTCACTGAATATTCAAGTCGCTCAGTGTCTCATCTATATGTAAACTTGAATTGGGTTCATATAAGTAACATTTATCACTCCAAATGACCTCAGTAATGTGTAGTCAAAATCTTGCGGATTCCTCACGAGACAATTGTATGTTTATTGCGTCTAAATGTGTCTATATACTTTTTTTGCTTTAGAGATATATCTCGACAGCTACTCAAGTAAACTTATTGTCACGTCAAACACTTCGCTACCCAAAGGTTGTCTTGACGAGATCGCTATTTAGCGATAAAACCGCCTATTTACCTCTGCTTCTTCGAATGTTAAAGTCATGTTTTGTGTATCTGAGGTGTGCAATTATAGTTATCTGTTATGCAAGGCTGTAGAGGTATTATTTGGCCCGAGTGCTTGAATTGAAAGCTGAGTAAGCGAAGATATCTAAAATTTTACTGTGAGCGGAGCGAGTGGTGCAAATATAGGTTACTGGGCGTATCGAGGTTTTCAAAGCACGAGACGCCAAATAATTTTGCAGCCGTGCGAATCACACAATTTTCCACCTCTCTACAGCTAGGCAAATGCGAGATGTAAGAAATACTATCAAATTATAACAAACCGATTATTTTTTCATTTAAAAATTTTGAATATTGAACCTACAAAACACACTGATATATAAAAAAAAGCAAATAAACATAAAAACGTATAAATTCGAGCTGCAAATTACTTTTCCACGCTAGCAGATAAAACGATTTTTTCACTTCTCCCGCTCAAAAAGTACATCATATTAGCTTCGCGAAGCGAGAATATAATAGTACATTTAGCCCTTAGGGCTTAAAAGAAAGCCATATAATCCCATACAAATTTCTATGACGTTGAAAAAAAAACTTGCGGCCAGCTACATACTCCTTACGAATAATTAAAAACAAACTTATCCCTGATCAGATTGGCCAAACTTTCTGATAGAATTGCTTAAACTGTACTCTTGTCATGAAATATACAATTTTAATGTTAGGTAAGTCTTTTTTTATTTTCTCGCAGTCGAAGTGAAAAGCAGAGATATTTGTCCTCGCTCACTTCGTGAGCTCGTCCAGATAATCATTTCGTGTCATAATGGCTTATTTTATATATTTCCACGCAGATTTGGACCTGCAAATAGAACTTTTCCGAGCGAGTGAGATGAAAAGAATATTTGTATTGTATTTGTATTGTATTAGGTACATTAAAGGGGCAAAAATTACCACAGTAATAAGTACTTATAACTTAAGACCGTGGAGACACTTAAGAAAATCTTAGATGGACAGACACAGAACAGGTTTTACTTATTTCAAAAGTAGGTCAAAAGGCCATACAAAAACATTGTATACGTCATAACGCCACACCAAACGTGTAGTAAACTAAAAATTAATCAAAGAATAAAACCGATTCCAAAAAGAAAACACAAAAGAGTAAAAAACATAGCATAATGTACTTTCTTCAATTTACTTACAACTAACCGTTTTTCTATTCAATCTGTACAGTAAATTATACAATTAATCTTGTTTTCGCGGGTCGGTTCCATCTAAGGAATGTGTTAAATGTTGAAAATTGACGAGTTTAGTAAGTTGTTACACGATGGCACCGACTCCAAAATAACATCTCCAAAATAACAAAAATACAATCGAATCGAGAGCCAGTACTTAAAAAATAGGTAATATGTTGCTACTTTTAAACATGCATTATTACAACACTCGAAGAGTTAACCGTTAAGTGTATGTCGCAGAATTCATTGTCGATTGATCTAAATCCACACAATAAATAGGCATAGAATTGTTGCACCTTGTTTGTGAAGATTGCTAGGCAAGTACTTCGGTTTACGCTTACATAGACAGTATAGGTAATAGTTGATTGTTGAACTATGTGAGAATACATAGTAAAAAATGTGTGAAGATGATATTTGTCTATCATACGTCAAGTAAACCGGTTTACGTCCGTAAATAATAGAGTTGCCGCGAATACTCGTTATTATCCGGTATTCAGCATTATTCGACGTTTTTTTGCTATTCGTCGAATACCGAATAATAGTGTCTATTATTCGACATTCGGCGAATCGTTGTCTAAAGCAGACTTTTAATGAAAAAATAATAATTAAAAAAAAAAACCCCGACTGCGTAAAAAAACTAAAAAGAAAAAAACAAGTCACGTACCCTAGAAATTTGTTAAGTTATAATGGAAATGTTTCATGATTCATGATCGATACTCACATAAAACAAATAATAAATTCTAATATGGAACATAGCGATTTTAAACAGTCGGGACCCATAAGAAATCTAGATCGACGTAAATCTTCCCAACAATGGCTCATGTTTTACGCAGTCGGGTATTTTGTTTTTTAAATTATATTTTTTTATTTTAGTCTTTTTAGTTAAAATTATAAAAGTCTGTAAATTTCGCAATCTTTATCGTCGGGGTTATTGAGAAGCTTGGACAGATTTATTACAATTAAATGAAATATTAGTGAGAACGGCTTGCTAACCAACTTTAAATCGTTATAGTTCCTAACTGGTAATTAAAAATTAAAAATGATAAAGCAAACTGAATAATGATTTTCAAATCCCTATTCAATGATACCCCACTAGATATACGTTGATTTTCATTTTTTTATTTTTCACAATATGGCGTCTCATTATCGCCATTTTGAGTTTCCATCATTTTCATGTCTTCAGTGACATTCGGACAGTTAAGACGAATCGATTGATGTAAGAATCACCAAAATCCACGCGTTTGGTCTCGAGTGCCAGACCAGATACATACACACATACATACATAGACTGATAAACACATTACAAAAAAGTACAATTGCGTGCCGCGCAACCTAAACACAAGTGAAATCAGTTAAGCGGGAAGTATTAAATGCTGGGTTATACAAAACGAGGTATTCCCCGTAAAATAGGTAGTTATATAACGTACAAGAAAGAAGTTACCAACATTTAAAAATGTAAATAAAATCAGTATAATATAAATATAAGAATGTGAGTCTGATTTCCTAACTTCATTTTCTTTTCTCATGACCCTAAAAAAAATTATATTACAGTAGATAAAAAAAATGATTCTACAAGCGTGATTAAGGTATATTCGATAACAAATAAAATATTTTTTATAGTCCCTGTTTATGTCGAATAATAATTTCGAATTATTCGACTATTGGCCAATGGAATGGCGATTAATCGGTATTCGACTATTCGCTATAACGACTATTCGCGGCAATTCGTTTGACGCTCGCGGCCTTAAAAAGTGTACCTACTAGTCAAGTTTGCAATATTGTGTCAAAAATGGAAAAATTGTCTTCCGTTATGATACATATAGAGAATTAAAAAAATTAAAAACCCCCCGAATTGTTCCACTAAAAGCTGAATATCTTAGAGACGAGTGCTCCGATTTTCATCAAACAAATCTAAGAACACTTGGGATGAAATTATCTATGACATAAAAAAAACCGCACTCAAATTGGTCCATCCGTATGGGCGCCACGATGCCACAGACAGATACACAGTCACAGACACGTTAAACTTATAACACCCTCTTTTTTGCCGGGGTTTTCTAAAAGGCAAGGAGGTCAATCTCATATAGGAAAACAGATGAAAGAGTGTGATGTGGCGCTAGAGTAACTAGCAAGATAGTATATTTTTTATTATTTTTATTAGCCTATTTGAGTGTCCTTCTTCTGGGCAAAGACCTCTCTCCCTTAGGTCTCCACGACTCCCTATCAGATGCTATCTCCGGAAACTTGTTGAGAAAAGCATCCAGATCGTCTCGCAATCTCAGCCAAACATTTTTATCGAAATTCTACTAAATCCTCCGTTCTTCATCTAAAGCTGCGTCCACATTTGTATCATTTGCCCGATCAGATCTTCGTCGCGTGGCATGATCGCGTGTCACGATCACGCGTTTGGACGTTGCGGCGATCCGATCGCTCGAAATCCATGTTGCTACGCGTATCACACACTTAGATCAGTGAGCGTCCAAGCGGCGCGATACGCATTTATGCCACGCCACGGTGATCGGATACGAGCAAATTATACAAGCGTGGACGCACCTTAATGTAAATTTGCAACAAATTTAGTAAGATGGCGCCTGTAACACCACTATGTGCAGAACCTGCCACAAAAGCTGGACACAGAAGTAGAACAGCGGGAACTTGTCACAAATGTAAACAAACCGCTGATCCCAAAAAAAGCGCCTTATGTTCGGGTTGCAAGATGACGTTTCATTTCGACTGCGAAGGTTATCCGGAGAAGGTCTATGCGCTAATGGAACCACAAAAAAAAGAGAAGTGGCAGTGCAAGGCATGTCTAAGGAAGTTTAGCTCTTCCTTCATACAGAACAAAGTGATTACGCCGACGTCCAATGTAACACTTAGGAAAACAAATAAAAATAATTTAACGGTA
This sequence comes from Hedya salicella, assembly GCA_905404275.2. Lineage (NCBI taxonomy): Eukaryota > Metazoa > Arthropoda > Insecta > Lepidoptera > Tortricidae > Hedya > Hedya salicella. The sequence continues at coordinate 8,087,906 of FR990099.1, forward strand.
AAAGACACGGCAACTGAAACGTTACCTAACATATCAGTAGGACCACAGCGCTCTGAAACAAGTCCTCAGTTAAATATGCCATTTTGTTCAAACCTAACAACTGAAATAGAGGGAACCGAGCATCTTATTAACTCTAATACACATACAAATAAAATGAGTATAGCGCCGACTGATACAAATGCACCCGCGCTCTCATCTTTGGAAACATCGGATGAAGATCGTTTGGACCAAATTGACACCATGGTGTTCTCAGAATCTCAAATAAGTACTGAATCTGAACTATCTACGAACTCTACAAGATCACAGAGGAAACGGGCAAAGAGCGTCGACTTCTCGGTAAATCACACGCTAACAGAAATAGAAATGAAAGCCGAAATAAAAAAACTTTCCATAGAACTTGCCTCGACTCAGAACCAATTTGAAGAAGTGAGCATTGAAAATAATGAACTGAAGAGAACTATTGACAAACAGCAAAGAGAAGTTGGAACTTTAAAAAAATTATGCAAATCATCTATTTCTGCGGGCAGGTCCTCAGGATTACACAATAAAAGACACTCGATTCACACTGATAAACATTTTGCTTTTACCCCGTTTAACTCTTCGTCAACGCCGTCTCCCCTATGTAAAGATAAATTTCATGGCTGCACAGATCCTGATTGTACGGCACAGATACTTCGCCTAAATGAACAGATAGAGACATTAAGAAATGAGCTGGAAAAATACAAGGAGCAAATATCAGAACTTAGCACACAAGTGGAAACGCTCTCGCAGAAATTACCTCGCTCTAACAATATGGAAGATAACAGAACTAATGACTTCCCCCTGACTAGCCCTTCGGCACTCTCAACACCAAAGAAAGAAATTCCGTCTCTACTGAGGGCGAAATTGTGTGTAATCAGTAACCATACTAATTATATGCTACGACTGTTAAAAGACTCTTTTTCTAGAGAAAATTCGTGTCTCTACTTAACGCCCGGAGGAGGAACACGCGAACTTTTTTGTGGCCTTGTTAACAAACTGCGCGATTTTACTTTCAACGACTATTGTATAATATACATCGGTGACAAAGATTTTAAAAATAGTGTAAATTATAACAACTTGGTTAGATACATTCAGAATCAACTAAGTGAAGTTCAACACACCAACATCGTTATTTGTCTGCCAACATTTAAAATTAGTAATTACTCTAATTTATTTATAAGGCGTGTTGAAATGTTTAATAATTTATTATATAAAAACAACTTGAAACACGAGTACAGCTACATTTTAGACTCTAATTTAAATTTGTCATTCGATAGCGATATGTTTTCTCGCTTTGGAAATGTGAACCGGCGAGGTTTTAAAACAATCTTTAAAGATTTAATTAAACTTTTGACATCAATACCAACTTGTTTGACACAGAAAATAGAATATAATTCTACTGGGATAAGTGAAAGCGTGGAAAATCAGACTTTGACAAATTTTTTTCGCTCCTAATGTAAATAATGTAAATGATACATCTTGTTCTAGTAATATCACATCGAATCAAAATGTTTATAATAATAATATTACAATTATGCATAATAATTTTACATCTACTCTAACAATACTATATCAAAACATGCAAAGCTTAAATAACAAAATACCTTTGCTAGAGTCACTTCTAAAGTCAAATACTCAGTACCAAGTAATTTGCATATCCGAGTCTTGGCTAACAAAAGAAAAAACTGAGATCACTAAAATCGACGGATATGTGCTAGCGTCATCGTTCTGCAGAACGAACTACGCGGGCGGTGGCGCATGCATACTGTTACGGGACGACCTGCAGTACGAAGTGAGGCAGGATATTGTTGACTATTCTATAGAATATGTTATTGAAATTGCTGCGATAGAACTTATAAAACTAAATGTAATTATAATTGTTATTTATTGGAACAATAGAAATGCTGATGTCTTCTACAAGCAATTAAAACTTGTTTTAAAATGTCTAAGTAAAAAGAAATATAGCAAGAAGTCAATTGTTCTGGGCGGCGACTTTAACACAAACATCTTGGAAAACAGTAAAAGCTCTTTGACTTTGTTGAACTGCATGTCAGAATATAACTTCAAACAATACATTGAAAAACCAACACCAGTTACAAAGACATCATCAACTTGTCTGGACTTGATTTTTACAAATTTTAGACACAAATCTTTAAAAACATACCCCCACGATTTCGGGTTTTCCGACCACAAGGCCACCATTATACAGTTTCACATAGCAGATGAGATACACACTAAACAACACATATCGTGGAAAATTCACAAGCGATCTTTCAATACAAAAAACATGCTCAAATTTAAATTGGCAGTACAGGAAATTGATTGGGAGCAAAAACTTAATCCTAAAAACGACCTAAATAAAAACTATGAAATTTTTGAGACTACACTGAGAGACATTTTAAACCTATGTTTACCTATCCAGCCAACTAAAATCAGGTCTAATAACAAAAAAACATGGCTTACAAAAGGTATAAGAACATCGTGCAAAAACAAAAGACGTCTAAAAATCCTAGTCACGTATACAAAGGATCCAGTGCTCACAAAACATTATAAGCAATATGGGAAACTTCTCAAACGCGCAATTATAAGATCAAAAAAAAACCAATATATATTTCAAATACGCAAAGCTGAAAACATCTCCCAAACTATGTGGAAAATAATAAAAGAGCGTACAAACAAAACCACAAAACCTTCGCGTCATAATATCGAGCTAGAGATCCATAGTCGTCTTACTTCGGACCCGAAAGAAGTGGCAAACGAATTCAATGCGTTTTTTACTTCTATAGGAGCAGTGCACGGGAGGACGGTGCCGCGCGGACAGCCGGGCCCCCGCACGCTCAACACCATGTACTTACGGCCGGTCGAGCCGCGCGAAGTTTATGCAATAATACGTAACCTGAAAAATAAAAATAGCTACGGTATCGATGAACTACCCCCTAGATTAATTAGGAATTGTGCTGATGAATTAACTTTACCATACTATTTGATGATTAATCAGTCCTTTTCTGAAGGAACATTCCCTGAAGTTCTAAAAAAATCCGTCGTAAAACCCATCCATAAAAAAGGCACAAAAACAGACCCCAGTAATTACAGGCCTATAGCGCTACTACCCACATCGTCAAAGATTTTTGAACTAGCAATGTGCAAACGCTTGAACTCCTTTTGCGAAAAATATCTAATATTTCATGAAAGTCAGAACGGCTTCCGACAGAACCGATCCACTGTATTGGCTACTTACAAATACATGCAAGAAGTGGTTAACATCATTAATGACAAAAAATATGCAATTGGCATCCTCTTAGATATGTCAAAAGCATACGATAGAGTACAATATAAAATATTGCTTGATAAGCTACATGAAGTAGGCGTTAGAGGCACAGCGCATAAGTGGTTTACTTCATACCTAGAAAACCGTAAACAATGTGTCGAAATTCAACACCTAGACTACAAAACAGGCTACATACATTTTGTAAAATCGGATATACAACAGGTCACACATTCAATACCTCAAGGAAGTTGCATCGGTTGTATTTTATTCTTGATTTATATCAATAATCTGCCACAAAGTATAGAAGAGTCCTGTGTACTTTTTGCAGACGATATTTCGGTCCTAACGCCATGCAGGAATGACTTAGACTTGTATTCCGATATAAACAATATACTCACAAAACTGTCGGATTGGCTAACTGACCACAATTTAGAAATTAATTATATGAAAACGAAAATTATGCAATTTAGACCCTATCAAAAAAAACCATTGGACATTAACATCACTTTCAACGGAATAGCATTGGAATGTGTAGACACATTTACCCTCCTCGGATTAGATATCGATAAACATATAAACTGGAAATCACATATAAAAAAAATAAAAAACAAACTTTCTCAATTTGTGTACGCATTAAGAGAATTGAAGAGAGCAACAAGTTTTCAATGCGCCTTAACTGCTTATTACGCATACGCTTTTTCATGGTTAACAAACGGAATAATACTTTGGGGCAATAGCACTGACATAGACGATTTATTTATTTTACAAAAAAATGCATACGGATTTTAGTTAATAATAAAAACAGAGATAGCTGCAGATCATATTTTGTCAAACACAAAATTTTGACAGTAACCTCAATATATATCTTAGAAATGTGCAAGTTTGTAAGAAAGTATCCACAGTTGTTTACTAAACTAGCAGAGCAAAATCGGCGATATGAAACCAGATTCAAATATAACCTGGCACCACTCACCAGCTCCAAACTTAAACTCCATCAAGCAAGTCCAAACATGATGGCAGTCAAAATATATAATAAAATTAACGATGACCTTAAAATGATTATAAATGACAAGCAGTTCAATAAACAATTAAAGACTTTCTTAATAGATAAATGTTATTATAGCCTTAAGGACTTTTTTAATGACCAATTGTAATATTCATAGTGTATTATTAGTATATTAATATTTAATTATTGTTATTGTCTTACATTGTACATCTTAAATTATTTTTATTTCTTAAATTATTACTATTGTCTTATATTGCTCAATTACCCAATTATGATTCAGATGCAATTTAATTAATTTAAATTCAATATTAGACTTAAGACTTTGAATTGCTGTGCCCTACCAGGGCCCATGAGATACCTATTAACTACTGTAACAGCCAAATGTAAACCATGGATGCAATAAATAAATAAATAAATAAATAAATAAATAAATATTCAATCTTGTTCAAAATGTTTTTTCTTCCATAGTTGTGGATTTTTGTTGACATTATTATGGTAATTTTTTTTAACAAACAGTGGCGCCACCAAACTAATACTTCTTAACGGACAATTTGGATAGAGATTCAATAGAAAACTATAACTTTGATTATGATGTTTATAATACTTATATTTTCATTGTTTTACTATGTTAAAGATACGCAGGTTTGTTTTTAGTTTATTTTATATATATTTTAACGGTTATTCTTCCTTTAACGACTATACCTACCTAGGTATAGGTATAAACAAAGTGAATTAGGACATATTTTACGCAGGGGTGTATTTTGAAATTTGGCGGCCAAAAAGTTTCGCCAACCCAGGAGTTAAGGAAAAAACCGGCCAAGCGCGAGTTGGACTCGCGCACTGAGGTTGCTACACCGCCCCTGGCTGTTTGCCGCCCCGGGCCACGACCTCCTTGGCCCTAGGGTAAATACGCCCCTGGTTTTACGTAAGAAAATGCACGGCCCCTGAAGGCGTAATATGAAACATTTACCACGCGGGACAAGATAGAGGATATACTCTATACTAATATAAAGATCTAAAAATAAAACGTATGTATGTTTGTACCTGTCGTTGTGGCTTCATCACGCTAAATCGGCTAAATGAATTTCAACAACTTTTGGTACACGGGTAGCTGGGTATCTCCAAATGGTTATAGGATACACATTTTTTCCGACTACGCTGCACCTTCTAGTATGTTACAAAGTTCATAAAGCTGTAAAAATTCAATGTCTGTACATTGAAAACATTTTCAAAAAAGTGATTGTAACGGACTATATGGAGGGCACTAATTTTTTTTATTTTTTTTTGTGATTTTTTGTATCTTTGTATGTGTCGTATGGCTTCACTTCATTACGCCAAATCGGCTAAACGGATTTCAACTATTTTTCGTACATGGGTAGCTGGGTATTTCCAGATGGTTATAGGATGCATTTTACCCCACTACACTAAAGAAAAAAATCGGCCAAGTGCGAGTCATACTCGCGCACCGAGGGTTCCGTGCAAATTTTCACTTACCCTTACTTTATTACCCGGTACTGGTTGAGTTAACATTGCACCTGATATCTACAGCATTGCATACAAATGAGGTGCAAACTTAACGCAACCGGGTTGTTCAAATGGGTTATTTGCAAATAAAAAAAAATTAGCTAGTTAGAGACATGGCTATAATTTTCGTGTTATATTTATGTTTATTCATACAAATTGTGACAATATCAAAATTTTCGTTCGGTAAACTTGGGGTAGGGAATGGTTTTTTTCACATTTTCCTTAATAAAACATAAACTAATCACACTAAAAACATTAAAAAAATTGTTCAAGAATATGCAGGTCAAGCCCTTTCTTATGATACCCTACTTAACCCAGTAGCTAGACTTTTAACTTTTGCCCCTCCTCATATTCGATGCTTTAAAAAAAAAAAAAAAATGTGTTTTTAAATATTTCCTGTGCAATACATGTGGGCTGACTATGTTTATAAATATTCCAAATTTCAAACAGATGACGTAATTAGTTTTTGACATATGGCGCTCTAATAGTCGGACAGACAGACAGACAGAGTCGCACCATTTTGGTACGGAACCCTAAAAACAGTGTAATAAAGTTTCGCAAAAAAATAGTAACACAATGAAGTTAAAATTACGTTTATCATATTGATATCAGGGTTATAGAAATCATTAAACACTTACCGCGCTCACTATACCTTATGTATTTATTCCGAAGCTGACTATTCTTTAAATTATACAGGCAGTGAAGCATAATTGTAACTAATTTATCAGAAAATTTCATTGCAAAGAGTACGCATCAGTTTTAATTATAAAACAGAATGCAAGCGTGTTCGGGATCTACATTTACGCAAAGTCTGGATGATTATATTTATGAAGGATAGAAGGCGCCCGCAACTTCGTTCGCGAAGGAGAAAAAGTCATAACCTTCTTGAGCGTAGTCGGATAAAAAGTATCCTATAACCATCTGGAGATACCCAACTACCCGTGTACCAAAAATTGTGGAAATCTGTTTAGCCGATTTTGCGTGATGAAGCCACAAAGACACATGCAAACATAGCTAAAATCAAAAAAAATATTTTTCGTTTTAGTGACCTCCAAATAGTCCATAACAATCAATATTTCGAAAATATCTTCAATGTACAGACATTTCATTTTTACAACTTTATAATAGTATGGACTTTAGAAGGCGCCCTGAACTTCGTTCGCGAAGGAGAAAAAATCATAACCCTCTTTTTTTCTTCAGCGTAGTGACTAAAAAGTACCCTATAACCATCTAAGGATGCCCAGCTTCTCATGATAAAAATATGTTGAAATTTGTTAGCCGCTTTGGCGCGATTAAACCACAACGACACATAAACATACAAAAAAATATATTTTTAGTTTCAGTGACCTCCAAATAGTTCTTTATACCCATTTTTTTGAAAATATTTGCAATGTAGGTAGGTATCTCTCCATTTTTACAACTTTATAATAGTTAAGATTAATACATTTTATAATAGGTATTTGCGACAAGAGTACCTAATACTAATTTACCCATCAACCATATCGGCATCCATATCCTGAACAGACCTGTACATGAAATATTATCATAAATATTGACACTCCAATTGTCGCTAGTAAGTAACCGATATGTGCTTATTAATAATTCAAACAGCACCTAAAAATATCAAATGAAAACTAGTCGAATGGTAAACGAAATACAGCGATATTGAATCATGTAATAAGTAGTTTAGAATGAAGTGTTTATTACTCTCCAAGGACCGTTTAAAACATGAGGACTGACATTTGCCATACTTTGGATCGTGTTCCGATCGCAAGAAGTTATTCTGGCAAAAAGTAGATGGCGCTTTAAAACTAAACATTTAACGATGTTATAATTGATTAAAGATACATAGTACTGTAACAATTAGTTCGCAAATAGCTAAAAATAAATAAATCGTAACATTTAATAACTGTGTCATTGCAAAGTTGAATATTGTAAATAAAAATCTTATACATGTAGATGGCGTTGTATAGATCGGGGAACGGCTTTTTGTATTAAGATTATCAGTCCTCTTGTTTTAATGGTCTTTGGTACAGTCAACAGCCCAATTGCATTCCCTGCTTTATGCGTCACGATTCTTTATCGCATAAGCGTTACAATTATTACTGCGTTTATATGGGTGCGTCAGCGTATTTTGATCAGTGGTGTTGTCGTTCCATTTAGTTAGGAAACGGGCTTAACACTTTTTTCAATATCCTTATTAAGTAAATCTAAGTTTCTAAGTAACAACTTACTGTAAGGTCTGATTGGGAGGCCTAAGCAACCCCTTACTGCTGCTCTGCTGTTGCTGTTCCTCCTTCTGGCTCTCCGGCTCCGTATCCAGGGTCATCTGGAACTTCGCCATATTCGGCAGCATCTCCGTGGCTTCATCCAGCTCCCAGGAAGGCTCTTCATTGTCGCCTATCACGAAGCGCTTGGAAGTCCTCCGTTTCATCATCGTGAAGACGTATCGCGCAGCAGTAGCGATGGCAGTGAAATAACTCATGCAATGTTCCCTTCACTTGGTCATTTTTATAACTTGCTTGGCACACACTAGTTGAGAATATAAAACACTGTTATCCGTAAAACGTATCACTACGCGTTTAAAGTTGGCCAGGATTTTGAGTGTTGTTTTGGAAATTACAAATTGCGTTCCTTTGCGGAATTCCATATAAGATTAATAGCTCCTTTGCTTTCCGCAAAATAGTATCTTGGTTAGATGTGACAATAAATTGTGCTCACATGCGCATAGTTTGTGCACAGTTTCCACAAACAAATATACGCATGCAAATACAACAAACCACCACCAGACAGTATATCCTCGACACATGTTTCGCCTCTACGAGACATCATCAGGAGATGCAGGAGATGTTGACGGCGTCGACCCGAGAAGTCAAATTGACACATTTCGCGGAAAAGGAGGGACTATAATCCGTTAATCAAATATTATAGAACAAAATCTTAATATGCATTTATTAATTATTTAATTACAAATAATATCCTAAATTATTCCAAGTTTAAAAATTTAAAACTATAGTTTTAAAAGTTCCCCGATGACCCTCACGGATGGTAGGGCACCCAGACGACTGGCAGCATTGCCACGCCATATGGCCATGCTAATTATACTTATATATTTGTAAGTTTGTATATTCAGGTGTTTTGATGTTAGTCACTCAAAAACTATACATCAATTGGGAACTTAAGTTCCCCAGACCAGAGGTGTTAATATTATATTTTACTCGGTAGTACGACTCAGAATCTAGATGGATGATTTATTTTTATGTCATATTGTTTTTAACTATCAAACTAAGTAGGTATACAAGACACCTATACGCCAAATTTCATCAATATACATTTAGGTAGTAGTTTTTGAGAAAATGCCTGTAACATACCGACGGACACGACAAAACTGTTCCGTTTGATGTTTTTTCCAGTCAAATAACAATAACTTCATATAAAAGTAACATCCATTATTTCAGACAAACATAGTACATTTTTTACATACATACATATATAGAAGTAAGAACAAGGATGGAGGTTTTGCGTCATTTGTGAGTTACGTCAATATAAAGAATAAACTGCTATTTTATCACCTAACGATGTCTTCAAAGATTTGATTGTTTCGCCATACAAACACGATCACTAGAACATAGAACGGAAATAATCAAAATTGGGATGTTGACAATTTTTGACAACGTTTTTTAGTGGCATGTTATAGAATGACCTCTCAATAAAAGAAACATTGGTAAAAAAACTACTTCAATCACATTAAAACTCACCAAGATACAACAATATTAATAATCGCATTTTTTGACTTTCCCAAAAAACACTCCATATACTAAAGCCTAGCAACGTGTGATGTCACACGTTCCTACCTTGTATGGGGAAATTAAGAACTTTTGTTCTGCAGCTACGTTAAAACTTGCGTTTATCGAAACGGTTACATAAAAAAAATAGTACCTACTTATACATTTCATGGTTAATTCAAATGTTTTATTAGTTACTAGCTTTTGCCAGCGGCTTCGTAGTCTTCGTACTAAGCGTATTATCTTCATTGCACGTTTCCCCATACAAAATTTGGACCCCCATTTCATCCCCCAAGGGTGTGAATTTTGAGAAATCCTTTCTTAGTGCACCCCTTGACCTTGGAACCTACGGGCCAAATTTGGAATCCTTTGAAGCAGCGGTTTGGGCTGTGCGCTGATATGTCAGTCAGCCAGTTTTCTTTTATATATTTTTTCTCCTCGTGAACTAAATATAATAATCTTTGAATAAGAACTCCGCGAATCATGCTAAAAAGCATACTTTTTAGATTGGACCATCACCTTATACTCTATGGTTTATATTATATGCCACTGAACTATACAGAAAAAAAGAACGCAGAATGTTTGCTATAATTTTTTTGGCTATATTTCATTTACTGTAGTTTATAGGTTCCCAACAAGCAAAATAATCCTGGAGCGCGTACTTTATAGGGCTATTTGGATTTGTAAAGCTCTGATTATAGCATCAATATTTGCGGCTGCGCATTTAACAGCATAAATAAATGCTGTTTTAACTTAAGCACATTTACTACTATAACTTCACCTTGTAACCGTTTACAAGAACACATTTCCTGGCCATTATAGAGCCAAGGCTCTTATAAAAGCAAACACCAGGAGTATATACACTTAAGAGTAATCACTACGGTTACTTAGATTTATAAGCGCTTACAAGAGAACATCTGCGGGCCGTTATAATCTCATGACTCCTATAAGAGCCAATACCAGGAGTATAGACACTGAGGAGTAATCACTCCGCTTACTTAGATTTATAAGCGCTTACAAGAGAACATCTGCGGGCCGTTATAATCTCATGACTCCTATAAGAGCCAATACCAGGAGTATAGACACTGAGGAGTAATCACTCCGCTTACTTAGATTTATAAGCGCTTACAAGAGAACATCTGCGGGCCGTTATAATCTCATGACTCCTATAAGAGCCAATACCAGGAGTATAGACACTGAGGAGTAATCACTCCGCTTACTTAGAAATATGCGCTTACAAGAGAAAATCTGCGGGCCGTTATAATCTCATGACTCCTATAAGAGCCAATACCAGGAGTATAGACACTGAGGAGTAATGACTCCGCTTACTTAGATTTATAAGCGCTTACAAGAGAACATTTGCGGGCCGTTATAATCTCATGACTCCTATAAGTGCCAATACCGGGAGTATATACACTGAGGAGTAATCACTCCGGTTACTTAGACTTATAAGCGCTTATAAGAAAATATCTGCGGGCTCTTATAAGTAAATATAAAGTTAAATTACCTAAAGTATTTGTTTGTTTTTACATTAGCCTAAGAGTGAGTAAGTTTCACATTCAAAACCGTTTGTCTACTCAATCTATACAGTAGGTATTTTTTTTTGACCTAGTGACGGTTACTACGTTTCTGCTTTTTGCCGATATGTCGTTTTATATTTTGCATTGCTGAACCTACATTTGGTAAGAACATGGCGAGTTCTTTGGTTTGACACATGTCGTTATAAAACCAAGTGTACCTAATATAGCACTATAACGGAATTCAAAATGCCAACTGCGAAAATGGCAGCTTCCTTGTATTATTTGCAAAACAAATGGATAAATATTAATTTGTAAATATCCCAAATTCAAGAGGCGCGTTAAAATTTTAACTAAAAACGTGATAGATTTCACAGGAAATTCATATTCCCCTACGTATACAGTACGCTAAAAATAGTAAGTCAACAACACAATAATATAAGACCCTTCATACATACATGTAACCAAACCTGTATTTTTCAGCAATTGTCAACGTTTGGCACATACTTCGACAGATCTTTTAAAATCACTTAAAGGTTTCTACAAAAAAAAAATGATTTAGTGGATATTTTCCAAAATAATCGCTCCGAAAGTAGCATAAATTATGTCCCCCCCCCCCCCCCCCTCTATTTTCTAAACAAACAATTTTCATTGAAAGCTTAATAAATTCATTCAATGAAAATTGTTTTCAACATGATCACATAATGTGTACCGTTTTGCTGCCGTTGAGCTACGCTCTTTTTACGATATTTTTTTTAACCGACTTCCAAAAAAAGGAGGAGGTTCTCAATTCGACGGAATGTCTTTTTTTTTATGGATGTTCACCGATTACTCAAAGACTATTTGACCGATTTCAAAAAAAATTTTTGGTTTTATAGAAGGTACTCTCTAGTTGGTCCCATTTAATTTTGGTGAAGATCTGATGATGGAATCCATGAGGAATTGAAGGAACTTGGCTATAGCGATTTTGGTATTATAAGAAACATAATAAGCATTTGCATTCAGAAAGTGTAAATTGGTGAAGTGGAACTGATGCAAAAGACCAATCGGAACTCCTCAATGATAAATGATTTACGTGTGGCGACAAAATATCTTGATTTATTTAGCTAAGCAACTTCATAGTCACAAATTTAAATGTTCCTGATGAGAATGGTACCATCGAATTGATTTGATGATGGAGCCGGAAGGTAGGCACCAGATCTATGTAATAAAATAATGTATCCTAGCCGTGTTTGGGCTTGTTCGAATCGTCACGAGATACACTTTTAAGTAACGATTAACTAAAAAGTGTAAAATAAATAAACTTTTAAACAAATTAAACAAAAAAAATAAAACCGACTCCAAAAAAACTAAAAAGTGAAAAATAACTCCATAATTCAGTTTCTTCAAATTACTTACAAGTAACCGTTTGTATACTCAATCTATACAGTATATACAATTAATCTTATTTTGGCGTCGGTACCATATAAAGAATGTGTAAAATATTGAAAATTGACGATTTTAGTAAGTTGTGACACAATGGCACCGACTCCAAAATAACATTAATTGTATATACTGTATAGATTGAGTATACAAACGGTTACTTGTAAGTAATTTGAAGAAACTGAATTATTTCATCTGTAGTGTGCATTTTTGCGTATGAGGGCTGCGGAACCCTACACTGAGCACGGTCCGACGTGCTCTTGGCCGGTTTTTTTTAGCATTATTAATATTATCGTATGGCTTTCTTGTTTTCGAGTCTGTTTACAAATTAACATCTAAGCTCTTCACCCACTGGGCTAGAAACAAGGCAAACAATCTTGACCTGTCTAATTTATTGAAAAACACTTTTGAAAAATAATTCACAGCAAATATGTAACTATAATTTATTTATGTAGGTAGGTATGTGTCGCAGTGGCTTCATCCCGCCCAAACGGCTAAACAGATTCCAACTATTTTTGGTACACGGGTAGCTGGGTATCCATAGATTGTTATAGGATACTTTTTACTCGACTACGCTGAAGAAAAAAAGAGGGGTTATGACTTTTTCTCCTCCGCGAACGAAGTCACCTTCTAGTAAATCATACAACTACATGATGCCTGTCTTATAACCATCCCCCCGCAATCGAAGTAGCAAATCCGTAGCAAATGTACGTCAGGGTTGTCACTATGTACACTCGAGTTCGAAGATATATTTACAATTGAGAGTTCCAAAAATATTTTTACATTTAAAGATGTTTACACACAGTATAACAAATACTTGCTTACAAAGCATGTGTCAGCTACATCTTTTGACTCAATACTCCATAGTCATGTTTACAACTTTCCTTTCATTGAATCATTGTGACAAATATATATTCACATTACATGTTTACAGAATAATATTTCCTACCATTGTGCCATAGATATATTTACGATAAAAGCAACACTTAAAATTATACGCCCAACCGTAAATTTTTCTACTTACATATCTTGCTACATAAATATGTTTACAGTTTGATTCAAACCACCGTTTTTATTTTGAATAATGACAATCACCTGAAATTGGTTGAAAAGAAAGCTGTTAGGTCCTTGTTAAACTGATTAAGTTTTGAAACATTACGATGTTTATCTGTAGCCAAATAAAGAACAATGTTGTGTTTCTTTTTGTAAAATGTAATGGACCTACAGTAAATTTTGTTATCTTTTACCTTTGGTTTTAAAGTTTATCTTTTAAAAGAAAATCTAAATTTGAAGAGAAACCATCTTTCCTTGCTTGGTTGTTTCTACTAGCTAAATGTTTGACCACGTTGTGTTTCTTTGATTTTATATTCACTGTACATACAATTTACAATACAAAAAAAATTGTTCGTTTTTTTCCAGTACGCCAATATTCTCAAGCAGGAAAGATTCCATATTTATATTTGAATGAAATACAAGAAATAAGTGATTTCACAAACAACATGACAGACACATTAAAACGCATGTAACATTGATGACATTTACATATTAATCAATTTTTTTGATCGATAATTAAACAAGGTTATATCTATAGACGGTCAGTCAGGTTATCATTAAATTATACTTATTAATCATACGCACAATAAAGTAAGTAAAGATTCATCATAATTGCCATCCCTAACATAGAACTGTCATATGCTACGGTTTTGCTACCTCTGTTGCGAGGTATGCTTATAACTTAACTTATAACTCTTTCTAGTAATCACTTCCAACAATGACGATGTTTCTATATTATAGAGACTACACATTTTTTTCATATTTTGAAATTACAGGTCTAACGTTTAACTGTTCCTGAGGTATGGGAGCAGTACGGGAGGGGTGACAAAGTGACGTAACATGACGTAAACAAACACCTTCCCCCCCACCTCATACCTCAGGAACACTCAGAGACCTGTAGTATCCTGTATTTTTAACCCCCGACATAAAAGAGGGGTGTTATAAGTTTAACGTGTCTGTGACTCTGTGTATTTGTGTATCTGTGTATCTGTCTGTGGCATCGTAGCGCGTAGATCAATGGACCGATTTGAGTGCGTTTTTTTTGTGTCATATATTTAACATTTATTTATTTATTTATTTATTTATTAAGAACAAGTTACATAACATTACAGTGTATACACCAATGCGTCATGAACTGAACAAAGTTTATTTAGACGGCAAAACGGCGTGGCCCCGTTGTGTCGACATCTCGGGTGTTGGATTCGGCAGGTTGCCCCGGAACCGACGAAACACGACACCTTTCGGCCAGAAATCAGCACACGCGATGGTCTCCTGGAGCGGCCGCGGCACGCACACTACAAACGAGCTGAAGTGCACGTACTGGCGCGAATGCAACTGGAACACCCGCAGCGAGTAGCCGGTATTCTGGCGAACATACTGCGTCACTTCTTCAGCGGTGGCAGTGTGATGCATATATAATTTTATCCCGAGTGTTCTTAGCTTTATTTGATGCAAATTGGAGCACTCGTCTCCAAGATATTCAGCTTTTATTGACCGGATCTCAGCCAATATTGAAGCTAGGAACTCCAAATTTTGTTGTCATATTCATTTGTGTCGGGGGGTTTTACATTTTTTATTTTTATATAGTTATAGCTTAAACATCTTCATTGCACTAAAAAGTATAATATTTAAAAGGGCGTTACAAAGTAAAAGGCTTCAGTTTAGGAATAGCGCACGTTTGACAGTGGCCATGACATTTGTAATGTAAATATATACACGTACGTAACTCGCATCTCAACGGACTTTGAACTAAGTATGTTTAGCTGAGAAAATATAAGTGTTTGCGTGTAAAATACGGAAGATGAAATGTGGAGGTGCGGTGGCGTGAGATAAATAAATAAATGTGTAGAGTAATGTACAAATAAATCTACTAACTCTGGTGCAGGAAACATTCGATATGCCAAACTAAGGTAAGCTCTCTTTTTATATACTATAAAAAAAAAAAAATACGGATTTCAACTACTTTTTGTACTGGTAGCTGAGCCATAGGCATCTAGAGATGTTTATAGGATACTTTGTACTCGGCAAAACTGAAGATAAAAAAACCGGCCACGTGCGAGTCGGACTCGCCCACCGAGAGTTCCGTACAAACTTTCACTTACCCTAACATTATTATATTACCCGGTTCCGGTTGAGTTAAGTTTGCACCTGATACCTATTGCATTGCATACAAATGAGGTGAAAACTTAACGCAACCGGGTTGTTCAAATAGGTTTTTTGAAAATTAAAAAGGAAATAGCTAGTTAGAGACATGGTTATAATTTTCGTGTAATATTTATGTTTATTTATACAAATTGGGAAAATTTCAAAATTTTTGTTCGGTAAACTTCGGAGATAATGAGGAGTGGTGTTTTTTTTTCAGCTTTTCACAATAAAAAATAAATGTTAAAAAATGTGCAGATCAAGCTCTTTCATATATTCTACTTGACCTTGTAGTTAAGACTAAATTTTTGCCCCCGTGATATTCGTCGTTTTTTTTTAAATAAAAATATATTTTTGAATAATTTCTTTGCAATACATATGGGCTGACTATGTTTGTAAACATTCCAAATGTCAAATAGTAGCATATGGAGTTTTTGAGATATGGCGCTTTAATAGTCGAACAGACAGACAGACAGACAGACGGACAAACTCGCACCATAAGGGTTCCTTTTTTACCATTTTTGGTACAGAACCCTAAAAAGGGCTGACGAAGTTGCGGGCACCTTCTCTACCTAGTTATTAATAAGGCGCTTTCCGCGTGATGCCAAGAGAGAGAGAGAGAGATCTTGCGTGCATACCTACAGTGACAAATATAACAAGTTTAATTACAATAATCGGCAGTGGACATCGCTTGCGGTCAAGCACCAACCTGACACTTGCTATACCATCCAACAAGACGCGAACATATTCCAGGTCTTTCACGGTACACGCGGTTAAGTTGTGGAACGAGCTGCCGTTATCTTTCAGACAGTCGCAGTCTGTGGCATCACTCAAGAGTAAATTGAATAAGTTGTGGCTTTCCAGTGATTTGTAAAATGGTTGAATATTATTTATATTTATTAAATATTATTGTTATATTTTATTTTGTTATATATTATGTAGATATATATCTATTTTTATTTATATTTTTTATTCATATACATATAATTTGTACAGGGTGTTAGTTTGTCTATCTTCCTTATATCTTCACTCACTTGCTCAAAGGTTAACTGGAAGAGATCCCTAATAGGGATAAGTTGGCTTTGTACTTATATCTTTTAAGTTTATTGCTTTTGTAACTGGTTACTATGTACAATAAAGTGTTTACATACATACATACATAATCAGCTGACGTCCCGGCACATGTGCGTCAATGTTGCCACCTGTAACTGCCTAACGCTACGCGCCATATTTGAATATTGCCCAAATAAGTTTCTGTCAAAATTTCATCTTTGTGAAAAGCTTTTATTTCCGACTGTACTTTTCTTTGAACATCCATCGACTACTCACCGAGACGATTCTAAAGAGCCCAAACTCGGTAGGATTGCATTATTTTGTTACAGTGTTCCTATGACCACCTTCCTGCTCCATCATCAGATCAGTTCGATGGTATCATATTATCGCATTGTCACCAAACTTACATAAGTATGCCAAAGTTTCGCTCAATTGGAATCCGGGAAGTAGGTCAAATTTAACTTGCGAGATTCCACCGGAACAAACATATTACATTCCTACATACATACATTGCAAGTTAAATAAAAGCTTGTAATAATTACATACATATACATACATACATTGCAAGTTAAATAAAAGCTTGTAATAATAATAAAAAGACTAACGAAGACTATTTGACCGATTTCAACAACTTTTGTTGGTTTTATAGAAGGTACTTTCAAATTGATCCCATTTAATTTTGCTGAAGATCTGATGATGGAATCCATGAGGAATTGAAGAAACTCTTCAAATATTGTAAGCATACATATAGCGATTTTGGTATTATAAGAAACATAATAAGCATTTGCATTCAGAAAGTGTAAATTGGTGAAGTGGAACTGATGCAGAAGACCACAGAATGCCATCGGAACTCCTCAATAATAAATGATTTACGGGTGGCGACAAAATATCTTGATTAATTTAGCTAAGCAACTCATAGTCACAAATTTAAATGTTCCTGATGAGAATAGTACCATCGAATTGATTTGATGATAGAGCCGGAAGGTAGGCACCAGATCTATGTAATAAAATAATGTATCCTAGCCGTGTTTGGGCTTGTTCGAATCGTCACGAGATACACTTTTAAGTAACGATTAACTAAAAAGTGTAAAAAAAATAAACTTTTAAACAAAAAAATTAAACCGACTCAAAAAAAACTAAAAAGTAAAAAATAACGCCATAATTCAGTTTCTTCAAATTACTTACAAGTAACCGTTTGTATATTCAATCTATACAGTATATACAATTAATGTTATTTTGGAGTCGGTGCCATCTTGTCACAACTTACTAAAATCGTCAATTATCAATATTTTACACATTCTTTATATGGCACCGACGCCAAAATAAGATTAATTGTATATACTTTATAGATTGAGTATACAAACGGTTACTTGTAAGTAATTTGAAGAAACTGAATTATGGCGTTATTTTTTACTTTTTAGTTTTTTTTGGAGTCGGTTTTATTTTTTTATTTAAAAGTTTATTTATGTATAAACGGCTGTGGAACCATACACTGGCCGGTTTTTATAGTTATAGATAATTTAAAATTCATTCTAATGCATTTTACAACAAATACATTATGAAAGAGTCCATGCAAATGTTGCATTCTCATTGAAATTCAGACGATTAAACATAACGCTTAACTTTTGTCAGAAACCATTTTCGGGACAATGCTTACACGTACCTCTTAGAGGTCAATACTTCACACTTCATAAGTCAGTCATTTGTATACATGTTGCTATGCTAGTAAATCAAACAGGTAGATACTCGCCCGATACAAGCTATAGCCTTCACAAAATGTGCGTCAGAGTCGAACGCAGGACTGACAGACTCGTCGCTAGTTTAACATGACCCCTAGACAGGTATAAACTATTCGTTTTCACAGGTCTCGCCATTAACGTTCCGTGCGACGAATTTATTACGAGTATATTACTTTCCTTTTTATATTTCTTAATAACTCGCCTAAACTAATTAGCGGCCAATAATTAATCCATACTAATATTACAACTGTGAAAGTGTGTCTGTCTGTCTGTCTGTTACCTCTCCACGCTTAAACCGCTAAACGAAATTAGGTGTGGAGATAGTTTGAGTCCAGGGAAAGGACATAGGCTACTTTTTATCCCGGAAAAATACCCTTATCCGCGATAAACGAATTTAAGGCGGGCGAAGTCGCGGGCAGAAGCTAGTACTTAAATAAATAGAAAACATCCAAGACCCAGCAACGAACGTTTTGTGCTCCTGACAACACTTGCCCCGGCCGGGATTCGAACCCGGGACCGCCAGCTTTGTAAGCCGCTGTGCAACCAACTTAGCAAAGTGTCGCCAAATTAGATAATTACTTTTAAATCGGTTCGTTTTAAATTAGCAGTCAAGAATTACTTTCACTTAATTGCAATTTGTACTAATGTAAGTAATTTTCCAGATGTCATCTGCCTGGCTTATACTACTTTCACTATCTTAATAATTACCTACTATAGCTTGACAATTTCTTTCGTGACACTACCATGGTCAGCGGGCGACGGGGGAGGGACGATGACCCTGCCGCGCGCACTTTTCATACTCGCCCCCGCTGTCTTTCCCCCCGTCGCCCGCAGACCATAGAAGTGTCACGAAAGATCATGTCAAGCTATACACCATGCCCGCAACTTCGTCAGCGGAGGAGACAAAAAATGAAAACCCTTTTTTTCTTGAGCGTAGTCGGATAAAAAGTTTCCTATAACCATCTGTGGATGACCAGCAACCTCTTAACACAATTGTGATACGCGACTCTTTGTCGAGTGACAAAGATTGGCCGTCTCTTTCCTTTTGATACCGTCAACTGGGGTTACTTTGATCAACGGGGTAACATTGAACACTCATTTTTAATCCACAATAAATTTGTTGCTGATCGCGTTTATAAGATTTTATTGTTAAGATTGGCAACCTCGTTAAACAAACATATATTTTCTTGTATAATTAATGCTTCCTTTATGAACATTCTGGAAGGAAAAGTAAAGTTACCGCAAGAAGGGATAGAGGAAGGCCAAGATTAACATATTTTAATCAAGTAAAATAGAAAGTGAGCACTGTGTCTTATGAGGGCTCGAAAACCGGTATTCTCTTCATACAAAATAACCCTTTTTATTCGTTCTTTTCGTTCAATTACTAATATTTTCTTAAAATTCTAGAACTTGAATCAGGTGTTTCCAAAGATATTAGTCTGTTCTCCTAAATACAGTTTCGAAACATTCCAGAAATAGCGTGTGACAAGAGCGTACTCTTAAGTTACGAACGAACGAAACTTGAACATGTTTTATTACTCAACAAACTGAGCGCCTACCATGAGTTCGGCACGAGCGAGTATCGAGCGCTCGATGACGGTCTATCTCTTTCGCACTATTAGCGCGAAGAGAGGTGCACTGACTCTTGATACGAGATACTCGCTAGCGGCGGTCGTAGCTCAGCTCATGGTAGGCACACTGGTTGTCAAGGACGCTCTGCGCTCTCTCGTCACTCGTGTACGCAGTAAGTAAAAAAAAAAACCGGCCAAGTGCGAGTCGGTCTCGCGCACCGCGGGTTCCGTTCAAACTTTCACTTACCCTAACATTATTACCCGGTTCCGATTAAGTTAAGTTTGCACCTGATGTCTATATCGTTGCATACAAATGAGGTGCAAACTTAACGCAACCGGCTTGATCAAAAGATTTTTTACAATTTAAATAAAAATAATTGCTAGTGTATTAGTTTATTAGCTAGCTAGAGGCATAGTTATAATTTTCGTGTAATATTTGTTTGTTTATTTATACAAATTGTGAAAATTTCAACATCTTCGCTTGGCTAAACTTCGGAGATAAAGGGGGGTTTCCTAATTTCCTTTAAAACAAAAATTGCATAAGTAGTTATCAAAATATGGCGCTCTAATAGTCGGACAGACAGACAGATAGATAGACAGCCTTACCCTTTTAACCTTTTTGGTACAGAACCATAAAAAACAGTAATTTCAATCAATTGTAATTACCACCTACTCATTCTTAGCTATTCTATGTCATTTCCGCTACCCAAAGCTTGTCTGGAAGAGATCGCTTTTTAGCGATAAGACCGCCTATAGTCTACCGTATTTTGTACAGTTTCTGTTGTTGGTGTGCAATAAAGAATTGTTGTATTGTATTGTATTGTAAGTAGTTATAAGATACTCTTACTCGACTACGCTGAAGAAAAGAAATAGTACCTTCTTGTTTTTAATATAAATACAATTTTGAATTGAGTAATTCTTGTCAATCGTTTTCCTACCGATGCCAATCACAAGACGGACTGATGCTTTGTTATTCAATGGTACCTCTCCAAGTAAACTGTGTCACGTAGAGGTCAATGCAAATTAATGATTCTTAGTCACTTAGTAACATCATAAAGTACATAATACTTAGTTTTCCGATAGGATTTCATGGAAATGAAGACAGAAAGAAAGAAAGACATATTTATCGAGGATATACAACTATAGTAATAAACGAAAAAAAATATTTGATAGATTCTGACGTCACTTTGCGGAATTCCATATAAGATTAATGGATTATAGTTATTTTCCTTTGCGCGACATACCGTCTTGGTTAGATGTGACGATAAATTGTGCTCACATGCGCATATTTTCATCAGTTTCCACAAAAAAATACGCATGCAAATACAACAAACCAACACCAGACAGTATCCTCGACAGATGTTTCTCCTCTCTGCGAGGTATCACCAGGAGATGCAGGAGATGTTGACGGGCCGGCGTCCACCCGAGAAGACTTATTTGGTGGAAGCGTTCTCAGAAAAGCAAAAGAACAGCAATCCATTAAGGGGCTACTCGGAAAATTTCGGTATAAAATTCACTGTTTTTAAAGTTATATAAAACTATTTGTCTTGCTGCAAACCACGTAGAAAAATATATATATTGTAGCTTGGTATTTCGCCTATATTTTTGTCAACTGTAATGTTATAATCTATGTGTATATATATATATATATATATATATAAAACTCTTGCGTTACTGACCTATAAGTAACGTAGAGTACTTTTTCTATCTTAAATTGGTACCTATAGGCTCCTTCGTCAAGCGACGCTTAGGCTTGGGACTAGAATCAATAAGTGAGTAAAGACGATCACTTTAAAATTGTCAACTGGTTTTTCAATAGGTTCTATAGTTTTTAAGAAAAGCAGCAAAAACTGGTTTTTTGACGTAAAAATAACAAATTTTTGATGGTGTTTATCTTGGTTTCGGTGACTCGTGAAGATAAAATTGAAACAGTATATTGGTAACAACGGTGGTTGTCCACACGATGAGACATGTACAACACAGAAAAGTGATGAGCTATGGATCGAAGGTCATTCGCGTGTGGGAGCCCCTTAATCGAAAAAATAAACATTTATAGGGTATGCCCCCAAAAGGGCCCACCTCAGCGTAATGCTAGCGCGAAAGCCGGCGCTAGTCTTCCGGAGAGACCTTAAGGTGCGTCCACACTTGTATCATTTGCTCGTATCCGATCACCGTGCCGTAGCATGACTGCGTATCGCGCTGCTTGGACGCTTACTGTCGGCGCGCCGATAATGCCGCACTCTTTCGATAAAAGTGTGTGATACGCGTAGCAAATGGATTTCGAGTGATCGGATCGGCGCAACGTCCAAACGCGTGATCGTGACACGCGATCATGCTACGCGACGATGATCTGATACGGGCAAATGATACAAATGTGGACCCACCTTTAAGTGCCGCCATGTAGAGCTGAAGGTACAGTCACCGGCATCAATACTCGTATCTGCCATAACAAAGCAGGCGAAAATATCTGACAGACACGTCCTAACTGCCCGAGAAATAGAGTCGTGTCTGATATTTATGCGCGCTTTTTGTGGTAGAGTAGTGGTGGTGACTGTACCTACTAATAGTAAGTTAAGAGCAGCCAACGCGGCGTTTTAGAGAGAGAGAGAGAGAGAGATATGTTCATCAGTGGACCTGGATAAATTTCAGATGATAAAGACGTTTTTAACTGTGAAATAAATTATCGCCTGCAGTATGCGACCTTCAAGACAAAAGCGCACCCCAACCTGGAAGGCCAGCAACGCAACTGTGACGACTCCTCTGGTGTTGCAGGCGACGGTGATCGCTTACCATCAGGCGATCCGTCTGCTCGTTTGCCCCGTATTTATATTATAACATAAAAAAAATATAACGATCGAAATATTTTCGAATCGTCAACAAAACCAGTCCATCGACGTTGGTCTACTAGTAAGAACACAAGAACGCCCTACAAGTTGACATTAGTAGATAAACCAGTTTAAAACGACACAGTAACCAATATTATAATAATTATGATATAAAACGAACTTAAATCAACTTGGAGGCCTCCAAGCAAATTTGAATCACCTCTAGCAAGCATAAATTAAAGAGGCAAATATTATGCTCAAGCATCGTATATACCCTTACCCTTACTTTGTTCCTTACTATATTACAAACGTGAAAGTATGTATGTACGTTCCACTTAATTTCAAAAACTACTAGACGATTTTTTATGAAACTTTCCAGTTATGTACCTTATAGATCAGAATAGGACATAGGCTATAATGTATATCAAATTTCATCCCTTTTAGGAACGAAATAGGAGATGAAAATTTGTATGGGCTGTATTTTTTTTACGCTAGGCACATTTCATTTAGTAAAATGTCGAGTTTTGTGGAAAGACATAAGCTACTTTTTATCCCGGAAAAATACCTTTTATCCGCGATAAACGAATCGAAGTCGCGGACGGCCGCTAGTAACGCATAATTTCATGAACATATATCCCAAACCTTATTACTGCGACAGTAGAGTTGGTGTGTACATATATAAAAAAAAATGCTTTTTTTCTCCTATTACAATTGTTGCTTTTATAAGTTTTGATACGTTTTCTTGGAGAACTGCGCATTTACTTTAAAACATATATTTAAGATAGGCTAAGTACTATTTTTTTAAAAGTTATTTAGAAAATAAAAATACAGACTGTTGAGTTTGTTTCGTCTTTCTTCGCAACAGCGGTCTCCTCTTGGGAAATGCCGTAGAGTCAGACTTGTAAAAGTGCCCTTGCGGCCTCCTTACTGAATATCATTATTTCATTATTTGAAACTTTTGTTTTATATGTATCTCTGCTCTTTTTGTACAAGTCAAGGGAAGCCTGAAATAGTCAAGAAAGATCGCCTCTTCTTCTACGCTTTCGAGGATTTGGACTAGGAGTTGACACCGCCAAATACGAATTCTTTCTTTTCTACATTCAGCGCTTTATTAACTCAACTAGGTGAACTTCGTCGGTGAAGGAGAAAAAAAGTCATAACCCTTTCGTCAGCGTAGTTGAGCAAAAAGTATTCTATAACCATCTGTGAATGCCTAGTAACCGATGTCCCACAAATAATTAGACTCATGATAATGCCACAACGACACATACAAACATTAAAAAAAACAATTCGGTCACCTTCAAATAGTCCGTATCACTTTTTTTATATCTTCAATGTAAGTACCTACAGACATAGACGTATAAAGTGTTCAAAGACTTACATACATACGTTTAAAAGGCATTTTTTCGATCAAATTAAAAATGTTAATTGAAATCCGTTTAGCCGAGTTGGCATGATGAAGCCACAACGATACATACACACTAAAAATAAAAAAATATTCATTCAGCGATCTCCAAATAGTCCGTTACAGTATTTTTTAAATATGATTAATGTACAGACATTTCGTTTTAACAACTTTATAATAGTATCGATTACATACGCTGCCAAAGGTTCAATGCCAAGCAAAAGATGGTAGGTAGGTACCTGTTTTGCAGCATTATTGCCCTTCAGAACGAATGTCAAGTGTTCTTTTTTCTCGTCGTAATGGCAGGTATAATATTTATAATATTAATCTTTTAAAACTAAATATAGGGAGCAATTAATATTAAAACTATTTACACGAAATCCCTTTCTTTCAGTAACTGATCATGAGTATTAAACTAGTATTCTATGAGTTATTTAACAAGCCCCTTTTAATTTTGGTTGCGAAAGTGTTCGCGATTTAAATG
Organism: Hedya salicella; assembly: GCA_905404275.2. NCBI lineage: Eukaryota > Metazoa > Arthropoda > Insecta > Lepidoptera > Tortricidae > Hedya > Hedya salicella. Next base: position 8,112,721 of record FR990099.1, read on the forward strand.
CGAGACTCAATACGAGTAAGTACGAATTGATTATGTATTTTAAAGTAATTATGAGTCATTATAGTATCATTTTAAATATTAAATAAATAAATATTACGGGACAATTTTACACAAATCTAGTCCCATGGTAAGCTCAATAAGGCTTGTGTTATGGGTACCAAATGACCATATATTTATTAAATATATTTACTTATATACATAAAAAACATCCAAGACACAGGAACAAACAATTCAATTTCAAAGTGTTCAAACCACCTTCAGCTTTACAGGGAACATTAACTCCCGCTGAGCTAAAACGAGTATATACTCTATTGGGTTTATATTTACATACCTATACCTATACCATGCTTTCTATGAGCTAAGTAAGAAGGCAAATTATAATTAGTGAAACATGTGAATTCGACTTTCATATTTTTTCTTTTAGGTACCGATTCCAGTGCAAACAATAAACCTTACATGTATATAGGTAATAACGTTTATTATCTATTATTAATATAATAATGGAAATTCTCAGCAAATTCAATTTTCAGCACGATGTTAAATTTATCGGCACCGTGTTGCAAACCATTTCCAAAAAAACTGTCTCATGCATATTGTAGAAAAGAAACCAAATATTGATACTAAAACTTAGATACTTTTTTGCGAACTGCTAGCGCTTATTTTGATGTAATCTCTTATCATTCTTTATCACCACACACTGCAATATACTCCATGATCTCATGATAACACATCATATAGGTACACTAATACACTGTCGATCCTTATCGAACATGAATTAAGAGATTACCGTAATTATCCGATCCGAAAATATATCGACACTATGCACGTCACTATTTTGATGTATACGGTATACGGTGGCAACATTAAAAAAATAAACAAACAAAATCCGGGCCAAATTCTGAATGCACTTTAAATTTGTATCAACACTAAAAGTCACAAGTCTCACAACACTCGTGTCAAGTAAAAATAATACAGATTATTTAATATTTATCCGTATTTCGAGGCAATCGTGCCTCGTAGCGAACGTGTTTTAAGCACGAAGGTTAGATACCTACTATTTTACCGCCATTTCTGGCACCTGCGAACGGAACAAGTATCGTCACCATTTGATCGAATGAGCTTCTAATATCATTTACTAGCTATACATTTCTAGGACATCGCGATAAGGTCGATTATAAAATTGTTGAGCGGTAAATTACGTTTGTTTGTTTACAATGTAGCTAAAATGTTTAGTAAACAGATGGTAAACAGGCTGTTTTTAAGAAGAATAAAATGTTGTAATAGCTATTAAATCTTTACGACTTTGTAGTTCATTTAGAGAAGTTAGAGGTCATTGTCAATGATGACATACTTACCTAGGCCGAAATTCATCAATCTCTGTTAGTTATTGACGATTGATAACGCCTGGCAATGTTGTTAAAAGTTCTGCTGTTAACATTAGCAAAGCATGCTGTTACTATATATGTCGTCCCGTACTTTCTTCAGCAGGGGAAAAAAAACATAACTAAACCTCTATTTTTCTTCAGTGTAGTCGGGAAAAGTCCCACATATTTTTTTTTAAATATCTTCAACGTAATGGGGAATGGATGTAAATTGTCATTAATCTTGAAATTTTGTTTATAGGTAGGAATAAGCCTCCTTATTGTCAGAAAAATATACAGATTTTTCTGTGGCTTAAAAAAATAAAAAGATGAAAAGGTGTTGGTGGGCCTATATGCCCGCCTTATATATACGGTACAGCAAGAGCAGCATTGATATGCCCATTTTTTCAAAACTTTTTAATCCAAAAATTCCAAAAATCGTTTTAATTATACTTATAATTGAAATATCACTGATAGATTCGGGCTCTGAAAACATTTATATTATTTTTCAAAAAAAATAATTATATCATTTATGTCCAATATGTCAATTTTACTCAATTTGATTTTCAGGTCGTGCACCCGCCGAGCAAAGCGCGGTCTTCTAGGTTTTTATCATGATTCATTATATATCTTGGTGTCCAATGCAGGTATCTAGGTATATTAAAATTTCGAATGTAGGTATATTATATTTAAATACATCGCCTAAAAATTGTTTCTGAGCGGGCACGCCAGTGCTAAGGCTTGAAATAAGAGTCGATATTGTAAATTTTTCCTACATCATTAACATGCTGTGTAAACTTATGCCGCGACATACATTTAACAATAATTGGTTTAATTTTGTTATTATTACTAAAATGCCCGCTCGGTGCCACCTGCGTACGAGAAAGATGCAATATTTTTATTTTATCTTCTCAAAATTCTCTTGCCGTTATCCCTTTTATTTAGGGTCGGCGCAGAATGCTATTTAGGGTTCCGTAGAGAGAATGGCAAAAACAGAACCTTTAAAGTTTCGTCATATCCGTCCGTATGTCAGAGGCATTTTAGAGCTTGGGAGGGCCCTTTGGTAGCTACGCCACAGGAGTCAACTACTGACTCTCCATTTAGAAAACCCGGCCAAGAGCATGTGTGCTCAGTGTAGTTCCGTAGCCGTTACTGAACTAGAATGAATGATAGATGAAAAAATACGATGTGAGAAAGTGCACCCGCAAAAGAGCGCATTTTCGTGGCACTTACGTCCTTTTGCTAAGAAGCGCAGTTTTTCGGCAATAAGTCAAAAATGGTAAATCCGATCATGTTGAAAATAAATTTTCGTTGAAAGTATTATTATTATTAAGTTTTACCTTTGTAATTTTTTTTCATATTTTTTGGACGTAAGGTTTAGGAGCGATTATTTCCGAATGTAGTTTCTTTTCTCATTTAACTATCAAACTAAGTAGCAGCTTAACCAAGACACCATTACTCCATATTTAATAAATATACTTCTGTATTATTAAGTTCAAATGCTTGTGACATACCTACGGATGAACGTACGGACGGACAAAGCTATAAGGGTTCCGTTTTTACCATTTTGGCTACGGAATCCTAAAAACCAGAGCCTGGCATACTTCTGAAAAACTTTCCCGAATAACAAGCAAACAGCTGTAAGCTATTTAATTTCATCAGGCGCTTTAACAATTAACTTCTTCTAAATCTAAGCTAAGTTGAAGTTGTTCCCAAAGGGGCTACTCCGAAGTACGAAATTCGAAGTTCGTATCCTGCCATCTCGCTCTTTCAAATATAGATTGAAATTAGAGAAACAGGGAGGCCGCTATACGAACTTCTACACACGGTGACATATAACTTATAGCTCGAGTTAGTGTGATGAGGGCTTGTCTTTGCAACAACGTTCTACTTACTATTAATACTACTTCTATTACTGCTTCCATGGATATGTGCAAAGACCAGAGGAATCGCCCATACAATGCCAACTTTTGAGTACCCTGTTGACTTGCTTCTTGAAGAATCCCATGTTATTGCGCTCCGGAAACACCTCAGGGGGAAGCTCATTCCACAACTTGAAAGTACGTGGTAAAAATGTGCCTGATGCCCGTTTATTTTTGGGATGCCAAACATCCAGATATAGGGATGTACTTTGTTTCTGAGGCGCGAGGTATGATGATAGAAACTTGATGGTGGCACTAACTCAAAAAGTTCTTCAGTACATTCCCCATTATACAAATTGGTAGAACAAACACAGAGAGCCAACATCTCTCCGGAAGCTGGTTCCAGACCGTCTGACAATTCGGGGTCATCGACAATACGAACAGCCCGGCGTTGAATGGAGTCCAAGGGGAGAAGAAGATATTGGGGTGCTCCGGCCCAGAGCTGATAGCAATACTCCATATGGGGTCGAACCTGAGCTTTATAGAGTAAAAGCCGGTGACACGGTTTGAAGTACTGCCTCGCTTGAGCACCTCGAGCTTTTTAGAAGCCAGTTTGGCTTTGTTCTTCAGGTGGCCTCGAAATTGGACTTCATTCGATAAGATACCAAGTGATTTATGGTGGTGGTCGCCGTATAGGTATATACTGCGTTTTTTTAGCATTAGAAAAAGGGTACACAATCTTGACATGTATTTTTATTGAAAAACATTTTCGAAAAATAAGTCCCAGCAAATATGTAACAATTTATGGCAAGGATGGTAATTTACATTATTATGGTTTCATAAGTAATAGTTACTATTTTTTTAAAGCGTTTTTCAATAAAAAGACACATCAAGATTGTTTACCTTCTTTCTGATGCTAAATAAAAACGCAGTATAGGGTCCCTGCGTTTGTCTTAGATGTTTAAGTTTTATTAAGAGTCCCCGGCAAGCTCGGCCGAATTTCACCTTCCCATACAAACGGAGTTTCGTTCTCATTTTAAAACTACGTATTGGATCGTAATAAAACTTTGTATATACAATGACACGAGGCAAAGGCCTAGCCTGTAATTAGTTTATATGGCTCCAGTTTATAAAAAAAAAAGAAATACAGCAAAAACAAGTCTTGTATGAAAAACTTAAATTCGCTGTATTTTTTTTACTGTGGTATCTGAAGGTACATAAACTAATATCTGCATATATCTTAACTTATTCTAAGTACAAAGTTTCTGAGCAAACTAGCAAGTCGTTTTAAAATGAGAGCGTAACTACGTTTGCACTTTGCATGAAGAACCGACTCTTAAGGGACTCTTAAGGTAATAGTTCGCATTGTGGATGACATTAATGTCTTCATCGGAGACGCCACCAGGGTTCTGTATAGTACTCACTTGAGTTTGCTCCGCTTCTCTGCAAGTGCGAGCTGCTGAACTAGCGTCAGCTTCGGCTTCAGGTTAGGGGGCGGAACGTTGGGGAAGAAGTCGCCACCTTCGTTTGCTGGACCCTCATCTTCTACCTCCTCGCCCACTGTGAACGCGGGCTTGCCCTGGAACGACAGTATAATATATTAGACTAGCTTTTGCCAGCCATTTCGTCTGCGTACAATACGTATTTCAAAGAATCCTTCCTTAACCCATCGTATGTTTAGACACAGATTTGTGCACAACACTTAAACGCTATGTTAAAAATTAATATAGCTTCAATTGGGATGTTGACAATGTTTGTTAACCTTTTTCTGTGGTATGTAGTACGATCTCTCAATAATAATAACATTGCTTCTGAAAAAAAACTACTTCAATGTCTTAAAAACTCACCGAAATACAACAATGTTAAATCACATTTTTGAATTTCCCCAAAAAACGCTCCATATTAAAGCCTACACTGAATTTTCTCATACACAGTAGGAAAGTGTACGTCATACGGGGATACATGATCGGATTTACCGTTTTTGACTTATTGCCGAAAAACTTCTTAGCAAAATGACGTAAGTGCCACGAAGAAACGCTCTTTTCCGGGTGCACTTCTTCAAGGTGCAACTTTGATCTGCAGCTATGTTTAAACTTGCGTTTATCGAAATTCGAAACGGTATCATCATAACTCATAATCAAAAGTTACCATACATTTCATGGGTTTTCAAGAAGAGTCTAATCAATCAATAGGGTACATGCATGAATTTTCTTTATTGCTTTTCTTAACTAAATATCAAAATATATTATGCAGTTATTTGTTAACTTTTTAGTTTTATTTTTTGGAGTCGGTTTTATTTTTTGTTAAAAAGTTAATTTACTTTTAACTTTGTAGTTAATCGACACTTAAAAGTGTATCTCGTGACGATTCGTACAAGCCCAAACACGGCTAGGATACATTATTTTATTACAGAGATCCGGTACCTACCTTCCGGCTCCATCATCAAATCAATTCAATGGTACCTTTCTCATCAGGACCATTTAAATTTGACTATGAAGAAGCTTAAGCTATTTTAATCGAGATGTATCGCGTCGCCAACCGTAAATCACTTCTCGTTGAGGAGTTTCAGTGACCTCTGCGATCTTTTTCATCAGTTTCACTTCACCAATGTACACTTTCTGAATACAAATGCTTGCTACATTTCTTATTATACCAAAATCACTGTATGTGTGCCTACAATATTTGAAGAGTTCCTTCAATTCCTCATGGATCACATCATCAGATCTTCACTAAAATGAAATGAGACCAATCTGGAGGCACTCTCTTTTAAACAAAAAAATATTTCAAATCGGTTTATAAATTACGGAGTTCTGAGGAAGCAAACATAAAAAAAATACAACCGAATAAACAAACCGAAAAAATAATGTGACTGTTTTTTAATAAGTAAAGTTGTTGCCATACAGGGTGTTTGGTAACAGGATGCAAAGTTGACAGGAGGTGATAGCTTAGGCCATTTACAACATTTTAAGCGATATATATGTTAGGCAAATGTTATTAGTTTTTTATTTGTTTAAGTTTTAAGATTTTTCTGGGAAAACTCCAAAATTTCAGACTACATCGACAATAGAACTTTTTTTACTGTACTGCTTGTCCACTGCACTTCACCCTTTCAAAACATTTCAAATGTCAGGTAAACGCCAACTTAGTATTAAGAACCAATGTTTTATTACAAAATCAAAATTAGACTCGTCAAAAGTATCACAAGTAGAGTGAAACATTTTAGCGCTCTAGTTGGTTTAAGTGGCTTATTTTTAAAGATACGATAGCTACAGTCGTGCTTGATAGCTTAAATGAAAGGGCAATAGCCAAGCATGTTTCTTAAATGGTTTGAATAACCGGGGCTATTTTAGTTTTTATTTATCGTCCTTAGAAAACACTTAAATCATTTTTTTTTCATGTTATTTAATTTTTAAATCGCTGTAGTTTTTTTTTCCTTTAGACACAGATGTTTCAAATAACTTTTATGGTGTACGATAGACATTTCACAATACAAAAAAAAAAATACAAAAAAATGCTACCTACATTAAAAAAAGTACTATTGTCGATGAAGTCTGAAATTTTGGAGTTTTCCCAGAAAAATCTTAAAACTTAAATAAAAAAAACTAATAACATTTGCCTAACACATATATCGCTTAAAATGTTCTAAATGGCCTAAGCTATCACCTTTCAACTTTGCATCCTGTTACCAAACACCCTGTATAAAGAAATTGAATGTAACCCTTTCGACACCACTCCCTGGCCAGACCCATTTTTTCCATGTTATCTTTTTTTTTTGAGCCGACCATTCAGTTAAAGTGGTTTCCTTTAAATTTCGTGCGGATTTTTTATAAGCGACATACGGAATGAAATCAAATTCATCAAACAAAATTCTTTCAGCTACCGGCTAGAAGCCCATTTAACCTATTTTTAAGTCAATTGCTGTAGCATATTATAGAACACGATTTCAGAAAAAATGCTTTTTGGGGTTCCGTACCAAAAAGGTACAATAGGAACCCTTATATGGTGTGACTCTATCTGTCTGTCCGAATATTAGAGCGCCATATCTCAAAAACGACTTACGCTATCTATTTGAAATTTGGAATATTTATAAACATGGTCAGCCCACATGCATTGCACAGGAAATATTTAAAAATATATTTTTATTTTCTAAAAAACCGACGAATGTGAGGGGGGGCAAAAGTTAAAAGTCTAGCTACTGGGTCAAATAGAGTATTATATCTGCAAATTCTTTGACATTTTTTTTTTTTTTTACTGTGATTAGATTTTGTTTTATTAAGGAAAAACGTTAAAAAAAACATCATTCCCCCTTTATCTCCGAAGTTTACCGAACGAAAATTTTGAAATTTTCACGATTTGTATAAAGAAACCTAAATATTACACGAAAATTATAGCCATGTGTCTGACTAGCTAATTCTTTTATTAATTTGCAAAAAACCTATATGAGTAACCTGGTTGCGTTCAGTTTGCACCTCATTTTTATGCAATGCCATAGATATCAAGTGCAAACTTAACTCAACCGATACCGGGTAATAAAGTAAGGGTAAGTGAAAATTTGTACGGAACCCACGGTTTGTGTTGTGAAAAACGCTCATTCGGAGGCTTAAAGACTCGAATCCCAAAGACTCCCGAGGCTTAAAGATTCAAGTGACGAAAATAAAATATTTTGCATTTATATGGGTAAATGAAACCAACAAGGTTCTTAAATAGCATCGAGTCTTTAAGCCTCGGGAGTCTTTAAGGTTCGAGCCTATAAGCCTCCAAATCAGCGTTATCCACAACACTTCCCGCGGTGCGCGAGTCCGACTCGCACTTGGCCGGTTTTTTTTAAATTATTAAACCTCTAAGCACTTACATTCTCTTCAGGTTTGAGTTCCTCGGAGTCGATTTTCTCGAAGTTATCGCTCTCGCTCGACGAGCATCGCACTTGTTCCTGGTCGCCCATCTTCTGACCTGCGACAGACAGACAGAGAAATGTAATAATAGATACAAGCTGGATTTTTTTCATTGTATTATTTTCAAGCGAATTGCATTTGATTCTGTGTACATTCACCAGCATTATTAATATCTGCCATAAGTCATAACAAACAAAGCTGGCGAAAATATCTGACAAGTCCCAACGGCCGGCCCTAGAAATAGAGTCGTGTCAGATATTTATGCGCACTTCGATGCTGGTGACTTTAGTTTGTTGTTGTTTCATTAATGTAATATTATAAAGCTGTAAAACAGAAATGTCTCTACATTTCTGTTTTATTTGATTTAAAAAAAAACCGATTGTAACGGACGTTTTGAAGGTCACTGCTATGTTACTTGGGCCTTTTGATCGATGTCGTAGAATTACGTGTTTTTTTAACTATTTGGCGGGTTCGATTGCCGGTTCAGACAGGCGATTATTCAAATTTTTTTAAATGCAGTTCTAGTTGTTTTTAAAATAAAAATGAAGTCGCCTTTCATTAAAATTGTCTAAACACTTAACTATATTTTAGATACTTTCCCTCGATGTGGCATAGTCTTGGGACAACCTGTATATAATAGTAATAATAATTCGTTTATTTTCAGATAAAGTATCCATAGAATTGTTAGTTATATTGTTTACCTTAAAACTATGTTAGTAAATATTCAATTAAATGTAACCTATGGGTCCTCCATATATACCGCATTCCAGTGTTTTATTACCGGGCAGTCTACTCAGTCTAGTACGCTGTTCAGAAGACCGTTGGCAACAATAGCATTTTGATAAAAATGTTTCGTAATTGGGTATTTACTTCACTCAATCTTGCTACTCTAGCGCCATTGTGGACGGATTTGGAACTATTATTTACTGCTGTCCGCTTAACACTTTTTCATCTGTTTTCCTGTATGATATGTCCTCCTTACTTTTGACAGCCGATAAAGGAGCTAATGAAAACCCTGGCAATCCAATAGGGGAAAGTGGGAAACTCTGGATCGGTGGCAGAGCAGTGGAGCATTAGCTATATTTAGAGATATAGTAGATTTATATCTTTATTATGGGACACATTTAAAGAAGCCTTAATACGTCTTTACACCTATTATTTATCAAAAATTTAGGCCATGATCCACTGTTCCCCACCGATCTAGTGTTCCCCACCCTCCCCTGCCCTCTTACAATCTAACAGTATTTAGGTATTGATACACTAACCTCCAGGAATACAAAACATATTCAAGCACAACATAGCCGCCATTTTTTTAAGCACACACAGATGTTAGTCACTGTAAATCATCATTGAGACTGAGCAAACATAAAATACCTAGTTTAGAGAAAAGTAAAAGTATAATAAAATCGTGCGCCGTGACCAATTTTATGAGGAGAGAAATTAGTCATTGCTTCTTTAGCACTAAGAAACGACTTAATTGTAATTAAACTTAAGATTGTTTGATAAGTTGTAAAAATTAAAGGTCTGTACAATGAAGATGTTTAAAAAAAATACTATTGTAACGGACTATTTGAAGGCCTCTGAATCGAAAAAAAATGTATGTGTCGTTGTGGCTTCAACACACCAGAACAGCTAAACGGATTGTGAAAAATAACAATTTTATAGCATACCTACACATGGCTTTAGGATACTGTTTACTCGACTAAGCTGACGAAAAAAGGAGGTTAAGGCTGCCTAGCCTCCACTGGAGCGAAGTGGTGGCTGTGCGAAATGGACCAAGCAAGGTGCGTCGCTGTTGAAACGCACACAGTAAGCAAATTTGAAAAATTAAAATTCTAGTTACTAGGTCAAGTAGAATGTCATATGAAAGGGCTTGATATGCACATTGGAACAATTTTTTATTTTATTTTTATAGTGATTACATTTTGTTTTATTAAGGTAAATGTGAAAAAAAAACACCATTCCCCCTTTATCTCCGATGGTTACAGAACGAACATTGTGAAACTTTCACAATTTGCATAAATGAACATAAATATTACACGAGAATTATAACCATGTCTCTAACTAGCTATTTTTTTTTAATGAAAAATAAAACAATTTGAACAACCCGATTGCGTTAAATTTGGACCTCATTTGTATGCAATGCCATAGATATTAGTTGCAAAATTAACTCAACCGGAACCGGGTAGTATAATAATGTTAGGGTCAGTGAAAGTTTGTAGGGAAACCCTCGGTGCGCGAGTCCGACTCGCACTTGACCGGTTCTTTTTTCTCCTCCGCTGACGAATTGCGGGCACTTAAAATAGGATTTTTAATTAGCTGGAGTAAACTGACAGGTGTGAAATAAATATTTCGTTATTGAAATTTTTAGTTTACAAAAATATACATGAGAATACGTGTAATCGGTAATATTAGGGTAACTTTTATTTATAATAAATACTCTACTTAAGCCATAATTAAGTAATCACGACCGACGTGTGTCCGTAAACGTCAGTATACTCCAGCTAATTAAAAATCCTACTTTAGTAACTTAATATAAAAACTGAAGAAGAAAAAAAAATCTTCTTTTTCCCCGATTATTACTAATTTAAATAAAACAATTTTAACGGATTATATCGCGTCTATTATCTCATTTGAGTTCCCGACGTTTCGGAAGCTTTTCAGATTTCCATGTACACGGCTTTCTAAGTTACAACGCCAGATATACAAAATAGTAGATTGTTTGACAAGGGGTTAAAATAAGGCATTATGACACGAAGTGATTATTTGAACGAGCTCACGAAGTGAGCGAGGGCAAATATGTCTGAGTACCCATTTTTGAAAAAACAAATAAAGGTGTACATACATGCCAGATGGGTCTAAGCTGTAAAGACAGTTACATATGTGCCAGAAGGGCTGAATTGTTTTATTTTAATAATTTACCAAGCAGCATTTCACAAATGAGGCGTACTAACAGGGGGTCCCATTCTCTAACAGATATTTTTAGTGCTAACAATCACCAATAGATAGCGCCATAAGTAACAATTTCAAATTAACAATATAAATATATCGAATTTAAGAGAAATATGGAACTTAAAATAAAAATTTCTATATTTTACGTATAAACATCCACATTAACCCTAATTATATGCATAATTCTGATTAAAACAAAAAACCATTAAAAACAGATTTTGAACATGCCAATTCAAGCTCCGCTTGAGCTTTGGACCTCTCATATTTGTTTACAGTAGCGACACTAGATGGCGCTTGATCTGAAAACTAAGCTTAAGATTGTAGACATTACCCGAAACTGGTCGAGACACGCATGCCATTATCTTCGAACGATGTACATAAGAAAAGGACAGGACGGCATACATAATATCTCACCCCGTCTCCATGATGGTGTACTTCGAGGTACAAGTACGGTAAACAGCACGCGTTTCGTAACAATACAATATATAAATACGCCAGTAGTGGACCGTGTATTACATTAACAAGTTTTGACAATTCGAAAGTGCTTGGCTTTTGTTTAGTGTATAAATAATGTCTATTTAACTATTTATAAATAACAAATATCAGAATTATTTAACTATAGCGTCGACGTGTACTTATGTATTGATATTGCATTTTGTATAATTCAAATTTGTTGATTTTGACTAATTCCGTTCGGTTCCGTTCTAAAGCTGGCATATTAGAGTAGTGAATACAGTAGAAAAAAAAATGATAATAAGTCATTACGCCCATGGCGTTAATGGAATAATAAAAAGCCCACGGTTTTAATTAAGACCTTGTCGCTCGTTTTGCCTGCGTGTAATGACACCGTTTACGAACAAGTGTGATGAAAAACAATTAAGCCCTTCTAGCACACGTGTAACTGTCTTTACAGCTTAGGCCATTCGGCCGATCTGGCATATATGTACACCCTTTTTATTTTTCAAAAATGGGTAGTTTGCACAAATGGTAAGTTTGACAGAGGAAAATACATCTTTTCTCAGTCCAACCGTGACCATGGAAAGCTGAAAAGCTTCCGAAACGTCGGGAACTAAAATGAGATAATATACGCGATATAATCCGTTAAATTGTTTTATTTCAACTTTATTAATAGTATAGATAAACAATCGACACTATGGTCACCGCACCAATCTAGAAACTCAACTCAACATGATCTATTCAACTAACAACCCTAAGCTTCGCACATAAAGAGCAATGTCAACCGTTTCTGGTTGTTTCCATTAATACCATTCCGAGCATTTCATCACGAAGGCATTTGCGGGGAATGCTTTAATGGAAAATGGATAGGGAACCGGGGATCTTTCCATTCCACGACACCATTGCAGCTCGCGTTATTAGATTTTAAAAACGATAATGATTTAAAAAGGTACCTAATATATACTAACGTACTAACGTAGAATTAATTGTATTTAGAAGCAAAAATTAAGAAAAAGGAGACAAAGTAAGCAGTTACAACTTTGGACCATAAAGTATAGACTTTCCATGGATTATACTAGAAAAATATGACATGCGTCAACTATTTTTGTTGATCAATACTATTATAAAGTTGTAAAAATGAAATGTCTATTCTATACATTTAAGATATTTATAAAAATATATTGTAACGGATTATTTGGAAGTCACTAAAATTAAACTTTTTTTGTGTTTTTATAAAACTCCGATTTTTAATTCAAGACCAAAATTTAACGTCAACGGGCGCACTTTCGCTGTGATCACTGCATACTGGTTTAAGTGTTAGTTTTTTTATCAATAAAACTTACCCTAATATTACTGGTTGCACGATTTCTCATTCATATTTTTATGAAATAATGTTTATTTGATGAAATAATCAAGATGAGAACTATACGATTTTGGTCTCTAATTAAAAATCAGAGTTTAGGTAGGTGTCGTTTTGGCTTCATCACGCCAAAACGGCTAAACAGATCTCAACTATTTTTAGTACACGGGTAGCTGGGTATCCAATTCACAGATGGTTAAAGGATAATTTTTATCCGATTACGTTGAATGAAAAAGAGGGGGTTATGATTTTTTTCTCCTCAGCGAACGAAGTTGCCTGCTTAGGCCATAAATTGCATTTTACGCGGACGAAGACGCGGCCAACAGCTAATTTTCAAATAAGTTAAGTACTGTCAAAAACTCAATTTTTGTGACAAGCTTTTATTGCCGACTGTACTTTTCTTTAAACAGCCGTCAGATCCTCATTGAGACGTCTTGAAAGAGCCAAGACTTGGTAGGTTTCACCCTTGGTACGACCACCTTCCTGCTCCATCGCCAGATCACCTCCATGTTATCATACTATTGTATTGTCACCGAACTTACATAAGTAGAAGTATGCCAAATTTTAGCTGAATCGGACACCGCACCGGGAAGTACCTAGGTCAAATTTAGCTTGCAAGATTTTAGCGTACAAACATATATACATACATTGCAAGTTAAACAAAATCGTGTAATAAAAATAAGTTAAATTAAACTAAAACTTGGCGTGCTGCCTGTAATTAATGAAACCAGGAGGACTTTGGTTACATGGATTTAATACAGGGCACAACACATCACAATAGTAACTTAACTATACACAAATATATCAACGAGATGTTTTCATGGCTGTGGCTGTCAACGGAGTGCAGTATAAATCAGTTTAAATGTAGTGACAGTTCGCTGTCACTACCATTCAAATAGAGAACAGACTTTTTCAAACCTTACCAGTCAGTCGATTGCTAACCTCCTTTCAACACTGCCAAGTTTTAGTTTTTTTTACTTATTTTATGATTATTTTATATAACCTATATGTATAATAACAGGTTATGATATATTTTTTAAAAGTAAGTTCGGCCTAGCCGCCATATCAGAGCCCACAATAGACTAAGTCCATAATGTTTGCGTAGGGTCATCGAAATCGATGTGAAGAAAAAAATATACCTAAGACATAGTATATGTATAGATTTAAGTTAATTATGTACCTAATAAAAAACGTTTGCTACATCCGACAAGGGACAACTAGACTAAAGTCTGAAACTTGGTTGCAATAAATATCTTTGTTTTTTTTATTAACCTTTTGTATGTAAGCATAAAGCAATTTGAAGATTTATGCATTCTAAAATATCAAAGTGAAAAAAATGCATGTTCGCTAAGCTATATTAGGGTAGTCCAGTGTTAGTTAAGGAAAGGATGGCATATTTCGTAAAATATGAAAATAGGTACATAAAACTTGAAAATCGCAATGGGGAATGGATGATTTTTTTTTAATCACTTAATTTTTTTTTATGAATAGGAATAACCTTCCTCAATCCTGGAAAAAAGTTACAGATTTTTCTGTAACTTTAAAAAAATATAAAATTAAAAGTATTTTGACTGTCCCCGTTCGAGCCTGGGACGTTCAGCTGGACGCTTTCCTTAGTCACGCAATCAGTATATATAAAATAGAAAAATATAATCTATGCTTAATGTCAGATTGACCTTGTCAACTCGTCATAAACGCACGTTATTTTTAAAGTTTTCGTAATATAATGGAATTGTCTTTAAATTAAACGACAGTTTGCTTGCCTGCTATAATGAGTACCTTCGCTTTGGACCCTGGACTTGACCTTGATAGCTTTTACGATGACCATAGGAACGGAAACTGTAATACTGTTATTTTGTCGTTTTATTAATATTCTTTGCCATGGATGGCCCCGCATATCAACGATTTCAGAACCCAAGCCATGTTTTTTTCCAACATGCTCCAATCCAACCAACTCCAATGATGTAAAGAAAACTAGGTTTAAAGTTCTTTCTTTCGAAAGAAAAATGGTGTCAAATGGTTAATAGAAACTGCCCGAAGTGTCGGCTTTATATTTGCGAAGAACACAAATGTTTAAGTGATCGTGAACTATATGCAATGGCATTTCCTTGAAAAAAATTGAGAACATTATGAATGAAGGTTCGGTGACACAGCTTTGAGTGGATGTTTTCTAGAATCTGTTGTCGAGCCAAACATAATACATAGGAACATATTTTACAGTTTTTAATACTTCCAATATTTTTGTTACATATTATCATCTGAAATAATAAACGAATATTGATTTAATACGGGTGTTTTTTTACAAAGAATATACCCGCGTTGAAATCCTTATATGTGAAGGCGTGCCGTCGTGCTAGTTTAAAAGGCTTTTTAGTAGTAGTTTCCATGTGTTTTACATCCCTTTTCATTCGCACGGTAGTGTGTTACTGAGCGGTTTGAGGCCGGCGGCCGGGAACGAGCGGGATCGCGGTTATCATTGTTATAAAATTATTGATTTGCATTGTTTTTATTTTTAAATTAAACTAAGTTATATAAATAAATATAGTTATAACTTGACTAGGCGAAGATAGGTGGGAGACGGGTGCTGGCGAATAGTCTACATAACAACATCATATAAAGCTATATCGATTTGACGATCATTGTCCCAATACTTGTTTCGGTAAAGGGTCTTGAGATAGAATACAGAAGGCAGAATTCCTAGACACAGTGTACATTGTCAGGAGGTCCCTCTGTGGTACTTGCTGCCGGCAGCACCCTAGATTAGGTTACTTATAATCATACGTCGTTATCGCGGGTACAATTACCAATCAGATAAAGAGCAGATAAAACAGAATGTCTATTTGGTAGAAACGGACGTATTCTGCCTAAAGCTACTAAACATCTAAGAACCTCTTTACATGTGGAGAGTTTTCTCTAGAAAAGATCAATAAAAAATACAGCCGCAAAGGGGTATGGGTTTAAACTGTTGTCATATGTTTCCATCTGTTTAGTTAACAAGTTTATACATAGGAAATAAGTAAATTTAATTATCTTTTAACGTCTTTTTTTAACAGTTTTAACAATACATACGTACTTGTGTGAAGATAACTGTTATCGTCTACTAATTAAACGCTTACCTACTTAGAAAAAGTCTATTTAAAAAATAAGAAAACAACGTGTGTAATTTTTACTAACGTGTATTTTTCACATGTATTATTTGGTTTTCGTAATAGATTACAAAGATTTTTTCTAAATTTTCCACAGTCAATTTGCGGCGTCTAGCAGTAAATATCCATTTTAATTGACTAAATGATCTTTCAACATCAACTGTTGTTGTAGGTGCATACTCGAAACGATGGAAATAATCTAGAGTAGTGTGGCAAACTCGTAATGATGATTCAAGTATTATCTCCTTCCCTTGTATCAATTCATTTTTTTTTTTTATTATGTCAAATCCAGTATTTTTCTTGAAGACATGTTTCAGCTTTTTAAATATTCTTTTTCCATTAGCACTCAAATTTAATTTCGATATATATGCTTGTATGTTTTTTGAACGATGGCTAAACATTCACTGAGATATAGATTCGGGCACTGCAATTTGTTTATAGCGTCTGGAAGTACCTAAAGATATTTCGCTATAAAATTTAAATCATTCCGAATTTTCGCACTGCGAAATGCTTTTTTTGCCTTTGTGATACATGCTGCGTCAGAATCACGAAATGTGTCCACAACGCCTTTTATTTCCTCGAAATACTTGTTATAGTATGTCGCAGCCTCAATCCACGTTCCCCAACGAATAATCGTTGGATTTGGAGGTAAGGGTATTCCATTAACCATTTCTTTAAATGTTTTTATTCTTTTTGGCGATTTTCGAAAAACTTTTTTTACATTTGATATTAATCACTTCACTTCTGGAAAAAGAACGCGAACTTGATCGGCAACTCTGTTAAGACCATGAGTCAAACATGTAACATGGAGAAGGTTTGGGTAATTTTTTTTTCAATGTTCTACCCGCTTTTTGCATGTACCCTACACCATCAGTTAATAATAACAACACTTTCTCATATTTATTGTGGTCGGGACCCCACAAATTATCCAGTGCATTTTTGACGGTATCCGTTATACTTATATTGTTAGTTTGTTCCAATTTTTTGCTTGACAATACATGTGGAGTTCCGACTGCATCTTCAAGCAATGCACCGACTATCACATTAGTAATTTGACTACCCCTGGCATCTGTTGTTTCATCAACACTCAAATAAATAAAAGCATTTTCTAACTCCTTTTTAATTTTTTGCATTTGTTCGTCGTATATTTGGTTTACGTAATTCTGTCTCAACAAACATTCCGAAGGGACCTCCACAGTTTTTTCGAACTTTCCAGAGACGCAGTTATTGATAAAAATTTTGCATATGGGATTTTCTAACTGAGACCATGGTATATTACAGCTTACCATAAATTTGGTCAATTCCATCCTAAAATCTTTTTTGACGGATGTATGCTTTTCCGAGTTGAAATGTCGTTCCATAAAAGCTTTTCTCTGGGGGGAAACTAACATTGCACTTAGTGCAATATAATTTTGTATCGCGAGCCTGTAATTGAGGATAATCCTTTGTCCACAACTCACCAAATTCATCGCACGTTTTTTTCCTTCGCGGCATTTTAAAAGCACTCTGCAATAAATATATTACACACAGTTATCAGTACGGATAATTGATAATGTATTTACTAACAAATGACAATGTCAAATAGGAAAAATTATTAAAGAGTTTGCATTGCGACTGCATAGTTAATCTATTTAAGTTGTATTGGTACTCAATTCAAGTATGGAGGTTGGGTATTAGAAATACCTAATGTGTGATACATTTTAAACTCGTAGGAGTAGGCATAGATGTTCCTCAAAATGAGTTTCGCGTCTGTTATTGCTTGTTTTTCATAATCTTTCTGTACTGTCAAATCGTTTTTGTACCCGCGGTAACGACGTATGCTTAGAATGTATGTAACCTGTTTGCATCCTGTATTTAACTGTGAAATGCTTATTGTAAAAAACCTAGGTTCCCTTGTTGGTGTGCAATAAATAATGATTGTATTGTCAGGACAGTCGCAACTAGTTTGCCAAGATGGGTGCAACCTCTACAAATGTTTCCATGCATACCTACCTATTGGTAAAAATAAAAAATAGATCGATTTAACGAGGCTTTATTTCAACTCTTCTTTAAGTTGTGGCATTATTCAAAATTACAAGAAACACATTTTTTTCCAGATCGCAAGATATATCCGTAATAGTGTTATTTGTGTCGTCAAGACGGGCTGTCGCAATGTAATATTTCTTTGATATTTTATGTTCAGGTACAATTTTAGCTCAAACATCACATAGGCTTCCGGCCCTTTTCACTTCAAGATATCCAACTGCATTTTCTACGTATGATTCCCGCGAATACCTTAAAATAAGTGAAGGTTAGAATAACGAATTGTTATAAAATCAAAGCAGATCTCAATATAATTACAATATACAGAGCATTTGTCAAATAACTACAATGGGGCATTCTTTGTTATAAATACTACATAAACATAAATAAATAAAGTGCCTTGGTTGGTAATAAACAATAGAATGCTTTCAGACACTTGCATTGTATTTACATCAACGCTTTGACGCCTCTTATTTCAGCGATGTTGTGTTTGTCACTATACTTCATGAATTCCCTAAGCATAAATGTGTCAACTTTTGGTAGATTGGAAGAATCCGCTTTAACAGAAAGAATATTATCCATAGTCGTGGTTTCAAAATCCAATAGTCTTCGTAAAAGCTATCAAGGTCAAATCCGAGGTCCAAAACGAAGGTAGTCATCGAAGCAGGCAATCAAAAATCCGGTGGTGCGCAAACAATGGTCAAATTTAAAGAAAATCCCATTGTATTACGAAAACTTTAAAAATAACGGTTATAACGAGTTGACAAGGTCAATCTGACATTTAGCATAGATTATTTTTTTCTAATTTTTATGTATTAATGGAGGGACTAAGGAAAGCGTCCAGCTGACCGTCCCAGGCCCGAACAGGGACAGTAAAAATACTTTTATTTTTTATAATTATATTAAGCTACGGAAAAATCTGTAATTTTTTTCCAGGAATGAGGGAGGTTATTCCTATTAATTAAAAAAAATCAAGCGATTTAAAATTTTCCATCCATTCCCCATTCGATCGTCTAAATTTAAGCCGCCATTCGGAAATGTTACTAGTGCGAGGAAAGACCGTAACTTATCGACAAACTTGACCGCGTGTCCGTTCTGAGGTTATCTGTGGCCAAATGTCAATTCGCGGGTCGTTTGACGTAACGAATTCGTGTGAAGGTGAAATAGGACGCGATATGGCCAAGGAAGTGAAATAGAGGGCGAATGATAGTATTTGTTTTATTCACGTTTGAGTTGCGTGAGCGACTGTCGAATTTGCGTGCGTTGGGGGTGGTACAATTGGGATGTTGACAATTGGAATTTAAACGGATTATATCGTGTACTAATTTTCAAACGGTGTACAAATATGTTATCTGCTCAAAAGTAGTTTAGTGTTAAGTGGAGGTTAGTGGAGTCTTTGTTTTTAAAATAGGTAATATAATTATTAACGAGGTAGTCTGGGAGTTTTCTTTGCGGCGTTTTGTTTCTCCTCGGTAAGCCTCATTTCATGAAACGCTGCTGGTAGTTTATTTTGAAAATAATTAAGCCCTTTAGGCACATGTGTAACTGTCTATACACATTAGTCCTATCTGACATGTATGTACACCTTTATTTGTTTTCTCAAACTTAGACAGAGGAAAATATATATTTTCTCAGTCAACCCCAAGGGAAGCAAGCTGCAAAGCTTCCGAAATGAGATAATATACGCGATATAATCAGTTTAAATTGTTTTATATAAATATGTCTTTACATGAAAAATAAATACAATCGTTTATTTCAGGTATATAAAATACTAGCTTCTGCCCGCGACTTCGTCCGCCTTAAATTCGTTTATCGCGGATAAGGGCATTTTTCCGGGATAAAAAGTAGCCTATGTCCTTCCCCGGGACTCAAACTATCTCCATACCAAATTTCATCCAAATCGGTTCAGCGGTTTAAGCGTGAAGAGGTAACAGACAGACAGACAGACAGACAGACACACTTTCGCATTTATAATATTAGTATGGAGTATGGATAACAATAAAAAGAACTGAACAGCTGTGACGTGTTACGCAAGTTCGAGGTTTCAGGTACAAATATTGGGTGTCCGCCTATTAGAGCCTCGTGACTCCCTGAGGGATCGCGACCCTCAGGTTGAAAAACACTGTATTTATGTAAACTGATTGTCTATGACAAAGTCTAACTGTTTTATTACGAAGTAAAGAAAAACGATAAATACTAAACTGAGCCAAGTCTAAGCGAATGCTTACCGTTTTATAAAAGCGGAAGTGTGTGTATTATTTTGTCATTCAATACGATAACGGGCCACAGATCGACCTGATATTAGTCGGATCTGGAGGGCTACTCTGAAATTCGATATTCGATGTTTGTATCGCGCCATCCCTCTCGCTCTCATGTTAAACTGTATTTGAGTGAGCGAGATGGCGCGATACGAACCTTAAATATCTAATTTCAGAGTAGCCCCTCAGACTCTGACATCTACACTATTATAAAGTAAGTATTAAAAATGAAATGTCTGTACTTTGAAGATATTTTCAAAAAAGTTATTGTAATGGACTATTTGAAGGTCAGTGAATAGAAAAACATTTCTTTTGGATTTTATGTATGTTTGTATATTCGTATGTGTCGTTGTGGCTTCATCACGCCGAATAGACTGAACAGATGTCATCTATTTATGGTAGATTGGTAGCTGGGTATCCACAGATGGTTATAGGATAATTTTTATCCGACTACGCTGTCGAAAAAAAGAGTGGCATGACTTGTTCTCCTCTGCGAAGGAAGTTGCGGGCGCCTTCTATTAAATAACTATTTCTGGCACGTGGGTGAAGACACCAAAAAACCTAAGTACACAAATATACCTTTCCTCAACATGGCGCCCATTTTTAGTAAGCTCGGCAGATTAGGAGTCTTGATTGGTCGACAAAGGACTACGCAATACGCACAGACGAAATGAATGCTAACGTGTAACTAAACTACGCATTACTTGCGACCTATTACATCGGTGTCTGACACACAAAAGACTGAAATGAAGATACTATCTGTGTTGTCATTTACATGTATAAACATGTACATAGCGCATGTTAAAATTATTCTTTACGTCACGTCACGTGTCGTCAAAATTCTTCGTTCTTACTGTACAAAGGGAGGTGTATTTTGACTCGTCGAGTATTTTTTTTAAAGATTTATTCTTATATTTAATGTAATTAAATTACCTAAGTATTAAAATGTCTTCAAGTGGCATGGTACAGGTGTCAATGTTTAGTTCAGCCATGAACGTAAATAACCGACCATAATAGCCACTACAATATTTATTATTATCTAAGTAACTATTTTTAAATGAACAAAAATACTTTGCCAGTTTTTGTTTACCATTTATCATACTGTTTTAGATTTAAATGTCTCGTGTTATTTTCTTTTGGTGTGCAATAAAGAGTATATTGTATTGTACTTCGTAAGTAGTTTCTGTGAATGGAGTAATATTTAATATGTCGACGTTAACGTACTTAAATATGGAAAACTCGCTGTAGATAGAATAGCAATGAGGAACGTGAGGGCTGAGAAGTGAGAGTTACTCTTAGTTTGTCCAATCAGCAAAGAAGAAAATTACTAGAAGCTAGAAGAAAATTTAGAAGGATAAAACCTCAATATTATCAAAAAACGACATCCCAGAACATAAAGGAAGCTAAAGGATAACGAAACAGCAACCGTTATTTTCTGGCATTAAGGAGTAATCTATACTATTATGAAGTTGTAAAAATTTAATGTATGTACATTGAAGATATTTAAAATATAAACTATTTAAAATCGACTCCGAAAAAACACAAACAAATTAAAAAAAATAACTGCATAATTTTGTTTCTTAATTTGACTTACAATTAACCGTTTTCTACTCAATCTATCCAGTATATACAATTCCTTCTTTTTTGGGAGTCTGTTATAAATGATTGTAACGGACTATTTGGAGGTAACAGGATCGAAATATATATATATATATATATATATTTTTTTTTTTTCGAAAATATATATATATATTGTTATGTTTGTATGTGAGGTTGTGGCTTCATCACTTCATCACGCCAAATCGGCTAAACGGATTTCAACTTCTATCGGAACACGGGTTTACACACATCCACAGATGGTTATAGAGAAGTAAAAAATAAAGTCATGACTTTTATCCTTTCCGCGAACGAAGTTGCGGTCACCTTCTAGTCAATAATAAGTCCTTCGAGATGACTACCCAAATACAAGCATGTATTAGAGATGTATAATTTCCATTAAGTGATCTAAATGATAGTATATGCGTTTTTGCAATTAAGTAACATGAGTCGACCACGCCAGGTTCATGATTTCTGGTCAAGGTTCGGATAATGTTATCACCGAATATTTAGGCGCCGAGTTTATATGAGTTATAGATAACACAAGCTTTCGGCAACAGACTGATTGGCACGATGACGGTGACTTTTATTTGTGGAGAAAACAAACGAAACGAGCAGCCATGATGCATTGACATCTAAGGCGGGCTTCAGGGTTCAAAAATATCCGGTATTTAATATAAATATAAAAATATCGGATTTTTATGCTATATATCAAATTTGATATATATGTGTCACATAAACATAATAAATTATTTAAACTAAAACTCTTTCATAACTAAATTTTGTTGACACGACCGACGCCATTAATGCTGGCAGAAGTTTCACCATTTATTAATGGATTAGAACTTACTATTAGGGAGTATGTTTTAACTCTACTCCAACGCCATCTACATTTGGGAAGTAGAAATACAGTAACCAACGTCAAAAATTACTTAATAATATAAAAAAATTAAACCAGTTTTATATTGATATATATCATAAAAAACATTTGAGATATATCGGATATATATCATGATATATATCCATTGATATACAGGATGTCCCAAGAAGTAGTGATATACTGAAACTGGGAGGTAGAGGACCTAGAGGGCTATCTAAATTACCCCCATGTATGTTCCGCGATTTTTCGTATTTTCGGAGTTATGACTTTTTTTTTCATTTTTCACCTATCGCCGAGTACGTTGAGATTTTTATTTATGGTGACGTGAATTATTGCGGTAGATGCTTGATTTTTTTTGTGTGCTAAGCTGATAGATAGGCGAATTCAGTATGGTAACATTTACTATCGTTAGATCTTTGAATGGAATAAAAAAAAATTAAATGCCAAAAATGATAAAATTACCCAATATGTTCACAACTTCAAGAGGCTTTAAAAAGATAAAATCACATAAAAATAAATACCGGTTGGCTTTTAAAAACTTGCTCTATCTATCAGGTAGCTACCCTGAAAATTTCATTTTATTATTCATAAGGCTTCAACCAAAAAATTGAAATCTAAATGTGGTAAGTACAAAATTTTAATTTACATGACGATTAATACAAACAAAGTAAAACCAATTACAAGGTGTTTAATTACAAGAAATTTTCAAAATTCCGATAAAGTTGTCTTTTAAACGTCTGAATGCACTTCTATTATTTTTAATGGTTTCTTCTGCTACTCTCAATGGGGTTTAGGTCGGGGGACCGTGGAGGCCAGGCTATAAGGCAGGCGTCACCCCGGCCGCAACGACCAATCCATCTTTCAGGGTATCTTTGATTGAAATAGTTTCTTACGTCCAAGGCAAAATGGCATGGTGCACCATCACACTGCAGTACTATGCTTCTGCGTGTTTCCAAGTGCACATCTTCTAACAGCAGGGGCAGATCGACGCGTAGAAATTTTAAAAAGTGATTGCCGCCCAAGCGGTCTGGCAGCTGAAAGGGCCCGATTAGCTGACCGTTAAGTATGCTAGACCAAAGGTTAACACTAAAGTGTTCTTGGAATGTCGATTCCCTTGTTAAATTTGGATTTTCAATTGCCCATGAGTGAGAATTGTGCATATTAAAAATCCCATTGCGTCTAAAGTGGGATTCATCCGTCCACAAGATTTGGTTAAAAAAGTTTTCGTTTTCAGCTTGTCTCCTCAGCATTTCCTGACAGAATTCAATTCGCCGATTGTAATCTTCCGGTTTCAACTGTTGCACTTTTCTAATGTGAAACGGATTATATACTACGCTCTGTAGTGTACGGTGTACCTGAGATTTAGAAAGTCCGGTACGACGTTCCATAACTCTCACACTGGTCGACGGGTC
Organism: Hedya salicella; assembly: GCA_905404275.2. Classification (NCBI taxonomy): domain Eukaryota; kingdom Metazoa; phylum Arthropoda; class Insecta; order Lepidoptera; family Tortricidae; genus Hedya; species Hedya salicella. Next base: position 8,136,918 of record FR990099.1, read on the forward strand.
TCTTTCTACTTCTTAAACCACTGCATCTACTACATCAGGATCCGGCATAGTGGCCATACGGCCTGATCTAGTACCCGGTATGTAACCTTCCAAATACGCATTATGTACTCTTAAGATCATGCGATAGTCAGGAAACGTTTCAGGTTGAGGCCCGCCTCTTCGTTCCACATGTTCCCGGTACAGCCTTGAAGCTTCCGCCGCATTCCCCCTAGCATAACCGTAATAGTAATGCATTTCTGCGTAGTCACGTGAAGTAAACATGATCACTTATACGCACTCAAGTCCAGTTAAATAATGCCAAGTCGTCGATTCCAGGTAATAACACTAATCCAAATCGTAATGCAAGTCAAAGTCCATATGAATAGCCAAAATGATTAGAGAAACGAACAATTAGCAGTATTAAAACACAATTTTTAAATTATTGAATAGTACCCACGATGACCAAACAATGTGAAAATTTTCTCATGCGTCAACCGTTTTTTGTTTTTTGTTCTTTTTCTATTGATGGCCAGTGAGTGATTTAAAACGAAATTTATTTAGAAAGTTAATAAATTTTGCACTTGCCACATTTAGGTTTCAATTTTTTGATTGAAGTATTATGAATAATAAAATGAAATTTTCAGGGTAGCTACCTGATAGATAGAGCAAGTTTTTAAAAGCCAAACGGTCATTATTTTTAATGTGATTTTATCTTTTTAAAGCCCCTTGAAGTTGTGAACATATTGGGTAATTTTATCATTCTTGGCATTTAATTTTTTTTTATTCCAAAGATCTAACGATAGTAAATGTTACCATACTGAATTGGCCTATCTATCAGCTTAGCACACAAAAAAAATCAAGCATCTACCGCAATAATTCACGTCACCATAAATAAAAATCTCATCGTACTCGGCGATAGGTGAAGAATTAAAAAAAGTCATAACTCCGAAAATACGAAAAATCGCGGAACATACATATGGGTGATTTAGATAGCCCTCTAGGTCCTCTACGTCCCAGCTTCAGTATATCACTACTTCTTAGGACACCCTGTATATCCTCGAAGAGTTAAGACTTAACATAGTTAATCTGACAGTTCTGGTATGAATCTGACAGGTGTTAAAATCGAACTCGGAGTTAAATTAGTTAACTCTGGACTACGCAAGTTAAAACTCATCATCATATTAGCCTTGAGATTTGAGACATCCACTATTTAACGGACAAAAATGCATGGCCCAAAACAAATGCCAAATAATTTACTTAGCGGGACACGGTTCTTATAAAATGACATATCAAATTAACGTACTTACGCAAGTTGTTTAAAAAATCATTTTTTTTTTCTATTATATTTTTACTTTATAAGTTTTTATACGTGTCCTTGGAGAACTACGCATTGAGTTTATATATATATACCTACTTAAAAACATATATTTAAAGATAGGCTAAGTACTAATATTGTAATAGATAAGAGTTATTTTGAAAAAAACCTGACTGTTGAGTTGTTTCGGCTTTCTACTCAACAGTGGTCTCCTCTTGGGTAATGCCGTAGAGTCAGACTTGCAGAATAAAGACAATAATTTCACAGACCAAAAATAGAAAAATCAGTAATAGCCACATTTATTAGATAACAGTTATTTTAACTGCGGCGATACGTTTGGCTCCGTGGTTTGTACAACGGCCTACGAAGCTGGCGGTCCCGGGTTCGAATCCCGGCCGGGCAAGTGTTTGTGTGATGAGCACGAATGTTTGTTCTTGGGTCTTGGATGTTTTCTACACATTGAAGTATTATAATTTATCTATATAGTATGTATATCGTCGCCTAGTACCCATAGTACAAGCTTGCTTAGTTTGAGACTGGGTCGATTTGTGTAAGATTGTCAATGATATTTATTGATTACTAGAAGGGCATCTTCTAGTAATAAATAAATATCATACACGGGTAGCTAGGTATCTCCAGATAGTTATAGGATACTTTTTACCCGACTACGCTGAAGAAAAAAAAGAGGGGTTATGAGTTTTTCTCCTCGGCGAACGAAGTTACGAGCTAGTCGTTTCATAAATGTCGAAAGTTTTAAGATAAAATCAATAAATTATATCTGCCGGAAAAAAATATTTGTCAGGAGAGTCTCGTACAATTACAATCAAATATCCCATCGCGGCGTTTGACGCAGGCGCCAATCTAGATGACCTACAAGTGCAAGATAATTGAGCACATGTTCTTCTTTAGATACACACTTGCTTATATAACTATCTATAGCATTTTATTACCGCAAGGACCAAGACTCTTCACATGGTAATGATGAGACGTTCCGTCGAGCAAATTGCATAGATAGAGAGACAATATAATTATATCTCCATGTAAAGTGTGCCCAGGTGTACAAACACTGCTGCATTAATATCGTTATTAACAATAATGTAATTATGTAGATTATAAGTATATGTTAATTGTAAAAGTGCCCTTGACTACTTGCCGCATAAAGTTTTAAATTTTGCATAGGTATGGTCCCAAGACTACGAGTACACAATAAATAATAGGAAATATTGAAATAAACAATTTAACGGATTATATCGCGTATATTATCTCATTTTAGTTCCCGACGTTTCAGAAGCTTTCCAGCTTTCCATGGTCACGGGTGGACTGAGAAAAGATGTATTTTCCTCTGTCAAAGTTACAATTTGTGCAAACTACCCATTTTTTGAAAAAACACAAATAAAGGTAATACATACATGCCAGATGGGCCTAAGCTGTAAAGACAGTTACACATGTGCCAGAAGGGCTTAGTTATTTTATTCTAATAATTTACCAAGCAGCATTTCACAAATGAGGCGTACTGAGGAGAAAAGAAACGCTGCAAAGAAAAACTCCCAGGCTACCTCATTACTAATTATAATATTTAAAAAAAGAGACTATTAAACTACTTTTAAACAGATAAGATATTTTACACCGTTCGGAAATTAAGGTTTTGCAGTCCTGTGTCTCGCTTGTTCCTTGATGAGATGTATTACAGGATCCCAAGCTGGTGGTAGTGACAATCCATCTTCTCTATTGAAATTAGGATGCTTTTTAATCTCAATAGGCTCGCGTAGTATCCTGGGTAAATATCTTTTTTCTTTGGCAAGGATAGAAGGTTTATCAAACTTAACTGAGTGGTTTGGTTTGTCAATGACATGTTCACAGACTGCAGACCTATTACACCGACGGTGCTTGACATCTGCTATGTGCTCCTTCACCCGGGTTGATACACTGCGTTTCGTTTGACCAATGTATGAAAGACCACACTCGCAGTCCAGCTTATAAATGCCTGCACTCTGCAAAGGGGTGCTACTCTCCACGGGTCTAAGGTATTGAGACACCTTCTTCAACGGCTTGAAATATGTTTTTATAGAAGCACGCTTCAAGATGTTTCCGATCTTGTCTGTGACCTCTTTCACATATGGTATTACGGCAGGTTTACGCTCGACTGTTGGTTTCTTCATACTGGGATTCTGCTTGGAACGTGGTATTTGGAGCTCGTTGGCTCGAAGCGCATCATCATCTTTGTTTCAGAGAGCCAGGGGTATCTGCGACAGTCAACATCTGACTGCTGAGTTGCAGAATGTCAAACGTGCGTAAATGCTGCTTGGTAAATTATTAGAATAAAATAACTAAGCCCTTCTGGCACATGTGTAACTGTCTTTACAGCTTAGGCCCATCTGGCATGTATGTACACCTTTATTTGTGTTTTTTCAAAAAATGGGTAGTTTGCATAAATTGTAACTTTGACAGAGGAAAATACATCTTTTCTCAGTCCACCCGTGACCATGGAAAACTGGAAAGCTTCCGAAACGTCGGGAACTAAAATGAGATAATATACGCGATATAATCCGTTAAATTGTTTTATTTCAATGAGTAATAATCGCGGAAACAGAAGAAAATTTTAATAGGAAATATACATGAATTTTATTTTTTGCTTTATTAAAAGCTCATTCATGTAACAAACAGTAGGCAAAAAGAATTTTTCGAATAACTATAAAAATAACTAAGATATAGGCCATCAAACATTTCATTCTATCTCTTTCTAGCAAAACAGAATTTAATATGGAGTTTATATGACCGGAGTGCACCATGACGTAACAGTGCACGTCGGACCTCTCTGTCTAATTAGTAGTTTAAAATGCCTATATCTTGCGTATTTCTTGGCCGATTTAAATTTTAATTTCACATTTTGAAATCGTTTTTACGGTATTTTGATATTTAGTTACGAAAAGCGATAATAAAAATCATGCATGTTCCTTCTTGTAAAAGTAGTTGATAGATTCGGCGTTACTTTGCGAAACGGGCGGTCCCTAGAAGTCTTCTGGGGTCTTGTAGGATTCGGTAGGCCAAAAAGCGATGGATGGATTGTGTGAAAGAGGACTCGAGGAAGAAAGGAGTGAGCGCTTAAGTGATGAATAATAGAGATGAATGAAAGAAGAAAACATGTTGTGCCGAACCTACATAAGGGGACAAAGGCAGGGAGATGATGATGATGATTAACTTTTAAATGTCCATGGCTCCGCTTTCATCGAGGCAGAAGAACACGGGTTCTTGGTCTTGCTCTTGCTCTAAGTGTAAATCATCAAGTTTAAAAATTAAAAATCTAAGTAAATACTTGAGATGGGCATGGACATTGGGCGTTCATGTGTCAGACTGAACTTCTTTTTTTTCACATGTATAGATGTTCAGGGTGGAGAATGTTTAGGTATGAACACGAAAAGAAGCGTTTCGAAGAACAGAGGGGCTACTCCGAAATTCGAAGTTCGTATGGCACCAATACAGTTTAACATGAGAGCGAGAAGTGGCGAGAAGGATATGGCATGTTAAGAACTTCGAATTTCGAGATTCGGAGTAACTCCTTAGCTCCAGATTCTCTCTATCGTGACATTGTAATGTTAATGTCACTTGGTCACTTACGCTGAATATCGTTATGGGGGTTCATATTAGCACTACGTAAATTATATACACGTGGAGAACGTTTTTAGACTTTTAAAATTGTATAAGAGTTAAATAAATAAGGAGCTGCCCAAGAGACTATGAACGTCTACCCGCCGATATTCGAGATTAACTATCGGACCTTGTATCCAAGCTTCGATTGAGTAACCTTTCATTGGAAACTCCGCTGTACTCGGTTAAAGATTTTTTTACATAAAAAAATAAATAAATAATCAGGGACCATCTTACACAAATCGACCTAGTCCCAAACTAAGCAAAGCTTGTACTATGGGCATTAGGCGACGATATTCATAATACATAACTGATGCATGATTTCTTATTTAGGATTTAATAGTTTAATGACGATCCGTCTGACACTGTGTATATTATTTGCATTTTAAAGTTGACATAGTTATTTCCATTGTATATTTTTTTATATGACGACCATGTCGTAAGTACTTGTAACTACTGTTTCTCATAAAATAAATGAATATTAATATGAATCATTGTATAGTTGACTACAAAAGAGATATATCTACTTTTTCACCTGAGCCATGCACGTCGCTCCTGCTTGTTTAATTAGATTTAATGATAAAGTCGTAATAAATTCAGTGCCACTCTGTCTACGCGTATAATTTGGAATCAGCCCTACAAAGAATTAGAATCATTTTGGTCGTTCGAGCCGGAAACATCTAATTTTTTACGTATTTCTAGGCGCTATGATGTACCGAATTATATTCCACAGGTTTCATAATTCAAAACGTTCGATAGCGAACTTTCTATACGATAAAGAGAGAGGACAATAGGGATGATGACTAAATTTTGACGACACGTTTGGCTGACTAGGTTGCACAACGGCCTACGAAGCGATACCGGTCCCGGGTTCGAATCCTTGCCAGGGCAAGTGTTTGTGTGATGAGCACGAATACTTGTTCCTGGATTTTGGATATTTTCTATGTATTTAAGTATTATAATTTATCTATATATTATGCATATCGCCGCCTAGTACCCATAGTACAAGATTATTTGCTTAGTTCAGGACTAGGTCGATTTGTGTAAGATTGTCCCTAATATTTATTTATTATTTATTATAATTTTAATAATTAGTCCGTCATGTAGATTAATAAAAAAAAATGGAGACGTAAAATACGTCTTCTCTTCTTACATAATCCAAAATAAAGGCGATACATTGATTTTCAAATACCGCTTGACGTCACTCCTAGGTACAAATCGGACGTACGAATGACGTCACGAGCCCCCGCTCCAAAACTTATAACTAATATAAAATAATAATATAATACTTTATTATTTAAATAGAAAAACAAAAAACACGTGTCCAATAATTTTTTTTAGTATCTAACAGCGGACTAATTAGAATCTTGATTTTCGTACCCCGTTGTCATGTTCATTATACGAATAGCATAGGTAATTTATAAAAGTGTAAACGTTTTGCATAAATTATCTAACGATTGACCCCAGTATCGCCTGATGGTAACTGGCGAACGTATATCCTCCTGTACGTAGTTTTGTTTTAGGTATATCACTCCATGATAAAATATACACGGTGACTTCTAAGACGGGATACAAAATGTTACTTTCCGAGGCTACTCACAATCACGATCAACTTTTAGTATGAGACTAACATCGAAATTATTAAAAAAGATTTGTACCTACGCTACCCGACTACGGTTAGCTTCAAGTTTTGTATGGAGAAGTCGTTTTTTTTTACGATTTCAAAGTTGGTTTCATACTAAAAGATGGTAGTCATTGTGAGTCGCCTCGGAAATAGATATATATATATATATATAAATTGTTTGACAAGGAGGTAAAATAAGCCATTGTGACGACACGAAGTGGTGAGCGAGGACAAATATGTCTGAGTGTCATAATGGCTTTTAGCAACGTCACTTCGACTGCGAGAAAATAAAAAAGACAACATTAAATTTGTACATTTCATGAAAAATTAACAGTACTGTTTGAGCAATTCCATCAGAAATTTTGGCCAATCTGATCAGGTTAGTTTGTTTGTTTTTAATTATTCGTAAGCAGTATTGTAGCTGGCCGCAAGTTTTTTCTTCAGTTTCATAGAAATTTGTATGGGATTATAAGGCTTTCTTTTAAACCCTATGGGCTAAGATGTACTAATTTAGCCTCGCTTCGCGAAGCTAATATGACGTACTTTTTGAGCAGGAGAAGTATAAATAACATTTTTGCTTCACGTGTCAGAAGTCACCTTGCATAATATAAAGCATTTTTCAGATCAAACATGAATACAATTTCCATTAATCAGCATTTTTCCTGTTTCTTTCCATACATCTAGTCGAACATGGTCCATGATCCCAGATTTGGTATTCTTGAGCGTCTGCTATCAATAGTTTTCAGCATCGTTTGAAAGTTGGTTACTACAGAAGTATGTATATAAGTCAGAAAAACTCAAATTAGCACATTATGACATTGATGACCATGCTGACGTTCGAACTTGCGACTAGATAATGAAATCCGACTTAATTACCGAAAAACCCGGTTGATTTGCGGATTGCTCACAGAAATCAACGGGTTTTAATATTCCATACGCTATGATAATCCACAGCGACTAGGATATCGGGTAAAATAATTGAATTATTTATGTTTGTTGCTTGGATTTTAAATTAACACACATACGTCCACTATATCATATTATATAGTTTTTTTTTTAGAGTAATTTTATGGATAAAACTTGCTCAGTTCTAGTTACATGCTGTGTTTACTATATCCAAAAGTCAATGTAATCAGTTGACATGAACATAATGTATGTAAATCGTTGAAATCCTCGTACATATAGTTAGTAACTAGTGACGTTTAATTTATTCACGATTCAATGCAAATAATGTTCTTTTTGGCGTCAATTGTAAGGAGTTTCAGCTAGGTAATATTAAACGAGTGTCTTAAGGAAACACATAAAAACAGAAAAAAAATCATATAAAATTAAAAATATACTCACTTTCTGTATAATCCGGTTTATTCAAAATTCGCCGTAATAAGTAACCAAAAACAATAATTCCTAGGAAGAACTCAATCGTTAACATCTAAAATCCGAACAGCACATCACAACACTATCACATCGCAAAAAGAGAAAATAATTAAAAAAAAACAACGCGTTCCCGCCAACAACTGACATGCGACTGTTCCCGCGCGCCAATAGGGCAACATACAATCAAATTTAGAATAGGAATTCAATTCAAAACAGCGCTGAAGAACCTTACAAGGTAAAGAAGCTATTGACATTGAACATTGTAGTTGTAATTACGTATCTTTACAATTTATCCCGTTAATAAGAGGCGGTCTACATGCTTGATTCACGGGACAATCACTGAATGCTACCAATAATCACGTGGAGCATTACTTTGAGATAAGACCGCATGTTTCTTGAGCTTGTATAGTAAACGCTTTGCAGCGCTTTACGCTGGATGTCATCGTTTTATTATCGTATGATCCCATTGAACTTGATAGTCGAACATGATACGGTAACGGCGACCTTCCACTTAAAGAATCGCACAGCGCAGCCTTAGTATTCAGTTAGAGATACGCCGAAGATTAAATAGCTCTTTTAACTTCTATATTCTATACCTATAAAACACAGCCTAAACCGTTGAGATAGGAACATGAATTTTTAACACATAAATATACTATGTAGAGCAGTGTTAGTGTACAGTCACCAGCATTAATATCTGACACTAGAAAGTGCGCATAAATATCTGACACGACTCTATTTCTAGGGCCGTGAGGACGTGTCAGATATTTTCGCCCGCTTTGTTATGGCAGATATTGATGCTGGCACTAAAGTAAAAAGCATTTTTTGACATTCTAATCGCACCTATTAGTTTTATTGTTCTGATGTAGTCCTTTCCGTTACGGTAAATGTGGCAGAGGTTGTTTTTGGTTTGACTGTTTATTAGTTGGGCCTGCTATAACGCAACAACGGATCGATTTGATTTTTGCGTCGAGATGGAACACGATTCGAAGAGTTCTATTAAACATAACCTTTTCAATTTCCTTATTCTCTTTTTATTTGAAAAAATGTAGGAAAACGCCTTACATTAGCTGAAGTTTTGTATATTTTTAATAACATAACTATAACTGTTTCGTCAGGAGTTTACTGATATTTTAATATAAGATAATTTATATGTTAATATTTTCTTCTGTTTCCGCGATTATTACTCATTGAAATAAAACAATTTAAGGTGAGTCCACCCGTGACCATCGAAAGCTGGAAAGCTTCCGAAACGTCGGGAACTAAAATGAGATAATATACGCGATATAATCCGTTAAATTGTTTTATTTCAATAATTTATATGTTGTTTTCAATCGTAGGTATATCGTAATATGAATCATTTTTATCCGTTCTATAGCTTCATCTATTTTTGAATCATAATATGGTATGATTCTTATCAATTTTGATAATAGTGAATCACTAATTGATGATTTGCAGGACGATATAAAAATATCAGAGTCAGCTTATTTTACTCAAGTATCTCCATTTTTCCGTCGTAACCTATATTTATTACTACGCTAGAAGTTTTCTCAATTATTTTGTACAGCTTGTACTTTTACAATTTTAGTATCTCATCAATCCATTTTTTCGAATACGTCTAAAACCCGGTAAATCATAGCAGTGGTCGTCATGTACACATAACTATTATTAGAGAATAGGGATTTGTAACAGATAATAAATATGTGTTTTTCTACTCGTGAACTAATCTGTGAATAAGAACTCCGCAAATCATACTTAAAAGGTATACTTTTTAGATTGGACCATCACTCTATACTCTATGGTTTATATTATATGTCACTGACCTATAATACCTATATTATACAACTCCGCACAGACTTATAACGAGTTTCAAAAAAAGAACGCAGTATTTTTGCACTTTTTTGTTTAGATATGTTTCATTTACATTTATGGATTTAGCTATGTTTTATTTATTTATGTTTATGGGTTACTCGTAGAAAAAGTATTGCAAACAATAGTTATATATTTGGCTATTTAAGTGTCGTACCTTAACTAGGCCACTCAGCAAGCTTCGTGACCTAAGCGCGGTACTCGACTAAAAAAGCATACATTACATAACGATTGCATAAAATACTACATCAAAACAGTAGCTTATGTAGCTGGTATACATTTTGTATTTATTATTTATATTTATTTATTATTTATTTATTTATTTCAATAATATGAGTATGCTTACAGCACATAGCCAAAACACATACACATTAAATTATACAAAAAAATAAATTCAATTTATGAAATAGTTACTATAATGAAATTACAAATATAACGTATTATAAATAGTACTCGTATATATAAGTAATTATGAATGCATTATTTGTTTGTGTGTCCTAACGCACTAAGTAGCTATATAACTGAATGATTTTACCCACTGCACCATTTTCATGTATATTAGTTTGGCCCTATGGCTGACTGGTAGAGAATACCTTGAATGAACATTTGTATGTTCAAGAAAGCAAGAAAGTTTAAACGTAGTAGTAGATGACGAAACTATCGGCGGAATTCTTATTACGTATCTTTACTTGGAAAACAAACTGGCGACCAATTTTCTTACTTACATCGTTTTTTTTAAGCACACTACTATCTTTAGAACTTTAATAATTCAATAAACTACAAGACCGTGTTTTGGCGCAGTTTATAGGGCTATTACGTCTTATAGTAGGCTTATAACAGTCCAGTAGAAAGCAATTCAATTCAACATCTTGTAACTTGCACTTACAGGATAAAATGTTTCTATAAATATCCGGTAAACGCACTCAACAAGCGCAATTAGTCTTATAACGATCTGGCGAGTGCCATTACTGGAGTAATTGACCCTATTGTGGCCAGCGGGATGACATAACGAAAACGTTTGTGTTTACTTCATGCCGCGCGGTTTGTCTTAAAAATATAAGTAGGTAAAACATTGAACAGTTTAAGTATTAACCATATTTCCAAAATGTAGAAGAGAACTTAAGAGAAGTATACCCAGATACTTAGCTGGCAGTTTTTTTTAATTGATAATTTACTTGCCGCTAGAAAACCTATTTTCATGCCCCATATGATAAAGGAACGGTTGGAAGCATTCCAAATGTGGTGCTTGAGACGAATGGAAAGAGTAAGCTGGACGGAAAAAATAACGAAGGAGAAAGTGCTTAAAAAAGTAGAAAGAGTCATTGTTAGAAACCATTGAAAACAGAAGGGGAAAGAATGTTTGGACACTTGCTACGACACGACGATTACATAAAAACCATTATAGAAGGAAATATTGAGGGAAGCAGGAAGCGAGGAGGACCTAGGAGATGTTATACAGACCAAATCAAGGAGAAAGTAGACGGCGTCTCGTATCAGGACATCAAAACGAAAGCTGAAGATAGAAAAACATGGAAGCTGCTCCACCGACAAGAGCCTGGCTCTTAAGTTTCTGATGATGATATGAAATAAATATATAAATAATAAAAAGTTCGTTATTAGCCATTATATACCTAATTGTTTATTTATTTGATGCAAGAACATTATATTAACAACTAGAATGCGCCCGCAACTTCGTTTGCGGAAGAGACGAAGTCATCACCCTCTTTTTTACGACAGTGTATTCGAATAAAAAGTATCCTATAGCCACCTGGAGATACCCAGCTACCCGTGTACCAAAAATCGTTGAAATCCATTTAGCCGATTTAGCGTGATGAAGCCACAACGACACATACAAACATACAAAAAATAAAAAAAATAAAATCGTTAAAATAGTTTTTTTTTGTAAATCTCTTCAATGTACAGACACATCATTTTTTCTTACAAAGTTTCACCCCCTTTTTCGTCCCTAAAATAGGATAAAATTTGACATTAATTATAGCCTATGCAATATTCCGATATATAAGGTACATAACTGGAAAGTCTCATAAAAATTCGTCCAGTACTTTTTGAGATTAAGTGAGTTGAGATGATTTGAGACTACGTAGATAGGATAGGAGCACTAAACCTAGCTACCGAGTTTGGGATCTAGTTAAAATCGTCTCGACAAGTCTATGGATGTTCAAAGAAAAGTACAGTCGGTTATAAAAGCTTGTCACAAACGTTTCCACCGAAACTTGGTTCAAAATAGCGATCGCTGTGTGGTGGTGAGGGTCCTTAGCTCCTCAAAGATAATCTTTGCCCTGTCACGGGCGATATATTCGGGCGCTGGTGGTGCTGTGGGCTCTGGCTGACTGTCATTGCATGCTGACATGTAACTAACGTCTTATTATTGTTATTTTCACGGCCATATTTAATAATTAATTAAGATAACTTTTAAAAGACATAAATATATTAACCGTAGCGTCCCAATATTTATGAGAATATTATTTGTGTTATTAAGAACCTTGACTCTTTTACTAAGAATTTAGATATCCACAATTTTAATAGGTACTTTTAACTAAAACAAAATTGCCATTAGAAAGTTCGACGTTGGTAAAGTAGCCAAATCATTCATAGGCCAAATGTATATACATTTTTATAATACCAGGTGATGCTTTAAAATTAACTTTATGTCACACCTGGCCTTAATCTGAGTTTTACCGCACGCTACGCGAATGGTAAAACTCGCGTTATGGCCAGATGAAGACGTAAAATTGTGAACTCACCACGGGCAGTAAAAAGAAAGCCCTCTATCGCATATTTACAACCCTCGCCTTTGGCTCGGGTCACAAATACTTTCTTTGTTTTACTGCCCTTGGTAAGTAATGTACTATTTCCAGCTCTTAGTACTTAAAAAAGGCAAAGGCATAGTATGTGATAGAGGACTATTTAACAGACAAAAATGCATACCCCAAAACAGAAACTTTTGGGTCTTATAAGATGGCATATCAAACGTACGTAAGTTGTTTTAAAAAAACATATTTTGCTTATTTATATAAAATGCCGTAGAATCAGACTTGTAAAAGTGCCCTTACGGCCTACTTACACAGTAAAGATCATTATTTCATTAATAATTTGTGGCTGTAATAAATCGCTCCTCATGAATGTGTGTCTTACTCCTGCATGAAGGCTAAATGGACTGGACTCTATATGTTATGACTTTTAAAGACATGTATAGTCTGCATTTTAGGCAAATAACTTGTATGAATCTTGAAAAAAAGGGCCCGGGACTCAGTCGTGCACCGAGGATTCCGCTAAAAAAATAAAAATGTTTATTTAGGTTTTTTACTACTTACAATAATATATAGTACTAGGTTGGAGCCGTCCACTAAGCAGGATAATATGTTTTTATTTATAGAGAATCACAATGGTGTAACATTACAAACAATTCCTGGCGTTACATCGATTCTTAATTACTATTAGTTTAGGCTAATTTATTGCACATTGACATAGTCAGTGGTAATTCATCTCTAACACTCTCTTCCATTCACTCATCAGCTGCACCGTCCCAGCTTATTGGAAATATGATTGTGTTGGGAGAAAAAACTTTACCTAATGATCAGTTAAGTTTGCACCTGCCTTCTATAGCATGGCATACAAATGAAGTGCAAACATAGCGCAAGAGCGGGTTATTAAATAAATATTTTTGAAAAAAAGAAGCTAGATACCTACATTCTTACTTACATATAACTTTCCTGTAATATTTGTTTGTTAATTTTTATAATTCGAGATAATTTCAAAATTTTCATTAGGTAAACTTTGGAGGTACATTTATTGCTCATCACACACATATTTACCCTTACCGGGATTTGATCCCACGACCTTCAGTTTCGAAGGCAACGTTACTTCCGCTGAGCTAAACTGCTCGTCAAATTGCCGTAATCGCCACGCCTGGCAGACCGTGCACGGCGGCCGTTGGAGGCTGTCCATTATTAACGTGAGGTGTTTTGGCGATTTTCTGACCTTGAGATTTGGCTCCATCCATCCCTTCGATACACAATCTCGCGTGAGATTTTTCGTAATGTGTGTACTCGAATGCATTTAAATTGTTTAAAAAAAACATAATTTGCGATCGTAGGGCTACTGTATGTACACGTATAAACTATTCATTTTCATAGTTCTCGCTCTTGGCTTCGTTTTCTTAAGTCAGTTTGGACCACCTGCTTAAGGGACCAATATACTTTGACCTGTGATCTGGGACATGGATCACTACTTCACGTCTCTAGTGATATAGGGACAAACTGCCGATCACGGTACGGAACGTATATGTCGCAGGGAAATGGCCAAAACAAGATTGTAACAAATCTCTTAAGAGATATGACCAAATCACGCACGATGTTAAAATGGCGAATCCATTTTATCATTTGCCTAGAAAAGTCAGTCGTTTGATCAAATCCCTGAATCTGTTTAGTGAAATAATGAAATCAGCCAGAAAGGTTAACTCGTTTTTCCTTTCACCAGATTTGTTTAGTGATTTGATAAAATCCCTAGAACACGACAGTAAGTTAATGAAACAACATCCTGCGTGATTTGGTCATATCCCTTAGAGGTTTCTCTGTTTTTGCTATTTCCCTGCGACACCGTAATATTTGGGTCATTCTACCATTTCGTGGAATTCGGCCGAATATGAGACAATTTTTTATTTTAGTTTTTTTTCTATGCCATTGGTAACAAATAGGAAAAAGCAACACTGTAATATAATTTATTCTTAATTATACGCAGATTTTACCGAGACATGGACTATTTTTTTTTTCACAAGGAATGGTAATGAAGTACGGAATATGTTAGTGATATAAGATGTTATGTGAATGAAAATGCGATGCTGGTAATGTAGGATTAAGAATCAATCAATAAGACAAATAACATCTTATATCATTACCATATTGCGTACTTCATTACCATTCATTATGAAAAAACAATTGCCCATAACTCAAGTAAAAACTCTAAGCGTTCTATAAATGGTAATTAAAAAAATACGTACCAAATCCAAAACGGGGATCGCGAGTTGGGAGGAACGATGCGTAGAAAAAAACTTCGCACGTCTGCTGCCTGATTTTGTTGTTGCAAATGTAATTTATGGTAATGATTTTTTGGTACAAATATTTTGCTACAGTGAATAACAATTATCTCTGAGTGTTTAAACCTTCATGGTATGTATTAAGGAATACATTCCTTAATACATACTTCAACCATATTCGAGGATAAATCTAACTTAGTACATGTAATAGATTAGTAATTCGCTCTCAAACCTATTTCATTTATATTTTGAACGGTGATGGTAATGAATTTTTGGCAAGTATTTTTTTTTCATATACTTATATTTAAATAATACAATATATTCCAGAGGCAAAGTATACCTTCGTACCAAACACATCATACTAAAAATATTTGATTTTAATTTGGCACTTAATGCCTGTTTTTTTTTCTATGAACATGTGATTTGCACGAAATGGTAGAATTACCCTATACCGTTACTACCTATACATACTATACACTGGCGCGAGTGAAGACGAAGGTGAGATACATTGCCATTTTTAAATATGTGAAGGACTGCAACACTTAAACCATAGCAAAAATTAAGAATCCATGGTCATGAAAACATTAAAAAAAAATTAAAAAAGTACATGAAATGGCAAAATTTCAAGAATCCGAGTACAAAAATTATGAGACTGGCAAGTGGCAACATTATTTTTACGTTATCTGTGGCAGTTAAGAAAATAATTTACTCGGAAAGGACGAAGATACGTGAACGAAGTGAAAAATATATATTTTCTTCTAGTTTTAATTTAGTTAAGAGTTATTACCAAGTGCAATTTACATGGATAATATTTTTACTAGTCAGTAATTTGTGTGATCAAGATGATAATTGAAAATCCGGACGCCTTCAAATCATGGCTGACTTCCATATTGGAACCTCTGTAAGTACATTTTGGCGTTTAACGCAGCCATTTTATTTTGCCATGGTGTTATTTTTTGCAAAAACATAGCAATTAGTTGCGACTTACATGAATATAACAGTAATTGGGCCGGTTACCACTGAATAAATTCACAGGTTAATTCACTTTCTCCACTGAAAAGGTGTCACGTTACAAATTTCGTAATAGTTTTTTTTGGTACTGCGCCTGGCATTATACGTTGATACTGAAAACTTGACAGCTTTCACATTGATTTTTTTTCTGTATTTTTCCATGAATTTATTATTAAATCGTATTTATAATTAGATTATGGCCCCCCGCTATGAATAATTGCGCTTCTAATTTTGTGAGTTAATGTTTACCCAATCAAGTGTTCTCAGTAAATAATTTATATTACAAATACATTTGTTTATTCTAACCTTAAAAATTTAGTAGTTTTCGTATCTGAATATCTATCTTGTACCTGTAGCATGCCTAATTGGTAACTATCACGCTTTTTAGTAATTCAAAATATACAAGTTAGCTCATTTAAGGTTATGGCGTTGTATTCTAACCGTATTTTATGTACCTACAATCGATTGCCCATAGACATATACATAAATATTTTTTTCGACAAACATGAATAACTTAGGTAATAGAATCAACCACAGCTATGTAGATGCTCTCAAGAAGTTCCATATACAAGAATGTTCAACATGATTTCTTTGCACACTTAATGTACTAGTTTTCAGACTTAAAAAAAACATACTTGTATTCTTTTTTGTTGGTTACTTCACATCTCAGTAATTTATCAACCAATTGGGTTAAATCTCATTTCATTGCAGAATATTGGAAGTATAATAATAACTTATTTTGTAAGGAAAATGCAAAGTAGCAATGATGTTATTATAATATTTTCCTTTTATGATGCCCATTAAAGAATATTTACATACTTGCACAGTAGATAATATTAATCTTTTTATAGAACATTACCACACTCGGATTTTAACTTGGTTATGCCTTGATTTATTTTTATAATTAAACCAGTATTGAACTCTCCCAGTGTGATTCAGTTATATATTATAAAAATCTAACTGCAGTAACACTACAACTGCACTATTTTTTACAACAATGGTGAAAATGAGAAATGGTATAAGCACAATTTTGGTGGCATTTAGTAATATATCCATCAGTGGTGTGGCGTTTATGTAAGCCGATTACTGCTGGGATGCCCAAGGAAAGGCTCATAACCACCTTTTTAGGTTTCTGTAGCAAAAATGGCAAAAACTGAACCCTTATAGTTTCGTCATGTCTGTCCGTCCGTCTGTATCTCACAGGCATTTTACTTAAAAACTGCTACATGTATATTGATGAAATTTCGAGTATAGGTGTCTCTAAGCTGCTACTTGGTTTGATAGTTTAATAATTATAAGATATATTTCTAAGGGGGGCACTCTTCAGCAAATATCAAAGTGTGGCACATATTTCGATAGTTCTCTTAAAAACATTTTGAGGTTCCCCCTCTATTCTCTAAACCTGATATCCAATAAAGTATTTAAAAATCACAAAGATAAAACTTACTAAATACTTTCAACGAAAATTGTTTTCAATATGATCGGCTATACTGTTTTTGAGTTATTGCCGAAAAACTGTGCTTCCCATCAAAAGAACGTATGTACCGTGGAGATACGCTCTTTTGCTACAGTGCACTTTTTCGTATTTTTACGTCAGTAGTGCATTTTTTTGTATGAACGGCTGCGGAACGCTACACTGATCATGGTAGGGCTTCCAATCCCTGGATTTCTTGTATGGACAATCCCGGGATCCAGGGATTGTCCATACAAGAAATCCCGGGATTGGAAGCTCTAGAGCATGGTTAGACATGTTCTTGGCCGGTTTTTCTTTAACTATGAGTAACTGAATCAATTAAACAAGGTACAACCTTCATGTAGACCCTGGCTATATAACATAATTTGAAAGAAAGGAAGAAAATACTTGTAAATTAACTAACCATGTTTAACATGCACATTATAAAATAAGACAGGCGAGTTAGTTTCTTGTTTCTTACATTTTGTTATAGGATATCCTTTTATCCGACTATGCTGATGTAAAAAAGAGGGTTATGAAGTTGCTAACGAAGAATTTTTAATTTTTTACATTTTAAGAAACTGTGGCTAACTTTGATTGACTGTATCTCCACCAAAAACTAGTTCAACAAAAACTTAAATGCTGTGCAACTTTTTCATGTTCTGGGTGCCCGAAATGTGCTTCGTTTAAGAAAATTGAGTCAAAGATTGAAAAAAGTCTGATAATTTTAAAGTTTTTTGCTCCTTTTCAATGCTAATAAATTTATGGGTGCATTCTAGTTTTATTATGTTATTGTTTTAACATTTTCCGATACTTGATTCTTTATATGTGGAGGTGTAATTATCTAATTGATAGCTTAAAGAACATAATTAGTTTACACATTACTACTAATTACTAAAGAATACAAGTTTAACTCGCAATTATAGAAATACTTACTAATTACCATGCTCTGTTTCATCTCAATTAATCTGCTTGATGTTGGCTAACTTCCAGTAAAAAACTATAATAAGTGACTTCTAACTAGGGTTGCCATTGAGATTATAGCTGAACCTGGACAAAAATTTAAAAAATCGTAAATATTTGGAGTAAATCACATTTTTCCGGGACATGATCAATTTTATTCAATTCAATAAGGTTTTCTCTGATACAAAAAGTGTCCTGGTTTTATTTTAAAAACGGCCTGGACGGTCCACAGACTGCCTCCAAACTAGGACAAATCCAGTGAAACCCGGATGGATGGGAACCCTACTTCTAACAAGCATATAAAAAACAAAAAACATACACTTATCTACACTGTGTTACAGACAAGTAGGTTTTCTTAAAATAGGGGAAAGAAATGTTAAGGAATAACCATTTTGACGACCGGTTTAGCTCAGTGGGAGTAACATTGCCTGCAAAGCTGAAGGTTTTGGTTTCAAAACACGGTAAGGGCAAATATTTGTGTGATGAGCATGAATATTTGTTCCTGAGTCTTTGGATGTTTTCTTTGATAAGTAAATATGCATACCTATTAAATATATTATTGTCTAGTACCCATAGCACAAGCCTTATTGAGCTTACCATGGCTAGTTTGGTTTGTGTTAAATTGTCCTGTAATATTTATTTTATTAAATTAAGTTATACTTGTGTTTGATATTGATATGACGACTACCCTCATGTCTCATTCTTCATGTCAATCTAGATTTCTTATGGGTCCCGACTGTTTAAAATTGCTATGTTCCACATTAGAATTTATTATTTGTTTTATGTGAGTATTGATATAGAATCATAAAACATTTCCATTCTAACATAACAAATTTCTAGGGTACTGGACATGATTTATTTTTGTTTTTTTTACGCAGTCAGGCTTTTTGTTCTTTTAATTACAAATTAATTCAAAATCTGTATTTTCCAGATTACGAAAAGCTGCTGTAATTTTTGCATAATCCCTATGGTTTCACTATTCATTGCGAACATTTCATTTTTGTGAAAACACAAATATTTTCGTTTTTATTTCTGTACGAATGTTGTGTCTTCATGACGCCAAAACGACTAAACGACGACGACAATTTTTGTTTCACGGGTGGCTGAGAATCCATAGAGATTATAGGAAGATAGATAATTCCATAACAACTTTACAATCGTGTCAGAAATATATTATAATTAACATCAAGGAATACTTCAAATGTAACAGTTTTATAAGACACTTAATTAATTTAATGTTGGTTAACTATAGCTTGACCATGACAGTTGTACCGCGCCTTAGGTATGCGAGCGGTGAGACGGGGGCAGACGATGGCGGAATTACGAATCAGCTGTGCTATAGATTTCACTAAATTTGTTGCAATATATTGTAGAGTATTTAAGTGAGCGAAATAACGCCATACGAACTTCAAGTTTCAGAGTAGCCGAGATTCGAAGTTCGTATGGTGTCATCTCGCTCACTCAAACACAGTTTCACATGAGTGAGATATGGCACGCTACAAATTTCTAATTTCGAGATTGGGAGTAACCCCGCAGGTATGAGAGTGCAAGAAGACGCTAAGCATAATACAATGAAATAATAGGAATATAAAAGGTTATGGCTTTTTCCTCCTCCGCTTCCGCTCCCCTTTAATAATTCTGTTAACCCAGGACATTGTGTTAGCTAGAAATGACTTAAATAACGTCTCCTTGCACTTTCATACGTGAGGCGTCACACCGAATCTCGAAATTAGAAGTTAGTAGCGTGCTGTCCGTCTCGCTCACATGTTAAACTGTATTGGAGTGAGCGAGATGGCGCAATACGAATTTCAGAGTTGCCCTCTCCAATATATTGCAACAAATTTAGTGAAATCTATTGCACAGCTAGAACCTACCATTTTCATAATAATTGCCAAATATCGAAATCGTACTAAAAGTTGGTATCAATGTTATCTAATTTCTAGAGTGATAAGATACTGTTACCATAATAAATACGATAACAGTAATTGCGTTGTGGTTCACGGTTAGATAAAAACGGTGTTGCTATATGTGCAAATAATGTTTATTTAGTGTAAGTTTTGATTACACTAGCCTAGGTACAGTATTTAATTTTCATGACAAAAATAAATAAAACACGCTTATTGAAGATATTAAGGAGATTTTAAATCTTTAAATAAAATTTTATTTATAAAAAAAATAATTTTATTTTTACAGTGAAAATGTAATGTTTTAATTTAAGTGCGAGTCGGACTCGCGCACTGAGGGTTCCGTACAAAATATACGCTACAAATGGCAGTATCTATGAAAATCCAGTCTTGGCAGAGCCCTACTCCCAAGCAAAATGTACGCGGTGTACGATCATTTTATATCGGTTACTGATATAGACAGACAGACATAAAATTATACTGTTTTTAGTTATAGCAGTTGTTATAGCAGCAACAGAAATACATCATCTGAGAAAATTTCAACTTTCTAGCTATCACGGTTCATGAGATACAGCCTGGTGACAAACAGACAGACAGCGAAGTTATAGTAATAGTGTCCCGTTTTACCCTTCGGGTACGGAACCCTACAAAATGCATATTTGGGTCAATCAACTTTTTCTGTACAGTCAAGGGCACCAATACACCACAAAGTTTATAAATATGTCAAGTCTTATTATTATGGTAGTAGGGTTTATGTATACATATTTTGGAACTTTGTGTGGATATTTATCTTTGCCCTTGACTGTACCTCATAGCCATGGTTACGTCTCTTGAGTCAGCCTTTAAATTTAATCGACCTAATCCCAAACTGAGCAAAGCTTGTAAAGCCCGACCAGGAAAATAAAAGACTTCGCCATATTGCGGAAAACTATTGGAACTAATTTCTTCAACTGGCAATAGTAACTTCACAGTCATTAAAGCCATCTGTCAATTGTTGTCAAAGTGAGGTGTTGATTGTGCGTAGTCTGTTTCTGGGATATTGTGAGTTATTTTTGCGTTAAAATTCCGAAAAATATTAAAAGTCACTTAAGAAAAGTAATTTACAATATGATGAAGTGTTTGTCGAATAGAAAGTCTGTAGGATTAGACTCTATTCCTCTAAATAACATCTCCGACCACGTTGTCAACATGACTGGTAGGTACGTCATACTTAGTGTTGCTATAGTTATTGCTAATTTAACGCCCTCAGAGCAGGTATTTTATTTTCCTGGTCGGGCTTTACTGTGATTACTAGGCAACAAAATACATAAACATAATGTATAGATAAATTATAATTTTGGTGTGTTATGAACGGATCAGTTACACGCAGCCGCATCATCGATTATTAAAAATATGTTTTCCCTTGATTTCCAGGTGCGATGCCGACCCGGCCGCGCTGGCCAAGTACGTGTACGCGCTGGTGAAAAAGGACAAGCCGCTGGATGAGCTGCGGGACGGCATGCTGGACCAGCTGGACGTGTTCCTCCAACAAGGTTATAATCATAATATTTGTTTTCATCTTGCTCATGGCGAGTACTTGCGCAGACATAACCAACTAGCCATGATTATTCACCAGCAACTTGCTGTTAAATTCAGTCTTGTGGGGTCTAAGGTGCAGTACTATAAGTACACACCAATGACAGTTCTTGAAAATGTTTGTGCCACTCTATATTGGGATCGGTCTATCATCACGGACAGGACTAATGTAGCCAATGAGCTTGATATCGTGTTGGTAGATTGAGCTAAGTGCCTGGCTTGTTGTCATCACCATCCCACCAGACAATTTTCAAAAAACTAAATATTTTTTCTCAACTTTGAATGAAAACTCGTTTTACAGTCTCAAATCCCTTGTATGTATAAAGAAAATGGTCTCCATACTGTAGGTCTAACGCATAACTGAGTCTGTTCCTGAGGTATGGGAGTGCATTTGTGGAGGGCAAAAATAATTTTCATTTTTAATGGATTTTTACAAGCAGTCGACAAAGTTTGACTTTATTTAGCCTCATAAGGCCCAAGGCACTTTTCGTGCTTTTGTGATTAGAACCCCATTGTAATTTAAACAATGCTTAAAAACACTTTGACAAATCCTTCTCCTAATTTTAGGCCGATGGGCCTTACGAGGATAATTTAAACATACAATAATAAATCCTATAAAAAGGTATATATTTTCTTTCTTAATAATTTAAAAAATCACTACTTACACTTTGATATGTTATTGAGTGAGTAAATATTTTTTTTTTTATCGATTCAGATTATCGAAACTGCCCCATCCCTTGCCTCCAAACTCAGCGTTAGATAACGGGGTAGGTAGTTATAAAAATGACATTATTGTAAAAAAAATAATGTTCACAGAAACGAAACCGTTCGTTGATATGCTGTTCAAATCGCTGGAGAGCAACGAGTATTTGACGCTGATGGAGAAGCGGCCCTCGCCGCCGCCGGAGCCCGAGCCCGAGAAGGAGCCCGAGGTGGAGAAAGTGGAGAACCATGGTGAGTTCAACTAGTCATTTGTTAAGCTTGGTATGAAAAGTTTCTGTCGAAGATTACATTATTGTGACAAGCGATTATGGCTCACTGTACTTTTCTTTTGAACACCCGTCAACTATGGAGACGATTCAATGAGGATTAGCACAGTTGGCGCCACCGTGACGTAAGGTCTTCGTGAAAAGAAGTGTCAAAATCTTGTGCTGTGATTGGTGGATGTTGACACTTCTTGTCAATTAGACCTTACGTTACGGACTTCGTTTGATTATTTTGTTACAGAGTTCATATGACTACATTCCGGTTCCATCATCAGATCAGCTTCATGATATCATAATATTTAGAATTGTCACTGAACTTACCTAAGTTAGCCAAATTTTAGCTCAATCAGAAACCGGGAGTGGGTCTAATTTAACTTGCGAGATTTGTTACTGACATACTTAGTTACAGGTGCAACTAATAATAAGTATTGTCAAATTGGTATACAAGGTTCCTTGCGCGATAATAAACTCGACAATCGCAAATTTCCACGCGAGATTGACAATCGCCTCGCGCGGCATACGTAGATTTCCTCGCGTGGCACGCCGATTTCCTCGCGCGGCATACGCCAATTTCCACGCGCGACATTCGCAGATTTCCACGCGAGATTGACAATCGCCTCGCGCGGTATACGTAGATTTCCTCGCGTGATAATAAACTCGCGTGGCACGCCGATTTCCTCGCGCGGCATACGCCGATTTCCTCGCGCGACATTCGCAGATTTCCACGCGAGATTGACAATCGCCTCGCGCGGCATACGCAGATTTCCTCGCGTGATAATAAACTCGCGTGGCACGCCGATTTCCTCGAGCGGCATACGCAGATTTCCACGCGTGATAATAAACTCGCGTGGCACGCCGATTGTCTCTCGCGACAATCGCCTCGCGCGGCATACCTAGATTTCCTCGTGCGATAATAAACTCACGTGGCACACCGATTTCCTCGCGTGATGGTAGACTCGCGTGGCACGCCGATTTCCTCGCGCTATAATAAACTCACGTGGCACGCCGATTTCCTCACGCGGCATACGCCGATTTGCTCGCGCGACAATCGCTGGGTGGTCGATCCACGTGGACGCGTCAATTTACGTCATGAACGTTGTGTAATTAAAATGCGTTGTATTTTTATGTTCTTTTGTATGTATCGCAGCGGCGCCTCCCGGTGCGACGTCACCCCGCTCGGGCGTCCCCCGCGCCCGCTCCCCGCACCTCGCCGTGACGGCCGCGCCGCGACACCGCGTCGTGGTGTGCCGCACCGCCAAGGTGCCGCCGCCGCCGCCCCCGCCCGCCCCGCCCGCCCCGCCGGCCCCGCCGCGCGAACACACGCTAGTCAAGGTGAGCGTTACAGTACACACCTACACACTAGCCGCAGGGCAGCTTGTGGCGAGCCGTTGGGGAGTGACGACCCCACGGAACCCTGCCTCAGGAGTGTCTTCATCGGCCGGAGTGGATACCCAAGAGGCTCCTCCCAGCTCTGGCTTGCCTTCGTTGGCTGTCCAGAGAGGAGCGTTAGAGTTATATGCTCCAGGGGTGGAAGTTTTAAAGGGCATCGCGGCTATTATTATTATTAATGCTGTCGACTATAAAGAATTTTACATCATTGTTGCAGGTTTTGCCACTAACTGAACTGCTCGAGGAGCCTGTGGACCAACCGCCAAGAAGACGAGATCGCAGAGATAATGTAAGTTATTTTCCCTATAGCCTTCACAGGTTAATTGACGATTACTGTGAGTTCATACGTTACCTACTTACGCTGTAGTAACAAACGTTTGAACTGGAGAGAGAGAGAGAGAGGTCACAGTGCGAACCTTAATTATAAAAAATATTTAGTTCCTTTCGCTAAGATATTTGCCATGTTGCCATGGTTACTTACGTCTGTCGAAAAAAAATGGATACGGATTTCAAGTGTCAAAAAAGTTTTTTGTTTTCAAAGACGATTATTAGGGAGCAGATTTGCATTAATTTTGGATTTCAATTATATTTTTTAACAGGTTAAATTTTTGCGGGTTATACGTAAAAACGACACCCATGACGACTTTTTAACAATGATAATTATTAATTATCAAGATATCTATTGGTTATAGAGGTTTCGATTCAATATTATGCGTGTATTTTATACGAACGTAAATGTTTGCGAACGATTAAAGTAGTGTGACAGTTTTATAAAAAAAAATACAACTATTACTCTCAATATTTTTTTTTCGAGCCGCAATGTAGTGCTAATACTAACACGTCTTAACTTGATTGTGCACCGTGGGCGGTAAAGAAGGAATTACAAAAGAGAGCACATTGAAGCTTTAATGATTCGAGTTTGTAATTCCGGTACCGCCCGAGTAACACACAATGTTTTTCATTACACTTGTGAGGAAACTAATATACCTATTATTAATTCAGAAAAAGCTTGTTACTTTCAAGTGTCACAAGTCGCAACATTGTGTCATAAAGTGTCATTTCGTGATTGGTAGAATCTCATTCCATAGATAACATAAACAAAGGTTCCGTTCTGAAACTATTTTTCACTTTTGTTGCATACAATATTTTACGTGAATTAATAATAATTGTAAATAGTATAAACAAGCTATTTTAACGTATTTAACCATAGGGTCGACGTGTATTTATTGATATTATAAATCAAATTTGTTGATTTTGACTAATTCCGTTCGGTTCCGTTCTAGGCCTGGCATATTACAGTAGAGAATGCAGTCAATTTTTTTCTAAAGGCATCACGTCCATGGCGTTAATTGAATTGATAAAAAGCCCACGGTTTTAATCAAGACCTTGTCGCTCGTTTTGCTTAAGTGTAATGACAGCGTTTACGAACAAGTGTGATGAAATAGTAGATCGTTTGACAAGGGGCTAAAACTAGCCATTATGACACGAAGTGAATATTTGGACGAGATCACGAAGTTAGCGAGTACAAATATGTCTTGAGTGTCATAATGGCTTTTAGCCACGTGTTAAAAACTCTGATTTTCACTTCGACTGCGAGTAAATAAAAAAAGACTTAACATTAAAATTGTATATTTCATGAAAAACTAAAAGTACAGTTTGAGCAATTCTATCAGAAAGTTTGGCCAATCTGATCAGGTTGGTTTGTTTGTTTGGGATTATAGAAATTTGTATGGGATTATATGGTTTTCTTTTAAACCCTAGGGGCTAAATTTAGTCTCCCTTCGCGATGCTAATATGACGAACTTTTTGAGCAGGAGAATTGAAAAATATATTTTTGTATACATACGATGTATCAGTTGTATATTAGGAATTGTGATTGCCAGATGCGCGAGGACCGGCGCCGGCGCCGCTCGCGCTCGTGGGAGAGGCGAGCGCGCGCGCGCAGACACAACCGGGAGCCTGACCGGGATAACGACATCAGAAGGTAACCGTTACTAGTACTCTTTTCACATCACTAGCTCAGAAAAGTTCAACTTACAGCGCCAAAACTGTGTATCCGCTAGCGTAGGAAAGTTACTTGAAGTTCCAATTTATATATTTTTTATATCTTTGTCTGTTTTGTTATGAGTTATGAGTGTGTTTTGTAGATTCATTATCACTAGTTTTAAATGAAAAAATAATCGGTTTATTATAATTCCATAGCTTTTTTTACATTTCACATTTTCCTCACTGTAGCGAGGTGAAAGGTTGTGTGTTTCGTGCGACTGCAAAATTATTTGGCTTTTCGGGCCTCGAAAGCCTCGTTACGCTCAGGAATCTATATTAGATTTCTTTTCAATTTTAGATTCCTTCGCTTACTCGGCGTTCAATTCAAGCACTCGCAAATAACAACTTAGTAGCCTTGCATAACAAATTACTAATTCTTGCAATTTATCCCTTAGGGTAAACCGGCACTGCGAAATGTCACCTCGTGATTTTTTCTAGCGGATTATAAGGGCTCGTAATCATGTGATCGTTTACCTAACTAACGTAATTCATACTTAGTTACTGATTCATAACCGAAACGTAGGGCTAATAAAATTCCTTGTGAATTTTGTCAGTGTCTAATCTGTTAGACACTGACTGAGCTTGGCGTCAGGAAAATTGCAAAGGAAGCCGAAGCGTATTCATTTACTCATATTTAAAGAAAAAGGTAGTACAAAGCCTTTCCTTGGGCTACCCGTTCGACTTTCAATTCAAGCCCTCATAACAATTAACAAATAACTGTTGTTATTTATTTTGCAGCCGCGCGAAACACGTAACTTTTTTTAAAAAGAGGGTTATGACTTTCTTCTCCACGAAAATTGTAGAAATTGTATGTCTCTTACATTAAAGATATTAAAAAAAAAAACGATTATAACGGACTATTTGGGGGTTACTGAACTGAAATATATATTTTTTGTATTTTTTGAATGTTTTTACGTGTCGTTGTGGCTTCATCACGTCAAATCGGCTTAACAGATTTAAACTATTTTTTGTACACTGGTAGCTGGGTATCTCCAGATGGTTAAAGGATACTTTTTACTCGACTACGTTAAAGAAATATAGGGTTATGATTTTTTTCTCCGCGAATGAAGATGCGAGCACTTTCTAATCTAGTATATAATCATAATAACATACCTAAATCGACCTAGTCCAAAACTAAGCAAAGCTTGTACTATGGGTACTAGGCGATGATATACATAATATAAAGATGAATTATAATACTTAAATACATAGAAAATATCTAAGACCCAGGAACAAACATTCGTGCTCATCACACAAACACTTGCCCTGGCCGGGATTCGAACCCTGGACCGCCAGCTTCGTTGGCCGTTGTACAACCCACTGAGTCAAACGTGTAGTATAAAATAAAAATAAAATACAGCTAAACATAGAAGCCGAGTCACACCGAATGCGTGTGCGTGACGTCACACGTACACGTGCGCGTGGCGTGCGCGTTGTAAAGTACAGTCAAGGAATTTAATTCTCTACCCATTTCGTTGAAATGTTGTTGTTAGACATTCACAATACATTAAGGTCGAAAATTCTATTTTAGTAATTGTATGGAAATGACAATATGTATTATATGTCACTTTACAGATAACCTCTTTGCAAAAAGTTATCATTTGCTTTTCTAATTACAAACATGTGTCAGTGTCAATCGAGAAAATTGTTCACCACTTCATTAACTCAAGAATGGTTGTTCCTCGACCAAGTGAAATTAAAGGACACTCAAAAATTTAAAGGCGTTTTTGGATTCTTGTCGTCCATCTTAGGCGGACGACATGAATAGGTGTGGATCAACTCATTATTTTATTATTTTTACCCGACTGCGCGACGCAAAGGAGTGGTAATGTGTTTATCAGTCTATGTATGTATGTATGGTTGTTCCTATCTTGCACTCTAGAGACCAAACGCGTGGACCGATTTTGTCGATTCTTACGTCAATCGATTTATCTTAACTGTCCGAATGTCACTGAAGACATGAAAATGATGAAAACTCAAAATGACGATAATGAGACGCCATATTGTGAAAAAGAAAAAAAATGAAAATCGACGTACTATATCGAGTGGGGTATCAATGAATAAGGATTTAAAAATCATTATTAGGTTTCTTTTATCATTTTTAATTTGGAATTTCCAGTTAGGAACTCTTAACGATTAAAAGTTGGTTAGCAAGCCATTCTCACTAAATTTACATTTAATTGTATTGTAATAAATCTGTTTATTTAATCGTATGGCATTTTTGACAGAGTCGCAACAACTCATTATAGACTTATATCTAGATCTGTGCAAGCTTCTCAATAACTCCCACGATAAACATTGTGAAGTTGACTGACGTTTATAATTTTAACTTAAAGGTTTAACTTAAATAAAATAAAAATAAATAATAATATTTTTTCTTTTTTAATAGTATGCCTGGGCATCCCAAGCTACTTGCGGCTCTGTTCCATTCATTTAACCCCCATTGAATATTAAATTTACATATGGGGAAAAAGCATCCGCAGTTAACAATAGCACTGGTTGACACAGAAATTAAATGAATCTCTTTGAAATATGCTTCGTGTCAACGTAGTTAATCTGCTGCCTAGTTACTAATATAAAACAATGCATGCGACATGTCAAAGCAACGTCGTGCTTTAGCTACGTCTTAAGGTGACAGTTTGCTGTATTGAACCTTAGATGGGTTGGAAACTAAATTCCTTGACTGTACGAATCCTCATAAGAGACGACACACCGCTGCGTACGCACACGTCACGCAAGCTGTGTGTCATCTCTTATGAGGATTCGTACTTTACAACACGCACGCGTCCGGCGTGCTCCGGCCATATAACGAGCCCGTGTGTATCGACAGACGCCCCCCCTCGCGCTCGCCGTCGCCGCGCGGCCGCTTCCGGAACCGCAGCCCGCCGCCCGCGCTCGAACGGCCCAACACCCGCTCCAGGTGCGCCGCTAACTTATTTTATTTTTTTAATATTTATTGCACAAAAGAAAAGTTATCGTACAAAATGCGAACTTAATGCCATAAGGCGTTCTCTACCAGTCAACCTTAGGGCAATGGAGAAAAAATGTAGGCGGTGCTGGGACTTGTGTAACTAAAAAACCAAATGTAGACATATACTTAAATACATACATATATAGCGATGAAACGTATTAAGCAGATAAACTAAGAGCCTTCAGTTTTGCCGGACGGACTTATCTTACTAATAAGTAAGGACCCCCTTACAGACACGGTGGGATCTTTAAGAAAGAAAGGTGCACCACTAACATCTATACCGATCTCATCTGTTCACAAATGCTATGTGGAGGAGA
Source organism: Hedya salicella (assembly GCA_905404275.2). Taxonomy (NCBI): domain Eukaryota; kingdom Metazoa; phylum Arthropoda; class Insecta; order Lepidoptera; family Tortricidae; genus Hedya; species Hedya salicella. Next base: position 8,166,395 of record FR990099.1, read on the forward strand.
ACAGCCGGACAAACGAAAGCATATTTGCCCAAGCTAAAACGGACAAATTAATACTTAATTGACAATATTTCTAATTTCGACGTCATTCGAGTGCCATCTTGTGAATCTATTTCAAGAAATCCAAAAACATGTTATTATTTTAGGGTTCCGTAGCCAAAATGGCTAAAATGGCACCCTTATACTTTGGTCATGTACGGCCGCCCGTATGTCACAGGCATTTTACTCGAAAAACCAAGTGTAAATTGGTGAAATTTTGAGTATAGATAGGTGTCTAGTATAAAGGTCTTCGCACACTATAACAACTCAACAGCCACTCAATTCAAAGCGAAATATTGAAATTGAAGCTTTATGTCGTATTTCCTACATCACAATTTTCAATTGATGTTAAGGTAGTGTACGACGTGTGGTCTACGCGTCGTCCACGTGTTGTAAAATTGTGATGTAGGAAATGCGAAATAAGGCTTAAATTTCAATATTTAGCTTTGAATCGAGTGGCTGTTGAGTTGTTATAGTGTGCGAAAACCTTAAGCCTCTACTTAATCTGGTAGTTAAATCATAATAAAATATATTTGTAGGGGGGCCACTCCATAAATGTAACCGAAACTGAAAATAAATTCTTTTAGCAAACATCAGTGTGGCACATATACCGACAGTTATTTTAAAAACACTTTGGGAAGTGTTTTTAAAAGACCTGTCGGAATATATGCCACACATTGATGTTTGCTTTAGTTTCCAAGATAAACAATTATTTTAAAAACCTCATTTGATTGAGCACCGCGCACATTTTGCTTAGGAATAGGGCTCTGGATTTTCATAGATACGGCCATTTGTAGCGTATATTTTGTACGGAACCCTCGGTGCGCGAGTCCGACTTGTACTTGGAAGGTTTTGATTTATTTATCCTCTGTTTAATTTATATTTTATAGACTGTTGACACTTCAGACATAATAATAACAGAAAATACTTTATCGACAGATCCAGATCGCCGGTGCCAGTGCGAGAGAGAGAGCTCGACCGCGAGCGAGACAGACTGAGGCCGCGCGAGTTGGAGAGAGACAGGATGTCTCGCGACAGAGAACACAGAGATCGCGCTTCCAGGGATAGAGAGCGGTGAGTACTGAGTACACAGGGTGCCATCACCGTCGAGATGAGAAATTTTGAGACATCATAAATAAAACATCTGCATTCGGTTCACGTTTGGGTTACGCAAGTATGACCATGTCTTCAGGTCTCAGCTTAATTGGTTTCCAATCCGTTCTCGTCGTAACTGTCATATTCTGTATCTTCTTTATAGTGTACTTTTTAATCCCACAACTCCCCGCTACCTTAGAGTTTCAATTATTTGCGTTCTGTTAGGTCCGCTCAAAATTTGCTTCTTAGTGTACCTTCTTCATCCTCCAAATTTTTCAATAGTTCCTTCACATTCCAGACAACTCTACTGTGGAACTCTCTACCCCGTGACTTAAAGCGTTCCCAGTCCCTTGCAACATTTAAGTAACACTTTAAAAAATATTACTAAACCTAAGGAATACATGCTTGAAATCTTTGAGATTCCTCACGGACAATTTACTTCTGGGTTCTTATTTTCTGCTCCAACTAAGATCTTTTATTTCTGAAATATTGTTTATTAAATTCTGTATTAAACACAAGCATTATCATAAAGTTCATTGGATTAGTATAAAAAAGAAACATTAAAGTTACTTCTGGGTTCAATTTCTTGCTCCAACTTCGATCGATTATTTCCAAATTTCGGAAATAAAAGATCGACATTGGAGCAATTTTAATTTTTTTTATCCCCATTTTGGTTAAAATAGCGCGGTCTATTATGGAATTTTATCAATTTAATGTACTTATTGTTTGATTAGATCGCGCGAGAGGTCCCGCGAGCGCTCCCACTCGATGTCTCCTGCGCGTGCGCGGGAACCCGACCACTACAAGAGGCGGTGTCGCGACTTTGACGGTGAGTCACCTTTTTTTTACTACTGGAAGGTCTAGTAGGCGCCTGCAATATCTTTCGCGGAGGAGAAAAAGTCATTACCCCTCTATTTTCAGCGTGGTCCGAGTGTCCTATATAACCATCTGTAAAAAAAGGTTGGAATCCGTTTACCGTTCCGTTATCCGTTTTTTATGACACATAGAAACACAAAAAATCCAACGAAAAAATATATATTTCGGTACTGTTACCTCCAAATGTCCGGTACAATAGTTTTTATAAATATCTTTAATGCACTGACTATTCATTGTTACAACCTTATAATAGTATAGAAGAACATATTGTTGTTTGAAACACATACATGTTTCATTTACTTTTAATATGATGTTTTACAAAGTAACCTACTGTAATTTGCTATTGCAGTGTTAAGTAAGTAGTCATTAGAATAATGTTTCGAAATAAAAAAAGGAAATGAAAAAAATAACTAATTAAAACAGCTACCAAATTAGGAACACTTAAGCTTTCCAGATGTTTAATTTATTATTTTTGATATCGTCAAGTAGTTTATTTTTGTCGTATTTTTTTTAGAAATACATTTTTAAAACATCAATATGACATTTGTACGATTTGCTCGGCTGTATTCATTTATTCCTCGGTATAAACCGATTGGATTAGAAAAAAAAAGTCAAAGCATTGACTGCTAACTTTTAAAATTTTCTTTCTAATCTGTATAGACCAAAGTAAAAATGTATACAGTCGAGCAAATTGTACAAATGTCACTGTGAATTTTAAAATAATATACGTAAAAAACAATAAAAAAATGCTATCTTCCGTAGCTTTCATGTCCGAAGTATTAGATGCAATAATGATTCAATACAATAATCAATAATAATGTGGCAATACGGCTTGTTTTTATTTCCAGAACTATTATATAAAAAGTGTTTAATTTTCAGAGAAAGGATACTGCATGCGGGGCGACCTGTGCCAGTGGGACCACGGCGCCGACCCTGTCGTGCTAGAAGATGCTGCGCTAACTTCTGTGCTGACTATGCCACCGCCAGTGCCAGGTAATTTCGGAGAGTTTCTTGACGCGTTAAAGGAGAACGGGGAAGCATAAAAAATATTTTTCATCACACTAGATCGTAAACGGTGTCATTACACGCAGGCAAAACGAGCGACAATCTTAATTAAATCCGTGGGCTTTTTATACGCCACGCCATGACTTTTTTTATTTATTTTTTTTGACTGCATTCACTACTCAGGTTTAGAACGGAATTAGTCAAAAACAGCAAATTTGAATTATACACAATGTAATATCAATAAATACACGTCGACGCTATAGTTAAATACGTTAAAATAGCTTGTTTATACTATTTTACAATTATTAATTTAAGTAAAAGATTGTATGCAACAAAATTAAAAAATAGTTTCGGAACGAAACCTTTGTTGGACGAATGAAAAAAAAATCGATACCTTTTTTATGTTATCTATGGAATGAGATTCTGACAAATGACACTTTACGACACAATGTTGCGACTTGTGACACTTGAATGTAACAAGCTTTGTCTGAGTTAATAATTTATTAGTTTCCTCACAAGTGTGATGAAAAACATTGTTTGTTACTCGGGCGGTACCGGAATTACAAACTCGAGTCATTGAAACCCTCAGCCAGCGGCTTCGGCCTCCAATGTACTCTCGTTTGTAATTCCTTCTCAATCGCCCACGGTGCACAATGTACTATTAAACAACCCCAAGTTTAGCCAGGTTTGGTTCGTTAGTTACCTTGCGCCCCTCAGAGCGGAAATAGAATTGCGGGGCTTCGTCGACTGGCTCATCACATACATGTAACCGAAGCTGAAAAAAAAATTCAGCAAATATCAATGTGTAGCACATAATTCGACAGATCTTCTAAAATCACTTTGAGGTTTCATGAACATTTTTTTGATATAGTCAATATTTTCGGAAATATTCGCTCCGAAAGTAGCAAAAATTGTGCCCCCCCCCCCTCTTTTTTCTGAACGGTATGTTCAGAAAATATGAAAAATATTACAAATATAAAGCTTAATAAATACTCCCAACGAAAATTGTTTTCAACATGATCGAACATACCGTTATTAAGTTAAAACAAAAAAACTGCGCTTCTTAGCAAAAGGATGTAAGTGCCGAGGAGATACGCTCTTTTGTTAGTGTTTTTATTTCATATCGTATTTTTTAAACCTGTGGTGCATTTTTTTGTATAAACGGCTGCGGAACCCTACATTGAGCATGGTCCGACATGCTCTTGGCCGGTTTTTTTTTGTGGTTTTATTTAACAACAATTTTAGTACATTAAATATTAGGAATATCACAATTAAGCACATTAATCGTTCGAAACTTGAATCTTAACCACAACAAGCGATAGGACAAATGATAGTTAGTACAAATGATATTAGGAACGACAATATCGGCACATCCTTATCATTTCTTACTATATTATAAACGTGAAATTATGTATGTACGTTCCACTGAATCTCAAAAACTACTGGACGAATTTTTACGAAACTTTCCAGTTATGTACCTTATATATCGGAATAGGACATAGGCTATAATGTATGTCAAATTTCATCCCTTTTAAGGACGAGAAAGGGGATGAAAATATGTATGGACAATAAATATTTTTTTACGCTAGGAGCTTGAAATCTTGATAATATGCTTCACATTTAAATTAGTAAAATATCGAGTTTTGGGGAAGGACATAGATACTTTTTATCCCGGAAAAATGCCTTTTATCCGCGATAAACGAATCTAAGGCGGACGAAGTCGCGGGCGGCCGCTAGTAAACAATATGCGGACCAAAGCTTATGCCATACGGTCTTTGGAGAAAAATAGTTATGCGACAAAATAAATATGACTAACAATTTTATGCCACCCGATATAGACCCATTATAATTGCGATACCTTAAGGTTGTCTGGAAGAGATCGCTTCTTAGCGATAATAACACTTGTTGTTTGCCATTTCTCATACTGTGTTAAAGTGGCTCATGTTGTGTGCTTTTGGTGTGCAATAAAGAGTATTTATTGTATAGGCATGATGATGTCAGTCAGTTAGATAATAAAAAAATATTGGACACGTATATCTTGCTTTTTCAAAATAATAAAAAAGGACTCAGATAAATCGCATTAAAGTTAAGGAGTGGGGGCTCGTGTCGCGTGACGTCACTCCTAGGTACAAATTTTACCTAGGAGTGACGTCACGCGACATTTTGACTCTATGTATCGCCATTATTTTTTGATTATGTAAAAAAGAAAAAAATATGTGTCCAATATCTATCCATACTAATATTATAAATGCCAAAGCGTCTGTCTGTCTGTCTGTCTGTCTGTCTGTCTGTCTGTCTGTCTGTTACCTCTTCACGCTTAAACCGCTGAACCGATTTGGATGAAATTTGGTATGGAGATAGTTTGAGTCCCGGGGAAGGACATAGGCTACTTTTTATCCCGGAAAAATACCCTTATCCGCGATAAACGAATTTAAGGCGGACGGAGGCGCGGGCAGAAGCTAGTACTATTATAAAGTTGTAAAAATGAAATGTTTGTACATTTAAGATATTTTCAAAAAATGGATTGTAATGGACTATTTGCAGTTCACTAAAACGAAAAATATTTGTTTTTTGTTTTTATGTATGTTTGTATGTGTCATTGTGGCTTCATCACGCAAAATCGGCCAAACGGATTTCAACTATTTTTGGTATACGGGTAGCTGGGTATCTCCAGATGGTTATAGGATACTTTTTACCCGACTATGCTGAAGAACAAACGTAGGGTTATGACTTTCTTCTCCGAGAACGAAGTTGCGGGCGGGCGCCTTCTAGTTTTTTATAAATCTACATAACGGACTAATTATTAAAAGTTAGTCATCATCCCTACTGTACATGGTAGTTAGAAGTTGTCAAACAATATTGGGACTTGCGCCAAATGATCAACAGGCATAATGGTATAGTCTCCTGTAGTCAAAATAAATTATGTGACGCTTAAAGTTAAATGCTATTCTGAAAATATCTTAGAGCATTAACCACAGGAGATGCCAACGAATACATTCCCCTCTGCCAAAGTAATCGCGAAATTTCCGGTTAGTTTGTACGGTAAATTGCCAGTGTGTGGGTGTTTTTTTGCTTGTAGGTAATTTCTTTTAATTGTGTGCGTTTGTAGAAATAGGAATATTTTGTACTATGCTTTACGTACTTATTTTAACGCATTTGGCGATTTTTAAAATGACCGAAAACTAAAAAATGGGCGTGGCCTAAATGTTTTCGTTAGCAAAAACACTCAAACATGTTTGCCGAGACGTATGGAAAACATTCCCCGCGTTCGCCTGCGGAGGGAGGTGCAGCGTTCATTTCGTGTTTGACCGTCGTTGGGATAACACGTCTTCTTTGTCAGAATTCATTTTGACTTTTGTGCGTCAACAATGTTTTGGCTTACAAAAACGTTGTTGCAACAGACGGGAAGTTTTGCTAACATGTTAGACAAACAATGTTTTGTTAGATTTTCGAGGCACCGGACGCGCCTTAAGTGTTTTGACATTTCATAAAAAAGGGCTCATTTAATAGATAACAGAAATTAGAAAATATTATGAAATTTGATTTAAGTGTATGTTTGTCTGTTTCAGAATATAATCCATTGACGCCGGACATCTGGTGCGGAGCGGGCTACCCGCCCTATCCTCCCCCTCATGCGTTACCTCCGAGGGAACTGATACCCATACCTAGGTGAGTGTTATAATAAACTAATACCTATTTTCATTTTTTACAAGCTTTTATTTAACTAGTCCTATTTGTTTGTTTGGGTCAAATCTTGCAAGTTAAATTTGACCCACCCCTATTGGGAGGTTACTGAATCGAAAGATATGTAAATATTTGTTCCTGGGTCTTGGATGTTTTTTATTTATTTAAATTCAAATTTAAGTGTAAAAGGCGTTAAATTGGTGACGACACTATAACAAATGCGTAAGATAAATGAGTATAATAAAATAATGCCCAAAAAAATCCTCAACGGGCGCGTTTCGTAAACGCTTGTAACTTGTATAACAAGCGGAAGTCCCTTTTTAATTAATATAGTTGGAAAGAGACTTCCGCTTGTAATACAAGTAACAAGCTTTTGAACAACAGGCCCCTGGTACTCATAGTTTTGCCAATGCTCGATTTGTGTAAGCACTTCCCTTATATTTGCTTTACAATAAGCATGATGACTAAGGTATGAAAATCAAAATTCTAATTAGTCCGTCAGCAAGAAAATAAAAAAATATTGGACACATATTTGTTACTTTTTGAAAATAATAAAAAACAACTAAGATAAATCGCATGGCTCGTTTCGTCACTCCTAAGTAAAATTTGTACTTAGGAGAGACGTCACGCGGCATTTTGACTCAATGTATCTCCCTTTATTTTTTGGTTAAGTTAAAAAAGAAAAAATACGTGTCCAATATTTTTTATTTCTACATGACGGACTAATAGGGAACATGCATGATTATTTTTTATCGCTTTTTTATAATTAAGTATCAAAATACTGTAAAAACTATTTCAATATGTGAAATTAAAATTAAAATCGGCCAAGAAATACGCATAATATAGGCATTTTAAACGAGTAATTAGACAGAGAGAGTAGGTCGGAGTGCACTGTTACGTCACAGTGCACTCCGACCATATAAACTCCATATTAAATTTTGTTTTGCTAGAAAGAGATAGAATGAAATGTTTGATGGCTTATATCTTGGTTATTTTTATAGCTATTCGAAAAAATATTTTTGTCTACTGTTTGTTACATGAATGAGCTTGTAATAAAGCAAAAAATAAAATTCATGAATATTCTCTATTATTAAAATGTAGTCATCATCCACCTTGTATGTGTGTGTGTGTGCGCAGGCTGCACGCGGGCGCGCCGCCGCCGCCGGCGCCGCGCGCGCCGCACCCCAATAAGAAGAACTTCGACTACAATCGGCTCGGCAGGAGTGAGTTACACGCGCATATACACTGTTAACGAAGAGTTATGGAAGTAAAACTAATGACACCAATCTTTATACAACGTGTCTTTGGCTTCTGGACAAAGACTGAAATCCCGAGTAGAGTTAGTTCTCAGGAGTGCTCTAATATTATACACTCGACAGCAAATAATCCGGGCCACCTGGGAACGACTTTATAAACTCCATTAATAAACAGTTAGTAAAATCATAAATCCCAATGTGTTTTCATTAATTATAATCGTCGTGAAACGCACTTTTTGTAGGTAAAACTTTGATAGTTGTAAGTTTTATAATTTTTGAGAAAATCTGATTATAGTGCTAAGGTAGCGGGTGGCCCGGTTTATTTGCTGCCGAGTGTATATTATTTGATCAGGATCTGATCATGAGATGAGAGACGAGACGATTAAAGAAAAATAAACATTTACCATATGTATCTATATACAGGCTGTTCCGAAGTATTCAATCATAAATTGGTCATTTATCCGTTAATACTATGCGGTTTGGTATGAGATTTTATACATCGGTTAGAAATGCGCTGATCAACGCGTACCTTATTTTCATGTTTTCCCAGAGGCCAGAAACATATTGTATATCCAAAGTCTCCATCGAAAGGCATTCATTTGGTGGCTCCACTGTCACAGATGCGTTAAATAAATAACCATAATAATGCCAAAAAAACTTAACAACGATGCAAGACAAAACATTTTGAACACGATTGAATATTTAGAGTAGCAACTCTAGCGCCACTGGACGGATTTGGAACTATTATCTACCGCTTTCCGCTAGACACTTTTTTTATCTGTTTTCCTATATAAGATTTTCCGCCTTACGTTTCAATTCTCCATATAAGGAGTAATCGATGAACTTGTAGAAAACCGGCAAAGTGCGAGTCGGACTCGCGCACCGAGGGTTCCGTACAAAATATATGCTACAAACAGCCGTATCTATGAAAATTCAGTGTTAGCAGATCCCTACTCCTAAGTAAAATGTACGGGGTGTTCGATCATTTTATATTGGTTACTGATATAGACGGACAAACATAAAATTATACTGTTTTTAGTATTTGTTGTTATAGCGGCAACAGAAATCATCATCTGTGAAAAATTTTAACTGTATAGCTATCACGGTTCATGTGATACAGCCTGGTGACAGACAGACGGACAGCGAAGTCTTAGTAATAAGGTCCCGTTTTACCCTTTGGGCACAGAACCCTCAAAAGCTCACAACTATACTCCTTACGTGACTCTGATCTTCAAAATCAAACTGGCCTGCATATTATGGAACATTGTCCAAAATGAGCTCTATATGAATTTGCCACAAGACACTATGGACCGTGTTATCTAGTCTTAGGAAAATACACACTAACCATAAAATTTTTAACAGTGCCGCCTAGACCAGCGCCCGGCGCGGGTGCCAACTGCTCGCTGGAGGTGAAGAAGGTCCCCCGCGGACTCAACGACATAACACACTTAAACAACCACTTCGGGAAGTTCGGCAAAATCGTTAATATTCAGGTACGTTCTTCAAGCATACTTATCTATACTATTAGAAAGTAGTTAAAATTAAATATCTGTAAATTGAAGATATTTTAAAAAAAAACGTGATATGGACGGACTATTTGAAGGTACTGAATTGAAATTTTATTTTGCACTTTGCACTGGGGAAGGCAGAGATTACCGGATGCCATATTCTACGGTCTTTACACATGTATTTCGCTTCATTTAGATCCACGCATTTCTTTACACGGGTCTATATTACTTAAACTCGGATTTTTAATTCAAGACCAAAATCTGTCAGTTTCCATCTTGATTATTTTAACAAATAAATATTATTTTATAAAACACGTGAGAACACGTATAAAAATACTGACACTTAAACCAATATGCAGTCATCACAGCGAATGTGCGCCTGTTGACGGTAGATCTTGGTCTTGAATTAAAAATCAGAGTTTAAATAGATAGAAAACATCCAAGAACAAACATTCGTGCTCGGCACTCAAACACTTGCCCTGGCCGGGATTCGAACCCGGGACCGCCAATTTCGTAGGCCGTTGTGCATTTGTGCAACCTGAGCCAAGCGTGTACATTATAGGTAACATAGGATCCACTTCATACACGCACGGGTACTCCGCACCTGGCCCGTTCCTACAGCACAGAATGACTGATGTATATTTTTCCAGGTGTGCTTCGAGGGAGACCCGGAGGCCGCCCTGATCACGTTCTCGAACCACACCGAGGCCAACGTGGCGTACAAGAGCACGGAGGCTGTGCTAAACAACAGGTTCATCAAAGTGTTCTGGCACAACCCCGAGGTGAGTATTATAAAGGGTAGCTCACCAAATCTGAGTGTCAGCGCTTCAGAAAACGGAAAAAATGTGTATAGATGTTTTGGATATATTTTTCATACGATGGCTGACTTAAGACTCATTCCTATTACCAAATAGAACGAGACAGTCCGATGGTTTCGGCACATAATGTCCCACTCGCAAAACAACCCTCCACCAAAATTACGTCCTATTCGCGGATCGTCTTCTTTGCAAACGGCCCCTTGTGCAAAATACCCCATTCGCATTACGTCCCTTTCTCAAGAGGTTCGCAAAATGTCCCTAGTGTTAAAGATCCTTTCGCTGAACGTCCCCACTGCATAATGGACCTTTCGCAAAACGTCCCGTATGCGAAATGTCACATACGCAAAATGTCCCGTCTGCAAAATGCTTGTTTAAGTAAAGAGAAACTAGGCCCTTTTCTCATGGATTGAAGAGAGAGATGAGCAAAGTCCCTACATCATTGGTGACTTAACAAAACGCCTTTAATTTACCCTGGCGGGTGGACCACATGCATAGACACCAGGAGTAAACGTAGACTAAAGAGCCCTAAAAGATTTGACCGCGACTTTATCGTAAAACCTGGTTTATACGGGACATTTTGCGAAAGGACGTATTGCGAATGGGACATTTTGTGAAAGGGACATTCTGCAAAAGGGCCGTATTTTACGTGAACCGATATTGGCCGTTGTGGGTCCGATGTTGACGGCCCGGTGTCCAACCAAGAAGTTTGACTTCTCATTGTCACATCTAACCAAGACATACACACACAATTTCGCAGAAAAGCAAAGGAAGTATAATCCATTAATGTAATATTGGTAAGCATGGATTATTTAACTGTACATGTTTTTCAGAACAAACAAGAGAACACAGCGCCGGCGGGACAACCCAAGCCGACGAACAACAACCAGCCACCGACTTCGCACAACAAGGTGCTCATAAACAGGGAGAACATCAAGGCCACGGCGGACAACAAGCAGCTGGCGCTGGCCGCTGAGAAGGTACATCTACCAAGGACCATTAAAACAAGAGGACGGAAATTACCATACTGTGAATCGTGTTCCGATCGCAAGGAGATATTCTTACGAATACAAAAAATATCTTATTAGATAGCTAAACATATCAGCAATCGATTAAATCTAACATTCATACGCAAACGTTTCAATAACAGAGCAAAAAAAAATAAGGACAAAAACGCATATTTTTTTCAGATTTCATTTGTTTTTGAAAAAACTAGGTCATTTACCTACTTGTTTGTAGTATAGGGTATTGGCTAGACGTCGATACCAAATTTACGGATCTGACATAATTACTTAAGAAGTTACGCAGGTTTCAAGATGTACCTAAAAATGAGTTTATTTTTTAGAAGGAGATAACAATAAAATAAAGCGGTAATAATAATTTAAACTTTAATAAGAAATCACAGCAAGAGTATCTTAAGGCTAACGATGACAATTCGTTGAGTAACTGTTCAAAATGGCCCCCTTGATTTTGGAGACAAGCAGTTGCTCTTATCGCAACATGCTGCGTAGACCGCCGAATCATCTCATTATCTTCTCTTAATATGTTTCCATGTTCTATTATTTTCAATGTACACTTTTTGTTTTAAGGTTCCCCGTAGAAAATATTCGAGTGGAGTTAAGTCCGGCGATCGAGGTGGCCAAGCGATATGTCCGTCAAGTCCAACCCATGGGACATAATGCTCGTTCAAATAATTTCGCACATCTCTTGCAAAATGTGGGGGAGCACCATCCAACTGTAAAATCATCCTTCTCCTGTATGCTATTGGCAGCTCCATTAATGCGTCGTGAAACTCTGTTTGAAGAAATTCCAAAAATCGTGGGCCATTCATTGTCGCTGGTAGAATAATAGGCCCAACTAAAATATCGTCGATAATTCCTGCCCAAACATTCACTGAGAACTGGTGCTGGAACGAACTTTGTCTCACAGCATGAGGATTCTCCAACTGCCACAGATGCTCGTTGCGGTGGTTTGTAAATCCCGATCGCGTGAAAGTGGCCTCGTCGGTCCAAATAATACGTCTCAAAAACGTTTGATCCCTGCGTGCTCTTCTTGTTATCCAGGCACAAAAAACAGATCTTGCAGCGTAATCTGGTTTAATAATATCTTGTACCCGTCTAAAATGACAAGGGTGTAAACCTTCTCTTTTTAATACTTTCCAGACTGTCCACTTGCATAAATTCATCCGGTTTGCTATTCTTCTAATGCTCAGTCTCGGATCATGTGTGATTAATCTTAATATCTCTTCTTCGTCCTGGGGTGCCACAAGTCGAACACGTTCATCGGCAGGACTTCTTATGCCGTTCTCAGCGAGCCGTGCATGGATTCTTATGAATGTGCGAGCATTCGGAATGGGTCTGTTAGGAAACCTCCTTGCGTACTCTTGAACAGCAGCATTCGCGTTCCCGTTGCAAAACCCATAAACGAAATGTATGTCAGCAGTGTGCTGACTAGAATACTGACGGTCCTCCATTGTAACAAAGCGGAAAACAAACAGCAAGTCCAACAATTAACAAAAGTATCAACAATAACACAATCGAACAGAAGTAAGCTGAAGATAGCAGAACGCCACCCTTGACATGACTGATTGACCTGGCAGCACCCCTTGATTTACCTACCTGCTCGTAAAAGAAAAACTGGGAGTGGGGATGATAGTTCTTGGGATTGTGTCAAAAAGGTAATTAACAGGGTCATATTTGAACACGTGTTATTTTTGAAGTATCAAAGATAGAGCTACGATTTTGGTGTGCATTTCTAGCAAATATTCCGTACTACAAACACAGAACAAAAAAAAAGTAGGTGAACGACCTAGTTTTTTCAAAAACAAATGAAATCTGAAAAAAATATGCGGTTTTGCCCTTATTATTTACGTTTAATATTTTTTTTTGCTCTGTTATTGAAACGTTTGCGTATGATTGTTAGATTTAATCGATTGCTGATATGTTTAGCTATCTAATAAGATATTTTTTGTATTCGTAGGACGAATGATTGACAGATAATAGCGTATTTTTGCTATTATCTACTTATCCTACATGCACCCTACTACTACTACTATCTTACATGCACCCGTGCTCAGGTGTTTGAAAAATTAAAAATGCCGCCATTTTATGACCGTAAACTTAAAAAAATAACACGTAGTGATTTATCGATGAAATTGATTGTACTACACAACCTTAAAAGCTCCGACATCGTTGACCAGACACACTGTATAGATGACGTTGTACATATCGGGGAACGGCTTTCTGTATGGAGATGGTCAGTCCTCGTTTTAATAGTCTTTGATACTCGCTAACGGTTAGGGATGGGTAAAAATAATTATGATATCGATACTTTTACTTTTTCTGTACAATTCGTTTTATATGCAGATGTAGTTATAACATTTTTTTGACTAAAATTTCACATTTTTTTTTTTGTATCCATAATAATCATTTTCATCAGAAATAGTAATGAATGATGGAAGAGATTGAAGATTTTTAATATATATATTTTTTAACTCAATACATATTCATTTTGTAATCATATAGTTCTGTTTTATAAAATAAACATGTTTAATTTAAGTCTTACACTCATTATGGTGAAGAAAAATTATCGACATATAGCTAGTATTTTAATAATATAAATAATTCTTACCCGTCCTTAAGAACGACAGCTGCCAAATTGCACCTTCGATAGCGGGGTCCAATATAATCATTCAAATTGGCGAAAATGCCTCATAAACAAGAATTTAGACTTGAATGCTTAACCCTTTGAACGCCACAGTCGGCTGTGGCCGACAACGGAAAATCGTGTCCCAGACGCCAATGACGGCTATACCCGTCGAGTGTGTCAGTGAAATAGCGACCTACGTGCATTCGTGTAAGTTTGAAGTTCATGTTGGCGTCAAGACGGAGTGGCGTTTGAGTTGACAACTTTTACATTTAGATGTGGCGTTCAAAAGGTTAAGTTTGGTTTTTTTTTGTTCACAGGCGAAAGAAGCCCTCGTCAACGGCTCCGACACTAAGAAAGAGGTCACCAAACCTATAGAGAAGAGCAAGCAAGTGATGGAGATGCACAAGCGGGCGCAGGCGCTGCTGGAGACGCAGCTGCAACAGCAGGTGCTGCTGATACAGCGGCTGGAGGGTGGTGAGTAGATGATGACTAAAAACGGCATAAACGCAACATGATGACTTCCCGGTCCCTATGTAATGACCGTTATAAATAAATTTTCCAGCAGAACTATAATGACCTAAAAATATATAATAACCAGCAAAAACCAAAAATTATGGCCATCTAAAAACATGTCAAATATTTTTTTGTTAATATAAATGAACAAATTTAACAGACACCAAACAGGTATATAAACACCAATTTTCCTATAATAGCTACCAAAACATAAAGAAATCGCCACCGAAAAATCTGCAAATGATAATCAAAAAATAAATAAAACTATACAATTAACAGCCCAAGGTATCTCAGCAATATTTGATTTTCTTGCGCTGTAGTCGTGTGGTTTAGTGGTTTAACTACTTGCCTGACTAGTCTTCAGCGCTGGCGACTATGGATCATTCGAACCGATCATGTATGTTTATGTAAATACAGAGTTTATTTCTGATTCTAATGCCTGTAAATAAAAATAAAATTTACTGGTTACAAAAAAAAAACGATTAAAAAATTAATAAAATATAATTGACCTTGACGGGTCTACGCAAATATCTTGCCAATATTTGTCAAAAGACGCAGTCACCGCGTGGTCTAGTGGTCTGACCGCTTGACTTATTCACATACAGCGCCGGTGACCATGGTTCGAATCCCAGCAAGTGAGACTTGTGTGTTTGTTATTAGGTGAATGAGGTTAAAGATATTATTCTATTTGTAATGTTGTACATGTTAATGTATTTTAAATAAAATATAAAAAAAATGCAAAAAGCACGCTCCTTAGATCCGTCTCGCCTTCAATGCGCGACGCTTGAGTCATAAGCGTGCTAGATCAGAGTACCTCCATACTAAGACTCACATGTGTGTGTCTCTGTGGATACACACTGGTCTTGGAATGGGGAACATTTTAACTGACTTCAAACAAGAACGATAATGACCTTAAAACGGATAATGTGGATTATTTAACTCAAAAATTGGAAGGTCGTATCCCGCTCACTCAAAAACAGTTTAAAATGAGTGCAAGAGGGAGCCACGTTAGGAACTTCGAGATTCGCGGAGTATAACATCCTCAGGAAGACTTTTCAAACAAAATGTTATGTTCACATTATTTATGGTACGATTTTAACACTTTCGCAACCGGGCAACATTTTGAACAATACCCCAGAAACCGACAGAACTCGCCAGGCGGGCTACAACGTGCAACGCAATGGCGCACGCCGCGTGCCTGTTAGGCGGACACTAAGCGGACGCTCAGGGCTGTGTAAAATTAAATTTACTGTCTCATCTGTTTATGCCCCCGTTTTATCACAATGCATCTAGTGGGGTAGTAGGGCATGATTAAAATGACACATAGCTAACTCCTATTGATACATACCTGTGTATGCAATTTAATCAGAAGTATTAAAACCTTTCTGTTAGTGTCAGCCCTGTGGTGGTGAAGACGCTATGTGTGCCTACCAGGCGTGCTCCTTGCCGTGGCGTGTAGGTTTATAGCTACTGCCCGCCTAGCGGGCTTAGCCGGCGTCTAAGCAAACATTACGAGTGCCTACCAGGCTGGTTCTTGGTCGCGAAATTGTTAACGAACCTATTAGATTTGTTGTTCCGTTATAGATTTATCCAATAAACGCACTGTATGATTTTCTTCATTGATTGTGAACCTTTGTATTCTACTAAGGGCCCATCGTTTTTAAACGCGCCGTTGACCGCGTGTTTCTGTCAATACGCACTCGAGCAGTATGCTGCTCTGTGGAATATAAACGCGATGTCGACGCGCGTCCATAAAACTCGCCGCGATGAAACTTTTAAAAAAACGTGGTGTGCAATAGCCCTTAGCTTCGCTCCGTACATTTGTTTCAAGTTAATTTTTATTTAATTTGAAAGATCGGATTGCCTTAAAATCCATCCCTTATATATATATAACCGAGAGTGTTTGTTAATATTGGATTTGTTCATTTTGTTCCCGCTTACACGTATTAAATGCATATTTATTTATTTGATTTTATTCATTACCTAATTAACACTAACGGATAAAACTTTTTTTATTATCTTTATAAGAGCTTTGTCACTGAGTGACTTTGCTATATAGCCAATATTTCAAACCATACTTCCAAAGAAAAAATGTCTCCAACTTTTAAAAACTCCACTCAGTTGTTGCTTTATACAGGGTGACTCCAGTACTAACTTAACATTTTTGCAGGCAACGTAACCGGCCCGCAGAGGGTGGCGCTCATGGAGGCGATCAATTCTGCGCAGGAGGGGATCGAAAAACTGCGCAAGGAGCTGGTCGCTTATAACCGCACGCTGAGGCAGATGCAGGTACGTGATGTATGCTGTACTGATGTATACAGGGTGGGTCTTAGAGCATTTAATCACTGGAGATGCAAGTCGTATCATTATTGCTCTATTTTTCATGCAATTTTAGCGGGGGGTGAGGTAAACACGTACACCACATTAAGGAAATATTCCTATTTCTACAAAAATAAATATTTTTTACACAAATCGAACTAGCCCCATGGTAAGCACAATAAGGCTTGCGTTATGAGTACCTACTATAGCTTGACAAGTTCTTTCGTGACACTCCCATGGTCTGCGGGCTCCCACTGAGCTAAACCGGTCGTCAAATAAACATAATTTATTTCGACCAACTTTCATCAAAGGGACATGACACGTTATGACATAAAGAAGAAATATATCTATTTATTTGTTAGTTACATAATAATACTAGTAATAGGCCAGGGAATTTAAAGGTCTATTTATTTAAACTTTATTGAACAAAACAGAAGTAAGTAAGTACAAATGGCGGATTTAATGCCAAATGGAATTCTCTACCAGTCAAGATGAGATGCATGAAAATGGTGCAGTGGGAAAAAACATTCAGTACTGATAGCGTTACGAATAATTCATACATATATATTTTTAATACTATGTATATTAATTTAACATATAAATAATAAATACAAAATATATACCAGCTACTGCATGGAAGACGGTCGTTATTACTCGAGTTCTAGTTTCAGTCGACGCCTACGTAGCTGCCGCTTGAGAACTACTTTTCTTGGGGGTTGTCTGATAGAAAGAGTCACTTTAAGGTTTGTCATTTTTCGACATGTAATGGTATTACGGTTCAAAAGTGACAAACCTTTAATTTCTCTGTCTGTACAAACGCACACATTGAATAAATGTGCAGAACGAAAACAACCCAAACACTGACAATTTATCGTGTAACTGACCCGACATTTGTGATATACTTTGGTGAAGGGGATTGCGTCCGTTATCTCATCTCCAGTGATTTAATGCTCTTATCTTATCTTATTACTAGGGGTCCTTACGGATACACTTCGACCCAGTGGGATCTTTTGTGTAATTACCCCTTGATTTAATGCTCTAGAGGTGAGTTGATAGACAGTGCATTATTTGGATTTTTCTTCAATTGAATACAAAATCTTGAGAAGATCGGGTTCAACAGGATGGCTAGGTGAGGCCTATGTCTGAAATATGCTGATGCTGATGAAACTACGGCTGTGAGTTAAGGAGCATCCATCGTATTTCCCACTGCTGAACATAGGCCTCCCCTATAGCTCGCCACAGGGTGCGATCCTGTGCAGACCGCATCGCCCGACTCCCCGCGACACTTACGGGGCCATCCGTCCACCTAGACGGGGGTCGTCTTAAGCTGCGCTTTCCTATGCCTGGTATCCATATTGACTAACTGGCTAAAATTCATACTCCATACTAATATTACAAATGCGAAAGTGTGTCTGTCTGTCTGTTACCTCTTCACGCCTAAACCGCTGAACCGATTTAGATGAAATTTGGTATGGAGATAGTTTGAGTCCCGGGGAAAGGACATAGGCTACTTTTTATCCCGGAAAATACCTTTATCCGCGATAAACGAATTTAAGGCGGACGAAGTCGCGGGCAGAAGCTAGTGATAAATAAATGTGTGCACTGTCTAAAGATTCACCCTGTGTGGTAAGAACTATAGCTTGACCAATACCGCTGTACCGCGCCTTAGGGGCTATTCATAAATTACGTCATTTGAAATTTTGGGGGGGGGACCATCAGATGATGGTAGCATAACGAAGGATGGGGGTTGGGTCAGTCCCAAGATGGCATCATCTTTCGCAACTATAAAAAGCGCTTACTGAGTAAAAAGGGGAATGAAATTCGTGTTTCTATAAACTGTTGATAAAAACGCACTTTTTGGAAATGACATCATTTTATTTGGTAGAGGAGGGTCATTCGAATTATGATGGTTGGATGATTTTAGGGGGGGAAGAGGGGCTCACAAAAATCGTCATTCCTCCGTTTGCCCCCCCGTCTCGCCGCTCGCATACCTAAGGCGCGGTACAGCGGTATTGGTCAAGCTATAGAACATCATTGCTTTTAGATGTCTTTATTTTTTCTATTTAAACTTTAATAAACTTGTAAAATACCAAAAACCAAGCTCACATATTGTGGGATGATAAAAAAAATAGTTAATTAAAATTTATGTAATAAACCTTAAAATTTGTGAGAAACTTACAAAAGATGATAAATATAACTTTGCTAAACTGTACGCGTGTGTGACAGGAAGAGACGGTCGCGCGCTCGATGTCGAGACTCCAACTCGCCCAGGTATCAGTCGAAACGGTGTACGCATGGGTTGTGCGATGTATAATTGTATATACCACTTACACAGACGGCGTCTGCATATACCATTTCACCCATATAGATGTAGCGCTACGATAGTCGTTGGTCGTGTCTTAAAGGCATTGTTAAACAGAATCATTGTCTTAAATAACACTATTGCTAATCAAAGGTATTGTTTGACCAAATCACTGTTAATTAAAAGTATTGTGTTCACTGAAGACTACCAGCAACACGACCTGACGCCCGTGTCTCAAAAGCTTGTAACTTAAATTACAAGCGGAAGACTCTTTCTAACTATATAAATTAAAAAGAGACTTCCGCTTGTAATACAAGTTACAAGCGTTTATGAAACGGGCCCATGGTTGTTGTATTGGACTGCAATGCATTTCGTTACGAGTCATGCGTTTGTCATATTTTAGAGTTAACTTAGATAATTAATAAATTATACGAATATTTAACGTTTTCGTGTTTCGCTTTCTCTTCATATAATCGTTTGTTTTGTGTTTTTTTGCATGATATCTATACTATCTGTAATAAAATAATCACTGATTTCGCACATATAAATGTAAAATGACAATTTATTTTAACGAAAATCTGCTGCAAGACTTAAACATATTTAAATTACAAACAAGAAACTCATATTGTATAAAGTCGAGTATTGCTGGACACGTTCCGTCCAATCCGTGGACCATAGTCATTAGCGCCCAATCGTAATTCATTCGGACTCCCATTCTTACGACTCTTCTATGGAAACAAGGCAAAAATATCCGAAATAACGATTCGTTTTTTCGTTCAATTACAAAATTTTCGTATATTTCATTAAATTCTAGAACTTGAATCAGGTGTTTTGTGATTAATATCTCTTCTCCTAAATACAGTTTTAAAACATTCCAGAAATAACGTGTATTTTAGAAGATTTAAAAAATACCGGTTCCGGTCCCTGATACAAGGTGTCTCGTGAGGAATCCGCAAGATTTTAACCACACATACTTGAGGTCATTTGGAGTTAAAAAATATGAAACCAAGTCAAATTTAAGAAAAAAAGAAAAAAAAAATCTTGTTTTGTTGTTTTTTGCACATAAACGCGTCTCTATGAAAATCATCCCTTTTAATAAAATGGTAACAATATTTTTTTCAAAAAAGGATGACCTTAGTGAGTGGTAGCTGTCACTTTGATGTCTGTCCATAGCGACACGACACTTGGAAACATTTGCGGCAACATCGCGATCAAAAGAGCTTAATGTACTTTAGTAATCACAATAAATAATTTACATGAAAGTTTATATTATCTTCAAAACAGCTAGATTTGCCTGGGGTTCAAATAACATTTTTTGGTCCTAATGACCTCAGGTATACGCTGGTAAATCTTGCGGGTTCCTCACGGGCACGTTGTATAATAATACTCGACTTTCCACGGTGTGAGTAATTTGTGTGTATTTTAAATATTCCACTGATATCTACATACAATATTCATTTTATAGAAATTAAACGTAAAATTGTGACCAAATACATTTAGCATTTAAATCTCAAACTGAAGTGTAGATAGGAAATTAATTGTATTCCATAAAAAAATATTATTGCACCTCGCATGTGTACATTGGATCGACCATTTCGTGTAGATAGCATCCATATTGAAAATAAAGTAATACCTAATCAATAATCATTCATTAAATTCACGATTCATTCCATTCCGCCATTGTTGTAAATAATATTTGTTACAATTAAATCTTAGGTCTCAGAGGGGCTACTCCAAATGTCGAAATTCGAAGTTCGTAACGAGCCATCCCTCTCGCTCTTATGTTAAATTTTATTTGAGTGAGCGAGATGGCGCGATACCAACTCCGAATATCGAATTTCAGAGTAGCCCCTTTGATTTGGTGTGCTAGAAACATTTCAAAAAGGAAATTTTATGGGTAAATGTTTCTAATAACATTTTATAGATTATTAATGTTTTTTAAAACGGTGTATCCATATTTTACGCGGTGACGGTCATACAAAAACATAATCGTTACACATTTGTATACTATTTTTGACCTTTTGTAGGTCACTTAATCCAAAAAAGAATATTTTGGATTTTTTATTTGTATGTGTCATAATGGCCCGCATCACGCCTAAACGGCTGAAGGGATTTCAAATATTTTTGGTACACGAGTAGCTGGGTGTCCGCGTTATAGGATACCTTTCACTCGACCACGCTGAAGCTTATCTCGAATCTCCTCCTCTGACGAAGTTGTCGAAATCCTATATTCTAGCCAGATCCTGTTAGCGTAAATCACTTTACCAACTAATTTGACTGCAAAATATATAAATTATTGTATTGCAGTAACATAACCTAACATTGAAATAATGAATATCTTTAATTTCTTTGTTTCCACCATTATAAAAGATATGCAACAAAAATAGACAATTTGTACTGTTTAATTTTATATCACTCGTGTGATGTTGACCTCGTCTAGATATTTTTAAACTATGATGCCATATAACCATCTGGTGATGGAAGAAAACTAAAAATTCTATAAATTCAACTTCATTTCAGTGTATTAAAAGAAATTCATCATCAGGGTCGTTTCGATATTGATTTAATCCATTCATCGTTCATCAGTTTCATTTCATCGGCATTCTCATTTGGTAAAGAATATTTGTACGGTTGGTAGTGTTGTATGTGAGTTGATTTTTATACATAGTTATAACACGCCTTGTAAACCAATAAAAAAGTAAGTAAAATATCTATATACTATTATAAAGTTGTAAAAATGAAATGTCTATAATATTGAAGATATTAAAAAAAGATCGTAACGAACTATTTGGAGGTCACTTAATCAAAAAATATATTTGTTTGATTTTTGTATGTGTTTGTGTTGTTGTGGCTTCATCAGGGCTAAACGGATTTCCACTTATTTTGGTACACGGATAGCTGGTTATCCACAGATGGATAAAGGATACTTTTTACCTTACTACGCTGAAAAAGAAAAAAGTGGTAGTGACTTTTCTCCTCCGCTAACGAAGTTGCAGCCACCCTCTAGTATATATCGTATATATACCGTAAAACGAAACAAATATCAGATGTACCTTAAAATAAAACAAGTTGCTTATAGATTCTTAATAAATAATTTGTACGTAAATAAAATGGGAGTAGTCATAAAAAATATGAAACTTGAAAATTTGTTTAAATAAAAGCCACGTCTGAAGAACCAATACAAAATTATCCATTATAAAATGACAGCCAGACATACCGATTAAAGTAAAACATTAAATGGCTTTGGGACTAAAATTGCATAAAGGTCACGCGCGTAAAAAATACCTCTGATTAAGCTTACAAAATGAATAAAAACGACCAGTTTTGACGACCGGTTTAGCTCAGTGGGAGTATGGACCTGGGTTCAAATCCCGGTAAGGGCAAATATTCCTGTGATGAAGATAAATATTTGTTCCTCAGCCTTGGATGTTTTCTATGTATATAAGTAAATTTATCTATTAAATACATTGTCGTCTAGTACTCATAACACAAACCTTATTGAGTTTACCATGGGACTAGTTCGATGTGTGTAAAAAAATGTCCAGTAATATTTATTATGTATTTATTTAAAAACAATTATCCTGCTAATCCAGTGATGCACACTAGTTGTGTAATGCACCTTTTCCTGCACTAATCGCTTCTTTTTGTCACCAGGCGAACGCAAAGAAACCAAAGACGAGAGAAGAAGCACAGAAGGAAATCCTTGATGCTGAACTGGACATGTTCACCAAACAACAGGTAAATGCCAGAGACCTTTTATTTATTTATTGGGTTACACAGCATTACATTAAAAAAATGCTTTGTCAGAAACTTTTAATTTCGTTGGGAGGTTAAAAAAATCCAATGCTTTTAGTAAAGGGATATGTTAAGGCGAAAGTTTATTCTCTATTGTTTGTGCAGGAGGGCCAGGACGTAACGGACTTGCAGAAGAAGATCTCGGAGCTCCGCCGACAGATGGCGATGCAGTTCCCCGCGCACCCCATCATGCGCAGGCCTCACTCCAGGTACCCTCAAAAGACATTAGGAATTAATTTTCGTATAACATTCCTTGACTATTTTTATAGCAGTGAAGTAATAAAAAAAATGGAAAACGCTGGTTGACCTAGTTCCACTCGGTCATCATGCAGTAGGCATCATGACGGGGTATAAAAATCCAAATTCTAATTAGTCCGTCAGTTAGATAATAAAAAAATATTGGACACGTATAATTGGCTTTTTCAAAATAATAAAAAAATACTCAGATAAATCGCATTAAAGTCTAGGAGTGGGGGCCCGTGACGTTACTCCTAGGTACAGTTTGTACGTAGAAGTGACGACACGCGACATTTTGACTCAAAGTATCGCCTTCATTTCTTGGTTACGTAAAAAGAAGAAAAAATACGTCTACAATATTTTGCTATAATGTGCATGACAGACCAATTATTCAAATTTAGTCATCATCCCTCGTCGTCTTTTTATGAGAAGCAGTAAAATTTCTCGAATTCTGGATTAAGTCACTATAATTCTAGGGGTACGGGGTGACCGGTTACTCTCATCCCGAATAAACTCTTTTGTCATAATCATCATTTGACCTAATTCATCATTGAATGAAACTACAATTTTCAGGACTTTTTAAGGCACCATACTATAACATACATTCGGTTCAGAAAAAAATGCATTACTTATGCCAAATGATGATTATGAAAAAAAATATATATATGCCAGATGAGGGTAAACCAATTTTGACCTATGATCTCCCTAGATCTTTCTGAAACCCTAGATCGGTTTAACTAAAAGCTTAATGTGAAACAAGTATAAGCTCTGTTAGTACAACGATATCTTATTATTTTCCAAGCTATCGCATTGTGAAGAGAAAACTCAGGTGAGATTACACATTACCACACATGTTACATTTTGTATGGTTACGTTTATTGCAATATTGACTTAGTTTTATCATTGGGTTTTCAGTTGGCACAGGTATGTACGCAATAATAAGCCGCTATGGCTGGATCAACTTTTTCATCTTGTTGTTTTCTGTAACTCAGGAAACAATAGTGACACAGTTACTTGTCACTATTGTTTCCGAAAAAGTGCTAATATTCTAGACTTTTAACATTCTGACGAGATGGGCCTTTAAAAAATGGACCTATATCAGCTAGGAAATATATGGGATTAATGGATGCTTTGCTTTTCCGCGAAATAGTGTCTTGGTTAGATGTGACAATAAATTGTGCTCACATGCGCATATTTTCACGCAATTGCAAAGCAGCAGTAGTAAAACAAACCAACAGACAGTACGATCCTCGACACGCCTCTCTACAGTAACAATAACAACAATAAGTAACACGGGGTCAAACTTACACAAATCGACATAGTCTCAAACTAAGCGATGCTTGTACTACGGGTACTAGGCGACGATATACATAATATATAGATAAATTTTAACCCTTTGAACGCCACAGTCGGCTGTGGCCGACAACGGAAAACCGTGCCCCAGACGCCAATGTCGGCTATACCCGTCGAATGTGTCAGTGAAATAGCGACCTACGTGCATTCGCGTAAATTTCAAGTTCATGTTGGCGTCAAGATGGCGTGGCGTCTGAGTTGACAACTTTTACATTTAGATGTGGCGTTCAAAAGGTTAAATACATATTAAACACCCACGACCCAGGAACAAACAAACATTCGTGCTCATAACACAAACACTTGCCCTGGCCGGGATTCGAACCCGAGACCGCCAGCTTCATAGGCCGTTGTACACCCCACCGAGCCAAACATGTCGACTACGAACATCATCAGGAGATGCAGGAGATGTTGACGGTCCGGTGTCCACCTGAGAAGCCGAACTTCTAGTGTGGACGCCTTCACATCTAACCAAGACAATACACTATTTCTGGAAAAGCAAAGGAACATCCATTAAATCCTATATGGAATTCCGCAAAGTAACGCCTGAATCTATCAATTATAGAAAATATATTTTAGTTGCCTTTATATCGTTTCAAATCTTATAGAATACTCGGGAGGCGATAAACTATTTTTAAAGAGTGTGTTCTGAAGGCCATTGACTATAGTATATTGAGGATATAAAATTAGTTTCGTCAAGTCTAATAGAGTTAATGCGACCACAAAAAAAACTTCGAACTACTATATAACATGCTTTAGATAAAATTGTTGTAACACCTTCATTGCGGTATCGTGTTATTAGGCCTGATACCAAGTATGGTTAATTATAATTACAAGTTAACTTAATTGCGGCAATTAAGGTGTTAATGCAAACTCTGTGTCCTTTTTTATGTCGGTTATAAAACACATAATCATGATCAGCCTAGAGAAATCCACCGTGGAGCAATGGAATGGGCTGGCGATTTAAGAATTACTTTTTGCCCATCGGCTTTCCGAGACAAGACGACCGGGCTACAAGTCGACGCTCCGATCCGACTCATCGAATCGTATAACCAGTTGCTCCATTTCTGTTGTCTCCCAGGCAAAAAATGTATCGCTTGTGTTTCGGACGCATATTGACGCTATTTTATTTAGTTTTAAGTTACAGGGCACCACCGAAAATCAGCGTCACGGCTTGCCGTGGCAACAAGCTGAGTGGTGACCCCGCTGAGCGTCGTCATTAGTTTTTGTTATTTGTAATTTTTGTTTATGCTGGCGTTGAATAAATTCTTTCTTTCTATTCTTTATTTTGCTCCAAGTAGAAACGCATTAAATGTATATCGACCTGGGGGCCGTTTCTCAAAAGCTTGTAAATTGTATTACAAGCGGAAGTCTCTTTCCAACAATATGAATTAAAAAGGGACTTTTGCTTGTAATACAAGTTTAAGCGTTTATGTGCACTTACGTCGTTTTTCCTGAAGTTTATTTGAGATACAAGCATTTTTCAAAGTAGTGACGATACTTAGTTCACTGGTAGAGGACAACAGGTTTATACGTGTTAGGGAGGTCTGCAGAGCCATCTACCGTAAAGTTGTGTGACTTTTTATCACTATCGTCTGTTGTCTGCAGAGGCGGCCGATTCAACAGCATGTCGCGCTTCACGCGCGCGCCGCCCGCCTTCATCAACCACAACCAATCCGTGGACCACCGGCCGCGGGCGCTGCTCATCTCGGGCTTCGAGAGCGACGAGTCTGACGCGCTGTCGCAGCATTTCTCAGTGAGTTTGGAGCGGGTTGCAACGGCCATATTTAAACCCTTGAGCGCCAAACGGCGAAGTAATACGACGTGATCCAGACGGCACAATAAAATAAAATAGTGATACCAGTGTCGATATCATGTTCGATATATTATTACGTTTATTATTTATTTCCGTGTTTGACATTGTAACATAATTATCATTTTACTTTTAAATTTGATTAAATTTGATCGGTATATGCCGACGCTGGCGTCGTGATGGCACGAATTTTCGATGCCGTGATTTGCTGTCTGTGGCGGTCAAAAGGTTAACGCGCCGGTTAGTGTTAACCCTTAGATGCATGAAGTAATCAAATGTCAATTGAGATGACAGTAAAGTAATAATTTTAATTGAATTTGATTGGCAGTTGCTTCGCATCTAAGGGTGCACACAGCGTACTTTCGATATCACTTTAATCTTTTTAAAGATATCTGTAATAGTTAAGGAATAATCGCCTAGTCACACTTAACGATTACACTCTGTATACGTAGATACTGACTTGTGGTTTTTCCCAGCAATTCGGCGAGATCGTGAGCAAGGAGTTGAACCCGACGGTGCCGGAGCTGGTGGTGGTGTACAAGGCGCGTGCGCTCGCCGAGCTCGCCGTCGCGCAGGGCCGCCACTACAACGACCGCACACTCACCGTACGTGATCTTGTGGCATACAATACCACCCCCCCATAACTGATGATATCCAAATGTCAGCCATCATTCAAACAAAAATTGATAACCCTTTTATCAACAATATAACTCCAGAGGGATATTAAGAAAGCATGCCGAGTGCAAGAGCGACTCGCGCACCGTCGATTCCGTACAACCATACAAATGAGGTGCAAACTTAACGCTGAGCTATGGCGCTTTAACAGACAGACAGACAGACAGACAGAGTCATACCATAAGGGTTCCTTTTTTACCTTTTTGGTATGGAACCGTAAAAACAGCGATAAAGAATATGCAAAGCTTGTACTGTGGGTACCAGGCGACGATATACATAATATATAGATAAATCATATTACTTAAATACATAGCAAACATCCATGACCCAGGAACAAACATTCGTGCTCATCACACACTCGCCCTGGCCGGGATTCGAACCCGAGACCGCCAGCTTCGTAGGCCGTTGTACAACTCACCGAGCCAAACGTGCCCGCATTCAATAACAACCCCCCGAAACGCCTGGAGCATAACTGATGATATCCAAAAGTCATCTTTCAAACAAAATAAAAAATTATATATTGTCTGGCACTAAAATATATCTTTTTTGGTATATTACTTAGGGAGGCAAGGATTAAATAGAAAATTTCTTAATTAACGTAGGAATTTCGAATAACGTAAGTAGAGGGGATATTTGGGTCATACTGATTCTAGAATTTAGCCGTCTTTCCTGTGGACAACGCAATAGTTAAGGGCTTGGGCACATATAACTGATATTTTTATCGCTTAGGTCTAGAGTATTAATCAATTTGTACATCGCCTAATAGGGCACTAAGAAAAAATAGTATTTAAAGCCCTTAACTTTTGGGTGTCCACAGGAAAGACGCATAACGCTAACTCATACTAAAAATCTGTATGACCCACTTGCTATGGATGTCGATCTCGTATAGAACGAAACAAAGCATAGCTTTGTTTCGCTGTGGTAAAAGTATCTACTTACCTTACAATTTTGATATCATGTGTTAATTCGAGTTCTTATGAAGTATTTTTTGTTTTCAGATCACGTGGGTGGCGAATCCCAAGGCGTACGCGGCGCCCGCGCCGCGCCCCGAACCTGCACCGGAGCCCGACAACACGCAAGAGGTGACTACACTAGCATAGCAATACACGATGGGTCCGAGTAACCTGACAGATTTAAATACCACCGAGTTTAGTGCCAAACATTTTTATTTTCTGAAAATCGTATGTAATGATTCATTACACACGATTTTCTGAAAATAAAAAATCTCTCAGCTTTAAGTTACATGTTCATTACTCATGAACATGTGACTTAAAGCTGAGAGATTCGAGTATTATAATGAAAACGAACCCCGCCAATTCATAATGATTACGTATAAAATACGTATGACAATAATGTCAGTTGGTAACAAGGACCATTCAAACAAGACTGACAGTTGCCGTACTTTGGATCGTGTTTCGATCGCAGAGATATTCCGGCAAAAACTAGATGGCGCTTCAAAACTAAACATTTAACGATGTCATAATTGAATAAAGAAACTTAGTAAAGTAACAATTAGTTCCTAAATAGCTAATAATAAATAAATCGTAACATTTAAATACTGTTTTACGCTTGCAAAGTTGAATAATTGTCAAAAATAATTCTTATACATAGATGGCGTTGTACATATCGGGGAACGGTTTTTTGTATTTAGATGGTCAGTCCTTTTGTTTTAATGGTCCTTAGTTGGTTGGTTGGTTTATTAACTACCTAGCTCAAAATATAGCTACGTAAATAGAGATGTTAACTGTATTCAAATAAAAATAGAACTTAAAAAAAATATCTCCTTGTGATCGGAACACGATCAAGGTATGGCAACTGTCAGACCTCTTATTTAATGGTCCTTGGTATAAATTACGTATGACAATGTCAGTTGGTTATGTTTTTAACTACCTGGCTCAGGAATTCTTTAAAAAAATGAGTTCGATACCTAGCTTGTTTTGTGAGCCTTTTAATTTGGGTGGGAAAGTCAATTTTTAAAGTATTAAAATATTAAAAACGAATAATACCACTGAATAAAAGACTGAAGAAGTTTTTCACCAATTGAGGTCGTGTTATAGAACGACCTTACACATTACACATACCACAGAAAAACGTTGTGAAAGTTTTTCAACAACCTTCGAGGTTGATTAGATAGATAATTTAAAAAGTTAGCAGTCCCTTAATGTCATGTTTTTTTTTCGTACTAATCTATATAGATCAAAGTAAAAGTGTAGTCCATACGAGGGAATTGTACACATGTTACGACGGTGTTTAAAAAAAATTATTTTATAAACAATACGATGTAAAAATGAACTTTTTAAATTCTGTCACAAAAATGTACAAATACAACGAGAAGACCTGTAGGATATTGAATGTTCCCGATTGTCACTTGGTTGCTAACCGTGCGCCCCCCCAGCCGGTGGTGTCGGCGGTGGACGCGCTGCTGCGCTTCGACGACGACGACGACGACGACGGCGACCGCTCGTGGCGCCGTTGACGCCGCGCCCCGCGCGCCGCGCGCCGCCTCTAGCGCGCCCCCGCCCCGCCCCGCACCACACCGCCCGCCCAGCACCACGCCGCACCACCCCTACCGTGCTCCGTTAGCCGGCTCCGCTGCACCATGCTATCGCGGTTAACACGTTAACGTGCTATTCTTATAATACCAACATGATACTTATTTTTTCTCCTTTGCTCTGAGGTTGACTGGTAGAGAATGCCTTATGGCATTAAGTTCACCTTTTATTAAATAAATAAATAATACGAACATCTAAAATTGCATTCCACCGGAATGTCGGGTACGTGACGCCTTTCATACTTCTAAGAAAGTAGTTAGGATATCAATTTTTAGTATGTCAATATTTTATAACTTTGCTTTTGTATTGGTAGTGAATTCTTGGACTTTATATGTTCTTAAGGTAGCTGTCCTAGCCGTCCCGTACCCGACAACGTAGACGTTCCGGCGGAATGCACTTAAATAGGTGGATCAACTTTTACTAGTTATTATTCTATCCCTATATGAGACAATGGTGACAGCTACTTAAAAAAAAAATCGAATTACCTGTAGAAAAAAATAAAGTTTTAAAAAGCGCCTCAGGTGGCGTAACCATATCAACGAAGTACATAAAAAAAGTTGATTGACCCAAATAAATAAATAAAATCTGAAGCTTTGAATTTTTTCATTATTTAGATCTTTCTATTAATAAAAATATTGTATCTTACTTAGTAAATTCGCTAAGACAGATATTTGTTTACCGAGTCGAATGATCTTTACTCACGTTAGCATGGCGCAGCGAACAAGGCTTAAGTCTAGCTAATACTATACTATATTACCTACTGATAACATCCGTTTTTACCATGCTATATTATAGGCACGCAACTGTATCTCGTAGCATTTAAGTAACACTTGACAGATCGGTCATGTGACTAATGTTTTTTACAATGCATATGCTCGGAAAGTGCCTCTTTCTTTGGGCTGAAAATATTTATATTAGTACTCCTAGTACTTTACGTGCATTTTGAACCGAATAGGTAATCCGCGCTTGTATCGTAAATAACTATTCTGTATGAATCGAGAAAAAGGGAAACTTGATATCATTAGAAAATTGTACAGTCTGTAATGAGTGTCTTGAATTTTGCTCTCATATATTTTCATTTCTCGGCACATGCAGGAAATATATAGAAATATATCACATCATTGATTTATATCAAGTACCAACTAATTGCTACGAGATACTGTGTAGTTATAAGCCTTTCTGAGAAAAAAATAAACAGTCGGCATTAAATGAATAGGCTATGATATCCCAATGGCCATATATATCGTCACGTATCTTAATGCCTATAAAAATAAAGACGTATTGCGATATATTTGGCGCTTCGGATGATAGAAATATTTAATTCCGCCTGTACATTAACTTTCTTTTATAATAATGACTCTTTAGGTTTATCTTCGCTAAAAAATGTGACCCAAATCTTGAATTTAAGCTCGTCATATTTTTATATGCGCAAAAAAATTTTGGGTAATTTTTGTGGGAAGTTCGAATTCTGAGTTAGCTACAACTTTTCGGAAATGACCGACCCACGTACATTTAAACTTTAGTCCTCCTAATAACATCCTCTTAATAAATACAGCTCTCACCAAAGTTGGAAACATTACAATGTATAGGCCGCAAGAATGATACCTAGATTTTCGTACAAAAACCCATTTCCTAATCAATCAATAGAACATTTTTCCTAACCCTAAATTATTCGTCAAAACGCAATTTGCTTTAGAAAAAAACTAATAACTGTATTATAGTCGGAGTGAATAGAGATTATAAATGAAATGAAGTTACATATAAAATATGTATGTTATATTTTATATAGATCTAATTAAATTGATGACATGATATAAAGGAATAGACTTAGGCATTACACACACTATGATTACTGTTACTGTGCCATTTAACATTATAGTGGCAAATAAAAGTAGCAGGTATTTGCACGAGGCGAAGGCGAGGGCGATAATCATGCGATCTTAGGCTCATTTAGTTAAGACATTTTTAAGTCTTCCTCCACAATTTTTGTGCCTTGCGCACTGCCTCCCAACTCTCAGTGGCCGCGGATGGCTTTTCCGTTTGTTTGCGCTTCTTCCACTAAATCCGATTGCAGTTTAAACTAATGTTCTAAAGTATAAAAACTAAAAAACTGCGTTCGCGGAGAAGTAAAAATCAACAGCGTAGTCGGGTAAAAAGTATCCTATCCCTAACCATCTGTGGATACCCAGCTAGCTACACATGTACCAAAAATAGTTGAAATCCGTTTAGCCGTTTTGGCGTGATTAATAGTATCGATGAAAAAGTCGACAGTTCGGGAAAAGCTGAGATAATCTTCGGAGACGCGGGTTCAAATCCATTTTATGTCATTTAACCCCTCGTATGCGATGTCAAAAATGTGTCAATCAATAAGAAAATGATTTTTTTACATAGAGTTAAAACGCTCTGCACGGATCCGTGCTTAATCAAACGAGGGGTTAATAACATTTCATAAGCCTCGGATCGCATGTCTATCTCTTTAAGCAGGTCAATATACGATAAAGCGCTCTTCCTCTCGTATATCGCCGGTTGACAACCAAAACTCACTAAGTAGCAAATACCAACTTAAAATGAAACTCGTAACTCGGTCACATATTAAATAATAGAAATAACTAGATATGTCACCCACACGTGTTTTCATACAAAAAACAAGAATTCCCACGCTAGCAAACAGTATCTGGTAATAATAATACCAAATGTTAATAGCACTATTGCAGCCGAGCGAAAATTAACTCTTAAGAGCCTAATTAGCTTTCTCGCCGCGCGATCACGCGATCGCAAGTAATAGACATGGTTTCAAAATATCTCCAAAATTACACTTATGTGTAATTTTAGGCAATTTAAAATACGACTCTGTTTTATCCTTTTTTAAGTTTTACAACCAAGCTGGTTCTTTTAATGTTTGAAGTTCAGGAGTCGTAACCATAGCGACGGCGGCGTGTGACAAGCTCTATAGTGTTAACGCTCCCGGGCGGTCCACTTGGCTACGCCCACCGCGCGAGCGATGTATACCGAGTGAAAAACGGGGTTTTCAGGGGCAGTGTCAGTTAGTTTAGTTGGTTGTCAGCAGGCGATATGTGTCAGAAAGTGGGTGCTTTATTTTTTATTTATCATAGGTCTGAAGGCATGTATAGTCCTTACGCATAAGACAGATCGCAAAGCAATATATAATATACAATGAACTTTTCGAATCGTGACTTTATATATGTTGTGTTTAGCGGTTTATATCGGTAGATACATAGACTCGTATTAGTTAATAGTATTAGCTTGGTACATAAACCCGGCTGCGCACACTCATCAAGATCGGGAACATCAAGCATGACGTCAAAGTACAGGCCTTAGTAGTTCCAAACGAGTTATTTCCAGCTGTTACCGCTGGTAACAGCTGTGATTTTTACCTATCTGTTACCAGATGGTAACTAGTGGGAATAGAATTCCCAGCTGTTACCACTGACGTTGATTGGTGGTGACTACTGGATTTTTTACTCAGTAGTTACCGCTGGTAACAGATGGGGGAAAAATCACAGCTGTTACCAGTGGTAATAAGGTAGTGGTAACAGGTGGGAATAACCCTTCCAAACCAGTGGTTGTGGTCAAGCGTGAAACTGTCCGAACACCAAACAAAAGCAATAATATAATAGAATTTAATGCTTTATACACTTTAATAAACTATTTAGTACAGTGTGAAATATAGGATATAAATCGGAGGCTCATGTTAAGGTTCAGGAGCGTTTAAAAGTGGCAAATGTCCTCAACCGTTCCGTTTTTTTATAAGGGCGTGTGCCCGTTCCCATGGCCCCCAACCTCACGCGAGCCCCGAAGCACCCCGAAGCCCCTAGTCGCGTGCACTGGTTATTTGGCCAATGTAGGCATACGTTTTTCTGTGCCTATATGGAGCCACATTCGTTCAGGGCTTCAGAGTAGACAGTTTCTCTGTGCCTATTGTGCTTATATAGACCCATGGTCGTTCAAGGTAGGCAGTGCTTTTGTGCCTATATGGACCGGACGCCACAGAGGGCCATCACTTTTGAGTGCTCAAGGCCCCCCACCCCCATTCCCAAGTATCCGAGGGCTCCCGTGTGTATGAAATACGGCCTTGCTTCTGAGCCTTATCAGATATCTTTATTGTGGTTTGAGAAAAGTCGTAGAACAATTAAGTTTTTGCCTTAAATAGGAACTAATAAAAGTCACAATACTAAAGCGATTAGACGTACAGTCACCAGCATTCATATCTGCCACAACAGAGTGCGCATACATTTCTGACACGGCTCTATTTCCGGGGCTGTTAGGACGTGTCAAATATTTGTTATGGCAGAAATTGATGCTGGTGACTGACTGTACTAAGGGGTTATGAGAGATTCCAGTAAAACCCCTAAAAATCATATACCGGTGTCGGCCTTACATTACCTAGAACTCCTAATATTTGCCCAAGTCAAAACATTACTAGTTTTATTGGTAAAGCGACCAGACGTGGTAGTGGTTTTTGAGAGACTAGTAAAACCACTAAACAAACATACCGGTTTTGGCCTTACGTTACCTAGAACTCCTAATATTCGCCCAAGTCAAAACATTACTAGTTTTAGTGGTGAAGCGTATAGACGTACGAGAGTTTGAAACCGTTTTAACCACTAAAAATCTACTACTCCAAATATTTACCCAAGTGTAAACATCTAGCTACTAGTTTTAGTAGTTAATGCGTCTTTATACGCAACCGCGACGCATAAAATACGACACTGCGTTTACACGTATATTAAACAGCAGTGTGGACGCTCCTCACTAGAACTCGATTAGATATTACCAGAAACATTTACTTTTTTCTTGGTTTATTTAGAACTAAAATGGACGAAAATATAATTTATATTTTAGACTACGATTATGAATAGTATAAACTTACTATACTTAGATACTCGTATTAACTTAAGGATATCCTTTTAAAGTACAAATTAACTAACGAATACACGCTTTTCGTATATATCACAATAATAAGGTTTTCAATAGCTTATAACTTACAACGTATCGCCTTATTTACAGTTTAGTATGTATGTTATTGGTTATCTTGGGAAACGGGCTTTTAAAGGCCTAGATATGATCAAGTTTTGACTGGTGGTTATCTAAGATATGTACCTGAAACCTGACCATTAAAACAACCTTAATGTGTCTGATAAATTATAACATCGTAAAATGACAGAGTTCGCTCTTAAGATAACAATCATTGTATAGGAAATTGTATGTCTTTTAACGAAACATTATATGTAGGGCGGGGTACACGAAATCTTTTGAAATCGATATTTTCGTCTAGGATTTAAATCATCCTTAATATGACGCAAAATAGTTAGGAATGAGTTGGTGTAATACTTGATAACAAACCTATATGAACTATGTGGAGCCAGGATTGGATATACGTTTTTATGTTGTGTTTTCTGAAATGCGTTATTTAAACTTAAATTATGCTCACAATTCATTGGATTCGAGCGACGTTAAGTCATCGCCCAATTACTTTTCTCCATGCAAAAATGGACCATCCTAATTGACAACATTTCAAATTTTCCATGTAATAGTTAATCGACACCAATATTGTTAATTCATTATCAATGAACCCATTTATTTTTATTGCGACTAGTTTTGAAGGTATTCGGGAAAATGTGTAGGAAGCATACGATTCTCTAAGTGACGTCACTAGGTGGATATGACACAGTCAAAACGCACAAGAAGAACAGCAGTACAATTTCTATACTAAATGCCTTAGTAATAGTTCTTCTGTATGATTTATCTACGCTTTGACTACCACCTACGCTCTTTTAGAATGAGGAATTTTTGAAAAGATTTTTTTTATATGAAATGTCTATATATAGAAAAAAATTAAATGTGGTTATATTTACATTTTTATCCTCTATCTGATTTCATTGAAAAAACGCTTGGTAAAAAAAATGGAACGTTGTCAATTGGTGCAGTAATAACGAGGATAGAAGCCCATTGACATTTGTAAGTTAAAGATTCCATA
Organism: Hedya salicella; assembly: GCA_905404275.2. NCBI lineage: Eukaryota > Metazoa > Arthropoda > Insecta > Lepidoptera > Tortricidae > Hedya > Hedya salicella. The sequence goes on from FR990099.1 coordinate 8,201,872, forward strand.
TGATGTCATCATCAGGGTAGTAGTTACTACCTAGTAACAGATTGGAAAAAGAAATCCCAGTTGTTACCAATGGTAAAAAGTTGGTGGTAACAGGTGGGAATAACCCTCCCAGCAGCTATACACCTCGGCTGCAACGTTAGTAAAATAATACGGTCCTAAGATAAGGAATGGGATTACGATAGTAACAGTTATACCCTACTTGTTTGAGTATTGAATGAGTAAATCAACTTTTTTCTGCACGTTGCCATGGTTATGCCTCGCGAGTCACTCTTTAAAACTACGATTTTATACTATATTAAGTCAAAAATATTGTTTTGATCATAGGTCCATTTTTTAAGGTTTTATCGCGTCAGTATGTTAATAGCCTAGATTATTTCCTCTAAGTTGTCTTCTGAGTTAGGAACAGTAGTACCACGAATATAAGTTACATCGGCAATCTTCGGCCACGCGTACCGAATGAAGCCGAACGTGTGACCATTTCAATAAAGACCTTGTTGCACTATATGTACGGTACATTATGAAATAACAGGTGAACTCGTGATCTCCTGCTCATGGCGATTGACGCGGCGCCAGACAAATAATTTTCACCAATGGGCGTTGAAAATTTTACCCGCGCAAACGCGCTGCCTTATAATTGGTTGATCTGTTTTCAAAAAATGCTTTCTGCGTATGTAGGTACTCGTACATGGTTGTAACTTATATTTATGGTCTGTACGGGACGGAATAATAACAAGAGAAAGATTGTTCCACCCAAATACGGTGTTTGACAGTTTAAATTAGCTCCTTTTTTTTTGAAAAGTCAGAAAGTTCCGTTATTAAGAAGCTAAAGAAGTTTATACGAAAATGCAGACGTGTCACAGGCGAAACTGTTTGTACAAACGATTTCTTTTTAAATTAAAAAAATATTTAAGTGAAATAATTAGTGACCGTTTATTTTAGTGCTTAGTAAAAAAATATTGTTACTACTATCAAATACTTATTATCTGGTAAACTAAACACCATTTGACTAACGTTATTCAGCAGTCAATAAAATTCTACGGATAAAATCATAACCCTCTTTCTGTCGCAGCCGAGTAACAAAACATTACTTTGATTGGCTGAATGACCTGGATCGCGTGGGTTTTAACCAAATTCAAAAAGGAGGTTACCAATCTACCATATGTTTTTTTTACATTTAGTTCAAAACCCAGACGAATGTGGTATAGGCATGTATATTAAAGGTACATATCTTTTTCATTTGGATTATGACACTACAAAACGAATAGGGAAGCATGATTTTGAGATGATGACAAAAAATCTCATTAGTTACCACCTGTCACTTACGTGATTTGGTAACAGATGGGGAGTTTATTCCCAGAAGTTACTACCTGGTAACAGATGAGAATTTTATTAAGTCGAAAATACATTGTATATTATTTGTAAATATTTCGCCATAGGCGCTTAGTCATTTTGCTGTTTTTCGTTATAAAGAAAAAATATTGTAGGCTAGTGTCGCGTTTTGCGATTTTTTTTAAATAGCTATTTATGGAGGCTTTGTGTTGAATTTGGATTTACAATCGCAATTTAAACTTGTTTTTTTTTATTTAAAGTTTAGGATGTAAGGCGGTACATATGCACAGGCATGTACATAGGACGGGGTCAAAGTACAGTCGGTTGCAAAGCAAATGGCAGTTTGAAGACAGATTTGATCTTGAATTACATCGCTGAATATATGCATCTCAGCGGTATATTGAGAAGACGTCTTTTATCTCTTTCTAATACTATCTTCCTGATAAAAAAAGAAGTCTAAAGCGTTTTAAAAATAGAAGGGGTGGGGACTATAGGGGCGAATTTGGTCATAGGGTAATGGGTGTCCCCCTGGATAAATCTATACAAGGTGATATCTAAGACGTGATACAACATGTTACTTTCTGACGCTTCTCGCAATTACGATAAAATTCTAGTATGAGACCAACATCGTAATCATTCAAAAAATGTGGTACTCCCATACTAACTAACTACGGTTAGCTTCAAGTTTTGTATGGAGAAGTCGATTTCTCTTTACGATTTCGAAATTGGTCTTATACTAAAAGTTGATTGTCATTGTGATTAGCCTCCGAAAGTATTTTTGTATCACGTTTTAGGTGTCTCCTTGTATATACTTTTTCATTGGCGTTGTTACGTATCTTTTTTATCACATGCCTGTGCCGTGTAAATTAGATTAGCACAGAAATGTTACATTTGTACCATTTTTTTTAATGTTTGTTAATTTGTCTTAACTTACTTAGTTTTAGTCTGCGATTTGTTAGATTATGATAATTTGCTTAACAAACGAACTACAACATCACTACTTTGGAAAACTAGTATCCCCATTAAACTTCAAGTTAAATGCAGTAAGTGTATATGGACCTAATATGCACTTAAGTCGTTTTTCTGAAGTTGTATAGAGTATAATTTTTCAAATTAGTGCCGTTTTGCCATTACCAACTGGCCGGCTACAGTCAATTTATAATGACATCGGGTGTTACTACTAAGAAATATCCCAGAATATAATATGCCTACGGTCTGTTCTTTTAGATATTTAATAGAAGTTAAACAAAAACCACGTGACTTGTTTCATTCCGCCAATCTATTAGGTAATCTATTGTTTCTGAGGCACAACGCTACTGGCTCAATGTCCCGACTCACGGGGATTTTTGTTTAACCTTTTCGACGCTTTGACAAATAAAAGAGGTGTCACTCATATGCTATGACATCGTTATTAAGTTTCACGCTAACATGACCCGTATGTTAACGGGCGTCGGTCTATATCGGTCGTTGGCTGAACCTGCGGTGCAGATGTATGCGTCGTTGGCGTCCAAAAGCCTAATCATTGTTGACTCTTCGATGTCGTTATAAACAAACATAAGTAGATATTATGTAATTCGTAGCAAACTCTAGCCCTAACATCACCAGGATATACATTTTTTTCATAGTCTTTTTGTATTTCATTACTAGAATCCTCGGAACTGTTTAAGTCCACTGAAGATTGATTTATTAATTCCAGAAAAGTCTATTCCTTTCATAATCGTACGCATCGCTACGTCTGGTTGTCACTAAAATGAGATGTCATTAATGTTATGTTGAGTGCCAGTATATGCAGGACGACTCCTAAATGGAGAACAGAAATATTATTTTTTATGTACTTTTGTATGCTGATGGAAATAGCGGGTACGAATGGCAATTAAATATAATTTAATAGTATTTTTGACCGTTTAAAACCTTTCCGATCTGACATTTTCTTTTAGGCACCCCACTTAGCTACTGTCATTCATATTTTAAATGCAAAAACAATTTAGTGTGACCATGAGTTAAGATGAAATAACAAGGAAATATATTTTTCACCGCAAAAAAAATGTCCTCTGCCTTAATTATCACTAAGCAACTGTCGGGCAGAATAGGACTTAAATAAATATAGTCTGTTCACGATTCTATCTAGTCACCTTGTATTATAAGTATTCGCCGAAGATGTCTACTTACGCGTTCAAGAAATAATAATAAAGCATTTTACAGTTCGAAAATGTATCTTAATAAAGCTGACACTATCGGAAAACAACGAAAAATCATACGAAAGCCTATGCCGGTATCCAAAAAATATTTAAAAATATTTCGTTTTGTATGGAGCGGTTGGTCAAGTTGCATCGCATTCAAGATATTTTCCAAAAAATAAGTGATACAGACTATTTGCAGGCCACTGAATCGAAAAGTAGTTTTTTTGGATTTTTGTTTTTATGTGTTGTTGTGGCTCCACATTTGGCTCAGTGGGTTGCGCAACGGCCTACGAAGCTAGCGGTCCCGGGTTCGAATCCCAGGGCAAGTGTTTGTGTGATGAGCACGAATGTTTGTTCCTGGGTCTTGGATATTTTCTATGTATTTAAGTATTATAATTTATATATATAATATTATGTATATCGTCGCCTAGTACCCATAGTACAAGCTTTGCTTAGTTTGGGACTAGGTCGATTTGTGTAAGATTGTCTCTAATATTTATTTTATTTATTTATTTATTCAGTAATTTTAGAAGTTAACGCCTGAATTGTATCCCTAGAGTTTGCCACGTAATTGCACAATATAATACATGCTTATAAGTGTCGACTGTATTTGCCAGTTTTACAGGTGAAATTTATTTAAAATCGACTCGTCTAAAATCGGAGCTCCTAAATTGTATATATTATTGTTTTAATATTTTTAAAGTTTTGTAATATGTACATGGAAAGGTTTATTTAAGAAAGTAATGCAATTTGAGGTTATTTTTGAACTTTTGGTGTATGTTGTTTTCTAAGGCCTAATTCTTCAATACCAAATAACTAATCAAGTAAATTGACATCAAAATCAGATATTGTGGTCATTTATTTCATTTGGTTTACTTTGGTGGTCAGTGTATTCTTCTGTTAGTAATCGCTATTCTTTTCTCTCATGTGAAATAAAAAGAGGAGAAGGTTCACTTCAACGGAACTTGTTTGAAAAACTAGGCCGACTTACTTTTGAAGACCTCAGATATAGTGGCGTCTTGCTCACACGTTATAAGTGTGAGCGAGAGATATGGAGCCTTCCTTTCCATGTGCATAATGCATTCGCTTATTGTAACTTAGTCTTACTTAGTTTGTAATCGTGTATCTGACTTAAGAATCTTAAGATTGTACATTGTAAAAAATATTAAAAAAAACTGTACGCCGAAAAAAAGCAACGGCTGAAAATATATTTTTGAAGTCAGTGCATTAGGCGGTTGCGTCGTTGTAACACGAGAAAAAAATAACTTGTGGATAAATGTTGGTTTTGTACAAAAGATTGTATTAAAAATAGCAACCGCCATAATAAAAATGTTCGGGTTTCGGACAGACGTCAATCAATCAATTTTCAGCTATAGGCGACTGGAAGAAACGGACTTGACAGGTAGGTCAGGTAAGTGCGAATTTTAAGGTTGCTATGATGACTGGCAAAAAATGGTTTGAGCGCCACAGTCGGCAAATCATGTCACGAAAATTCGTGCCAGCGTCGGCATATGCCGTCCAAATTTCGTTGTTCAAAGACTCCGAATATCCTCGTTCTGCAATCAGAATCACTTTTACATTTTTGAAGGTTCATTTTATTTTATTGCTGTTGCGTCTGGGTCACGTATTACTTCGCTGCTTGGCGCTCAGAAGGTTAAACGGTCGTATATGCGACGACACTTCTGCTTCCAAATATAACGCAAATTTTAGCATATGTATATTCAAAAGTAAATGTTTATGATCATTTTAGTAACTTTCACTACTTTAACGCATTCCAATTGTCGCGGTCTTGTTACGTCAGTGCGGCTAAGTACTAAAATGAGCATCTACTTTTGCTGTTGACGTACGTTTAGGAACTGCGATGCCACACACAGACGACACACAAATTCTCATTTTTAGGGTTCCGTAGCCAAAATGGCAAAACGGAACCCTTATAGTTTCGTCATGTCCGTCCGTCCGTCCGTCCGTATGTCACAGGCGTTTTACTAAAAAACTACACGATGTATATTGATAAAATTTGGAGTAAAGGTGTCTTGTGTAAGCCGCTACTTAGATGGTTGAATAATGAAACAAAAAATATCTAGGGGGGGCACTTAATTCATGCTGTGATACAGTGAAGAGAACTATAGATGTTTCACGCACGGTCTCTCCCCCCTGTAAAATAAGAAACCCTATGTAGTTGCACGTAGCTACTTGTTTGAATCTGATCATCTTAACATGTAGGCCTGTAATGGCTGGTCATACAATTTTTTATATAATATTCCAATGAAAAGATCTGTATAGATCGCTGCCATTGTGAACTGAACTACAACTATATCATTGGTGATATTGGGAGATTTTTTGAAATAAATTTTGGATATAGACCAATTTACTCGTAAGGTAGACATGAAGTCAGCCATAACTAAACCAATGAAGTAAACCACCAATATAAGTAGTAGAGGTGTGAAAATTAATTTACTTCTGTGTTCAATCTTGCAAATGAACTGCACTAATAGTGTAAGTAGATCATTTACACATTCATTCATCAATTTCATGGCATATTTAAGCTAAGGTGCCAATAAAGGTTATGTGTCATTGCAACATTCAGTGATGCGCGGTCCATATAAGCAGGGGGCGTGGCCTGCCCCCAAGGATCATGGCTCCACATAACCGTGGAGAAGCTGCCTGCCTTGACAAAGAGCCCTGTGCTCGCCACTGAAAATATATCATACTTGAGTGAGTGACCCCAGTACATATTAACAAATAATGGTTGCTTATAAATAAAATATACATATGTTTCAAGGAAATTTACTGGATTTCACTAATGATTGATAATAATCATAGAATACCGGAATAAAACAGAGTATCAATGGGTTGCAAAACTATTTAATACAGTACAATAACTGTTTATTGCACATCTCACAAAACAGAGTAGAGAAAACAATACATTAAAGGAAAGGTACTTAAACAACAGGTGGTCTAATCGCTAAACAGCAATCTCTTCCAGACAACCTTTGGGTAGAGGGAGACGTTGAGTAGGTGGTAACGAATCTTGGTTAAAAATGCCTACTAATTTGTGGTTTTAAATTCAGGAATTTATATTTTATTTTATTTTGATTTATTTATTGAAATAATTACACAGCATTAAAGTGAAATACTAATGCACTGTGAAAAATTATAAAATACAGTACAATAAGTTCATAGAAAATAGTAAATTTAAAGACAGATAGGCAATAGATGTATGACTGTCATCCATTGCCTCACAGATTCTTATATACATCGCATACAACCACCCAGCTACCTTCACAACCATCGCAGGTGCTGATGTGGGAAGCGCGTTAAAACGCCTTAATATGATATTGACCTTAAGTGTGACGATATTAAGTAACCAGATTGAATTTGATACATGTGCAATCCCAATAAATCTTTTTGTTACCTAGGTAACTAGGTCTAGACCTAGAACTGTTATTGAGATTTATACTTGATTAAGTGAGTTAGTTAATGTATTAGCACCTTACTTTTATCTTATAATTATTTTCATTTAAAACATCAATAACAATAGTTATCTAGTATGTGAAATGAGGTGTGAGTTTTGGTCCCATGTGAACCAAAACATCACTAATTCAATAAAAATAATAAAGCCTAACTCAATTTTATTAACAAGATAAGATGATGTTTTACTATTCACAAGACAATGATAGATATTAATTTGTCAGGATAAATGGTGTTAGTATTTATTGTTCGCCAATATATATAAATAATGTTGTATTTAAATGTTAAAGGGCTTCTTTAGTATTTTCCAGCTGTCCTATCTTTAGCGGAAGGATAGGTTATAAGTTGAAGGCCTTATACTTAACAAGCTAAAACCTATAGTTCAACAAAGATGTTTATTGTACAGTGACTACTTATACTATTCAAACTGATACACAGGAAGGACTTTTTATTCTGGCCCTGTGGATTTGGCAAGTCTGCCTTTCCACTCAGCGCAACAGTAACTGATACAGGTGGCAAGATATCGTGCAACAAGGCTAGCAAAGGAGTGAGAGTTGAGGGTGATCTACTCCTTGAATTACAGTGGCGTGCCGTCCATATAGGCACAAAGGCATGGCCTACCCTGGACGACCATGGCTTTATATAGGCACTGCCTACCCGTGTGATTAAAACATTCTTATTGGCGTTATTGCCTACCTGGGTCAAATTCTCTGTGCATGCCACTGCCTTGAAACCACAGGTGATGTTCAAGAGATTCTATGTCATTAAAGCTGACAGTACAGCTAAACATCTGGACAAGGTGGCGTTCCTCTCGAGGGGGAACGATGGCATAGCCTACCGCCTGCCAAGATGTCTTACGGTGCCGAAACGGTACTCGTGGCCCCTGGCCTCGCAGGCTGGTAAACGATAAGGTCTTATTACTTGACATTGCCAACTTTCTGTAGAAAGTATAATTAATTGCCAGTACCGGAACGGTACTTCGAGTCCACGGCCCCGGTGGCCGTGCATAATAGGGACATATCGCTCGACATTGCCAACCTTCTGTCTAAAATGTAATCAACAGTACTTGTAGCAGTGCAGCCCCCGGCCCTGAGGCCGTAATCACAAATAGGGGCATAATAGACAGCTTGTAACACATTCACGACCGGGAACCCGCTAAGCGGGCGCTCTGCTCGTAGTAACTTTTCGCTACATACGCATTCTCCCATGGTATCGGAATGTGGAAGGTATGAAATAGTCAGTCGTGAATGCGTCCTGTATTAGAACATTCAGATCGGATTTAGTGCGCTCCGTCTGAGATGCGGTGCGCAGTAATTATACGCATAGCGTTTAAAGCCGTATAGTTAATAAATAAATAAGACCCGCAGCACCCGACTATTAGGATTGCTTGAATGTATTCCTTGTGATGTGCCTATCATGTGATTGCAGTCAATGATTTTATGCAATGCGGAATATTCGCTGCAAAGAATTTAGAGAGAGAAGAGAATACTCCTGAAGGAGAAAGGAAAGCGTGGTAACTGGCGGCCGCTGGACCAGACGTTTGCTGGTGGATAGAGCTAGAGAGCCATGATATGACCATATGACCTATGCCTTTGGACAATTTATCTACAGAGTACTTTGTTATATAATTGAAGTAATCTACAGCGTACATTGTTATATATATTGAATTGATCTACAGAGCTCTATCGAAGGCAAGGGATTGTAAGTAATAATTCTGTGCAATACCAATAAGTTCAATTATTTACATAAAAGTCTCTCATCAAATTCAACCAGCCCTAATTATTTATGTCAGAAGCGTATTAGGGTAACGAGATACCCTTAAGAATAATCTTCTTCCATTGCACATTTCTTGTTTTATTTGTGAAGGCCTCTTATTCCGACAACATAGGATCCACAGTTTGTTAGTATTTGCTTATAACTATGTTAGTATACATATTTAACTAAGGAGTAAGGACATGGTATTATTAACTAAGTGTTGCATTATAGTGCACTCACTTCTTACGGCTATTGTCATCAGAAGGCTGTATGTATATATATATATATGTATTAGATTGCGATATAACCGGGTAAAATAGCAAAGCAGGAATTAAAAATCGAATGCTAAGCAACCAGTCATATAAATTTCTGGTTTGTAGCAGTAACCTGGAATCAGACCCCGTTCTTCGATTCAATGTATTATGTTTGAGTTATCGGATTTAATTATTTTTTCTGATTGGTATATGGTAATGGTCAGAGTTTTCATCACTTCAGCTGAAGGAGTGTTCGTTCTAGTGCCGAACAATCCATACATTGTTAAATTTAGGTTAAGTGACCAACACTGGTTCTTATGCTCGAGTATGTGCTAGCCTTTATAGTAAGCATAGTCCTTAGCTTACGCATCTTCACTATAATATCTGTGACGCTATACATCAATCTTATACATCAATATTAATAAAGGGCATGTCCCACGTTGGAAACTTAAAAATAATGATAATAAGTCTATTAGATATGATATCTTTCCCGTTTAAAGTGACTCAATATTATTCACATAGCATTCACTCTTTCACCAGCAGAGGACAAACAGGTCTTCAAACAATGTTGTGCTATGGAGCAACACACAATAACACTGTTTTGCATTCCAACAAAACAGATATTGTGTTTGCGAAATAGCACAACATTACAGCAAAGGACTTGGCTCCGTCCACCCCTCCCCAAGAACCTCAGATATTATTCACTCAGTACTACCCATCCGCTCGCAATTACGTCACACTCCGGGGCTGATGCGGGGAGCGTGTTCAAGAGGCGCAAAGCACGGACCAGCGGCGATTTTCTTCGAGAAACAGTTCGCGAGGTCGGTACCGCCAACAGATGACGGTCACGAGGTCGAAAATTCAATTTAGTGAGCGAGGGAACATACAGGCGCACTATCTGCCCCGCTAACTCGGTGCAGTCCGATTCACCACGCAGTATTCGGCTTGTTACGGGGAGAAGAGCCAAATTACGTCTGACCTTGTCTGAACCCAAGGTGCCCAATAAAAATTTGGTAGGGTATAACTGTGGGTATAGGAATACTTTTGTACTCTCTCAAGGAGCAATACAGCTAATACATAAGTTGCCTCGTGCGGGTTTCAAATGACAGACGCCAACTCGAGCTTACTTCTCACTAAAGCGGTGTAGAGCAGCTTTATTGTTCTGTCATCATAGTCATACTTGTTATGGCCATTTTTTGGCCGGATGCTGCACTTTGTGATGAAAGCAAGCCGCTTCGCACAGTGATAGTAGGAACCGAACTGAGTGATTTGACCCGCAGCAGCGGAAGTTTCACCCCTTAGAAACAGAGATGGCGCCACTTATTTAAAAAATATTTCAAAAAATTCTACAAGCTCAAGTTATAGACCGATTTCAATGTTTAATATCTCGAATGAAAGCTTATTCTATACGTTACTTATAAAAAATACTGAAAAATGTATACTGTAATCTTCTGGCAAAACACAGCATCTTAAGTTCTTTTTTCTTACTTGTTTTCTTAAAAAATCTGTATGGAACATGAATGGTTTAATGAATAAACATATTACTCAGTAAATAACAAGTATTATAAAAAAAACTCGACTCCGATATCTTTCATACTTCACGAAATATGAAAGTTTAAATGTGAGCACAAATTTATTTAAAAACTATTTCAAAATATTCTACAAGCTAAACTAATACAACGATTGCAATTTTTAATACCCCAAATGAAAGCTGATTAAATAAATTATTTACAAAAAAATATTTACAAAATATATACTGAAAACTTTTGGCAAAAACGCCATCTTAAGTATTTTTTTCTTACTTGATTGGTAGTTTTAACTTGATTGCTTAAAAATATTGTTGTATGCAACATGAATGGTATATATTTCTAATAATGGTATATATTTCGAATGCATAGGTATATATTTCTGAGTAAATAACGTAAAAAAAAACACCCGACACCGATACCTTTCATACTTCACGAAATATTTAAGTTTAATTGTGCACGCTTTTCTGACAAATAAATTTCAAAGAAATCTTGAAGTGCAACGAATGCTTTGATTTGAATGTATAATGTTAAATAAACAGAAATTACCTAATTCATATAAAAAAAATTGAATCGAAAGTTTTATCCTGGTGCTGTGTTACGAAAATCTATAATTACTTTCAAATTAGTAATTATTTTTATTCAAAAGTGACTACATTTGAAGACAAAAAATAAAAACTAAGTATAGGTCCCGGCATACTTGGTTCTGAGTTATATTAAATGCGGCTTAGTAGTTAGCGAAATTATTTAAAAATTTAGCTTTTTATCTGATAGAACTACATCTTACATATGTTACATTTGAAATAAAATACTATGTACATAAATGTTTCCGCCAGCGTCACGGAGTAAACTCTATTGCTCCGTGGCATTAAGCTGAGTAGCAACCTTTTTAGCACTTGTTTTATTTTATTATTGTGACTGGTATGAAATTCGTGTCTGTAACGGTGCTAAATAAATATATTTCTTTCTTGTTTCTTTCTTAAATAACTTTGATATCTAAATTGACTCATGCTAGCAAAACATTATCATTCGACTATGTTTCTTTGTTCAATTATAAAATCGATAAAGGTTTTCTTTTAAAGCGCCATCTAGTTTTTTCCAGAATATCTCCTTGCGGTCGGGGCACTATGCAAAGTATGATAATTGACAGTCCTCTTGCTTTAATGGCCCTTGCTAGTAACCATCATTACGACTAAAAAAATTGTATTTTGAGACAATATTTTACAAGTGCCTGTTTATTTTTAATAGCAATATCTGATTGTAAAATTAACCTTTTGAGCGCCAAGCAGCGAAGTAATCTAGAAGTAATACGCTATAGTATTTTTATTTTATTTATAATACGATGACGCCACAGCAATAAAATAAAGTAAGCTCAACCCTCAAAAATAAATTCGTGATTGCAGAACGAGCTGGCGTCATCAGTGGCACGAATTTTCGATGACGCGATTTGTCGTTTTCTTGTGGCGGTCAAAAAGTTAAAAATATTTTTTCAAAAGTTAACCGTTAACTTGAACTAAGCACACTTTTAAGAGAAAAAAAAACAGTTTTATAGGAAATCATTTATTAAGGAGCTACTTAGCATGAAACCTACATCACCTCTCTTTTGCGTCGGGTGTTAAAAAAGAAGTACCTACCTATGTCAGAAGAGTTTTCACCAAACTCTGACAATACTGGCCATAAGTCATCACAGTTATCTGTCAATCCACTTTCTTGACTGCTGACTGACATGTAGACTTCGCTCATCAATAATAAAATTATCGGTTTATTTGGAACTTCTGATTGGACTCGTAGAAGATGAAGCGATGAATCTATCCCGGAAACAAAAGTTCTTCATTCAGAATGCCTGAAATCTAGAGAAAACTGTTGAAATTCTTCGTGAAATTAGCGTACTTCACCATCGACTTAAGAAGAAACTGGGCATCTAGCTAGACTGTTGTCACTCGCTCTCGGCCTTGAGAAACTCGTGAGACCTGAACTATTTCTCCGGAGAACCAAATTATTAGGGTTGTGACTAACGGTTATTTTTATTTTTCAAAAGAAATCACTATTTCGTAGTCAAGTTACTTTGGAGTTGGCGATAACGGAAGCTGTTTTCCTATGAGATGAAATAAGTGAAGTCTTTAAGAAGAAAGTACTATTCCGAAATTGGTACCTTGGTATTTTCAATAGCTAATAAGTATTATACCTACATAAAAGAAAATGCAATTACAAAAATGCCTTAGAGTTTGCGGTAATGTGGGCTATTTATTTATGAGCAAATAGAGATCTATCTCGTTAAATGATATTTTTACAAAAGACTACTACTTCGGAATATCAACGGACTTGGGGTTAGGGATAGCGTGGACCTTTTTGTTTAAGACAAATGAAGTCTGGTTAATAGTTACCAAATAACTAAGTGCCTTCTGTTAGCAAATGAGTGGGGATATTTAGTTGAATTCCCTATGATAATCCTACAAAATGTGCTGTATATTCACTTGGCTTGCATGGTGCTTCGATGCGTCGCACCGGGTCGTGGTCTTCATCATGGCTTGCTTCATCAGTACGAGCTTCTGTTGCCTGCTCCTCACGGCCTCGATGGCGGGCGTAGCTATGGGTTACAACTACTCTCTAGCTGAATATATTGATCTGAAGGGTAAGTACTTAGTCATGGAGCACACACATGTAACTCACCTGACAGGAGGTGCACGAGTACTTCAAATATAATTGAATACCTAGTCCCGATGTCTCCCCGACGTCCTCAGTGGGGGACACTGGGACTAAAAGTTCCTGATGCTCCCCCAGGGGGTTGACCGGGAAGACACGAGTTCGAAGCCGAAAAAAGGCAATGTTTATAAACACTAAAATTTCGTGGTCCACTCTAGTTATTATAAACAAGCAACAACAAAAAAGAAAGAAATCCCTAATAGGATAGGATTTCTCGGGTGGACGCGGGACCGTCAACATCTCCTGCATCTCCTGATGATGCCTCGTAGAGAGGCGAAACACGTGTCGAGGATTATACTGTTTGGTGTTGGTGTGTTGTATTTGCATGCGTATTTTTTTTTTGTGGAAACTGCATGAAAATATGCGCATGTGAGCACAATTTACTGTCACATCTAACCAAGACACAATCTCTAATTAGGGATAAGGTCGCATTTGTACTTATATCTTTTAAGTTGATTGCATTTGGAACTGGTACAATCGAGTGTTTACATAAATAAATCTGGTGGCCCGGTTTTGAGCTCCCTAGCACATCTCCTTTTTATTATTTCTATGTATTCAGCATATTTTCGCAAACTTCTAGATACAGGCCTTTTCTTTGCTTATTTTATTTGGTATACTATTCTCGTCTATCCATACAGGTCTGAAGTTTTGTATATATTTATATTATTTTAATGATCATAAGATTGTTTTGTAGTGTTAAGATACGTAACCGTTAATGATAACACTAAAATAATATGGTTTGTCGCCGATGTATTAACACTACGCTCCTTGACACAGTGGTCTAGCAACTATAGTTACATGTATTAATTAACCCAAGATCACCTCCTCTCCTTCCTGCAGGAAGGCTGCTAAGTGCGAATTAGTTTGGATACTAATGGCTCTGTGATCTGTATCGCCGGACAGATACAAAAGCAGAGATAGGCGACTTCGAATGATTGAAAATCAATTGATGGGGAATGGATGAAAATTTTAAAAAATCTTGATATTTAGTTTATAGGTAGAAATAGGCGTACTTATTGTCAAAAAAACATTGCAGATTTTTCTGTGGCTTGGAAAAAATAAAAAGATGAAATAAGACTAACAATTTCTTCCCAATTAGCATTCATGAAGACCAGTTTAGCTCAGTGGGAGTAACGTTGCTTGGGTGTAACGCAGTAGGGGCGGTAAATATTTGTGTAATGAGCATGAATATTTGTTCCTGAGTCTTGGATGTTTTCTATGTATCTATTAAATATCGTCGTTTAGTACTCATAACACAAGCCTTATTGAGCTTACCATGGGACTAGTTCGAATTGTGTAAAAAAATGTCCGGTAATATTTATTTAATATTTATGTTATTTTTCCAGAAACAAACATCTCCGTTTACATAAAGCGCGGTGTGTATGACGACGAGATATCGGACGATTTCGATTGGCGTCGCTCCGGCAAGGACTCGGACATATCCTTAAAAGACGCCATGCGGTCTGGCGGCCAGCCCAAGGTGCCCGGGCGGCGACAGAACTCCATATTCGAGTCCGAAGGAGAGAATAAATACGAAGGCGCCCTCATGAGACTGACCTCCTCGCCCGTCCCCGACCCCATGAGACGGTTCCAACCGGACCCGCCGTACTCGACTCCTAAACCAACCGCGAATGTGGTTGACGGGTTGCTGGCCGTCGCTGATAGCCTGCCAGGTAGGATTCATGAGTTTTAAAACTTACTCAATACTCATTTATTAATTGTGTTTGTTTAAAATATATGCACAATAGGTACTTCAATTCCAAACTGCTTAGTGCCACTTACTTATACGTACAGTTTCTTATTCGTACCAAATTTTTCAACAAAATCTCACGAAAACGAAAATTTTAAGCCGCAGTGTAAAATAAGGATATTATAATATTTTGGTTATGAAAAACATTTAAACAACAAGGTTTTCATATGACATCATAAAGTTTCCAGGGCTTAAACTTTTGCGCGCTTGAGAAAACTATCGGGTAAATTTATTTAATACTAGAAGGTGCCCGCAACTTCGTTCGCGGAGGAGAAAAAGTCATAACCCCTCGTTTTTTCTTCAGCGTATTCTGGTAAAAAGTATCCTATTACCATCTGGAGAAATCCACGATACCCAGCTACCCGTGTAACAAAAATTGTTAAAATTTGTTTACCCGATTTTGCGTGATGAAGCCACAACGACACATACACACATACAAAAAATCCAAATATATAAATAATAGATATTACTCACCATTATTCTAATACCAGGATTTTCTCATTCTCGTTGAAGTACTGTACTGTAGGCATTGTACATTACAATTCAGAAAAACATCTTTGACGTGATAACGTCTTATCAGTAATCATCTGTGGATACCCAGCTACCCGTGTACCAAAAATAGTTGAAAGATGTGTAGACGATTTAGCGTGAAAAAGCCTCAACCACACATATAAACATACAAGAAATCCAAATAATATATTTTTCGATTCATTGACCTCCAAATAATCCGTTACAATTTTTTTTTTATATCATCAATGTACAGACATTTCATTTATACAACTTCATCATAGTATAGAAAAAGAGGCCTGCAGCACCGCGCGAACGTGTTTCGTTATACATACATACATACATACATACATACAATCACGCCTTTTTCCCATTACGGGGTAGTCAGAGACTACCTCCTTCCACTTGCTACGGTCCTTGCATACAACTGCCGATTCATCAACATTCATTAATCTCTTCATTTTGTGCTGTCACAACCCTTTCGCTTTGTCTCATTCACACATAGAATATCAATAATTCTCGCATCCATCATCTGACATACTTCATCTATTTGATCATTCATTCCTCCCCTTACATTTAACGTAGCAAAGCTGCTCTCCATAGCCCACACTTCGCTCTCGCTGGGACCGAGACGTGATGGGTTGCGAACCACATCGCCGCCATTTGCGTTCCCACGAGCAGCTAGGGATAGAATATTCGAACCCAGCAGAGCCCCGCATACCAGGTAAGGGTTTAGCCTTGTTCTGGGGTCAACAGTCCCAGGGCAATTCGACACGCTAACGATTAGACTCACCTCTAGCCACGCATCCATCGGCATGGCATACCTTGGATTGGCGGAATAGGAGAAAGGATAACAAAACAAGGTAAAGAAAGGAATTGTACGAATTTAGAGAAAGGGTTAAAGTATACTACTGTCCCGGAAGACTATGTATGAGCCAGTAGCAGCTCGGGGAGCTGGGGTCGCATACCCGTATGCCATAACAAAAATGCCGGAAAGGCAACTTCGTATGAGTAATCTCTGACTATTGTTGTAGTGTTTCGTGATAGCGCTATTAAAAGTGCTACTTGATTGTCAGGAGCTTCCAAGGACCGTCTGAAGGCCATCCAGGCGGCCGCGAGGTACCACGAGGCCAAGCGGGTGGAGCTGGCAACAGCGAAGTTTCCAGAAGACGCGTCAGCCCGGGTCAAAGCCATCGAGGCGAACGCGCAGATTCACGACGCGAGGAGAAATGACCCGGTATATTGTCACTTGATTTTGACACCTCTTGATTACTACATACGCCAGGTAGCGCACAATGTATATTCGCAAAGCTTAATTTTCCTAACCTTTACTGCACAAAAGTAAAAATGGCGTACTTAATGCCAAATAGCATTCTCTCCAGTCAACTATAGGGCCAAGTAGAATTGCATGAAAATGTTCATCTAAAACACATTAAGGTTTCCAATAAAAAAAAACATAAAGTGTATATTTTCGGAACTAATTTCTCCGAAAGTTGCATAATTTGTGCCCCCCCCCCCCCCCCCCCCCCCAATTTAATAAAACTGAAAGGAAAATGGTTAATAATGCGCGTCTGACAGCGGTTGAAAGGCTTGTAGACTCACCCAGTATAGATGTGGACAGGATTCGTGTCTCGAGCTTAATGTCTGCCAACTTTTCAGACCAGCACAACGGACAAATACGCCAAGTACTTCAATCAACTAGCGCGACACCCAGGCTTCCCCGGCTCTGACCTGGCGGCCAGGAGGTTCGCAGAACAGCAGCAAAAGGACGTGGAGACCACCTCCAACCGCTTCCGGGATGCCGTGTTCGGTGGGAAGCTCGCTGGCTGGCCTACCATGCGTGAGTATCTTTAACCCTCGCTGGTTCACATCTGGCTTGAAGCACCAAATATGTAGCTTGTGGAGCTGCAGCGTGAAGACTTGGAAACCACCGGCAACTGATTCCGAGATACCGTGATCGGTGGGAAACTCGCTGGCTGACCTACCATGCGTGAGTATCTTTAACCCTCGCTGGTTCACATCCAGCTTGAAGGACTAAATATGTAGCTTGAGGAGCTACAGCGTGAGGACCTGGAGACCACCTCCAACCGCTTCCGAGATGCTGTGTTCAGCAGGCAACTCGCTGACGGGTCTACTAGGTGTCACTGTGAGTATCTTTAACCATATCGCTAGTTCAAGCATAAGTACGAGTACCTGGAGACAAGATCAAATGCGTTTTATAGTGCCATGTATGGGGGATGAAGAGCATTTCGACGTGAGTATGTTTCATCATCATTTACCGGGGTGGCTCTGCCTACGTAGCTGACAGTCCTGTGTTCAAATCCCTGTAAGGGCACATATTTGTGCGATGAGCATAAATCTGAGACAAACAATCATTGTTGAGATACAGGCCAATAGACAATGCTACTAAATGTCATCGTAAAAAATAACAATAACATTTAATAATTCAATAAGGTGACAATATTGTATTCAATTAGAAGGTGCCAACAATTTCGTGCGCGAGGAGGAAAAGTCATAACCCTCCTTGTTTCCGTGTAGTCGGTAAAAAGTTTCCCATAACCATTCTTGGATGTAATGCCTTCATACCAAAAATGGCTGTAATACCGTGCAGTCTAACGAAGACAAATATAAACATAAAAAAAGACGAATCAGTGACCAATAGCCTGTTCCACATATTTTTTATGAGATGTTCAATGTATAGATTTGATTTTTATAACTTTATAAATAAATTCTATTTGATGATTACTGAATCGATTTTTGTACAACACTGTAGCATCACGTCAAAACGGCTGCACAAATTTCAACCATTTTTGGTAAGAAGGTAGCTGGGCATCCGAGGATGATTTAAGGATACATCTTATACCCGACGATATAAATAAGGGGGTTACCACTTTTGACCGCCACAAACGAACTTGCTTCCTTTTGGTACTTTTATAAAAATATCTTCAGTGTACGGATTTTTCATTCTACTTAGAACTTTACAATAGTCGTAGATATGAGCTCGATGTGTGACTGTGCCTTTGTGTTTGTGTATGTATGCGCGTGTGTGTGTGTGCTGTATAATGGGTTTCCGGGTCAAGAAGTTGCTGAGTTCGAGGAGTTGGAGACTATCGCGAATCGCTACCGTGATGCCGTTTTATGGAGTCAGCTGGCTGGCTTGCCTACTGGAGGTGAGTATCTTTAACCACGTCGCTGGTTGACATGACATCCTCTCGAAGGACCAAAAAAGTTATTTGAGAAGCTGCAGAAGGACGAGGAGACCGGCTCGAATCGCTTTTCTGACACAGTTTTTGGAGACTGGTGGGAATTGCGCTGGTTTGCCTACTAGGGGTGAGTGGGTTGATCATTTTTTTCTTGTATTCTGTCCCGTAACTCAGGAGACAAAAGTGACAGAGTTATTAAGAAAAGTACTAATAATGTAGGCTATTATACTGACGAAATGGGCCCTGGAATAGTGAACCTATATTGCCTAGAAATAAAAATTGTTAAATAGAAAATTAAATAGTACCTAACCCAAGGAGACGTAACCATGACAACTAGTTACATAGAACAGTTGATTGTATGAGTGTTGATTGAACCATGTCGTTAGTTGAAATACGGCTATAAACGGACCAAAAATGTATTTTGAGAAGTTGTAGCACAAGGACCAGGTGACCAGCTCGAATCGTTTTTGGGGGCTTGGGGCATTTTGGTGGCTGGCGTACTAGAGCATATGCAGACCGCGTTTTTAGGGTTCCGAACCCAAAGGGTAAAACGGGACCCTGTTACTAAGTTTCCGCTGTCAGTCTGTCTGTCTGTCTGTCCGTCTGTCACCAGGCAGTATCTCATGAACCGTGATAGCTAGACAGTTGGAGTTTTCACAGATGTATTTCTGTTGCCGCTATAGCAATAAATACTAAAACAGTATAATTTTATGTCTGTCTGTCTATGTCAGTAACCAATATAAAATGATCGAACACGTACATTTTGCTTGGGAGTAGGGCTCTTCTATCACTGTATTTTCATAGATACGGCCCTTTGTAGCGTATATTTTGTACGGAACCCTCGGCACGCGATTCCGACTCACATTTGGCCGGTTTTTTTATACGTGCTATAGGCGCACGTTTGTATCGATACAAACGCTTTAGGCTGCGTTCAGACAAACGGCAACCCGCCAACGGCAGAGGTTACTTCAGCCGGATACCGCTGTCAATTGGCGTTGCAGTTTTATAATGGCGTCAATCAATGGCAGCCATCATCAGTTAAGCCCGTCACAGACTATATATATATATATATATATATTAAGATATCTTATATTAAGGTATCTTACGATATATCTTGCCAACTATTTGACAGAGTCTCCACACGTAGCGATAATATATATTATAGCTATGTATCTTAAGATACCGTAAGATATCTGACGATATATTTGAGTATATTTTGCCGCAACTACAGGATGTTATTTTTTTGACGTGCGATTGGGCTCAAATTTATTTATCTTCGATGACAATGCAACAATATGGTACCAGCAAGGAGCTGGTCTGATGATGGAGTCCGAAGGTAGACGGTGTCATTGAGGATATGAACTCCTAAAGTACCTAAACAAGGTAAACACAATAATAATATTTCAGATTATTTCGTCTGTCTTAGCAAGCTCTCTAGTCCTATCTGATATTCAGAGTCTGAAGATCGAGCTGGACGATGGACAATGACAATAGGGTGGTCCATTTTTGTAAAGAGAATAAAAAGTACATTCAATTGCCACATCGCTAATTTTGATCTCCTATCAAGTAATAATCATTGTCCCAAATTATTATTATAAATGGAAGATGATTTACAGGTCGCTCTTATCTAATAAATTGTGAGCAGAATTTATAATGTTCATCATACATAATGCATTTCGGCAAACACAACCAAGAGGTTATAATAAGCAATTTTAGACTTAATCTTTTTAAATAGTATACGAAAATACCAATTTAGCAAGAATTTGTGCCAAAGTAACTCTGTTCAAAAACCAGGTTGATCAGATTGTGAAGTTCTTTTTTTAACATTGTTCTTCATATTCTAAAATACTTACTGAATTGTATAAAAGACAGATCATTGTATAAGTTGAATTTTCCTCGTTCTCTCGTTTTTTTGTGTGCCCTTAGGTCCAGACGGATTTTAGTTTTGCTGATAAAGTAACATTCAAATCAAATCCGGCATCATAATCGCCCTCTGACAAGCTATGCAACAAGTCATGTTTCACAAACAGCCTGTATATTGTAAAAACGTCCTATTGCTTCGCCGGCTACGAGCATAATGGCGGCTGAAATATATATTTTGGTATCTTTGTCGTGTGAGGGGCTTAGCTATACTGTAAGATATCTTTGGTATATTAATATATATTATCGCTCCGTCTGTGAAGGGCTTTTTACGTGACGAGCGGCTGCCATAGAAATCGTCGACGGCTCTTACTGTGCTGTGAACACTGGCGATTATGTCGCCTCGACCTACATCAATTGCACCTTAAAATAACGATTGAAGAGAGTTAAAGTTTTTCATAACTATAAACTCTACAAAGGAACTGTATATAAAATTAGGGACTTGAATCCACTTGACTCTTGTACGTATTTTACAGTAGGTTTGTCTTAAAGTTGAAAAGCTGGTAAAGAAAATTGCCGCACCGAATTTTGAGTAAAATTCAATTTTCTAACTGGCAAAAACTAAGCTTTGAATTGATTGAACTAAAATACAAAAAACGGCGTAATTCTATTTTATTTGCATCCAACCGAGTAACGAAACTTAATACCCAATTATGCACATACTGACCGACATATTAAAATATAATGTTAGACTAGGTACACTATAGTAGCCAGTTTGAACTCCGCAACATCAGGTGGGGGGTAGGGAGGGTCAAAGTACAGAGCTCCCAGCGCTCAGGAAAAAAAAAACTGGCGGATTATTTTGGACCTTTAAGTCAATTTTGGTGTTTTTATTATGTAACTGTATAATGCCCAATTCATTCCCTATGCCAGTTTTTTAAGGATCCTTAGCAAAATATGACTTTATGAAAAACATGAAAATATGAGGGTTTGTTTGCATTTCGTTACTACTAAAAGTGTATTATTTTAAGTATTGCGTCATAATTTGCTATGGAACCCTGAAAACCTGGTATAGGGAATGAATTGGACATCATCTAGTTACCTGATGACGATACCAAACTTGACTCAAAGGTACAAACTAATCCACTAGATTTTTTTCTGACCGCTGGGAGCTCTGTACTTTGTCCCTCCCTCTCCCCCACCCGTCGCGGAGTTCAAACTGGCTACCGAGCGTTTTGGGCTTAGCTGGACGTGTATAATATTCGTACCAAATGGCATTGCTGTACTCCAAAATGTCAGACTGTTTCCCAATAGAAAACGGAATAATAGCACGCCGACGGACGGTCACAGCAAGTATGCTGCTGCTGTTCAAGCTTCAACTGTGACATGACATGACCTATATTCTTCATTCGCAGCTCCACCTAAATCGACTTCCGGCAGTTTCTTCGAATACGAGTTGAATGTGGAGCCATCGCTGCCTACCGACGTGAAACCTGTGAACGTGCTGCCGAAGCCGTCTGCGCAAGCGTGGGACATATCCAAGTAAGACACATTTAACCGAAGATAGGCCTAGATTGAGGTCAGGTAGGGTAAGGCAAACATAATTTATTTCGTAGGGAAAGAGATTCCATGCAATATGCGTCGTGTAGATTAATAAAAAATATTGTACACGTAGTTTTTCTTTATTTACTTAATCGGAAAATAAAGGTGATACATTGAGTCAAAATATCGCGTGACGTCACTCCTAGGTACAAATTTTACTTAGGAGTGACGTCACGAGCCCCCACAACTTTAATGCGATTTATCTGAGTATTTTATTATTATTATTCAAAAAGCAAAATATACGTGTCCGATATTTTTTATTATCTTGCTGACGGACTAATTAGAATTTTGATTTTCATACCTAGTCATCATGCCTATTGGCCGAACTCTATTTCGATTGACATATATACTACATATATTTGACTCCCGGTTTGGTTCAGTGGGAGTAACGTTGCCTGCGAAGCTGGGGTCCTGGGTTCAAATCGCAACAAGGGCAAATATTTGTGTGATGAGCATAAATATTTGTTCCTGAGTCTTGGATATTTTCTATGTATATAAGTAAATATATCTATTAAATATATCGTCGTCTAGTACCCATAACACAAGCCTTATTGAGCTTGCCATGGGACTAGAGCGATTTGTGTAAAATTGTCCCGTAAAATTTATTTATTTATATTTATCTAAATAATGTAATAAAACACACCTTTATCCTCGTCCTGCCCAAGGATTTTCAGATAGACATCCCGTTTCTGCCCAATGTTCTTAATTAAGTACAATTTAATTTATATGGGTTCTGCCCAACACATTTTTTACTGAATTTGCGGTGTTAAAGGTAGGCAAGATTTTTTAAATTATTTTTAAGGTTATAAATGCTAAGTATTTAATAGACTGAGCTAGTTTTGGACTCCATATCTTTTGTTCTTTATTAAGAACACTGGGCAGAATTGCCTAATCAGGATATTATTTATTTGGCATTTATTAAGAACATTGAGCATAAATATTTTGATTATTATGCACTTTTTACTTCGCAGTATTTTAATAGTGAAAAAGGTCAAGATCAATCAAAATAACAACTGACTTCTTCAGCAAATTATTACATAAATCCTCTTTATCAACAATAAACCTCAAAAATTGCCTTTCTAGTAGGTATTTAATTCAAAACCACGATAATTTAAATCAAATTAATCAGTCTTCACTTCCGAGTATACTGTTATCCCGAGAAATATTGGCGCGGCCGGTGTATGAGGTGTAACTCGTGCTTATCATCCGCATAACATTGAATACCACAGATTTGCAGCTTGCAGCAACTTATTGATGTGGAGAAGGAAGAGTGTGGGTGATAGCACAGCATTAGGGACACCAGCATTCACAAACGTGGATTCAGAGCACGCATCGTCAACCACGACCTTTATGCATATATCTGTGTACTAGAAAGCTATTGACCTATTCGCATAATTTCTCCGGAAGCCCATAAGATGGAAGCTTCGAAAGAAGTGTTTTGTGCCAAACCCGATCAAAAGCCTTCGTCATGTTCAAACCGCCAATGATCTTAGTCTCGATCATATATGCCCAACGATATGTCAGGAAAAATCAGAAGATCACCAACTGAGTGGCCTCATCATATTGTGGATCTTTGTCATCATCAGACGGAATAAAATCACCGATATCTTACTCTCCCAATACATCTTCGATCTCTCCATCAACCAGTTCTATAAAATAAAAACAGTAGTCAACTCTGCCCAATGTTCTCAATAAATCACACATTTCGTTACATTGCCTTGAAAAATTTAAATATGTTAAATTACAAAAATACAGTTTTAATTGCAAATAAGAACTATTTTGGTTTATATTACTATGATATTCATTAAAAACTCATGCAAGATTATTACTATGATATACGTGGATCAAACTTACCTCTTTAGCAAAAATGCGGCATCCTTGACGTGTAGCGTGATACTGATCGGTGAGTTCAAGCAATTTCAATGCAAGGCCTTGACAAAGTATTGGCTAATATTCCAACCAATCAGAAACAAGTAAATTAAATCGCAAATCACGAAAATTTTAGTCGCTAGGCGGCAAAGTTGAATATGTGATTCATTGAGAACATTGGGCAGAATCCTGAAGTATAAATAAAAAACCTCGGGTAGAAATTCAATGTGTTCTTTATTGAGAACATTGGGCAGGTCGAGGCTAAAATGCTGTTAATAATGCTGATAACGGAATATGTTTTATTTTTAAAGAACCAACACCACAGATACAACACTTAGAGACATAGTCTCTTATTATTATAACAGATGGCGTTAGTAACATAAGTATGTTTATTTGATGTTATAGTGTAAATTAATTTTAACACTTCCACTACAGGAAATAAACATACATGGCTATTAAATTAATTA
Organism: Hedya salicella; assembly: GCA_905404275.2. NCBI lineage: Eukaryota > Metazoa > Arthropoda > Insecta > Lepidoptera > Tortricidae > Hedya > Hedya salicella. Next base: position 8,226,348 of record FR990099.1, read on the forward strand.
ACAATTACTGACTAATTCCTAATCCTTGAATACATTTATAATGTTTTATTAGGTAACGATATCGATACGCTAGAGCAGGGATCGGAACCGGTATTTTTTTCATACAAAATTACGAAATAACGATTCGTTTTTTAGTATGTTAGTGCACAAGTACGTAAAGTTGAAAGTCCATGGACAAAAATACTGTAATTAGTAGGTACAAGTGTGAAGTATGGTATCTATATGTCCGTTTTCAGTACCACATTTACAACGTTTCTCTTACCCCGGTGTTTCTCTTACCCCGACTGAACTTGAATATATTTATTCCTTATTGAAAATTACAGCCCCCACCTATCTCAAAATTAAATGCTCTTCGCTTGATAAGGTCGTCGAGTAGTTATAAGTTATAAAAATGTACGTAATAACAAAATTATTTATGAAAATAAAAAATAAGCAATAATATGAACTAACACTATGAAAAGCAAGATAAAAATATATGTCACAAAAAAACTAGCAGTATATAATCTACTTATCTTCGGCAATACTACAAGTATGCATTCCGAGCATTGCACCAGAATAAAAACTTTTTTTAAATCTATGGCGAATATCATCTAACAATAATATGAGTATTCTTCCCTCAGATCTAAACTCGAAGACAGCACTCCAAGGAACGATTACGACGACTCAGACGGATTGCCGAGTCGAAGGAAAAGAAGCCACGACGAGGTCGGTATAGAACCAAAATCGATAGGTGATATCAACTTTTTTGATACCAAACTTGGTGCTATACTAAACAATCACGTCAAACCCTGGGATGAAAATAATGATACAACAGAAGTTAAACTTACTGATGATATTCGCGTTAATGTTGTTAAACAAATTGAAACAAAATCTGGTCAGGACGATAAAAATAACAATAACACATCTGATGCCAGTAACGAAAATAACGGATACGTTGTGTTCAGAGAATTCATTAGAAAATACCTCCAGCATTTAAATTCCTTTGGAATTAAGGAAAGGAAAGAAGCACACACAAACCCAAGAAAACGGAAAAGATCCATGGGTTACGAATATAAGAAGCTGGGGAATGAGCAAACGAAATCACTTTGGTGGAGAGTTTCTAACAGTGTTCAAAAGCAATGGAATAAAGTGGTTATGTACGAAGACAGACTGGTCTCTGATATTGCGGATTTGTCTGCTTCTTTAAAAAAAGAGCTGAAAGGAAAAATTATGACTTGAGTAGCTCCAATAGTACACTGAGCATTTTTTTTATTAACAAGTCTGTACAGTACCGTACTGTTTAAGAAAATACAATAAGCATAACATTGAACGAACACGCATAATTTCAAATTAGGAATTTGGATACTTGACAAAATGAGCACGCGAGCGTTTATTACGAAAATGAGCGTTTCTAAAAAAGTTTCTATTAGAACCGGTAAAATTCCTATCGTTTTACCTTTTTTTAAGTTTATAGTTACAGACGTAGTGATTAATACTTGCCATAGGGAAAACTCGGAGATTTGAAAATACCCGAAGTAATGTGATGTTGTCTATAAATATGAAACTTTATTAGTCAATGTCAAAAAAAAAATAACTTTTGACATTGATTAATAAAGTTTAAAGTTAAACATGTAATACGATAATTGATTGACACTTCGGGTTTTTAAATTTTTAATTTTTTATGCACTATATCTGTACAGTTTTTTATAATGAAGATTTTATCGAGTATTATTTCCTTAATTATGAAAAGGAATCAACAACCGACAACGTCAATTTACAATAAATCATAAAAAATATTTAGAGTCTCGGGTAGAGATGTTTTGTGTTGTTTTGTGTTGTTAAAGTGTCTGTCCTGTTATTGAAGTGTGTGTCTTTCGATAGAAGAATTTGTTGACCGTGTTGTTTTTATTGCGTCAATAAATAATTATGGACTAGTAGTTTTTATTTTTTGAGAGAGCTAATGATTGATAGATTGAGGCGTTACTTTGCGGAATTCGATATTAGGTTAATGGATTATAGTTCTTTTGCCTTTACGCGAAATGTGGCTTGGTTACATGTGCCATTAAATTGTGCACACATGCGCATATTTTCATGCAGTTCCTAAACAAAATTACGCATGCAAATACAACAAATCACCACCAGACAGTATAATCCTCGACACGTGTTTCGCCTCTACGAGGCATCATCAGGAGATGCAGGAGATGTTGCCGGCGTCCACCCGTTAAGTACTTCTCGTTATTGTCACATCTAACCAAGACACATTTCGCGGAAAAGCAATAATCCATTAATCTAGAGAGCTAATGCACTTACCTGTTTCACAAAGGCATTGTACCTCTGCAGCAAGGACCATTAAAACAAGAGGACTGTCAATCGCTATACTTTGGACCATGCACCGATTGCAAGGGGATAATATAAAAACTAGATTTTAAGAATGTTATTACTAGAGAGAAAGATTATTCCCACTACTTAGATGGCTGGCAGTCCACAACCGCGCGATTTGCTACTCTGGTGTTGCCGGTGTCTATGGGCGACGGTGATCGCTTACCGTCAGGCGAACCAGCCGCTCGTTTGCCCCTATAACATAAAAGAACCGGTCAAGTGCGAGTCTGACTCGCGCACCGATGGTTTCGTACAAAATTACACTTATTCCGACTTAACTTGCCGGTTGAGTTAAGTTTGCCTCTTGTATCTATGGCGTGACATACAAATGTAGGGCAAACTTAACCAAACCGGGTTATTAAAAAATGATTTTTTGTGATTAAGAAAAAGTAACACAGATGGATATATGGTTATAATTTTCGTGTAATGTGCATATAAAATTATATAAAAAGAAATTTAAGCATAATATATTTTTTAAATTCGTAAATGTGCAGATCAAGCCTTTTCATATGATACCCAGCCAACGAATGAAACATAGAAGCACAACTAGCGTCACTAAATGACCCCACGAAAACAGTCGAAAAAGGTGGGGCTAACTGGGTCAAATGGTTAAGTTAAAACGCTAACCTATTTAGGCACCTGCCCACTTAGCTGCTTAAGACGCTAACCCACTTTCCCACTTAAGACGCTAAGCCACCTAGGCACTTGCCAACTTAAGACGCTAACTCATTTAGGCACTTGTCCACTTAGCCGTTTAAGACGCTAGCCCACCGCTAACGAGTAGATAGCTATCAACTATTTTCACGCGTAAGAAAAGTAGGTAAAATAGAACTGTTGATCGCGTGTCAGTAAAAGAGACCCACCAAAAACATAAATGTGAAAATGAGAGCTAAGTTCAATATTAACAACATCGTGGCTTCGACAAGTTTCAATTTTAGTCTAGGAAAAGTGATTTTTTTATTTTAAAATAAAAATGGTATTTATTTTGATATTATTTTTATTTCTTAATTTTTTTAGTTAGATACAAAATATGAAAAAATGACAGTAATCGTTTTAATTATTTCGTGTTGTGGTGATAGTTTATAGTTCGATTAATCGATCTAACAGGATTAAAAAGTCCAAGGCCGATCACTCGGACGAAGCGGTATTGTGATTCCGTGTAGTAAGATTAATCTACCTACCTAAAGGTGCGTCCACACTTGTATCATTTGCTCGTATCCGTTCACCGTGCAATGGCATGACTGCGTATCGCGCTGCTTGGACGCTCACTGTCGGCGCGGCGATCATGCCTTGCTCGTCCGATCTAAGTGTGTGATACGCGTATCAACATGGATTTCGAGCGATCTGATCGGCGCAACAACGTCCAAACGCGTGATCGTGACACGCGATCATGCCAAGGAACGAATATCTGATCGGGCAAATGATACAAATGTGGACGCACCTTAACAGGAATGAAATGTTCTGTGTACATCGATCAATCGGACAAAGCGGATTTGCAATTCCTTGCAGTCCGATTAGTTGAACCCAGAGGAAAATAAAAAAATCGGCCAAGTGCGAGTCGGACTCGCGCACCGAGTGTTCCGTTACAAATTTTCACTTACCCTTACTTTATTACTATTACCCGGTACCGGTTGAGTTAAGTTTGCACCTAAAATCTATGGCATTGCATACAAATGAGGTGCAAACTTAACGCAACCAGGTTGTTCAAATAAGATTTTAGCAAAAGAAAAGAAGATAAAGGGGGAATGGTGTTTTTTTCACATTTTCCTTAATAAAACAAAATCTAATGACAATTAAAAAAAAATTGTTCGAAAATGTGCATGTCAAGCCCTTTCATATGATACCCTATTTGACCGAGTAAAGTTTTAACTTTTGCCCCCCCCCCTTTTTTTAGAAAATGAAAATATATTTTTAAATATTTCCTGTGGGCTGGCCATGTTTATAAATATTCCAAATTTCAAATAGATATCATAAGTAGTTTTTGAGATATGGCTCTCTAATAGTCGGACAGACAGACATACACACAGACGGACAGAGTTGCATCATAAGGGTTCCTTTTGTACCTTTTTGGTACGGAACCCTAAAAAACCACGTCGACCGAAGTCGGACCACGTGGCCAGAGGGTTTTTTAGCGAGGTCCCCTCCGAATCGTCTTATCGGGGTCTTCTTGTAACTATTTTGCGTTTTCCTTCCTTAAGTTTGTCATCATTACTTCCAAATGAAATAGGAGATATTATGAGGAAATACTAACCATAAAGTCCTATATTTATACCGACTTATTAGTTCATTAATAATTACGTGGTCGCCAGCGATGGCTGCCAGAATTCTGACGTTTCTGACGCTGCTGTTGGCGGGTATGGCGCGCGGCACCTGCGCACGTCGGCCGAAGTTAACCATAACGGCGCCGCACACAGCCAAGCCGTGTATACGCGACGCCGAGTCCGCCTACTGTGTGCTGTACGGAGAAGATATAACACTGTCCTGCTCATCTGACGAGACTGTTAAACTTATCCAAAATCACCAAAATGACGAGACGTGTCCACCGCCTCTTAATTCAACCACCATACAGAAACCCAACATAGGCATGTAAGGTACGTGCTTGAACAGTAAAAGTTGCTTTGATGACTCTAACTGTTTACGTTGAACCAGTGATGCACTTATCATCGCCGAGAGCGGTTCGTATGAGAGACCATTATTATGGATACCCCTCATATTTCGTAGCGCACGGAGATATATACCAGGTACTATGCAGTGGAGGTGAAAACGAATTCCTCAGTATTACCAGTCATAACAAACAAGTACATAGTGAAGTTTTAAACGGAACAACAGTAATATATCAGGCGCAGGCAGATAATATAGGTTGGAATGAATATCATTGCGGTAAGGATTTCGTGAAACAGAGAATCTCGGTTACGGTAGACTACCATCCCGAAGCTCACAATTTTCAGTGTGTTTGGTATTATTGGAAAAATGAATATGACTGTTCGTGGATACCTTCTTCTAATAATGCAACCTCTAAAGTGTTTCATGTAAAACTGAACGGTGAACAAATATGACTTCGGGACACATTGACTCAGGTCGGTCTTCTACACCGCTTGCGGCATACTTTTGACGAAGCTTCAATTGCGAATGAAATAGTTTTTTTAAAGTGGAATCCTGTAATAAATTCACATGCGATAATCAAACGTTTATAATCAACTCTACATCGATTTCAAAACTGGAGCCTATTTCCAATTTTAAAATGTTAAATGCAAGTACAGGATTAGCTGTAGCTTCGGATCGTCCGTTAGTATGCCAGCACTTGGAGTGTGTGTATAAAGTAGAATACCGGTTGGTTGGGTGGATGGAGTGGTGGCAGGCAAACACTATGGTGCGATGCGACTTTTACTCCACCTTTTAGCAGATGCTGAATTAAAGTGGCTAAAATACTCGTTATTGGATCGTTTGATCTATAACAGTCGTATAATAGCTGTAGAATAGCTGATTCGCTGAATTGGGTGCTTTTATACAGCTGTTACTCAGCTCTCTTTTATGTTTCTATAAAAGCTCTATAAACGCAATCGAATTGCTTATGGCAACATTGTTGCATTTACTGCACGCTTATAGACTAACTCGTATAATAGAATTAAAAACGTTTGTATAAGAGCTGTAGTGTAATTAAGAGCGTTTATACGATATTTACTCAGCTTAAAGTAGTATTGTAGAGTTCTGGGAAACAGTAACAGCACAATTCCGTCCATTTTATCGTCGATCGATACCTTGAAGAGTTTTCGCGAGTATTTTGCTATCAAAATGGATAAAAACAAATGGAAGAAATTGAAAAGAAGCGGCCATTTTCGTAAAAAAGTTATTAAACGTTGGAGCAGATGAAATACTCTGCAGAACTAATTCAGCTAAACTTAATTTCAATTAAAATAGAGCCCATTTAAAAAGAACCCGACTGCTATAGCCAAAAAGAAAGTACAGTTTCCAGCGTAACTTGACCTCTACTCAAAGCTTGAATTCCTCTTCGAAAACAGCATGACATGAGCCGAGCTGGCCACCATGATCACGCGTGAGATTGCGAACGCCCTGCGTAAAGTTCGTACACTCACCTAATGGTTGTAAAAATATTTAGTTACAATAATTACACTCATCATTCGTAAAATTATCATAAACAGCAAAGTTAGTACAACCTCGACACCAAAAAAAACCCGTATTTAGTAAATGATTTATTTTATTGTCAGGTTAAACAAAGTAAAACCTTCTTCGGTTTGAGTTATCGTTTGGTAAAACGGGTGCTAAGGCCACATCCGTTACATGTATCTGATAATATAAAATGCGTTTTCTTCCAAGGCCATCTCAATTGGTCAAGTTGTTTTAAATCATCTTTGTTAAGAATGGTATCAACATCCAAGAAGTCTGGCATTGTTCTATGATATAAGATGTTCCTTTAAAGAAAAGTAATCATAATTAAATTGGTTTTTTTGGTCTCGTACCAAGAGAACCCTAAATCCTGTTATCATGGCGACACCTTGTGCTATAAATGGGGTGATCAGCACTCATAGTCGACTTTTCATGGAATAAGTTAAGCTGTAACTGCAACTAGATTACCAATGTGGACATTAGCATTAAAAATAATTATTTAAAATATATTTGATTTAATAAATTAGTCGTCAAACTTAAGAAAATAGGCAGCGCATGAATGTTTATGTAGAAATGCCTTTGGGTTTATCAATAAAGCTTGTTGCGCATTATGTTTTGGAGTAGCTACACGAACAGTACAAATAAACACATTGATTGCTCAAAAACTTGATATAAAATATAATATACCTTTGAAATGTACTTTACTTTACAAATATTGTATTCCAAACACACAAGCACTTCGCAATCGTTGAGTTGAAAAATTTCATTAAGTTAGTTGGTATAAAAGCCTCCCTAAGATCGTTTACAGCACTTATTAGTCGAGTAACAGCATTCTATCCGCTGTTATAGATAGCAACTCGATTGCATTTATTGAACTAAATATCCTACATACACATTTTGGTTGCTCTTAAAACACTCTTAGTGTTTTCTACCACTTTTACTCAAATCTTACAGCTTGTTTTTGCTGCTTACTCAGCGCTTATTCCACTTTAATAGGACTTTAGTCTTAATAATTTGCGCCTTTTTCGCGTCGAGTAAACGTTTACAGCGCTTTTACTCGACTGTTTTTAGAACTTTTATAGAACTTAAAGCGAAAACAAGAACGTGCTCTCGACCATTATAGCACGTCCATTTGCTGCTTGGGTAGTTAGTAAAATGAAATAAAGGAAATGAAAAAACAAAACAAATTTTCATATAAAATTTATAATTATTTCACAGACTAGCTATACAATGTTTCTTATTCACTATAAGAACTTAACAATAATAAAGAGTCACAAGAAACAGCGTAATGCCTGCTTATTCGTCCAAACCACAGAATACCTAGATTACAAATTTAGTACACAAGACCCTGTTACGGCCTATTTACACCTTGATTATACTCAATGCAAAACGAAATACTATCTCGTTCACACTTGCGTGGTCTTAAGAGTCCCCAGCAAGCACGGCCGAATTTCACCTTCCTATACAAACGGAGTTTCGTCCTCATTTTAAGACTACGTGTCGGATCGTAACGAAACTTTGCATATACAATAGCGTGAGGTATATCTAGGCTTGCAATTAGAGTATATGGCTCCAGTTTATAAAACAAACAAAATACAGCAAAATCAAGTTTCGTATGAAAAAATTAAATTAGCTGTATTTTTTTTACTATGGTATCTAAAACTACATAAACTAATTACAGGCCTGCATATACCTTAACTACAAAGCTTAACTACCTTAACTGAATATACCTTAAGTACAAAGTTTCAGAGCAAACTAGCCAGTCGTTTTAAATGAGAGCGTAACAGTACGTTTGTATGGAGAACCGAGCTTACCGGGGACCCTGAAGTAAGTTTTGCGTTCGGTATAGTGATTGATTAGTGCAAGTTCATTTCGTACTTCAACCGACGAGCGTGTATGAAGAGATGTATTTATGTAAATGAGGCGAAAGACGCGTGTAGGGGGGTGTCCTTCCACACGACAAACGTATCCGGGTTTTACCCTGCCAGCTGTTACCACCAACTTATTAGCAGTGGTAACAGCTAGGATATTTATCCCCATCTTTTGCGAGGTGGTAACTACCGGGAATATAATTCACAACTGTTACCACTAAAGTGATAGATGCCATTGGTTTTGGTGGTAACAGATGGGGAAAAAATCCCAGCTGTTATCGCTCGTAACAAATTGGTGGTAACAGGTGGGAATAACCCACGTTTCCTAGCATGCTTTATTTCAAAAATTATCATTTCATCAAAAAAAAAACCCTAAAACCGTAAAATTTTCATAATTTATGAAAATATCATCATATGGAAGCCGTTAGGTTAGGTTTGTTTTATGATAATATCAGATTGTTAACGGTTCCAAAGAAAAATGCTTTCTATGAAATTATATGTCGATGAAATGAAGTATTCGATTCAAAAATCGATAAAACATAGTACAACCGTGTGTAGAATTAGACATTCGGTAGTCTCTGTGTCCCCTAGGCGTGAGTATATGTATGTATGTATGTCATTTCGCATTTGCGTGTGGTATCAATTTTATGAAATCGCACTGATCACTTATCATAGTGTAACCAGGCCATTAGTCATAGCGAAAGCTGCACGTAACAAATTATTCCCCCCTGGATTATTCCGCACTGGTAAGTCCAAACTGTTACCAGGTGGTAACAGATTGGACCATCACCAATGGCACCAACCAATTTAGTGGTAACAAATTGGTGGGTATAGGTGGCAATAACGCCCGTAACCGCGCAAGCGAGAGAGCGAGCGGTTGTCACGTGAATGAAGCATATACAAGTATGTTTTCTTTGACACACCTAAAAGTGAGAAAAGGACAACACGACATCTCTAGCAGCTTTGTCAAGAAAATTATCATTAATTCAAAATATAGGAACAACAAACGTCGTAAAACGCATTTTTTTCTATTAAAATTATTAAAATAACTTTCGCTCCAATTCCAAGGAAACATAATACAATTACAGTTTTTTCACTTCTCCTGCTCAAAAAGTACGTTATATTAGCTTCGCGAAGCGAGACTAAAATAATACATTTGGCCCCTAGGGTTTAAAAGAAAGCCATATAATCCCATACAAATTTCTATGACACTGAAAAAAAAAACTTGCGGCCAGCTACATACTCTTTACGAATAATTAAAAACAAACAAACCAACCTGATCAGATTGGTCAAACTTTCTGATAGAATTGCTCAAACTGTACTTTTTGTGTTTCATGAAATATACAATTTTAATGTCTAGTCTTTTTTATTTTCTCGCAGTCGAAGTGAAAAGCAGAGTGTTTAAGACGTGGCTAAAAGCCATTATGACACTCAGACATATTTGTCTTCGCTCACTTCGTGAGCTCGTCCGAATATGCACTTCGTGTCATGATGGCTCATTTTAGCCCCTTGTCAAACAATGTACTATTACTTTTGCTCAGATACTTACAGAATACAATACCATTCAAATAATGCACTTTGGAAAATATTGCTACAAGAACAAAGGCTTTGGGCTTATAAATACTAAATTGCATTTTACCTCTTTATCAATATTCCCACATCTCAAAACTTCTTGGTCTCAAAATACCTAAATTACAGAATGCCTAATATTATTTTCTTAAAAAACCGGAATCTTAATATGGCCGAATTTCAAAATAGCATAGTCTCATAATGCCTAAACTTCAAAACGCTCATGGCAAAACAACATATTCTGTATTTATTATCCAACTGTCATATCGGAATTTGAAGGAATTGTGCATTTCAATCTTTAGGTCTTTAGAGAATATGACGTTTTAGGTCAAAGTCATAATTAATTTTGTTCAGTTTAAGAATGAGGCAATTTGACATTCCAGTATTATGAGCACATGGTAATTTGAAAATTAGGGGTATTAATGAATAAGGTATTATGAAATCTAGTGGTTTTAAGCCCAAAGCGAACAAAGCAGATAGATATTTGGGTGGATCAACTTTTTTTTGTGTTATTCTGTCCCGTAACGCAGGAGACAATAGTGACAGAATTACCTAGAAGAATGCTAATAATCTAGGGTATCAACATACTTACGAAATGTGCCCTTGAAAAAAATATCCATAATGGCTAGATTTTTTTAGTTGTTTTTATTTCGTTTAAAATCGTAGTTTTAAAGAGTGATTCAAGAGACGTAACTATCGCAACGGGGTACAGAAAAAAGTTGATTGATATTTGAGTGACTCAACTTTGAGACCCATACTTTTGACGTCTCTGACGTTACCGAAATTGCCGCTGGAGTTGCCAAGAAACTGGGCTTCTAATATGATATTTCCCTGTTTATTAGGTTTAACAGACGGATCATTCAACGTTTTAACGTCCACCGTAAATTTAAACAAAGATAAGCCATTATTTAAAGGCTTATTTTACAACTAAGTGTAAAAGTTGTGGACAGATTTGTGTGGGTCTAAAAGTTGCTTCACCCATTTACAATATATTTCTAAAACTAAAATACATCTAAAAACATTTCCTCGCTGTTTCTATGATAGTATTGTTTAGGTAGGTTTCAGTGGCATGGCGTCCATGTAAGCCGATTCCCACCGGGTTGCCCAAGGAAAGGTTTATAACCACCTTTTCTTTAAATATGAGTAAATGAATACGCTTCGGCTTCCCTTGTAAATTTCCTGACGCCACGCCTCTGGTAGGTTTTATGACGTATGTGGAGAGAAAAAATAAATAATCATTATTATTAGGTACTATCAGCCACGTAGTATAATATACGTCCATTTTTAAGGGCCTGTCTCGACTGTATGTCCAGATTATGATCTTTTTTCTAAGTAGCTCTGTCTGTCACTATTGTTGACTTTTTTTTATTTGACTTTTTTTTCTAGTATAATATACGTGCATTTTTAAGGGCCTGTCTCGACTGTATGTCCAGATTATGATCTTTTTTCTAAGTAGCTCTGTCTGTCACTATTGTCTCCAGTTACTAGACAAAATAACAACATCAAAAAAATATCTTTAAGTGCGTCAACATCAACTTCAAAAATAAATTATACTAAAATGAGTATAAAATCTTTGTCATTTCTGCGTATAAGGCAGTGAGAGTATTTTAAATAGCAAACTATAATCTAATAATTTCATTTGCAGAAAATAACACGAAATAGGTTTTTACCATTTTACCTTAGAGTATATGCATGAATTTTCTAAAGCTCGTTCATGTAACAAACAGTAGAGGAAAATATTTTTTGGAATAACTACATATAGCATAACCAAGATATGTAGGTATAAGCTACATTTTATTCTATCTCTTTCTAGCAAAGCAGAATTTAATATGGAGTTTATATGGCCATAGTGTACTATGACGTAACAGTACATGTCGGACCTCTGTCAAATCGCTCTCTAATTAGTATTCCAGTCTTGTCGAGAGGCTATGGTAGACCGTGTGGACGCGTCCCTTCATGCAGTCTCCACTTGGGGTGACGCTAATCTGGTGACGTTCAACGCTACCAAGACGCAGGCGTGTCTGTTCTCCACCAAACGGAGCCCATTCGAGCTGGCTCCGACTTTCCGGAATGTGCCTGTAAAATTGACTGGCAGCCTTGAGCTTCTTGGTGTTCAGTTGACTGCCCATCTCAATTTCGGTCAATATATCGAGTCCAAAGCAAAGACTGCAGCCAAAAAACTCGGAATCCTCTCCAAGGTTAGGCGGTATTTCACTCCAGGACAGCTTTTAATGCTTTACCAAGCACAAGTCCGGTCATGTATGGAGTACTGCTGTCACCTTTGGGATGGATCAGCTAAATACCAACTGGCCACTTTGGACTCGATTGACAAACGAGCTAGGCGGCTTATTGGCGACCCTACTCTAAATGACACTAAGCTGCAGAGCCTTGAGCATCGACGTAGGGTCGCTCGTCTGTCAGTCTTTTACAGGTTACATTTCGGTGAGTGTGCGGGGGAATTACATGATTTAATTCCACCAGCCCCTTTCCATCATCGGGACACACGACGCGTGCGTTCGTTCCATCCGCACGTGGTCAATATTCCGCGAATCCGCACGAAGCGCTATGGTGCAACTTTTATCATGCGTACCGCAAAGGAGTGGAACTCGTTGCCTGCGAGTGTGTTCCCCAACCATTATAATTTGGGCGTGTTCAAGACAAGAGTGAATAGGCTGTTTCTAGACGGGCATGATACATCCTTGACCGCATCGTCACTTAACAACATGTGAGATTGCGGTCAAATGCCCATCTATTTATAATAAAAAAAAGTTAGAAATGCCTATATCATGCGTATTTTTCGGCCGATTTCAATTTTAATTTCACTATTTGAAATCGTTTTTATGGTATTTTGATAGTTTGTTACGAAAGGCGATAAAAAAATGCATATATCCTATTATACAAATAATTATAATAAGGATTTTTCATGATGAATTTCACCGATGATATCAAACCATATTTGGGTGTGTACCAATTTTTTGGCCAGAAATATAGGCATTTCATTTGCCTAATTTTAATTAATGCCGTTGTGACACGAAGTTAACATATAAATTGTATGAATAATTTTCGTGTCACAACGGAATCAATTAAAATTAGGCAAATGAAATGCCTTAACTACTTGCCAAAAGTTCCTCACCCATTTGTCAAGCGACATGCAGATTTTTTTTTATACGAAAATCTTGATTTTTACTATCACGATCCTCGTGAATTCCTTCACTAAGAAACTATATTTTTACAGATACAAAGATCTAAATAATGAAAAAGTTCAAGACTCCGACTGGATTCATGCAAAGCGTGCCCCGGCAAGGCACAAGGCACTGGTTCAAATCCAGTCAGAGCCTTGAATAGTTCCATTATATTTGTGTTTATAAAAAATTTAGATAACGTAAAGTCGGGTTACTTTAGTCCTGGAGGGCAACTTTGGCCATTGTAATTTACTCAGTCCAGCTAATGTTATTGCACTGTAATTATTGACATATGCCATGAGGTTGGTTTTAGCTAGCCTTTAACGTTTTTGTGTTTTTTTATTAGACCCTTTTGAATAAGGTTTTCATGTGGGTCAAAGTTACCCTCCTTTGGGTCAATGTAACCCGAGTTTACAGTATTCCTTTTCAACCAGTATATTTCTGGCTCAATATTATAGAGCTCTGTTTCACTTTTAACGAATTCAAATTGAACATTATCATAATGGCAGAAAAATCGAATATTAACTATCCTCAAAACGTAACTTAGGACCCTGAAATATTGGGCCAGCAATATAATACGTCTTTTTTAATAAACCGTCTTTTTTACTTGAGCGTAATCGGGTCAAAAGTATCCTATAACCATCTGCGGATACCCAGCTACCCGTGCACCAAAAATAATTGAAATCCGTTCAGCCGATTTGGCGTGATGAAGTCACGACACATACAAAAAATAAAAATATTTTTCGATTCAGTGACCTCCAAATAGTCCGTTACAATATATATATTTTTAAATATCTTCCATGTACAAACGGTTCGTTTTTACAAGTTTATAATGGTATAGATATAGCAATTGACGGTGTTCCCGTTTTATTTCCTCACAGAAATATTTTTAACATTATGTTAATAACTTGACGACTTAAAAATAAAGAAACTGAATCGATATACTTATTGATTATTTTTTTATGAATGTGGAAATACCACATTTTTTATTCAAATCAATATTATAACACAGACTTCGATTGTAAAGAAAAAAATAATGCGACCTATTTAAATTGCCGGCAAGATTTGAACCTGCTGCTAATGTGCTGCTTGCTGGAGAAACAATGAGACAGAGACGACATACGCATACGTCTCGGAGTATGGCTAATGCGCTTATCATTTTAAAAACCGGCCAAGTGCGAGTCGGACTCGCGCACCGAGGGTTCCGTACAAAATACACGCTACAAATAGCCGTATCTATGAAAATCCAGTGTTAACAGAGCCCTACTCCTAAGCAAAATTTACGCGGTTCTCGGTCATGTTATATTGGTTACTGATATAGACAGACAGACATAAAAAAAGTTTTTCTTACAGAATAAAGATCATTATTTCATTATTTCAAATCCTGCTTGCAATTTAGTAGGTCACATTGTTTCTTTCTTTAAAATCGAATTCTTTGTGATCATATTAATTTGACTTAAAAATAGTTTCACAATGAAATTGAGATCAACATATAGCAAACAGTCTACATTAGTACCTACTACGTTCTTATTTTTACGTTCAAATTATTGTGTATATCTAATCAAACTGCACGATCGAAATATGTACAAATGGCGGACTCAATGCCAAAAGACATTCTCTACCAGCCAACTCACCGATGCTTAAATTACGCTGCCGCACCGGAAACTCAGTGACGTCACCAGCTTAATGCTGCGTTTACGCGATGACGTATCTTAGGGCTTGTCTATTAATCACTTGATGCTTTTAGCAACTTTTTTCAATCAGAAGGCATCGACGAATCATTCTTTGAATAATCCATCGAGGAATCACATCATACAATTCATCAAATTGACGAATTACCCGTGACAAGCTTTTAATTTGACGAATTGTTCATCACGTAATCCATCAAAATGACGAATGCGTCAGACAATTGCAGTGACGAATAATTCGGCATATTTTCGTCATAAAATCCACTAAGCTGACGAACCGTTTGTCTATTTGTGATCAAATTGATGATCGGTTAATTCGTCGAACAATCATGAGTATGACTGATTTTTAACTGAATTTTCATACAAATTTAAATTATTTTACCCCATCATACACATCTGTAACCAATAACCATGGTCTCGCTTCGGGGCGTCTCCGTGAGACTGTCGTCGATAGTGAGGTACATGTTGAAGAAAAACATGGCGATCGAGGACATGAATGGAATTGCCGCTAATTTGTCGAGACTAATATTAACTGCGCCATTAGTACAAAGACACTGAAAATTATTGATCGACCTATTAATAATTATCAATCAACCCCAATAGTAGCTAGTGATTAGCTATAATCATTCTATAAATGATTATGTACGGTTGATGACCAATGTATACATAAAAATTGTTAAATGTTAAATTGACGAATAATTCGTCACTTAACTATTAATTTGACGAATTGTTTCATCATGTAATCCATCAAAATGACGAATCCGTCAGACAATTTATTGTATTGACGAATAATTCCGAAAATTTTCGTCAGAACATTAAGCTGACGAAACATTTGTAAAATTGTGATCAAATTGATGATCAGTTAATTCGTCGATAACGATCGTTGCTTTACTACATTTTCATACAGATTTCACACATTTTAAAGCCTCATACGCAACTAGAAAACCATGATCTCGCTTCGGGGCGTGTCCATGAGATTGTCATCGATGGTGAGATACATGTTGAAGGAGAAGAACATGGCGATCGAGGACATGAAGTGCCAGATGTCGTGGGCGTCGTACAGCTGCAGCAGGGAGCAAGGACGGTTGCTCTGGCGGGACTGGGCTGGCGTCAGCTGGAAAACGAAATAATAACGATAAGTGTCGATTACAATCACGGCTAGTACTGCTAGTCGTTAGTTAGAGGAAGGAAGAGACCGGTCGCGCTCGTGTCTCATGACTGAAATCCACGGATTGGGCAATATCTCGAGCAGTATTCGGCTTAACGTCGTAAAAGTCGAGGACAGCTCGATAAATTTCGGCACAATCCGTGGATTTTAGTCATGAGACACGAGTTGACACCGACGCTGCTCACCTCGCACTCTAGCGAGCGAAGCGGGCAGCGTTAGAATCCATACGTCCAGACGAACATGCTGGACCGAGACATGTCGAGCAGTTGGCTTTTATGATGCGAGTGGCCGCTATATTATAACTTACCGCCCAGTTGGTGCTCTGGTCGAGGTAGAAGTAACTAGAACTGAACCACGTGGTGTAAGTCAGCACTATGAACACCCAGCTGCAACAAACGGACAATACAAGGTATCTATACTATTATAAAGTTATCTATATGAAAACACATCCGTGTTTTTAATACGCGAACATTAACACCACGTTATTAGGTAAGGTCGCAGCGTCTCAACCGCCGATGCTTCTGTTACGAAACATTCTCAAATACGCCGACAAACGTACTGTAATTTAAATGAAACAATTTAAGCGGATGATATCGCGTATATTAATCACATTTGAGTTCCCGACGTTTCATAAATAAAACGTATTGTAATTGACAACGTGAATTCTTTTTTCCCGTTTTTTTTCTTTACAATGCAAGACAGGATAATTAATTATTAAATAATTAAAACAAAAAGACTATTAGTAAAAAAAAATGTGAAAAAAACACTTGGTGCTTGTTAAAAATTTTACCAGCACATAACTATTGAAATTACCCACATAATGGTATCAATAAAAAATATATATCATGAAGTGAGAGCAGATAAAAACTTTCGGATTGATTAAAACTAACACGATTTTCACTAATTATCACAACATATCAAACGGGGGTTAATCGCATATAATTTTTTTCTTTTTTTTCTCTTTATTGTAAATTATTTGTATCGTATTTTATTCTATAATGTTAATATTCCTTAACTGTAATTATTGTATAGTGTCTGCATTACGTCTGATTCAAGTATACTCTAAAAAGAAATCATTCATATAAATATCTTTATAAATATTTCTTTAATTACATTTCATACTCATACTTATTGATTGATAAAATATGCCTAGATTATACGAGTCACTTCATGAAATTAAAATTACATGGCATTCGTTATTGCGTTGGTAATTCTTCGACATCTCGGAAAACGCGTCATCTTCTAGAACCCTAGAAGGGATGTAACGCGACGTCCGAAACGTCGATATTGATATTATACGCGATTGAGCTCCGATTGTTGTGTTGTGATAATGCCCTCGCATTGTACGTATTGGGTGAAGTCTGCAGTAGGTACTGACCTGTACCACCGAATGGACTCTCTGTGCAGCAGCTTGATGACGATGTAGAACAGCGTGTAGAGGAACAGGTTGCTCATCAGCACCAAGAGGAGGTGCGACGCGAAGTCCCGACTGTGCTGAGCCACGCTGAGGACAGAAGAGTTGGGTAAGAAGATGACACGTCGCACGAGCGACATAACCGTAGCAACCCAATACATTTATAAGAATATTATTTATGTAATTAAGAACCTAGATCTCTCTTTCACTAAGAATTCAGATATCCGCAATTTTAATACTTAAAATAAAAACAAAATTGCTATTACAAAGTCCCGCGCTCGTAAACTACCAAAATCATTCGTAGGCATTGGCCTACGAATTATTTGGTATTCATTTTTATAATAAGTTAAGTACCAGATGATACTTTAAAATTACCTTTACTTACTACACTAGCTGTGTACAGAACAACGTACCCGTAGGCAGCGATGGCCAGCAGCACGCAGCGGCCCACGTAGCTGTGTGATGGAGCGGCAGCAACACTAGCTGTGTACAGAACAACGTACCGTAGGCGGCGATGGCCCAGTTGGCCAGGTTGGCGATGACCAGCAGCACGCAGCGGCCCACGTAGCTGTGTGATGGAGCGGCAGCAACACTAGCTGTGTACAGAACAACGAACCCGTAGGCAGCGACGGCCCAGTTGGCCAGGTTGGCGATGACCAGCAGCACGCAGCGGCCCACGTAGCTGTGTGATGGAGCGGCAGCAACACTAGCTGTGTACAGAACAACGTACCCGTAGGCGGCGATGACCCAGTTGGCCAGGTTGGCGATGACCAGCAGCACGCAGCGGCCCACGTAACTGTGTGATGGAGTGGCAGCAACACTAGCTGTGTACAGAACAACGTACCCGTAGGCAGCGATGGCCCATTTGGCCAGGTTGGCGATGACCAGCAGCACGCAGCGGCCCTCGTAGCTGTGTGATAGAGCAGCAGCAACACTAGCTGTGTACAGAACAACGTACCCGTAGGCGGCGATGGCCCAGTTGGCCAGGTTGGCGATGACCAAGAGCACGCAGCGGCCCACGTAAGTCGGTGTGATGGCGGCGAGCGGCCGCGTCACCAGCTCGCGCGCCGCGCGGTAGATTACGCCGCTTTCTGCAAATGCAAATCTTAACTATACTTTTTTTTTCTTAGAATTATGCTAGTTATTTTTTTATTTATAGGTTATATAGAACAATTTCTTGAGTCTTGACTTTAAGGGGCTTTTCTTGTAAAGAACTCCATAAAATAAAAATAAAAACATTCATGGGTAAATGTGTGAGGTTTTATAATAAACTTCCTAGCAGCATAACTGACTTGTCGATTGGTAAATTTAAAGAGTATGTCAAACATAAACTTATTTCCAAAGTTTATTATAGCACACAAGACTACATGAATGATAAAGAGACGTGGGATTAATTAAAATGAAAGCAATCATGACATGTGTTGTACCTATAATTATTATAACGTGTACCTGTTAAGATACTGATATTCTATTTTTAATCATTAACATATTTTTTTACATATTGGCATTTGGGATTTTATTCTAGAAACGCAGACGAACGCAAATTGTGATGAACATAAAAATAATAAAAAAGAATAAAATCACATTAGTAAGTTAGAAAAAAGAAAGTTCGCCATGAAAATACAAAAGAATTTGTATTCGTCTACATTGTCCAATTTTTATCAATAAATTGTTCTAAAATCCTTTTGTAAATAACGATTCAAAAGTGCTTGTAGCTAGGCCTACTTGAATAAAGACAATTTTGACTTTAACATTGAATATTCTTAAAATATAAAGATCTAAAAATTTAAAAACCGTGTAAGTATTGTAAATGCTTACCTAATCTAAACCTGCCGAGGTAGTATATCTGGAAGGTCATAATGAGGCACGTGGTGAGGTGGAGAATGGTGAACGCCACCCAGAAGTACACATTCGCGTTCAGGACACCCACGAGACCTGGGGACAACAGTTATTGTAACCCTTAGATGCGTACAGTACCAAAACCGGCCAAGAGCATGTCGGACCATACTCAGTGTAGGGTTCCGCAGCCGGTACTACAAAGAAATGCACTACAGGTGAAAGAACCGGTCAAGTGCGAGTCTGACTCGCGCACCGATTGTAGTAGTTTTTGGGATATGGCGTTCTATTCTGTCTGACAGGCAGACATGGAGGAGAGGGCCAGTACTCCGAAGGTGGCGTGTGCCCTGGCGTTGATTTCGGCGTGCCACGACTGGTAGATCTTCCCCCTACCTCAACCTTTGCAACACGAAACCTCCAAACTTGGAACACAAAAACTCCACACTTGGAACACGAAACCTCCATACTTGAAGCAGTATATAAAATGAACTATAGAGACTCGCTTAGAGATAAGTTTAAGGACATTAATATAATGACAGTGCATTGTCAATACATTTATGAGAATATTATGTATGTACATAAAAATAATACCGACTTTAAGAAGAACTGTGATATACATAATATTAATACTAGAAATAAGCATAAGCTCGCAGTGCCTGCTACTAGGCTCCATAAAATAAGGAGATCATTCATGGGTAACTGTGTGAGATTTTATAATAAACTTCCTAGCAGCATAACTGAGTTGTCTATTGGTAAATTCAAAAATATTGTGAAAAGAAAATTATTTTCTAAAGCTTATTATAGCACACAAGACTACATGAATGATGAAGCCGCGTGGGATTAATGTAAATAGTAGCGTCATGTAGGTATATGAATAATTATTTTAACGAATACCTAAGGTATTATTATTATTTTAATCTTAATAGTTTTATATACTCTGACATTTAGAATTTTATTCTAGACACATTCTAGATTATTTATTTTTTATTGACAATCCTTTTGGGATTTATCTTATTGATTATTTTAATGTTTAAAATGATGATTTTATCAATAATATTACACTTAAGTTAAATGATCTGATTAGGTTTTTCTGGGTTTCCCTAATCCTTGCAGCAAATGTTGGATCATATTGTGTTTCTCCCAGCAAACATTCACTCTCATGTAACTGACATTTCGAAAGTGCTTGTAACTAGGCCTACTTGAATAAAGAATATTTTGATTTGATTTGATTTGATTTGCACAACACCTCCATTATAAGATAATTACTAACCTATAAAGTGTGTATTTTTTCAGCTGTTTGCACGTTTATAGTCCAGAATTCCACCGAATAACTATTAGCCTATAAATTATGTTCTTTCTTCATCTCTCTCCAAGCTTATAGTCCTGCATCCCACCAGATAATTGCCACCCAATAAAGTGTGTTAGTTTTGGTTGTAGCTATGTACAATTGTATATACCAACGAATATGATGAGGGCCAGTACTCCGAAGGTGGCGTGTGCCCTGGCGTTGATGTCAGGGTGTCGCGACTGGTAGATCTTCACCATGCACAGCACCGAGGTCACGTACATGAACGAGGTGTCTGGAACAGATCGCTTTATTACAATATCGATACAAAAATTTAAGTAGAAAGAAAAAACATATTCCGATCCATTGCAGTAATAAAAAAAGGCATTTCCCAAGAGGAGACCGCTGTCGAGAAGAAAGCCGAAACAAACTCAACAGTCAGTATCTTTTTCTAAAGAATTCTTGACTATTACAAATATTACAATATTACTATCTACTATACTATTATAAAGTTGTAAAAATGAAATGTCTGTGCATTGAACATATTTTCAAAAAAAATATTTTAACGGACTGTTTGGAGGTCACTGAATCGAAATAATGTTTTTTTTTTGGATTTTTTGTATGTTCGTACGTGTCCTTGCGGCTTCATCACGCCAAATCGGCTAAACGGATTTCAACTATTTTTAGTACACGGGTTGCTGGGTATCCGCAGATTGTTATAGAACACTTTTTACCCGACTACGCTGTCGAAAAAAAGAGGGGTTATGACTTTTTCCCCTCCACGAACGAAGTTGCGGGCGCCATCTAATAACCTAATAATAATGTTTATCGTGCTTTTGTGAAGTTTTAAATAAAAATATTACGCGTATTTTTTTAAATAAATCTAATGCGTCAATACTCTGGAAACCCACATTTTGAAAAATCTCACGTGAATTGGGATACGAGGGGAGGGGTTGAGCCAAATCTCATGAAATCTCATCATGGGGGAGGGGGGGTTCGAAAAACCGGCTCACGTAATTAACGGACGCCCCCTAAAACTGTACTCACTGAACTGGAAGTTCATGCTGTTGGGGCACACGTGGTACGTTGCGGACAGCATGCCTTCACCCACTGTACCCATGGTGTACAGAAACCAGAAGTGAGGTACAAGGTTGTACTCACCGAACTGGAAGTTCATGCTGTTTGGACACACGTGGTACGCTGCGGACAGCATGCCTTCACCCACTGTACCCATGGTCTACAGAAGCCAGAAGTGAGGTACAAGGTTGTACTCACCGAACTGGAAGTTCATGCTGTTTGGACACACGTGGTACGCTGCGGACAGCATGCCTTCACTCACGAGCGCTATGCCCATGGCGTATAGGAGCCCGAAGTGTTGGGGTATGCCCAGCTCTTTCTGTGAAGAAACGCAACACAAATATTACATTTTCATAACACAGAAATGTAGCGATAAATGGCCTAAATCCAAGATCACAAAATTGCGTTTAAATGCAAAGGAAATTGAGCTTCTATGAATTTCAATGACACAAAAAGGTCGCGATAGATGGTCTAAACTAAATCCAAGATCACAAAATTGCGTTTAAATGCAACGGAAATGGCCCTTCTATGAATTTCAATGACACAAAAAGGTGGCGATAGATGGTCTAAACTAAATCGTAGGTCACAAAATTTGTCCAGCATGCCACTACATAATATTTCTTTCACCTCACTCACTCAGAAAAGTTTCATTTACAGCGCCAAATCTGCGTAGAAAAGTTCGTTTTATTCGCTAGCGTGGAAGTCATTTGAAGTGCGAATTTATATTTTTTTATGTTTTTTATGAGTGTATTTTGTATATTTATAATCACTAGTTTTTAATGAACTTCAATTCTTCAAATTGATTTTCTTACATCTCAAATTTCCCTCGCTGTAGTGAGGTGAAAAGTTGTGTGTTTCACACGGCTGCAAAATTTTAGATTCCTTCGCTTTATTTACGCCGCGTCTTTACAAGTATAGTCTATCATCAAACTAGACAATTGTCTTAGTCATTAGACATGTCCAGCATCCAAGTAGATCATTGATTGCCTGTCATTACACCTATAGTCCAGCATTCCACTACATTCTTTGTCATTACAAGCAAAGTTTAGCATCCAACTAGATGTCATTAGACAAGCAACATCCAGCAAGATAATTTGCCTATGTCATTACATCCATAGCCCAGCATCCAACTTCATAATTTTCTTCATTACAAGTATAGCCTAGCATCAAACTAGACAATTGTCTACGCCATGAGACCATAGTCTAGCATCCAACAAGACAAATGCCCACGTCATTAAGCATAGTCCAGCATCGAACTAGACAAATGCCTACGTCGTTAGACATAGTTCAGCATCCAATTAGACAATTGCCTCGGTCATTACAACAAAGATGTCTTACCTCCCGTCTAGTGCGAGTCTGGTGCCAGTCGTGTCGACGCCACACGGCAGCCAGGAACAGAGCACCCAGCACCACGTACCCCAGGTTTGAGTACACGTGGTTGAAGTCTGACAGTGCCAACAGAGGATGCGCGCAGAGAGAGTTGAAGTAGCACAGATCGGCGTTGCCAGATTGGTTGAGAAGCTGCAAATATTAAATCTATAATATTATAAAGTTGTAAAAATGAAATGTCTGTACATTGAAGATATTTTCAAAAAATTGATTGTTACCGACTATTTGGAGGTCACTAAAACGAAAAATATTTTTTTTGGATTTTATGTACGTTTGTATGTGTCGTTGTGGCTTCACCACGCAAAATCGGGTAAACGGATTTCAACTATTTTTGGTACACGGGTAGCTGGGTACCTCCAGATGGTTATAGGATACTTTTTACCCGACTACGCTGAAGAAAAAACGACGGATTA
Source organism: Hedya salicella (assembly GCA_905404275.2). Taxonomy (NCBI): domain Eukaryota; kingdom Metazoa; phylum Arthropoda; class Insecta; order Lepidoptera; family Tortricidae; genus Hedya; species Hedya salicella. The sequence goes on from FR990099.1 coordinate 8,249,723, forward strand.
TGACTTTTTCTCTTCCGCGAACGAAGTTGCGGGCATCTTCTAGTATTAAATAAATAAATATTACAGAACAATTTTACACAAATCGAACTAGTCCCATGGTAAGCTTATTAAGGCTAGTGTTATGGGTACTAGACGACAATGTAATTAATAGATATATTTACTTACTAGGAGGCGCCCGCAACTTCGTTCGCGGAGGAGAAAATGTCATAACATAACTCGTTTTTTTTTTCTTTAGCGTAGTCGAGTAAAAAGTATCCTATAACCATCTGTAAATAGTCATAAGTATGACTTTTTCTCCGCCGCGAACGAAGTTGCGGACACCTTCTAGTTTGACAATATATAATAACAATGAAAACGAGGGTAGTTCGTTGCTTTCACCGCCCGCGCCTGCGCCTGCTGCGAGCGGCCGTCAGAGCTTTTAGCACGCAGTGTGAAGCGGGCAGCGCCGGTGCCCACTTGTCGCTCATGACTAAGGCCCTCGAAATGGGTCGAAACTTGCTCTTTACTAACGATTTTTTTATTCTGTAAGTAGGCCACAAGGGCACTTTTACAAGTCTGACTCTACGGCGTTTCCCAAGAGGAGACCACTGAAGTTAAGAAAGCCGAAACAAACTCAACAGTCAGTAATTTTTTCGAAATAACTCTTTTATCTATTACAATATTTGTACTTAACCTATCCTAAATATATGTTTTGAGTATATAAACTCAATGCGTAGTTCTTCAAGAAAGCATATCAAAACTTATAAAAGTAAAAAAATATATAGAATATAAAAAAACAAAATAGTGTTTTTTTTTATTTCAAACAACTTACATACGTTCGATATGCCACCTTATAAGAACCGTGTCCCGGTAAAAGTAAAACTATTAAATTTACACATTAAATAGTGTTACGCCGGTGGCTTAGGTACAAAACTTTGATCGTGTTTTTCTGTGCCTTGGAGGCGTTTTGAGCAGGCTGATATACCGTTTCAGGCCGATTCCGAGGGTGCTCTGTCACATACCATTTTATCAAAATTTAACCCCAGTTGCCGTTGTTTTTAGGCGCCTGAAACATGTTTTCAGTCCGTTTCAGGCCACCCTCTATCAGATGACAACATAACCCGAAAACCCGTTTTCAGGCGTTTTCAGGACCCCTTATGGGCCTTTGAAGTCCATTTCAGTATATGACGAAATTTTCAATAGGAGTGAAAGAGATAGCATGTTTAGAAAGAGGCAGCCATACTGAGAACAATCCAGAAGTGCGTGACAGAGACAACATGATCAACACAAAGATAGCAGTACGCCAATCATTCGCGAAGAGTGAGAAAGATGGCAGTCGGAAGGTTCCTAAACAATCTTGTACTAGGTAGTAGGTACCTATAGAAGACTTGTTCTTGTAACTCGAACGTTCGAGATGACCCCAAGCCAGTATAAATATATTATACGATACGCCGCGCCACAAGTCAGTTTACTTTGGAAGACCAAAGCGATAACGTAAAATGTCTAAAGTGTAAAGTGTTTTAAGTGTGTAAACGTAGTGTCTGTGTGGAAATAAATCCTGCTCTTGTTCATCGGTTTAACAGTGCTTTTCAATCACGAGCCCATCCCCCTAGCACGTAACAGCCTTCGTTGATATTTACCCTTTGATAAGTGACGACGAGCTGTATGACGGGCAGTGTGTAGAAAACAGCTACTGTGAGAACGTTCCAGAGATACATCTTAGATCGCGCCTGTAGAACCCGAGGGCGACATCTGAAACGACATATTATCTTTACTGCTGTATAAGTGGCGTGGCGTTAAACATTATCCATAGACAAGCCGGAGCTAATTTGGCTCGTTTTTTCTCCAAATGCTGTAGTCAGCTGTCTGAAAATGGGTAACTCGGTGGGAATCGAGTTCTATGGACGCCACACCTACTTAATATATATATATTACGGGACACAATTTTTACACAAATCGAACTAGTCCCACGGTAAGCTCAATAAGACAGGTGTTCTGAATACTAGACGACGATATATTTAATAGATATATTTATGGAAAACATCCAAGACTCAAGAACAAATATTTATGGTCATCACACAAATATTATTATATGTTGACGGTAAATAAAAATGAAAATGCGAAATGGCAAAAAAAAATCGTGGATACCTTTCGTGTAGCTTATTTCATGACCCTTAATAGTTGGGTGGGAGAGTCCATTTTTAAAGTATGAAAACATTGATAACTAATAATACCATTGAATAACCCATGAAATTTATGGTAACTTTTGTTATGAAACCGTTTCGATGTTATTTTTTTTTTATTGTTCCTTTGTCTCTATTGGTCTACACAGACCATTCAGAGGTACTGAAGTAGGATCCTCGCTCCGAAAGTTTAAACATAGCTGCAGAAAAAAGTTCTTAAGTTCCCGACACAAGGTAGGAACTTCAAAAACGTGATTTTAACATTGTTGTATCTAGAAGAATTTTTATGAGATTGAAGTAGTTTTTCATCAATGTTTCTATTATCAAGAGGTCGTTCTATAAAATACTACAGAAAAGAGTTGTCAAAAATTATCAACATCCCAATTGCCTACCAGCGCCATCTACCGTAAACTTCTGTTGACTGATTTTTTTAAATCCCATAACCATCGTCTCATAAAGAAAATAATAAGCCTAGTCACTTTTTCTTTCGGCACATAGTATCTCACCTGGCCAGATTGGCGACACAAAGCCTCCCAATCATCCTCAGATCCTTCTCTCTGTTGATGTCGTCCAACGTGGAATAGTCAGACTCCGTGTCTGACGACGAACTGCATTCTGCAACAAAAGAAATTGATGATCAATGATCTTATAGGCATGATACGAGGTTTAGAAAGCATACGGACGATATCAGAATATCCCATGTTGATTGACGTACAATGTATTGAAAAGAGATTTCCACTTGTAATACAAGTTACAGGCGTTTATAAAACGGGCCACTGAGGCGAAACGGGCCCCTGGTATATGCTTGAATAGTTATAAGAAAAGCATCTGTGTTCCAAGAAGAATAAATATTACTTTCCTTACAAACTTTTCGAGCAGATACGAGGTTGAGAAAGTATACGGACGATATCAGAATATCCCATGATGATTGACGTACAATGAAGACATATGAATTGACATTTCGAATTTCCAAGTAATATTAAATCGACACCCATTACCTTAAATCATGATCAAGGAACCCATTTTTTTTAGCAGCTAGCTTTAAAAATATTCGCGAAAATGTGCAGGAAGCATACTGCTCTACATGACGTCACTATAGTTGTTTCTTGACACTCCCATGGTCTGCGGGTGACGAGGGGGAATGACAGCGGGGGTGAGTATGAAGTGTGCGCGCGGCGGAGCACAATGACCCTGCCGCGCGCACACTTCTTACTCGCCCCCGCTGTCTCTCCCCCCGTCGCCCGCAGACCATGGGAGTGTCACGAAAGAACTTGTCAAGCTATAAGCGGACAAGCTGAAATTGCGACTTGTTCACTGTGATAGAAGAATAACAGCAGTACAATTTCCACAATAAATTCGCCTTAGTAAGCGGTTACCCTCACCTGGCATTTTTTATTTCAGCTTTCCATCCCGTGACCATGGAAAGCTGAAAAGCTTCCAAAACGTCGGGAACTCAAATGAGATAATATACGCGATATAATCCGTTAAATTGATTTATTGATGAAACAGAAGAAAATATTATATTTTTTTGTCATAATCATCATTTGGAGTAATGCATATTTTTCTGAAAATGACTTTTTAACGCATCATCGATATTTGTTTTATAACAATCCTGAAAAGTTCAAGAGTTCAGAAAAAAATGCATTATGCCATAATATGAATTATGCCAAATGATGGTGATATTTCCTTAGTAAGTATGCTTCTGTACGATTTTCTACGCTGTGATTGCCACTCTTTAAGAATGTAGAATTGTGGAACGTTTAAAAATGTTATTTTTTTTTAAATATGAAATAGATATTTTTTATTTTGGGGGGTGTTGTATATATTTATAAGTCTAATTGTACATAATTACAAGTTCATTTATTTCCTTGTACGTTGATATTAAAATTACTAATATGAAATAGATACATTTGTAAAAAAAAAACCGACCAATAGCATGTCGGACCATGCTCAGTGTAGGGTTCCGCAGCCGTACAAAAAAAATACATACAGATAAAAAAAAAGACAATATGAAAAGGGGACCAGTATGTATGGAGACTATGGAGTGCCCCTACTAGAAATATATATTTTTGTTATTTAACTATCAAACTAAGTAGCGGCTTATACAAGACACTTATACTACAAATTGAATCAAGGTACATCATGTACCCCTAGATATTGTCGCCAATCTTGACCATAGTCAAGAGAGACCCATCGGAGGCTTCATTGATCCGAGCAATGTCAATACGCAGCAGGACTGGAATTTTGCAAAGGGAGACTATGATCTTTTATATGAGCTAGTATCCAAAGTGTCTTGGCAAGAATTACTTAATTCGAAAGATGTCGATGAAGCTGTTGACATTTTATATAGCACTATATATATACCATTTTTAATGAAGCCGTCCCGAAGAAAATTCGCCCTAAAAAACGTTGCAGGCGTTATCCGGTCTGGTTTACTAGAGAAATAATCAGTGACATCTCTCGTAAAGCTAGGCTACATCGGGAATGGAAAAAGACTAATGATGTCACCACCTACAATATTTTCTCCAAATTACGGGCAGAAATAAAACACCGGCTAAGTTCTGCCTATGACGAATATGTCAGCGGTCTGCAAGCTAAAATTTGTCACGATCCTCGAGCATTTTGGAAGCACATAGGGTCACTAAAATCGAAAGGTGGTTTTGAATCGTGTCTTCATTATGACGGAAAAGAGTACGAAGGTAGTGACGTAGCTGAGGCCTTCGCAAAGTTTTTCTCTAGCGTTTTCTTACCCAATGCCCCTTTGCTAGACCACCATGCCGCGAATAACGATGATAACTCAGGTTCCGCAAATTATGTGCACCTTGATTTCATAACCCCATGGGACGTGGAAGCAGCCATCAGGCGACTAAAGCCTCGTAGTTCAGTGGGGCCAGACAATATCCCCCCTTATGTAACAAAAGGATGTAAAGACTACCTCATCCTTCCTATTTGTCACATTCTGAATCTGTCATTGACTACCGGCAAGTATCCCAGCCGATGGAAGCTTTCGCGTGTAACGCCTATCCCTAAATCTACTGGCACTTCTCGGATTGACAACTACCGACCTATAGCTATACTTTCAACATTGGCTAAACTTTTTGAGTCCATTCTGCAAAAATTACTATTTCCCCAACTTAAACTTTTCTAAGCGACTCGCAACATGGCTTTAGACCAAAGCGTTCAATTGACACTAATCTCTTGACTGTCTCGAGCATTATCTCTGGTCTCCTAGATAAGGGTAAGCAAGTTGATGTCCTCTACTTCGACTTTAAAAAGGCCTTTGATCAAGTTGATAATGATATCTTGCTTAGTAAGCTGTGTCATATTGGATTCTCCCCGAGACTTCTTAAATTGTTTGCGAGCTATATGCGTGACGAACAACAATTTGTACGACATGGTTGCTTCGTATCCTCGATCTATCCAACCCGATCAGGTGTCAGCCAAGGTTCTATTCTCGGCCCGCTTCTCTTTGGTATCATGATCAACGACCTTGAGTCAGTACTGAAATATACCAGTTGTCTTCTTTACGCAGACGACCTGAAGCTCATATACGGGGTGGAGGGTATGGCGGATTGCGAGGCAATGCAGGAGGACATAGATGCTGTGGTGCATTGGAGTGCTGTGAACAAGCTATTTTTCAACGTGCCAAAATGCTGCGTTATGACCTACACTCGTTCTCTGACGCCACTTCACGCTCAGTATATGCTGGGAACTGAAGTTATAGCCCGCGTAAGTACTGTAAAAGACCTTGGCGTAGTCTTCGACTCACGACTCACTTTCCATGACCACATTAAGGAACTAGCCGCCAACTGTTACAGACGCCTCGGGTTTATCACGAGGAATGCTCGAGATTTTAACAACCCCACAGCTATTAAATCGCTGTATACTGCCCTTGTCCGAAGTAAACTCGAAGTTGCGAGCATTGTGTGGAATCCTTCAGAGGCCTTGTATACCTTGATGTTAGAAAAAGTTCAAAAAGCATTTCTTAGGTTTATGTATAAAAAAGTCTGCAATTACTATCCATTCTTATACCCGACCAAATTTCTCCTAGGTTGTTTGGGCCTCAACTCCCTTCAAGTAAGGCGCAACTGCAAACTTCTGGTGACAGCCTGCAATATTCTACGTGGTGATACTGACTGCCGTGAACTGGTAGCGTAAATAGTTAAGCTCGCTGTTCCGCGTTTGTCGAAAAAGGCCCTCAAACCGCGACAGTACAATTTGCTTGCCGTTCCTGTAGCACGGACTGTAGCGCACAGAAACTCTCCTACCGTTCGAGCACTCGCACTTCTCAACTCGTTTCTGTCGTGGGCACCTGAAAGTGATCTATTTGCGAGTCGATGGACAGATGTATGTCGGGAATGTCTGAGGTACTGCGAGGCGATGGATGATAGTAGAGTATCATAGCAGGTATATACCTGTCTTTGTTTTTTATTTGATGTAAACCTCAATAATGCAGCGCTTTGGTTCTGTACTGTAAAGCTGTATATATATTTTGTTTATAATAATAATAATAATAATGTAGTTTTTGAGTAAAATGCCTGTGACATACGGACGAACAATGGACATGACGAAACTATAAGGGTTCCATTTTGCCATTTATCTATCATGTCTCATAAAAGAAATGGACTGAACATATTTAATATAGAACAAAATATGATACTTTAGTTCAACAATAAAATTCTATAACTTTTGTTATATATGTTCTATTTTTTTAAATCAATCGTAGTCAAATCCATATCACGTATATCGTTCGACATTATTTTGACGTAATTTGCATCCGCCAGCCGCCCAATAGTCATAACTGAGACTGTCTCTCGGCGTTTTAGGGACTAGCGAACATGCCTATCATCCAATGATATAATATAAAAAGAGGTAGATAGGTTACCTACACGATAATCCACGTGTAAAAATGACCAGGCTTATGCACACATAAATCTGATAATATTGCAATAACACACTAATTGTAAATGCGTTTAGACGCTTTTATTGAGTAATTAGCAGGCATCGGGAATTCGGATGCTTTTATACCTACAATTAGCAAAATCCCGGAAAAAGCTAAGCAAGTATGGAATCGGCTTCTTAAAAATAATATTTTAATTTTTCAAGTCCCGGGATCTCGGGATTATACAAAACGTCATGAAAAGGCTATAACCTTTTAAAATTATTTAGGTTATGACGTCTATTGGTTAAATGAAACACACGTGAATTAAATACAATTTTGTAAACAGAACTACTAAAATAGCTTTTTAATACCTTGATACGTATGTGCCTATTGATGTTATACTAATTTCCAGTATACCGGTAAATTTCGGGAATTTTGTTAGCTAGTCAACATCTACGCGGTGTAGGTACTGAGGCCGAAGTTTAGGTATAAAAGCATCCGAATTTCCGATGCCTAGTAATTAGTACAAAATCTCACTATGCATGACGGCATTTTTGTTTATTTGACAAATAATCCAATATATAACAAAGTACTCTGTGCGAGAGACTGAGTAAAGGTTTGCCAATTGGCGTAATTTTGGTGCGCCATTTTCGGAGCCCATATAACCAATCTACTTCTTTTTATGTTATATCATTGCTATCATCATACTAAAATTTGGTGTCGAATGTGGACTTTGATCCCGCTAAGGCAAGGCATACTTTACGCAATTTGTTGATGATTTGTTCAAAATATGCGACAGGAACTGAGAGGTTGAAGCGGCTGAGGAACCCGTAAGCGTAATGGTACTGTTGTCATGACAAACACACACATACACAAAACCCGTCATCACAACAAACCACTATGCTCACCACACTCGAGGTCACACAGGTTTCGCACAGAGGTTGATGACCCCTCGGATCCACCGATTAGAGTCAGTTTTATGAAACTGCCCTCCACACCGAAATCTTCAAATGGATCGTTAGTTACATCTAACGGAAAAAATCGGAAAACATTAAGACTATTCTCAGAAAACCCACTCTTCTCAGTACTACCATAGATAATACAACGTGCTCGTGATGAACCCGCATACCAGCGTATATCTGAGATCATTAGGATCAAAAAAAATTATATGAACACCAGACAAATCTAGCTAAGATTTGAAGATATTATCAATTTTCATGTAAACTATTTATTGTGATTACTAGCGCATAAGCTCTTTTGATCGCGACGTTTGCCACGTATGTTCCCAAGTGTCGTGTCGCTAGTGACAGACATCAAAGTGACAGCTACCACTCATTAAAGTCATCCATTTTTGGCAGAATAATCGTTACCGTTTTATTACAAGGGATCATTTTCATAGAGAAGCGAAAGTTATTCAAGTTTTATTTACAAAAATAAACATAACAAGGCTTCAAAATATCAAGTGTTTTTTTTCTTTCGTTTAAGACAAATACAAATACGATTTATAGCACACCTCAGACACACAGAAATGCGGAACATGACAGTAACATTCGAATAAGCAGAGGTAAACAACAAGCGGTCTCATCGCTAAATAGCGATCTCTTCCAGACAACCTTTGGGTAGCGGAGTATTTAAAAAACAACAATGTCAGATAATATTTTTTTTATTTGACTTGGATAACATTTTTTTTCCCCAAACGACCTCAGGAATTTGTGGTTAAAATCTTGCGGATTTCTCACGAGACACCCTGTATATGATGATGATGAAGAAGATAGTATACAGTATGTGAGCATTTATAATAGCATTCCGGGCCTATAGAAGGTTCCAATTATTGTACTGCTTTGCATAAACGTTTCACAACTACTAAAAAAAGTTAAATCAAAGTTAAACGTCAATACAAAATAAGTCTTAACTTCTCGCATTATAATCAATTTCAGGTTTTTGATGTTGTTTCCATAGGACTTTATGTTATAGTGACAATGTCAAGTACCGCCAAATCAAACTGAAAATCGAGGCCTCCGCCCACTGGGATTGATTGATAGGATCCATCAATATAATTAACCTTCGTAGTCATTAAAGTCTATTATAATCCATTGATGGATCAGCGTAAAGATAGAAGATTGAAATGTACAAAAATTCCACTTCAACAAGTTGTGGATTGTATTGTACATAGAGTCCGATCAAATACATTGATGGATCTAAATCCACAAAAAACCACTCTGCTGCATTGATGGATCCTATAAATGAATCCTAGTGGACAGAGGGAAATAATCGCCGGGTATTAACTGCCGAATTTATCCGACAGTAGCCGAATTCTATTCTAAGTGGCGCATACTCCTAGATACTACCGTATACCGTAGCGAAAACGCTCAATTTCGTCTCACTAAGTCTTTCAACATGTTTCGACGTAATGTTATGAGTTATGACAATATGATACAAGCGTAGGTATAAGCGTATATAGCTTGTATATTGTCGCTGGTAATCTTGTAACTTTACTTACCGAAATCTCTCCTGTCGCCATCACCGACCAGACATCGCTGGGATGTGCTCTCAGCCTCCATGTTTATGGGGGTTGCGAGTCTTCTGCGGACTGACACGTTAGCTTCGTCGTGTGGTGTAGAAGGAGAGGAGATACATTCCGCTGTGAGGGAGAAAGAGAGAGAGTAATTATTAGTGTAACAATTTGATGTTAGATGAGAGCTTAGTCACACAAAATTACCAGAACACAGATACGACGAAGTTATAAAGAATCTTACCTTCAAAGTCGCGCATTCGAGCAACTCCTTTGGGTATCATGTAGTCCTGGTATCTATACCATCGGTATTAAATGTATTTTTCTAGATGTGTCAGAGATATGATGGCAAGTATAACTAGATCAGATGATCCTTATCATCAGGGGTCCAGGAAAACAGAAACCTGTCAAAGTACTGTTCTTGTTCTCACCTTCATTCAAGTTGGCCTCAGCATCCTGTCTCGCTTTCCGCCGCTGGTATACTACAGCAACAATGAACGCCACGTAGAAACACAGGAAGAAGCCTAGAGCTGCCCCCGCGGCGATCATGTAATCCTGGTACGATATAGTTGCTATGATGCGTAGCCTGTAACAGAAAACCATTTTTATTTCGATTACGAACTAACATAGGACAAGTAATATGTAACTAACACTATTAGCCAAACCAAATAAACATTTGAAGTGAATTGAAAAATAAAGTAAGTCTGGAAGATTCAACTCAAATCACACGACGGCTAGGCATAATACTGGTCCTTAAATGCCTAATATTGCTATGCCGCGCGACCTCATCGATAAACTGGTGGAAAGTTCAGCCGGCATTTCGTATCCCAAATGTCATAACCGGAAATTGAAAGAGGCCAAACGTTCTATTAAAATACGCGTATTTTGTAACACGTTACTGCACCAGACCAAAAATCTTTTTTTTTGCTCTTGCTAGCACCAATGCATTCGTCTGAAGTCTTCACTATAACACTCACGTGAAGTTCTTGGACCTCGCGTCGCCCGCGGACACGACAGTGTTCTGCCAGCCCAGGTACCGCGCCATTGTGGGCAGTGTCTTATTTGTGATATCGCCTGTGCAGTCCTCGTCTGAGGTCTTCACTATGAACACTATGTAGAAACCGACTGGGAACATGTCTTGCTGAAATAATATTAAACATATATCGGGTGGATTTATTTGTTATGCAAATATATGTAAGGAAAAGGTTTTTATTATACTTTAACCAGTACGTACGTCGCAACGAGTAGAAATATTTGTGTTCAATTGTAAATTGGTAAAATTACAAAAATATACCCTGTTTCCGCGCCTGGTTGTACACATGGGTACGAATCCCTCTCCAAGCATAAAATATATCAACATTTCGCTTTAATATTTACGAGTACATCTTAAAGCTATAAGATGCATACTTACATTTAAAGTAATCCCACCCCGTCGAGTCATTGTTAAGTAGTAGCCATCGTATAGTATATTTCTCTCATTATCAAATACTGGACACTGAAATAAATACATACGACAATTTCAAAAAATAATATAAAATATTATCTAAAAACACTATCTTAAAATATATTACTTCCATGAGAAATAACCGTGATAATGGTATTATTGCTGGTGTCAAACATTTTTTTTTGTGACAAGCTTTTATTGCCGGCTGTATTTTTATTTGAGCATCTGTCCAATACTCATCGACACGATTCTAAAGAGCCCAAACTCAAAGGGATTTGCATTGTCTTATTACTTATTACCGAGTTGCTATGGTAACCGATCAGCCCATCATCAGGTCAGCTCATGCCATGTCATAATAATATTCAAATTCAAATTGTTTCAAATTCCAATTGTTTATTCTGTAAGTAAGCCACAAAGGCACATTTACAAGTGTGATTCTACGGCATTTCCCAAGAGGAGACCACTGTTGAGAAGAAAGCCGAAACAAACTCAACAGTCAGTCATTTTTACAAAATAATTCATATCTATTACAATATTGTCTTAATTATACTTAAAACTTTTACAATTGTGTTATAACTAATTTATAATTAGTATTGAACAATCATTCAACACGTATGCAAATTTTCAGCTTCATCAGAAACCGGGAAGCAGGTCAAATATAACTTGCAAGATTTGACCCGTACAAACATACAATGCAAGTTAAATAAAAGCCTGTAAAAAAAGTTGAAACGGACATGGAAATTTAAACGAATAAGATTATTCACTACACCGAAAGCGTAGATGATTTCGATTTTTCTTTTTGAGATGTGGTTGACGCATGACACTCATAAAATAGTCATTGTTATACGAGGGCTGACAATTTTTTTCTACCTTGTACGAGCGAGCGAAAGAGATGAATCGAAGGCACCCATTATCGATTATGATCTTTTAGCCCCAGGGGCTAACATAGTCACTTTAGCCTCAAAATATAATTATGCGGTACTAAAAATAAGTAATGGAAAAATAATGAACTCACCGAAAAGTTCTGTATGGATATCACAGCACAGATATCATCATCAGACTCAATCATGACAATCACGCTCTTCGGCTGTCTGAACCAACCGTAATTGTTCTTAGTGTCAAATATAGTCTCCGAAAACATACTAACTCCTTCTTCCCCACTACACATGGACTGTCTCTTCTCGCTCTGTCTCTTTAAATTCATCTCCTTCTCTTGTTTAAAGGGAAAGAAGTAGTATTTCGGTTGGCTAGGAGTGACTGTCATGTTTGTGGTGGTGTTTAGTTTAATGTAGAAGTCTTTGACTGTCTCCACTACTATGGTCACCTCTATAGGGTCTGGAGACGATGACGTTAGATGGACTAGTGGTGTATTCTGGTTGGAAACGTCTGGAAGAGAAGAAATGGTTCAAAAGAATACGCTGTGTTCTGCAGGTGTGAGTTGTAAGAGGCAGCAGAAAATGTAAGCTTTCAGTTTTTTTTAGATGATTTTGTTTTCAACTGAATCTGATTTTTATTTGCATATATTATTTAGTCTTGTATTTAGTAATTAGGTGCGACGGAAACTGCAAGTTGACCGGTTAAAGAAGTCCTCGCTCGCGGTAAGAGAAGCGATAAAGGGGTTTAGGACTACGGGTCCCATTCTGCGCAAAATTTTGTATATTTTGGTGATTTTCTACTGCCTGTTAACCTCTTGACCGCCACAATTCCAGCACTTGCCCTGAGTGGAACGGTAACGGCTCGGAAGTTCCAAAAAACTAAATGACAGACAAAAAGTCAAAACGCTCTTGACTTGACCGCCTTTAACTGTGACGGTTAAAAGGTTAATTTTATCGACTCAATGGGAAAAGCTAACCTGTAGATAGCACGACCACTGTAAGACTCAAAGCGCAACATCTAAAGATATTTCAATTTGTCATATTTCATCATTAGTTGACCGAGCGAGCGTAGCAATCAAAGCGTCTCCGTTTAAGGTTGGAGAAAAATGTTTTCATATGTCAGCCCAGCTCTTCTCCCTTACAGGTCGCATTTCTCAACCGATTCATGTGAAATTTTGTAATCCGAAACTCAAAACTCGAAGTTCGTAAAGTTCCGTCCCTCTCGCTCTCATGTTATGCTGTATTTGAGTGAGCGGGATGGTGCCATACGAACTTTTTGGGTTTCGGAGTAGCGCCTCAGGTTCGATATTTATGTGTTTTTTTTTTGTCGATTCGATATACGGAAATCTTTCAAAATGGCGGTGTTAGAGAGTGGAGGAGATAGTTGACGAAATATTATTTGCACTAATAAGTTTCATCGCATGAAAACTTCTTACAAAACGGTTTATCTACTCTCTTTAAATAGGGTAACAAAACCATTAACACTTTATGGATGGCACGCGCGTTAACGAAATTTTTCACTTTTTTTTCTATTACATCGAAAGAAGCCGAATCTGTGCATATTTCTACATCTATAGTCCTTCAGTTATTTCTATTTTAGGAACTATATCTTGCAGTGGTGATGTGCTACCTATAGTTTCGAAAGCGGTAGAAAACTCGAGTCAACTGTCTAGGTTACTTTTCAAGATCTGTGCCGCTAGGTCGTCATCTCATTTCGTGATAGAATTGACTATTCTAGAGTTGAAAGAACACGAAATCAAATGAGGGACTCTGGGTCTCATTTTATTTAATATACTATAAGTATCATTACATTAAAGTATGACTTGAAGTCAGTGGGGAATTTTATAATAACTTAATAAGATAGATATAGAGATGTTGGAAATTCAAATTTTCTCATACATTTTTAATTTTGGCGCTCCAAGGCGTTTCTTCGCCTCTGACATAACATGAGTTTCAAACACAATACCTCTATATCCATCATATTAGCCAAATATATACAAGTGTTATATTAATCCGTGATCAATTATATTTATAATAAAAACGTGATAACAATATAAAGTTTATTTACGTATCAGGGGGCCGCAGTAGACCCTGATCCGTCCCCAATTCGCTACGAAAGCGTGAACAGAAAGACAAATCTATTTTACATAATGTTTATTTCGCAAAATGCGAGTTGGACCACGAGTTACAAAACCGGAATAATGGTCTACCCACACAGACAATATATGTATATAATATTACATATATCATAAAAACGTATATCCCATGGTGCTCCAAGTTAAAAGTCAACAAGAAATAAGTCTACATTTGTGATTACCTTTCTTTCGCACTTATATATCAAGTTATAATTAAAAGTTGTACATTATCAATAACATTAATATTACTGACATATTTCTTGCAATGTGCGAGCACCATTGTACGTATTTACAATCGATTGACAACATTAAGATATGAAAGAAAACAAAGAAGTATTTTAATTGGAAGATAGAAGCGGCGCCGCGCAAGCCGAATGCTATCAGAATAAATGAGTAAAAACCTCTCAAGGGTCACATGTGAGGAAAGCGTAAAAATACTTAGCACTACTCGAAAATAATAGTATTTGTGAAATGTTTTATGTAGTTGCTAGATTTTATTTTCTATGTTACAAAATCTTTAGCTTCTTACCACATGTATCTTCTTCTTCGGCGAACATATTATTGTGCGGACAGAGAGTCCGTGATATGTTGGTGAACTGCTCGAAACTGCCTGGCACCTCGACGACCATGGGCAGCTGCCAGGATGATACTCCTATAAGAAAAGCATTATATCATGAAAAAAACAGGGGAGACAATTCAACTAAATAGACAGACAATTCGAACTCTCTCATTTAATAAGTGATGATCGAGTCTTATCTCGCATCTTCACCCTAAAGACGTCCACTACTGGACATACGCATCTCGAAAAGAACATCCCCACATCGGAACCTAGCGACTTTCATCAGGTCATTAGTTCACCTTGTGATGACCTATCCAAGTATCTACGCTGCGTTATCTGGTACGTTGTAAATGAAATTAAAGTTTGTTTTTGATTCTATAAAACTCATATTGACATTTCATATAATTGATAACTGAATCACTAAAAGTTACTATAGATTTCATGGGTTATCCAATGTTATTATTAGTTATTAATATTTTCATACTTTAAAACTGGACCGGCCTAGTACCATTCACGCTCCACGCATCACGATCTTAGATCGCGGATCGCGGGATCGCCGATCCATTTTGGATCGTCTGGTGTGGACCCGGCTAATGGATACGCAGCCTAAGTCGGCCTTCTCGCTTACGCTTTAGAAGAAACCGTAAGTGCAAGCGAGTGGTCCGACTTACTGTTTATGACTGTAAACAGGGCTTGTAACCGGTTATAAATAAACCGGTATTTATTTATCTCAGAGTGCGGCTCTAACCGGTACAGAAAATTAAAAGAGTTACAAGCCCTGACTAACGTTCAGTTGATTTTGGCCCTACATATAGTGCCCGCGGAAGGTATTTTTTGTCACGAGGAGTAATCGAGAAGTATGATAACCACGATAGTTATTCATGAAGATACGACAGCAGAAAAGAGGATTATTTAAGATCATCTTGTCTTAGGGAGAAACGCAATTTTTCATAAGGTCAGCAAAACATACGATCTTTTTAAATTTAATGAAGATCTAGTACCCATAACACAAGCCTTATCGAGCTTACCATGTGACTATTTCGATTTGTGCAAAATTAATCGTAGTATTTATTTATTTATTATTTCGTATAGTCAGCTGAAAAATATATACACGATTAGTCCGTTCAAATATATCTTCAAAGAAAATTTAAATTTAACTCCGGTTGTTTTTCATTTTAAAAAGTGAGAAAAATCTTCAAGATATAAATATCTTCAGAGAAGATATTGTTGCAGCTGACTATACTTACAGGAAAATTATTAATTAAGTAATCTAATCTCGTCACGTCTCAAATTATCCGAATATATCTACAAGTATTCAATTACGAGATATCAATATAATAATAATTTTGATAACAATTTTCTAATGCATTGATTTAATCATAATTCTATCTGAAACTAGTCCTAAGATGACTATGACTTATTTAATGTGCTCAGTCTATTTCGTTAAAATGTGTATTTTTGAGAAAGCTCTTATTATTCAATACAAAGTTATGAAATCTAAGAATCTAAAAAGTGTCGTAGCTACCCAAGGGCCAGACCGGGCCGTGCAATGAAGCCCCCAAGCTCAGGGGCTCTCGGACCCTGACCAATAACGTTGCTATCGAAAGGTTAGACGCGGTGCCCTACACATGCCCCACAACGTGGTGCCCCAATCTTTTATTTTGATTACTCTTGGTAACCTAGCTGAATCCAACCCTAGGCCAACTTTTAAACACCTAGACTCAATATCTGTTATCCAAGCCATATATCTGCTCAATCCGGAAAAAGTATTATTTTCGTAGGGTGCTATTTCGCATAATTTTTATGTCCGAAACTGATTTCGCCGAACAGGTTTCGCATAATATGATTTCGCCGAATGTTCATCTTGCCGAATCATTATTTGTCCGAATCTAAATACGCGTTTAATATAGTATCACCGAATTTTAGTTAGCTGCAAATTCAACCTCTACCAATAAAAAACTGCTGCCAGTAAAGTAGGTTAGGTTAGAACTGGAATCCCGAACAGAAGATGACTGCTGCCAGAAAAGTATGTTCCCGGCATTAAAAAGTTATTGTTTAGTTAATTTTCATGGACGTCGAAATTTTC
Source organism: Hedya salicella (assembly GCA_905404275.2). Classification (NCBI taxonomy): domain Eukaryota; kingdom Metazoa; phylum Arthropoda; class Insecta; order Lepidoptera; family Tortricidae; genus Hedya; species Hedya salicella. The sequence continues at coordinate 8,266,378 of FR990099.1, forward strand.
AACCATTTTCCTACACAAGTGGGGATGGAAAGAGTCCCCTCTTTGCAAGTGCGGCGAGGAAGAGCAGATCGCTAAACACATCATCCAACGCTGCCCACTTCATTCTTATGATGGACCCGCTGAAGACCTGGATGATGTGACTCCTGAGGCAGCCGCCTGGGTTAACAATCTTAAAGTCGTCCTTTGATGGCCTTAAATTTGCCATACGATTACATACCTAATTCAACCATTTGCATAATGACCTAAAATCCTTGAATAGAGTAGGTACTTGAGTGACAGATCAAATCAGTTCCTTTTTATGAACTGTCTAAACGGCCAGAAAGTATGAAGTTTGAAAGGAAAAGGTTTATGACGTCATAATTCTATACGGTCAAATTGCCTCCTCATTTTTAGTTTTCGATCATTTTAAAATCGCCAAAAGCTTAAAAGTAAGTTTTCATGAATGTTTTCTACGGGTTCCCCTTATGTAGCATAATCTCGATTGTCCGAATCATCATTTGGCCGAATTCATATTTTGGCATTATGCAGTTTTTTCAGAAACTGTACAATTTTCAGGAGTTTTTAAGACATTATCCAGTTGTATACATTAGGTTAGGTTTGTTTTATAAAAATCTTGTAAAGTTTACGTGTTCAGAAAAAAATGCATCATGCCAAATTATGAATACGGCCAAATCATGATTCGGACGAAAAAAAAATGCGTAAACAAGGTTCGTGAGAAACGTTCATGAGATACAGCCTGGTGACAGACGTACAGACAGACTGAACGGACAGCCCTTTGGGTACGGAACCCTAAAAACGTACCTTTTTGCTGCCGCGCAGTGACGAAGAGTGGAAATGTGCTGTTGGCGAAGTTGCTGGCAACCGTCACGCGCGCAGGGGTGTCGTATGAGTCCTGTAGGTCAAATCTATACTATTATAAACTTGTAAAAAGTGAAATGTCTGTACACTGAATATATATTTAAAAAAAACTATTTTAACGGACTATTTGGAGGACACTGAATAGAAAAGTTTTTTTTTGGATTTTTTGTATGTTAGTATGTGTCGTTGTGGCTACATCATGCCAAATCGGCTCAACGGATTTCAACTATTTTCTTCTGTTTCCGCGATTATTACTCATTGAAATAAAACAATTTAACGGATGATATCGCGTATATTATCTCATTTTAATTAGTAATGAGGTAGCCTGGGAGTTTTTCTTTGCAGCGTTTCTTTTCTCCTCAGTACGCCTCATTGGTGAAATGCTGCTTGGTAAATTATTAAAATAAAACAATTAAGCCCTTCTGGCAACTGTCTTTACAGCTCAGGCCCATCTGGCATGTATATACACCATTATTTGTTTTTTCAAAAATGGGAAGTTTGCACAAATTGTAACTTTGACAGAGGAAAATACATCTTTTCTCAGTCCACCCGTAACCAAGGAAAGCTGAAAAGCTTCCGAAACGTCGGGAACTAAAATGAGATAATATACGCGATATAATCCGTTAAATTGTTTTATTTCAATGGATTTCAACTATTTTTGGTACACGGGTAGCTGAGTATCTCCAGATGGTTATCGGATACTTAAGAAAAAAGGAGGTTTTATAGTTAAATAACAAATATATATAGTTATAGGGGCGGCACTCCATACATGTAACAACAGAAACTAAAAAAAAATATCTTTCAGCACAACAAAACATTTTAGGTTACAAAAAATATATATTGAGTGAATAGTTTCGGAAATAATCGCTCCGATGTAGCATACATTGTGCCCCCCACCCTCTATTTTAGAAAACCTTGTGTCCATAACATATGAAAAAATCACAAAATTAAAAATTATTTGTTATTGCCGAAAAACCGCACTTCTCGACAAAAGGACGTAAGTCCCATGGAGATACGCTCTTTTACTGGTGCACTTTTCCAGGTTTTTTTGGGTACATTCTTTTAAATACCTAAAGGGAAAGAGATAAGATAATTTTTATCCAGGAAATCATCCCTTAAGGGAGTGAAAAAGGGGTGAAAACTTTCTATAGGGTATCACACTCATAAAATAATTATTTTTATTCTTCAAGTAGACGGCGAAGGCACTTTTACAAGTCTGACTCTACGGCATTTCCCAAGAGGTGACCACTGTTGAGAAGAAAGCCGAAACAAACTGAACAGACAGCTATTTTTTCTAAATGACTCTTATCTATTACAATATTAGTACTTAGCCTATCTTAAGTATATGTTTTTAAGTATAAACTCAATGCTCAAGAAATTATATCAAAAGTTATAAAAGTAAAAATATGAGTAATGGTGTATGGTGTATGTAGTTCAATAGACTCACCCCCTCAAACTCCATGATGTATTCTACATTCTTACTGACATTGACGGTGTATTCGACGTCGAACTTGTACCTGAAACAAATTAATTGTCACAAGAGATTATCAGGAGGATCCTGCACTTCTGCACAGAGTTAGGCTGGCTAGATCACTAGGCAGCATAATTCCCACGCACAATGGCGGGGTTGTTACAGGCTAAGTGCGGAAAACGGACCACATGACTATAAGAGATTAGAGATTATCATCACCAGAGACAGATGGTGCCTATTTCACAGTGGTGAGGTGTCCATATAAGTCAATTCCCACTGGGTTGGCCAAGGAAAGGCTCATAACCACTTTTTTCTATGAATATAAATAAAATAAAATAGCCTTTATTTCTACCATAATTAAAAGTCCTTTAACATTTTTCATGAATCTAATCGATATTCATCATAATATTAATTTATTCATTATAATATTAATTTATCCATCCATTTGTTATTACATTTATACTTATATAATTATTTGATTTACTATTATTATTCAATTATTATCATTTATACAATTATTTTTATTATCCAATTATTTTTTGACGACACGTTTGGCTCAGTGGGTTGTACAACGGCCTACGAAGCTGACGGTCCTGGGTTCGAATCCCGGCCAGGGCAAGTGTTTGTGTGATGAGCACGAATATTTGTTCCTGGGTCTTGGATGTTTTCTATGTATTTAAGTATTATAATTTATCTATTTATTATGTATATCGTCGCCTAGTACCCATAGTACAAGCTTTGCTTAGTTTGGGACTAGGTCGATTTGTGTAAGATTGTCCCTGATATTTATTTATTTATTTATTTTATTTATTGTTATTCAATTTGATTACTATGTCAATATCGATTATTTTGTTATATAATTATGCTCTTTGGCATAGGCCTCCCCGTGCTTTTCATTTATCTCTCTCTCTTCTTTGACCAGTCTTGTCCAAATACCTCCAAAACGTTTGTTTGCTATTTAACTAATTTTCAATCCACGCCTCTGCTATTTAACTAATCTTTGTGGGAGGTAGGATGTAATTAGGAGTGGTTATTACCACCAAAATAGTTACTTATTTTTATTTAATGCAGGATTTCTTTGCTCTCCTCCCATCTTCTTATTAGGTGCCAAATTTTCATGTTACCATCAAAATTCTTAGTGCAACCCCTGGTATTTTGTTATGAACAGTATACATCTATACCGCCATAAAGTTGTAAAAATTATATGTCTATACATTGAAAATATTTTCAAAAAAATTAGTGTAACTGATTATTTGAAGCTCACTGAATCAAAAAATGTGTTTTATTTTTGTATGTTTGCATTGCTAAATGGATTTCAACTCTTTTTTAGACTTAACTAAGCCAAAGAAAAAAATTACTTAGTGCTTAAATAAAACAATTTAAACGGATTATATTGCACATATATATTACAATAAATCACTCTGTTGGTGCTTTGAAATTTGAAATTTTTGTAAAGAACATTATGGAATTCCTAATCTATTAACCAACTCTCTCAAGTTATTGGATTTGACCACTCAACCTTTGATATTATCTTATTTGAATTCCCAATATTTCGGAAGCTTTTCAACTTTTGTTTTCACAAGTCGACACGGGGTGTAAGATAATCTTAACGATATAATCCATTTAAATTGTTTTATTTAAATGAGTGATTGTCACGGAAACAGAAGAAAATATTAAAAAATAGGTGGTTAAGACATTTTTCTCCTCCGTTGACGAAGTTGCACATTCTAGTAAGTACATGTACTTAAAATGGGGGAATCCATAACTACCTAAATTGTAATGATTCACAGTCTTCTTATCAGTTGGAATGCTTACATTGATAGATAACACACCTTCAATATGTGTGATCATTGATTATTTCCAGTAAAAACAATCCACGCAATAAACTAGCACATTGTATGTATTATATTAACAAAAACCTTCATAACAATTACGGTTAAAACGTAGAGGAAACGCGGAAGTAAAAGCTCAAATTATAAAAATTCTGATTTTAATTTTACGATCAATACAGAATGATTATACATGATCCAGCATTCTTATTAAGTAGATAGTAACTTTAGTAGATATCAATAGCTTTAAAGTACTTACGTGTTATTATAATTAAACACTATACCAGAATTCTGCTGACACAAAGAAATAAATGGTAAACTCAATATTATAAACAGTTCTAAATATTCACGCGCCATTTTTAGCAGCACACTTGATAAATGGACTTATAACATTGGTTTAGGAGCACTTTGAGACTCGGTAAGGTGTTATTTCACTTTCTGTAAGTAAAATCGCCTATTTTGGAGTCTACTGCAGTATCTACCGTCAATACCGCAGACGTCTGACAATCTGACACACAGATCTGACATGTCAAAACAAATTGCAGTTGCCATATGCTTAAAGAAAGAACCCACTAATCATAAGTTTAAGATGGGTTTAAGTGTAGTTTTCTAAAGTCGATCTTGAGCAATATATCGTACGGATGGACGATGTAACATTTTTTTTAAATAATAAAAAACAACTACCTCATTATGAAACATTAAATAATTACTTTTTTATAGCCTAAGTATATGAGTCTCCAACTCTTGAGCAAAGGCCTAATTATTATAAATAAGGATAGTATTTTAAGGCATAGAAAAAAATAGTTGTCTGTAAAGTCGGTTTACGAACGCTAATTTTACGTGTTAATTTTTTGTACCTCCCTCCCTCTTGCTCTCTCTCCCTCCCTCATTACCTTCCTCTCACACTCTCTCCCTCTCTTTCTCTCTCCGTCCTTCCCTTCCTACTCCGTCCCTCCCTCTCTCCTTACCTCACTCCCCCTCACCTTCCACCACCCACTCCTTCGTGTTTTACTTTAATAATCCTTTAATTAACACACAACACACAATCTCAAGTTTCAAAGTCCAAAGATTTTTCGTTGCACATACAAAGTTCCATCCCTTGTTTTACCCCCTTAGGAGATGAAATTTGAAAAATCAAGAATATAAGTTTCTTGATTTTAAACACACAATCTTTTTGCGAAATTTCAAGTTTCTAATCCAAAGATTTTACCTTTCACATACAAACTTCTATCCTCTATTTTGGAACATCGACCATTGGATTAAGACCCATTGCTTACGGTCCAAGTACGGGCAACCGGTGTCTCGCACGACTGGTTTTGGAGCTACCGCCGCCTTTTATTTACTAAATACGGTTGTGTAAATTTCACCACTGAGATATGAAGTGAACTTTTTATTGTAAATCATGGACAGTGAGGATCCCGGGGGCTCTCGTAACCCCCGGGACACGCTACAAACAGTGAATCGCATTAGTGTAAAAGACGATATGTTTTCAAAGAACAAAAGTGTAAGCTCGGACAAAAATAGTGACATGAACATGGACCCACCTAGTTCGGAATCAGACAATAAAACATTTAAGGACAAAGTGAAATTAGTGAAAGTAGATTTATCTGACTTTAATAAACATATAGTGCAGTGCTGGGAATGTGAAAATAGCTTCCAGATGGACACTCCCCTATGGGGTACAAACCAAATGAACACTAGGAAAATCCAGTGCAAAGTGTGTACGAAATTCTTCCTCATCAAGGCTTCGCTCACAGCAGACCCAAAGTATGACAACGGCACTCTGAAAATCGAATCTGCAGTGACAATTTATACGGCAGGACTTAAAACCGGCGTAAAGAACATCCACCCATGTGTCAGCTGTAAAACCATGAAGGAATTAATCACCATACCCATCGAAACTTTCTCATCCGAGGAGTGGTTCATCTGTAAGTGCGGGAAAAACCAGTGCGCATTCATTGAATTCATACCAGAAGGCGCTAAACCACCTTCGACCAGGAGAACAAGAAGAAAGAAAAGTCGCGGAAGCAGTGCGAGAAAAAGCAGCGAAGCTTCTAGAACGCTCCAAGAGCCAAGTGCCTACGTGACTACTGGCCAGCAAGTGCCGGTGCACGCGCAGCAAGCGAGCCCACAGATAAGCGGCGGTGCGCGCGCTCCCCCCACCGCCCAACAAGCTCAACCCACCAGCGTGGTACGAGAAAGGAATAGCGGATACGTATATGCGCCCGCGCTAAGCAAGGACAGCGAAAACGCCCAAGGCCAAACCGCAAAAATAAGTACCAGGTCCACAGGCACAGCACAGAGTATGCCTGACGCGTGGATAACCCCAAGACCCGCTCGACCAGCACCAATTGCAGACAGGTCCAAAGTACAAAAAACGACGAGCGACAGCAACCCCAACGCACAAGTCAGCCAGGGCGGCGTGACACAATTTAGAATACCAGTGACGAATCGATACGAGGTACTACAAACAGAAAACAGAGGAGCCAAAAGAAAACGTACGGGCGTATACAATTGTACGACACCGACACAGAGGAATACTCACATCCCTAATATAATAATCAGGGATGAAAACGCAACTAAAAACCAAGAGACACTGAAGAAAATCCGAGACACGGTAGCGAAAACCAGCTCAACGCTCAACGTTATAGGTAGTCAAATAAAAATCAACCCGGACAACGCGACGGCCCGTGAGAATATACTCACTACGCTCGACGCCTGCGGGATAACCAGAGTAATAGCACCGAAACCGAAAGCCGACAGGCAGCCGGCTACCAGGATCGTGCTTAAAAATGAGACTTATGGCGAAGACGCCGACATCATCGCTAACGAAATAGTAGACTGCATCGGTATCAAACCAACAGCGATTAAGTCACTCGGGAGAACAGGGAAAATACACCTACTCATCTTCGATGGCAAACACAAATCAAGAGATATCCTGGAGTGCTTTAAAACCTCTGAAAGGAAATTCTTCTGTGCTCCCTCCATCAAGGTCGAGCCATTCAGAGAAAACCCGAGGCACATTGTACAGTGCAAAAAATGCTATGCGTTCGACCACTCCAAGCAATCGTGTTACGGCAAACAAGAGGACCCGCAGATAACTATCACTACGCCCGAGGGCACGACGGCAAAAGTCTGCAAAAACTGCAAAGCAGAAGATCACGGCGCGAACAACGTTAAATGCACAGCCTTCAAAAACATGATTGCAAGGCAAATGGAACAAGCAAGGGCTAAGCAAACAAAGAAAGAGGAGAGAATCAAACGCTCAGTGGTAAGACCGGGTGTCAGGTACACAGACATCACAAACATGAGGCTGTTTCCCACTCTGCCACATAATGAACCACCACAACAACAACCATCCACAGAACAAGCACCGCCAGCAATAAGCGGTCTCACACTCGAGGGCCTCTACCAGATGCAGATGCAGATGCAACAGACACTGATGAAGCTGATCGACACAATTAATAAGACACATCTGCATCTCAATGGCTAATCACAAGAAGAAAATACAGAATTTAAAAATCTTACACCTGAACACCCAAGGAATACGAAACAAATTTACAGAAGTAAAAGCACTAGTTGAGAAATACAAACCGGCTATAATCATACTCAACGAGTGTAAGATCGACTTCGACAAACAAAAATACGACATAAAAGGGTACGATAAACTCACCCACACACTAGAAAGACACCTAGCCACGGCCATGTACATACAGAGGGGACTAAGATGGGCCGAAACGGAAGTCACCCCGGGCTGGACCGATGAAATCAAGAAGATAGAAGGTGTGGGAATCAAATTATTCACAAACCACGCAACTGGACAATATATCAAGATAAAAGGAATTTATATCCAAATTCCAAACCAACACCACGCTAGAGAAGAACTAGAGGAGACCCTAACCGACGAACCATCCATCATCATCGGCGACATGAACCTACGCATGCATACCCTTGGCCACAAGAGAAACGTCGGCCTCGGTAACATCATTAAGAAAGCTATAAAGGACGGAATCTGCACGCTGAAACACGCAAACGCGCCATCTAGACCCACCAGCCAAGGCAACACCATCCTAGACCTGGCTATAATAACACACCAACAGCTGGAAGCGCAGGCCATGCAGGTAGAGAGTGTTGGCTCGGATCACCTGCCTTGGCTACTAACCGTGAGGATTGAACACAACATAGAAGAACACCTATCTCGTAACACAAAGAAAATCTACGAGGACGAAGAACTTAGAGACGCATACCAACAGACAATGTGGGAAGGATTTTGCGACCTTAACAAAGACATCACCACTGAAGCGGATTGCGAAAAGTATGTTGAGACAGTGGAAAAAGCCATTGTTGCAGCCCTCGATACCCACGCACCCCTCAAGAGAGCAACAAGACAAGAACTACTACCGAAGGAAATCAATGATAAAATAGATCTTCGGAATAAACTGAAACAAATCCAATGGCAAGCTAGACACTGCAGCCTCGAACTTCAACTCGAGACACGCACTCTCTATAACCGTGCCAAGAAAGAGGCCGAAGAAGCCCTGAAGGAGTACTCCGAAAAGGGCTGGCTCGATAAACTTCAAGATCCGCGAGACAACAGATCACAAATGTGGCGTATCCAACGGAACATGAAACAGCCAAATGCCAAACTACCAAACATCACGGGATGCAGTACTGAAAGAGAAACGATCGACTCTCTCACCGACACAGCCATAGTGAAAGAGGCCAAGATAGCAAAGGAAGATGAGGGCACCGAAAAGACGACCCCATTTCAACCGCTTGACCCAACGTGCAAGAGCGAAGTCCAACGCGCACTGAGCAAATTCAAAAACAAGAAGGCCCCAGGCCCAGACGGAATCAAGGCAGACGCTCTCAAACTTGGGGGAGAAGTCTTCACTGAGGCATTCGTGCCTCTCGCTAACTTCATATTGTCCACAGGGTACTTCCCTAACCGTTGGAAAACCGGCGTGTGCATATTCCTGCACAAGACCGGCAAAGATCACCATCAGGCCTCATCGTACCGCCCGATCACTCTGCTCAACATCATGGGCAAGCTATGTGAGCGACTGATCCTGACAAGACTTACTACTACGGTCGACCGGCTGCAACCACCATTCCAGCATGGCTTCACGAGGGCAAGGGGAACAGCGACCCAGATCCTACGTACCGGCAAAATAATTACCGATGCGCTAGCCGCGGGAGATAGCGTCGCCATGATATCTACGGACCTCTCAAAGGCCTTCGACTCGATTAACCACAAGGGCCTGATCAAAAAACTTCAGAATAAAGATGTCCCCAACAACGTCATTAAAATAATTGAAAACTACCTCACAGGCAGACACCTGAAAGGTCGATTCAGAACTACCGAAACCGACGATAAACCGATACCTCACGGCGTGCCACAAGGCTCTATTCTGGGGCCGGTAATCTTCAATTTGTACGTCCATGACATCTGGGACATACAAGACCACATCAGAGGACTCAAACTCTCACAGTACGCGGATGACCTCTGCATACTTAATAGAGCCACGAACCCACACCATGCAACCGCGCGTGCGGAATGGGCAGCAGAAACCATAATTGACTACTACACGAGATGGGGACTCAAGTGCAATATAGATAAAACCGAGTGCATCATGTTCTCGAAAAAGAAAAAATACCGGCCAACTGTGAAACTGAAACAACAAACGCTGCACTACCAAAAACAGATCAGATACCTCGGTGTCATTTTTGATAAACACATGAAGATGAATCAACACACCGAGAAGGTCGTCAAAAAACTAAAACAAGTCAGAGGAGCCCTCGGCCCTATAATAGGATACTATGCGAAGACGGAACTGGAAACCAAACTGGTCATCATACAGACCTGCATCCTACCGCTGCTGGACTACGGAGTGGTGCAACTACTCTCAAGGTATAGCGCAACGAACCTGTGTAAAATCGAACGCCAATATAGAATGGCACTGAAAAGTGCCGCACAATTACCAAGACGAACACCCACAGAAGCTATCTGGGAGATGGCTGACATCGAAGCCTGGCACCTACGTGCCGAGGACCTGAACACCAAGATGCTGGAAAATGTCGCAAGATTACAAATTAAAGACCTGGAAACCCCCGGCGACGCCTACATAGCGCACGGCGAATTCAATCCCCTGAGGGTTAATTGCAGAATAGGCGAAATATTGTATGACCCTGACAAAAAAGGACATAGGCGGTGGCCTATCGACAAAACGAAAGCCCCGCGTCCCCTTAGGATAAGATGGTCTGTAAGCACATAATATCAAATCATTAAAACCCGTAATCTATTTGAATATATTTATTATGTATAAATAGAACACAGCAAACAAAGATCCATTAGGACATAAGTTAGCTGACTCACCCCTACATGGCACACCGGCCATAGGGACATTTATGTAGCACACTAAGTAGGCAAATAAATGATATTCTGATTCTGATTCTGATTCCATCCCTTGCTTTGCCCCCTTATGGGATACGTTTCTTATCCCTTGCCTACGTTATAAATGTAACCGACTGTGCACAAATCAATTCTCTAGCGTTAGTAGTTTCGGCTGTACGTTGATGAGTCAGTCAGTCAGTCAATCAGTCAGTCAGGACTTCTACGAGGGCTCCAAAAATTAAAAGGTTAGCAACTTATTTAAGTGTACATGAATTGCTAGCTTGCTAGCTCAAACTTCGTTTTTAAAAGAAACTAACTAGTTTCTTTAAAAAACGAAGTAACTACTGCGTCAAAATACCTAAAAACCGGCCAAATGCAAGATAGACTTGCACACCCAGGGTTCCGTACAAAATAGACGCTACAAATGGCCGTCTGGTGTTAGCAGCGCCCTACTCCTAAGCAAAATGTACGTGGTGTTCGATCATTTTATATTGGTTACTGATATGACACAAAAAAAAAATCAGATTTATTTTGTTGATTGCGCTATAAGAGCTGCCTTCATAACAAATTTCAAGTTTCTAGAACAACTGGAAGTACACTATCAATTCAAAAGTGTCGAAATATACGTTATTTACGGATAGACGGACGGACAATAAAGTGATTCTATAAGGGTTTCGCTTTGAATACAGTTATTATGCAAAATAAACGCATTGCATCTATATATTGCAACTATAAAATAATCGTTATGCTTATAATAAAAACAACAGCGTGTTCTCTTTAATAAAATAATTAACCCTTCCAGATGCTCAGAATAAATATTTCAAATGTAATAATGCGCGTGCATTTTGCGATTGTTAGTAACAAAAAAAATCTGCCCATAGTAACATAATATTCTATTCCACTGATTTTAAGGGAAGTATCGAAAAGGCAACATTGAACCCTGACAGTTAAAGCAGTGTTTATATACTATTGCGTTCATTATTTACAGCATTCGATTTTATTAACAATTATTATATTAGGCAAGCTATAAGTAAAACAAACTGAATTCAAAAGAATAACCAATTTTTACATTCATACAAGCATTATTTTCTATAAGTTCATAATATGCAGCTACGAAACGCGTCTCGTAATATTGAACGCGTCATTAAGTAAGCCAATGACATAGAGCGAAGGGACATCGTTATTTAAAAAAAATAACGCTAGCCAATAAGAGCTTAGTATTTATCGCACCGGTTAAATACAGTGCTGTGATTGGTCGCACACTTGAACAGATGCTATGCGTCATCCGCCATAACGTACGTGAATTGTGAAAGTGTGCTTTGTTTAGGATAATTGTTAATTTTAGAGTCGTGTAAGTTATTCATTAAAGTTTCAGTGTTATTCAAGTGTAAAGTGTTATTGATGTGTTATTACTGTTTTTAATCATGACCGAGTGGTACAGAATGAATACAGGATTGATGAACAAACATAATTCTACAGAACTCTCGGAAGAAATGTCAGATTCCTTTAATACGTTTTCGGAAAATCTGAGTCCAATCCCGCCGTTGTTCCCTAGGAAGCTGGATTTCAGTTATCCCGACGACGAAGAGAAAGCAGCGTCTCCAGCACCTTCTTCAATGAGTCCACCATACAGAAAAGTTCGAGCGTTAAGGTAAAACTTTCACTGTCATTTCAACTATAAAATACCACGATAAGCTTGTATGTTGAATTCAAACGTAAAACGACTGTAAATTAGCTAAAACCCGTTACATAACACATATTTGTGTTTGACGTAAACTTGTTTTGATTTCGACGTAGCTGTTACTAGTAATAATAATATCTATCTGTGATTCTAGAAAGTGTGTTAATTTTATTCATGGTCTTTTTCATCAGCTAGCTTACAGAAGAGGCTAATTTTGTCGGATTTAGACTTAGTGTAAATTATGACATTACTTTTATTTTCCTACCAAGCAGTCTAAAATTGAGGTTACTTCCTGCCAAATTTGATATTGGCTCAATATTATGTACCTATTTATAGCTTTTTAGATATCAGACTGCATGTTTTATTATCAAGTATACATTTGAAACATCAACATGTTATGATCCTTAGTATATTCTTACACTTCCTTCAAGTAAATAATGTTCTTTAGAGTATGTTACATACATTTTTTTTATTTATTTATTATCTTACTAATGACATCATTTATATTTTTCCTCCCAATACTGATTAAACTATACATGAATAACAAGATTTAAATGAAGGAAAATTAAAGGAGTTCTTCTATCCTGTTAAAGATATAAATAACGAATCAAGTTGATTTTGAAATAACAAAACCAAAGAATAATAAAAAAACAATTGCATATTTCAAATATTGTTTGGGCAAGTTATCACAACATGTTTTGCCAAACAGGCTAAACCTGTTCCTCCTCCAAACTTTTAGACAAGTTGTGACAAGTTTGTCAGACATGACTGTTCCACTTTGCTCCTATGTAGGGCCGCCATCTTAATTATAGCTGAACCTGGACAATAACTTCCAAAATCCTGAATGTATGGAGTAAATTACATTTTTCCCCAGACATTTTAGATTTTATTCCATTCAATAAGGTTTTCCCTGATACAAAAAGTAGATTGGTTTTACCGGGATACATTTCAAAAACCTGCCCTGACGGCCAATGGATGGCCTCCAAACTACGGTGGATCCGGGGAAACCCTCACATTATGGATTGAAGGATATGAAAAGCAAATTAAGTCCCCCCATCCCCATCCCATCTTAAACTAATGATAAGCAGCAGTGCAGGAAATAAATAAGTAGATAATATTTTCTGCAGTTAATTGATAGATTCAGGCGTTACTTTGCGGAATTCCATATTACATTAATGGATTATAAGTTCCTTTACTTTACCGTGAAATAGTGTCTTGGTTAGATGTGTCAATAAATTGTGCTCACATGGACATATTTTCATGCGATTTCCACAAAAAATAGGCATTCAAATACAACAAATCACCACCAAATAGTATAATCCTCAACATATGATTCACCTCTGTACAAGGCATCATCAGGAGATTCAGAGATGTTGACCTCAAGAAAGAGAACTTCTTCTCAGATGGACGCCGAACTTTTCTTCAGTTACTGTGATTATCACTAATTTATGAGTCCTGTGAAGCTTTCAAAACTTTGGGAACTCTAATGGAGATAACACCTGTATAGTATAGCTATGTAATATAAATAAATAATAAATATCAAGGACAATCTTACACAAATTGACCTAGCCCCAAACTAAGCGAAGCTTGTACTTATGGGTACCAGGAGACAATATATGTTATATATAGATAAATAATAATACTTAAATGTGCAAACATAGTAACCACCAACTGTATCCATTGACGGTAACTTACGTTTCCGCCTTTTGCCGTCGAAAGTAGATAGAAAAAAATTGTAATTAAATTGTGGGTACTATTAAAAAAAAAATTGATAAAAAAAGGCCATGTGTTCACAATTTCAGTTAAAAATCAGTTGAAGCACAGTTATGGACAACAATGACATCCAACATATGATCACGGTGGGCTCACAAAAAATACGCCCCCACAAAAAATTTACCTACAGAAAAATTTACGCCCCAAACAAAATGCAATCTTATTTCAATATACACAGAATCTACATAAAAACATACCGTAATCTAGCTTGTATCAATTTTAAAAGAATTTTAATTTTATGTTAATATAGATAAAGTCTCTTTTGATAAAACAGGAAATGCATCACCTTGCGTGAGGAAAAAATGCTGTAACAATTTGTTGATTTAAGACCTTACTTTTGAATGTTTAAGGTGCGATTTCTAAGAGTTTTGCTTCAAGTTTCGTATGCAATTTGGGATGAAGAATGTTCGAGTCTAAAAAGACGTATCTACATAGAATTTTGGTAAAACTTACATCCGTTCGGATTTTAGTGTATTTTGTATGAAGTTTGCAAGTTTCTTGGTTTCTTTTGTTAATGTTTCTCAGGTGTTACATGTATTGTTAATGTTATAAGGTGGGGTCATACAAGTGAGATACTAACATGTCTGTGTTGTTACACATGTGTTTTAACCCTGTCAGCGACACTCACCTCATGGCCAAAAAAAGGTCCAGTCAGTGCTAGAAGTGCCTATTTTTTTTTAGTTTAGATTTATCATTTGTGACGATCAGAAAAAGTATTCTGTTAATTGGGATGTTGACTGTAATAAAAATCTCTCTCAAACTCAACTTGACTCAAATAAAAATGAAATTTTGATGTGAATTGACAGTTTCTATGATAGAAGTTCTGAATAAAATTTGTGTTCGTGTTTTATGAGCTTTTAAAGTTGGTTGGGAAAGTACATTTTTAACCGACTTCATAAAAAGGAGGGGGTTCTCAATTCGGGTGTATTTTTTTTTTTTTTTACGTTTGTTATCTCAGAACTCCGTCATTTACACGACGATTAGGAAAATTATTTTTTTGTTCTTGAGTAGGTATATCCAAATTGGTCCCATAAAATTTTGGTGAAGATCTGATGCTGGGATCCATGAGGAATCGAAGGCATTCCTTGAATATTATGAGAACATCTATGGTGATTTCGGTATTTATTACAGTAGTTTAAGCATTTACATTTGAAAATCACCATTTGGTGGAGAGAAACCGATGATGAAGACACAAGCCATCAGTTACCACAAAGGGGTCTACCAGTGTTATTTATTTTTCGCGGATCGCAAGTCGATTTAGAAAATTATTTTTTTGGCTAAGAGTAGGAATCTCCAAGTTGATTCCATAAAATTTTGGTGAAGATCTGATGATGAGATCAATGAGGAATCGAAGGAATTCCTCGAATATTATGAGCACATCTATGGCGATTTCGGTATTTACTACAGTAGTTTGAGCATTTAGGTACATTTGAAAATCACCATTTGGTGAAGAGAACCCGATGATGAAGACACAAGCCATCAGTTATCACTGAGGGCTCTACCAGTGTTTTTAATTCGCGGATCGCAAGTTGATTTAGAAAATTATTTTTTCGGTTAAGAGTAGGAATCTCCAAGTTGATCCCATAAAATTTTGGTGAAGATCTGATGATGAGATCGATGAGGATCGAAGGAATTTTCAAATATTATGGGCACATCTATGGCGATTTTGGTGTTTATTAAAGTAGAACAAGCATTTACACTGGAAAATCATCATTTGGTGAAGAAAAACTGATGATGGAGACACAAGCCACCAGTCACTAATTAGGGCTCAACCAATGTTATTTAATTCACTAATCGCAATATAATTATTTATCATATTTTGCTTAGAGGCAGAAATTGGCTAAGATCAGGGTAGCAAAGTGGAGAACCAGAGAACTCCTCAACGGCTAACGGCCCTGATTCTGAAATAGCAACATTCAGCTAAAGGTCGTGAGCAATTGACATTAGAATGCAATATGGCTGTAAGTGCCGTATAAAAGTCGTAGAAGTCATAAAAGTCGTGTATTATGTGTGGCTTCGATGGTCAGAAGGCAGATTCCGTAGTCTTGTTATTTCCCTTAACGATCTCTCATCATATGGTCGATTTAATAATTTGTTGGCGTCCAAATCTAACAACGCTATTGCCTTCCAAGGTTTTGACACGGCTTAGTGCAACATATATTTGCCCTTTAGCGAAATTCTTTTTATCAGGGTCTATCACAGCTTTCTCGAGGGTGGTACCTTGTAGCTTATGAACAGTAACAGCCCAACTTAATATTAAAGGTAACATACGAGGCTCCACATCTCCGTATCCCCTTGTCACTTGAAACGTTAGTACATGATGGAGGTATGGGTATGCAACCGTCACTATCTTTTAACCTAAGACCAACAGTTTCATCGTCAAATTTTTACGTACGTGATTTTACGTACACAGCTTCCGGGAGCTCCCGTCTTCCAGCTGATCTCGTCTTAGGGCCGGCCATTTTTTTTTATATGCCCATAGCTTTCACTAGTCCTTCAGAGACGGAAATATTCCGTCTCAACATCACTCGAGATTCTACGGCAATTTGAGTTGCGAGATAATTCTTTAAATATTATGGGTCAGTTGAGACTGTTAGTCGTATTCTTTTTAACCAGCAAGATATGGACTTAACCATTTTGACCTAGCCAATTCTTATAATTTAGATTTTATTTACAATAGTCTTATCTACAATTCGTCTTATTTATTTACAATAGGGCCTCCTCAATCTTCCCATTTTGAGCTCTAAAAATACTTTACATCACTAAATACCATCACTAAAATGAAAAAAAATAAAATAAAATAAAAAAAGAACCGACTTGAAATGTACAAATGATCTCTTATGTACAGTACGGATCACATGTGAATCACCTTTTGAAGACGGTGCCAAACCTGAAGTAAAGTCCTTTATCCAACAAAAATACGAATTACTATAACTAAATTGAGGTAATAACTAAAGGCTCGCCGCCGCGGTTCTTGCGTGTCATTTGTGTTAATAGTAATAAATGAATGGTTTGGCACCGAATTCAAAAGGTGATTCAAATGTGATCCGTACTGTACATAAAAGATCATTTTTGGCTTTTTAGTTTATTTTGAAGTTGGTTCTTTTTTTTTTTTTTTGTTAAAGTATGAAATTATTAATAACTGATAATATCATTGAACAACCCATATGGTAACTTTTGTTATGAAACCGTTTCGATAAACAAGAGTTTAAACATAGCTGTAGTTGTCGTCACACATTCCTAAGCTTTTGTATGGAGCGTTATTTGGGAACGTCCAAAAATGTGGTTGTAACATTGTTGTATCTCGGTGACTTTATATGAGATTGAAGTAGTTTTTTCACCAATGTATGAATTATTGCGAGGTTTTCTATGACATACCACTGAAAAAAGTTGTCAAAAATTGTCAACATTCCTATTTGGGTTGGCAATCCTGTAGTTCTATGGAAGCTCCCATACACTATAGATTAGTTACAGACTCATCTGTGTTGTATTTAAATGCTTCAGTTAATGAAATAATTATTTCATGATCCTAAGTTTAATATTTTCTTCTGTTTCCGCGATTATTAGTCATTTAAATGAATCAATTTTAACGGAAACGTTTCAAAATGGCGGAGATGAGGGTTGAAAGACTCGCCAGATCTACAGCTCAGAACCACTAGTTAAATTAAAGTCCAGAACAAACAAAAATCTGATGGCCAGCTTTAACAAAAATATTTTTTTTTTATGAGTAAAATACTCCTGTATGGGTCGACTACTTTGGTATTTAAGACTGATTTTTCTGATATAAATTATTATTTTTTCTTTACTAATTCTTTAGGGATGCCTTTTGACTTTGAACTTGAACTTTTAATGATTGAGTTGTTTTATTTCTACAAAAATGTTGATATTATAAGTACCAAATTGTAGTAACGTTTACTACATGATACCTACAGTAATGATCAAAATGACATATCCATACATTGAAGATATTTCTTTGAAATGAACATTTCTTTATTTTCAATCATGCACATTCTTAAATTATTATAATAATCTTTCTAAAAATTATTATTAGAAAATAAAAAAGGTGGCACCAATAAATTACATTTCTTTTTATTTCTATGGGTCATTTGTTGTAAAATAAATTGTTTAGTCAGTAGTAGTTTTTGACAGTTTCTAGCCAACAAAAAACAATTCCTAAAAGCTTAACACAAACTTTCACCTTCCAGGCTATTCGACAGTCCCCGGACACCGAAGACCCTTCTAGAAAAATGCTCAACCCCATCTCACAACACCTCCCGATCACGCCTGTTTCCACCAAAGTTGAACCCGCCTACGGGAATCACGACAGGCTCCAGCCACCATTTGCACCCGCCTAGCCACGTGCACCCACCCAGCCACCACCTGCAGCCACCGGACGATGACAGCGGACTGACCAGCATGCACGAGGAGCGACCAGTCGCCAACATCAACCCGTTCACTCCTGATGGTGAGTTATACAAGATAGAGGGCTGACCAGCATGCATGAGGAGCGAAAAGTCGTCAACAAGAGCCCTGTCACTCCTGATGGTGCGTTATACAAGATAGCGGACTGACCAGCGTGCTCAAGGAGAGATCAGTCCCCAACATCTACCTGTTTACTCCTGATGGTGAGCTATACAAGCTAGTTGGCTGACCAGCCTGTCTAGAACCGTCTAGAACAATATTCAACACCTCAAATTAGCGCTACCTATTCCAGTCAACTGTTAAGATTTCTATTGTAGGCTATAAACCTATAATAGGTTTCTGTAACACGTCTTAATTATTTTTCATTGTACGCTATTTAACAATTTGATAGAATTAAACTAGAATATTGTCCACAGGTCAAGCATTGAACAAGAAGAAGCGAGCGTTGTCCAAAACTCCCACGTCGATGGGAGATACTCCTGAGCAGCCCGCCAAGAGATTGAGGGTAAGTTTGCTTCTTCTCTTCTTAATCGTTAATATATTGTTTTGTTTTTTGTATATTGTTAACTTTTTATTACACTCGCGTGCTACCGCAATAACCGAAACGTACGGGCCCGAATCCCTTTCTAAATCCTCACAGACTACTGAACACAAAACGAACTGGCGAGTGAGACTATACTGCTTTCTCTTTCACACCTGTTAAGACCACGCAAGTGTGAACGCCGTGCTCGGCATCACACTTTTAGACCGAGTGAGGAATGACGAGGTTCGACGTCGCACCAAGGTGCAAGACGTCGGATACGTCATTACCGAACTGAAATGGAGCAGGGCGCGACAAGTATCCAGGCAGAGTGATGGCAGGTTGGCCAAAATGTGTGTTGCCGCTTTCAGACGAAGGGAGTGCCTGGCGTCCGTCCGTTGGCTTGTTGGGTGGACGACATTCGAATGATTTCGGGTCACTTTTGGATGCGATTGGTTCAGGATCGGGATAAGTGGCGTGCTCGAAAAGAGGCCTATGCTCAGATAAAAGGCTGATATGATGATGATGATGAATTGTGAACGAGATAGTTGATTCTGATATGCATCCTTACACTGTAGTGTGAACAGGGTTTTTGACCAAACAGCAGGCAGTTTTTCTGCGCCTTTATGGAGCCATGGTCGTTCAGGGCTTCAGGGTAGGCAATCTCTCTGCGCCTGCATGGAGGAATGGTCGGTTTGAATTTACGCGTTGCGTAACTTTGTTTTTATTATGGTTATTATTTCCCCAGGAATCTAACATATCCCGCTATAACGTGGAGTTTATTGAGCTGGGCGTGATCGGCCGCGGCGAGTTCGGGCGTGTGACGCGCTGCGTGAACAAGCTGGACGGCTGCGTGTACGCGCTCAAGCGGAGCCTGCGGCCTGTCGCGGGCTCCGCGCAGGAGCGCGCCGCGCTCACCGAGGTGTACGCGCACGCCGTGCTGGGCAAGCATCCGCGCGTCGTCAGGTCAGTGCGCAGACAGATCCAACAGGTCGATCAATGACAACAATACGACAGCAACTGTTATATACACCAACTGTTCAATCAATAACAACAACACCGATAGCAACTGTTATATACACCAACAGGTCAATTAATAACAACAACACCGATAGCAACTGCTATATACACCAACTGTTCAATTAATAACAACACCGACAGCAACTGTTATATACACCAACAGGTCAAATAATAACAACAACACCGATAGCAACTGCTATATACACCAACTGTTCAATTAATAACAACAACACCGACAGCAACTGTTATATACACCAACAGGTCAATTAATAACAACAACACCGATAGCAACTGCTATATACACCAACTGTTCAATTAATAACAACAACACCGACAGCAACTGTTATATACACCAACGGGTCAATTAATAACATAAACACCGATAGCAACTGCTATATACACCAACTGTTCAATTAAGAACAACAACACCGACAGCAACTGTTATATCCACCAACAGGTCAATTAATAACAACAACACCGATAGCAACTGTTATATACACCAACAGTACAATTAATGAGAACAACAGCAACAGACACTAGCAACATCTTAAGAAACACCTGAGTCAAGATCTAGAATTTTAATAAAATACCAAAATTAGTGATTGAACAAAAAGAACGAAAAAAACGGGTTATATTGTATGAAGAGAATACCGGTTTCCGAGCCCTACGCCCACAGGACAATAAATGACAACAACATAAAAAAGACCATTATATGCACCAACAGGTCAATAAATGACAACAACAGCGACAATTATATACATTAGCAGTTCAATAGGTTACGTACAAATATTGTAACAGTAAAGTTATTTAGAAAAAATTACTGACTTTTGAGTTTGTTTCGGCTTTCTTCTCAACAGTGGTCTCCTCATCGGAAATGTCGTAGAGTCAGACTTGTAAAAGTGTCCTTGTGGCCTACTTACAGAATAAAGATCATTATTTCATGATCATTATTTCAATAAATAAGGCGTCAATAGAGCAACAGGCACTGTTACATACACTGACAGATCACTTAATGATTTTTAAACATCATTTTGTAGCAGGACAAACCAACAGAATCACTTTCCTGTAAGGATAACAAACTAAACTTCCACTTTCTCTACTCAGATACTACTCAGCATGGGCAGAAGATGACCACATGATCATCCAGAACGAGTACTGCTCCGGAGGCAGCCTCCAGCAGATGATGGAGACCGGACCCCTGCCGGAGAGCGAGCTACTACTGTTATTACAACATGTCGCTGATGGCTTAGCGTAAGTCATCTTCTAATCATAATCAGTCCGGGACTGGTGTGAGCGGAACTGCTGGAAGCTGTTTCAGATCTTTCGCAATAAACTATGTTTCCACAAAGGAATTATATTAAGAGGAATCAAAATAGTTATTCCTAAAGATCTGGGAGGGTAAAATGCCTGTGACATACGGACGGACGGACATGACGAAACTATAAGGGTTCCGTTTTAGCTATTTTGGCTACGGAACCCTAAAAAGAGTCGCAGCATAAGATTGCCTTTTTTACTAATTTTGGTGCAAACCCTAAAAATGGGCTGAAAAAGGCGGTATTTCGGGATCCCGGGATTGGAAGCCACTTCTAGTAGGGGGTCAAAAACATCAGTATCTAACTTAGTGCAATGTTGTTCCAGCTACATCCACTCGCTGCAACTGGTCCATATGGACGTGAAGCCGGGGAACATCTTCGTGTGCAGCCGCGACGGCGAGCCCGCCGCCGACTCCGACGATGACGATTACAGCGAGACGCACATATACAAGATCGGTCAGTTTTGATATTATTTATTAGCCAACAAAATCTCACTAGAACACAAGGATTTTCTCGTTATCGTTGAATTAATAAGGGGATGCATCGAAAATTTAAGCTATTTTGTAGCGCATTTTTTGTCAAATCTAGTATATGAAACAGGCTGGTTTTCATATATGTGTTTCTTGACTATATAACCTATTCAGTGGTTATCGCGGAAACATGTTTAATGAAAATTTCCTAAATAGAAAAGTTATCCGAAAACGCGTCTTCATTTCCCGTTTTTTGTCTAGTTTGTACAAACGACAGATTAATAAACGGCTAAATTATGTTAAAAATGACATTCTTCCCTTTATCTTTTAAGTGATTAACTTAAATGTTAACAAAACATAATAATATCTTCGATTTCATGGTACTGTTACATCTGGCGCTTACGCCCAAAAACCCCAAGCATGTAGTGTATTAGCTTTCTCTTTCTTTGATGCGCGCGAGCAATAAACGCGTCCCTTATTACAAATCACGCTTATTGGCTAGCTCCGCGTTTGGGACGTGATTTACAAATGACGAAGTAGGCCCCTAATATTGTACATCATACATTACAATAGGCTAGTTTCCTATGGGAAAAATAAATTGTTTCACAACAGTCGTGAAATCAAAATTACGAAAATGCACTGAAAAACAAGGTTAATCGTGTTTTTTGGGCTTTCAATTATTTTATAATCAGCAAAAAGACATTAAAAGGAGGTGGATTCATTGTGACGTCATACCTTGCATTTTTCATACTAACTTCATAGTAACAAATCGTTTTGAAGTTTCATAAAGAGTAGCTGATTTGACTTTGTGGAAAGTAGCGTATTAAGGACTGATTTGACGACACGTTTTGCTCAGTGGGTTGCACAACGGCCTACGAAGCTGGCGGTCCCGGGTTCGAATCCCGGCTAGGGCAAGTGTTTGTGTGATGAGCACGAATGTTTGTTCCTGGGTCTTGGATGTGTTCTAAGTATTCAAGTATTATAATTTATCTGTATATTATTTATATCGTCGCCTAGTACCTATAGTACAAGCTTTGCTTAGTTTGGGACTAGTTCGATTTGTGTAAGATTGCCCTTGTGTTATTTATTATTATTAAGGGCCTGCATCGTCAAGGAAAAACCACGCCCTAAACGCCGTGCCGGCCAATAAGCGTAATTTGTAATGAAAGAAAAAGAAAGCTAATACACTACATGCTTAGGTTTTTTTTGGCGTAAGAGCCAGATGTAAAAGTACAATGAAATCAAAGATACTATAATGTTTTGTTAACATTTATGCTATAACTATTTATGTTGCCAGTTAAGCAGATATAAACCCTCTCTCTCTTCTCACTTCACAAACTTATTTCTTCAACAGGCGACCTAGGGCATGTGACCTGCGTTTCATCTCCCAGGGTAGAGGAGGGCGACTGCCGCTATCTCACTCGCGAGATCATACAGGAGGATCTCACGCACCTCACCAAGTCCGACATCTTCGCGTTTGGTGAGTTGTCTGGAAGAGATTGCTGTATAACTATAACATCGCCTCACAGCTTTGAGCTTATAACTTCTAAATTGCATTTTACCTCTTTATCAATGTTCCCAGATCTCAAAACTTCTTGGTCTCAATGCCTAAATTGCAGAATCCTTTTTTTTTAAGGCACCGGAATTTTAATATGGCCGAATTTCAAAATAGCTAAGTGTCATAATGCCTAAACTTTAAAACACTCATGGCAAAATAACATATTCTGTACAAGCTTCTGCCCGCGACTTCGTCCGCCTTAAATTCGTTTATCACGAATAAGGGTATTTATCCGGGATAAAAAGTAGCCTATGTCCTTCCCCGAGACTCAAACTATCTCCATACCAAATTTCATCCAAATCGGTTCAGCGGTCTAAGCGTGAAGAGGTAACAGACAGACAGACAGACACACTTTCGCATTTATAATATTAGTATGGATTTATTATCCAACTGTCATTCGGAATTTGAAGGAATTGTGCATTTGAATCTTTAGGAATTTAAGAATATGACGTTTTAGGTCAAAGTCATAATGAATTTCATTCATTTTAAGAATGAGACAATTTGACATTTAGTCATTATGAGGTCATGGTAATTTGAAAATAAGGGATATTAATGAATAAGGTATTATGAAAGTTAGTGATTTCAAGCCCAAAGTGCCTCACAGTGTGGTATAAACCACTATTTAGTTTTCCCCTTAATTTTTTTCCATAATACGATAGCTATTACTATGACAAACATCAATCTAAAACTGCCACTTCGTCACGGCTTCTAGTTTTTAGGGTTCCGTACCCAAAGGGTAAAACGGGTTACTAAGACTTCACTGTCCATCTGTCCGTCTGTCACCAGGCTGTATCTCATGAACCGTGATAGCTAGACAGTTGAAATTTTCACTGATGATGTAATTTATGTTGCCGCTATAACAACAAATACTAAAAACAGTATAATTTTATGTCTGTCTGTATCAGTAACCAATATAAAATGATCGAGCACCGTGTACATTCGGCTTAGGAGTAGGGCTCTGCTAACACTGGATTTTCATAGGTACAGCCATTTGTAGCATATATTTTGTACGGAACCCTCGGTTCGCGAGTCCGACTCGCACTTGGCCGGTTTTTTTATTCTTGTATAGTCATCAAAGTTCAATGAAATTAACGAATTTTGTTTTATGGAAAAACCGTTTATTACAGTGAAGTGAGCACCATTATAAATAGAAAGCTTAATTAATGCTTATTATATATGCATATAATGGTGCTGCCATGTCGGGGCAATATCGTAGCGCTAGTCTTCCGTGAGATGGATTATGATAGAAAATCGTGGTGAAACGAAATGTTGGTTTTTACCACACTGTGCGCCCGGTGTTGCTCTTTGCTCTGCTTGAAATTAAATGAATTATTTAAATGTGTGTGACAAAATGCATAGCTTGACTGGTCTTCCGTGAGCTGGATTATGGGGAAAAATGTAGGCGAATCAAAATCGTGGTTTTTACCATACTATGCGCCCGCACGTTATTTACCTTTGCTTGAAATTAAATGATTTATTTAAATGTATGTCAGAAATCGGGCAAATTTTGCAGTCATTATTGCATATACATAGCTTGACTGGTCTTCCATGAGATCGATTATTGGAAAAAAAAAGAGGTGAAACAATATGGTGGTTTTTACTTTACCACACTGTGCGCCTGTTGTTGCCTTTGCTTGAATGTATTTTCCTTGTACTCTGTGTTGTGAGGTGTGCAATAATAGTACATTATGATACGAGTGTGGTACGTTGGTAATTACACTCGAGGCTATATCTTGCAGCACTAGTCGTAGACGAGTGCTGTATAAAGCCGAGAGTGTAATGACCAATGCACAAGAGTTTCATACGACATTTTTCAACACACTTGCGAGGAAAAAAGCAAAAAAAATTGTACCCTACTTACAATTTGGTCTAGTATATACGTGCATAACCAATCCAAGTTTATATTAATCCGTCATCACTACCTACCTTAAATTTACTTAATATAATAATGATTATAGTTTAAATATCATTGCTTGAGACTATTTACATAATATTGACATTAAAAAAAAACATACTTCAATATGAAATATTTGTAAATATTACATAATAGAAGATGCCCGCAACTTCGTTCGCGGAGGAGAAAAAGTCATAACCCGTCGTTTTTTCTTCAGCATAGTCGAGTAAAAAGTATCCTATAACCATCTGGAGGTACCCAGCTACCCGTGTACCAAAAATTATGGAAATCTGTTTCGCCGATTTTGCCTGATGAAGCCACACTACAACGACACATACAAACATACAAATAATCCAAAAAAAATATTTTTCGTTTTAGTGACCTCCAAATAGTCCATAACTCTAATTTTTTTGAAAATATCTTCAATGTACAGACATTTCTTTTTTACAACTTTATAATAAATAGTATAGATGTCAAATCAAATCAAAATGGCGCGCAGCGACAGATGCATTTGTCTATGCGCGCGCACGAGTTTTGAGGCAACGGCTAATAGGCCAATCAGCCAAACATTAAAATATAATAAACTGAATAATTACATCAATTTAATACAATCAAAATGTTATTTTGTTTAGAAAACTTTGTCGTTTATTGAAATTAATTGCTTTTTACAAGTACCAGTTTCGATTTATTAAAATAACCTAAAATGTTTTTCGTACCTAAAACCTATTTGCTGAAGTTTAAAAAAAAAACTATAACGAAAAGGCACTAGTGCGATTATGTAACGTAAAAAACACGTGTGTCTAATGGACTGGATTACAGCCATGGAAACGGTGTAATAAGAGCCACTTTACGAGCAAGTGTGTTGAAAATAGTTATTGTATTGCACGTAGGTCTGACGTTGTTCGAGGCGGCGGGCGGCGGGCCGCTGCCCAAGAACGGGCCGGCGTGGCACGCGCTGCGCGACGGACAGCTGCCGGAGCTCCCCGGCGTGTCGCGCGAGTTCCACCAGCTCATACAGGTGAGTACGGGTCGGCTATTTTATTGTCATATAGGCATAATGATCTATAAGCATAATTTCATTAAGCCGAATCCTGTTTTCGCCGAATCTATATTCGCCGAATGGTCTTTACGCATAATTTTTTAATGCCGAAAACCGACTTTTCTAGCAGCTGTCATCTTCTGTTCGGGATTGCAGTTCTAACCTAACCTACTTTACTGGCAGCAGTTTTTTATTGTTAGAGGTTGAATTTGCAGCTAACTTAAATTCGGCGATGCTAAATTATGCGTATTTAGATACGGACAAATAATGATTCGGCAAGATGAACATTCGGCGAAATCAAATTATGCGGTACCTGTTCGGCGAAATCAGTCTCGGTCATAAAAAAATATGCGAAATAGATAGCACCCGGTGAGTACGCTCTGAGGCAGTCAGTGTGCAGGGCTGATGCTGTCCGAGGCTTCGGGAGGATGCCCTACCTGGATTCATTATTGGCTAGTGCTCAGAGCGGCAAACTTTTAAAAGCAACAAAATCTAAAAACTTGTAATAGGCTGAACCTGTTGCCACTTGCCTATCTTTCATTCATAATAGTGTACTTAGTTTAATTCTGGCATATTTACTGTAATATTGTTGTACTTACTCTTGTTTTTGTGGCAATAAATATTTTTTTTAAATCACTTAAAGACCCACGCTTTTGACGTCTCTGTCGTTACCAAAAATGTCCCTGGTGTTACCAAGAAATCGGATATCTAATATGATGTTTTCCTGTTAATTACCTGAAACAGACGGCACATACAAGTACCTAGCATTAATTCATAATAGTGTACTTAGTTTAATTCTGGCATACTTACTGTTATATTGTTGTACTTTTGTTTTTGTGGCAATAAATATATTTTTTTTAATCACCTAAGGACCCACGTTTTTGACGTCTCTGTCGTTACCGAAAATGTCTGTGTTACTAAGAAATCCGGTATCTAATATGATATTTTTTAAGTTAATTACCTGAAAAAGACGGCACATTCAACGTTTTAACGTTTAATAATAATAATAATGAAAGTTTAATAATAATATCATTTATTTGCAGATAAAAAAGATCTATTTGTGTTAGTAACTTAGCTTAAAAAGAAGTAAATGTTAGTAGGCATTTCGGAGACAAAGCACATATACACACGCTGGTCAGCTAAAATATTTACAAAAATAAATTAAAAACAAAAACAAAATTAAGTCTAGCATACCTTACGAGCAAGATTGAAAAATAATATTTTTCTTTCAGAAAATGATTGACCCGGATCCGAACCAGCGACCGTCCGCGAGCAGGCTAAGGAAGCATCCGCTACTCCATCCTGCTGGTAACAAGAGCAAGACCCAACTGACCAGGGAACTGGCAGCCGCCAAGTTGAAGAACGAGCTGCTTACGAAGAAACTGGATGAATACGCCAGGTAACCCGTCATGCCAGGCTAGCCCCACTCGCGCGCGGTCGCGCGAACGGTACCTACAGCGGTACTGTCTACTGACCATGTATGAATCAACTTTTAGACCCTTAACGTGTCTGGCGTTACCGAAGATGTTTCTGGAATTACCGAAAATGTCTCTGGAATTACCGAAAATGTCTCTGGAATTACCGATAAGGTATCTGGAATTACCGAAAAGGTCTCTGAAATTGCCGAAAATGTCTCTGGAATTACCGAAAATGTCACTGGAAATACCGAAAATGTCTGGAATTACCGAAAATGTATCTGGAATTACCGAAAATGTCTCTGGAAATGCCGAAAATGTCTCTGGAGTTAGAAAATGGGCGTCTAATATGATATTTTCTGTTTATTAGGTTTAACAGACGGGACATTCAACGTTTTAATGTACACCATTCATTTAAACAAAGAAAAACCATTGTTTAATATGGTTATTTTATAATGAATTTGAAAACTTGACAGATTATTGTTGGTCTTATAGTTGATTAACCCTAATTCGCTCATGTTGGTTTTAATGGTATTGGTACAACCCTGTCTGGGGATTGTAACAAACAATATATTTTACTTAATCTAACTATAGTATCTTCAAATCATTTTTATGTAACAAACATGGCTTTAAGGTAATATACAAAATCAAAACAAATAAATTACCTTGTTTTTTTCAGATGTCTAAAGTCCCTCACACCCGGCCGGCTGGTCACCCAAGAGTCGGCCAAGTTCCGCACACGATCGGCCAAGAGAATGCAAAAACCGCGAGACCACCTCGACTTAATACAGAGCCACTCGCCGATACACCGCGGGGACAGGCGAACGGACAGACGGAAAAATATATAAGTATGTGAGTAATGTTAGAAAGGATGTCCAGGGGAGAGGCCCATGCAGGGGCAATAAAAAATAGGTTATCAGATAATTATTGAAAGTCGTAATGTAAATCGTTTTATTTATTACAACATTATTGCACATGATGGGATAGTCGACGGCACAGATGAGGAAGCACCACAAAATCTCATTTATATATGTATATCCAGGCCTTAGTACTATGACAGTAGAGTTCGTGTGTACATATTTTTGAAATTTTTGGTGTGCACCTTTGCCATTGGCTGTAAAAATCTTGGACTTTATGCCCAAGTTTTCTACCAGTCAACCATTCTTCTTAACGAATCGTTTCTCATAATTTTAAAAACGCTAACTTTTCAGGGTTTTTGAAAAGGTTATCCTGTTGAACCCATTAGGTTGTGTTTGGTGACAGTTCTGAAAAGTTAGTTTCTTTATGAGTAACGAAAATTCTGATTAATAGTACCTTATGACCTTCGTTTTTATGGGAGTCAATGTGGACCCTATTAATGAGATTGTTATATTTGAAATTACTACCGTTTTTAAATGTGAAATTCCGATATCCAACGTTAGCCTTGATGTCGGGGTACGAAAATCAAAATTCTAATTTGTCCATCAGTCAGATAATAAAAAAATTTTGGACACGTATTTATTGCTTTTATTAACAAAAATATACTCAGGTAAGTCGCATTAAAGTTTAGGGGGCTCGTGACTTCATAACTAAGTATACATTGTATTTAGGCGTGACGTCACGCGACATTTTGACTCAATGTATCCACCTTTATTTTTTGATTATGTAAAAAAAGAAAAATACGTGCCCATTATTTTTTATTAATCTACATGACAGGCCCATCATCATGCCTATTGTAAATATATAATTTTCAGTTGCGGTCGATGTCGGAATTGTACTTTTAATTCTAGATGGATTAATGATCAAGCCAAGCCTAGACATACTCTATTCATCCTTACTGACATAGACAGACGGACATAAAATTATTCTGTTTTTAGTATTTGTTGTTATCGCGGCAACAGAAATACATTCTCAACTTAAAAATATGCATTAAATGCCAATACCAGCTGTTTACTCGCAAGGAAATAAATTTAATGTATGAAATTGGCAATTTTGCACCTAAAATATTAATACCTGTTTCTCTTTTTACGAAATAATGGGAGTTTAATACTAAAAAGGTGTACTTTTAAGTTAGAATGTTGTTTACCATTTAGGACAAGTAAGGATGAACAAAGTATAGTCTATGACAGTTATAAATCAATACTACATTTTACTGTAACCAAATTTAATTATTTCCCACGTGACATTCGAAAATACAAGGAAATAAAAATAATACTACATATTATTGCACTACAGGTTTTTTTAATGAAACAAAAAGTTGGTTCCAGATAAAGTTTTGCCATCGGGAAAGCTCGGATTCTATGTAATGAAACTTAGTAAATGCAATAATATGAAATTTAGTAAATTAGAATGCTCCCCACGACTTCATTCGGGGAGAATAAAAACTCATAACCCTCTTTTTTGCAGTGTAGTTCTGTAAAAGTATCCTATAACTATTCCAGAAATGGTTGAAGTCTTATCTAGACGTTTTAATGTGATGAGCCTGCAGACAAGCATATAAACATACAAAAAAATCAAAACTCATTTAGAGACCTTTCTTTTTTTCTTTACTTGTTTTACGAAAATATCTTCAATGTATACTCATTTCATTTTAACAAATTTATAGTACTAGAAGATGTCCGCAATTTCGTTCGCGGAGGAGAGAAAGTCATAACCCTCTTTTTACTTTTTCCGGGTATTAACTGCTCTATACACTTCCAAGATTGTCAATTGCCGTGATCATTCTATTACACGATTTTTTCCGATTTTGTCTGAGTCTAGCCGAATCCTATTTTTAAATCTTAAGTTCTTAGGGACTGTACACATTTCTTATAGAATTGAATAGAATAGAAAAAAAATATTGTTCGCTGTGTATACAGAGGATGGTAACATATGATTCGTATCAACAGCTTCTTTTGATTAACTCTGTTTTGATTCAATGTTTTCATAGATGATGTTCTGTTCTAAGATTTCTGAGATCATTGATATAAAGTAACCTTTTGACAAACTTGTGACGGTGTAATGGGAATCCTTTTTCGGGACCGAAATCGATTCCTATTGTACCCTTAAACAAAAATATTATTTGTCATTGTGAAGTGTTAGGCTAATTGTTCCTTTGTTAAAGTTGTTAGTACCAAGAGGCCTTATTTTAATGTGAACCTTCTTGATTTAAATAAAAAGTTAGTCTTTGTGTCACAAAAGTGTTTGCATACAGTGACATCCACTTTAAAGTAAACAATCGTTTTAGTCCACAATTAATACAATGGCTTTTGTTCGTAGGTATAATAATAATCCGTTTCTGTCTAGAAAAACAATTCCCAATGTAATGTACTAATAATTTACATTGCTTTCAAGTTCTTAATTCGGCTAACACCTATAATCACTTGAGAGGAAACGTGTTTAGGTTTCTCAATACCTTCGGAAATATAAAAAAAAAAATGTGTGAAAGTAACAAATCCAACGTACGAAACATGCATTCAAACATTCGTTTTTGTTAGGTTAATTATTTTCAGCTAAAAGCTTGGGTTCCATATTATCTTATTATTAGAAATTAGGGGCGGTCCGCATACTACGTCACACAATGTTTTGTTTCTTTTTTCAAGTTTTTTCCAATCTCATGTTTGGAATGCCCCAGTCACTATTGAGTATACATTATTGGGACTGTATACTCCAAATCACAATAACAGTGACGATGTATAAAACACAGAATTAAGTGCCTTGTAAATGTTATAAGTCATTTTGATGAGTTATTGGCTAAGACTGTCAACTCGACGTATATAAACGCACAGGTGATAATTCATAGACGTGTATTAACGTCAGATACACATAATTACGTAGATAAATTATATATGCAGAGGCCACCAAAAATAATTATTTATTTTTATAGAATGCTGGATTTATTTTTATTCGCGTATACGACAGTTAATTAGCACAGCCCTGAGCAACCGCCTAGTGTCTAGCGGGCACGCGTTGTGCGGCATTGCGTTGCACCTGTTAGCCCGCCTGGCGAGTTCTGTCAGTTTCTGGGGTATTGTTCAAAATTCTGCCCGGTTGCGAAAGTATTAATACACATAAATTCACTCTCGAGGTCAGCTCGCGGATGTCCTACGGACCTATTTGTATGTTCACTTTCGGGTTGTCAACTTATTTGATTTTTCTGCATTGGACGATTCTGATTCATGAACAAACTGAAATCATGAAAAAAATAAAAATAAATAAATATCAGGGACAATCTTACACAAATCCCTGGTCCCAAACTAAACAAAGCTTGTACTATGGGTACCAGGCGAAGATACATAAAATATATAGATTAATTATAATACAAAACATCCAAAAGCCAGGAACAAACATTCGTGCTCATCACACAAACACTTACCCTTGCCGGGATTCGAACCCGGGAACGCCAGCTTCGTAGGCCGTTGTGCAACCAACTGAGCCAAACGTGTCGTCAAAATCAATAATTATTTTTGGTGGTAATAACCACTCTTAATCAAGTCCTCCGCGAAGTTTAGGTGAATAGGCTCTACCTATTCCGGCCTCTGTGTATATATATAAACATATGGGTCGAACAGCTTTTTTCTGTACCTCGTTTTCATTGTTCATTAAAACTAAGATTTTAAATGATGGCAACAATAGTAGATTGTTTGACGAGGGGCTAAAACAAGCCATTATGACACGAAGTGATTATTTGGACGAGCTCACGAAGTGAGCGAGGACAAATATGTCTGAGTGTCATAACGGCTTTTAGCCACGTTTTAAACACTCGCTTTTCACTTCTACTGCGAGAAAATAAAAAACACTTAACATTAAAATTGTATATTTCATAAAAAACTAAAAGTACAGTTGAGCAATTCTATCAGAAAGTTTGGCCAATCTGATCAGGTTGGTTTGTTTGTTTTTAATTATTCGTACGGAGAATGTAGCTGGCCGCAAGTTTTCTTTTTTTAATGTCATAGAAATTTGTATGGGATTATATGGCTTTCCCTTAAGCCCTAGGGGCTAAATGTACTATTTTAGTCTCGCTTCGCGAAGCTAATATGACGTACTTTTTGAGCAGGAGAAGTGAAAAAGTATTTTTTTCTAGCCAATATAGGTCCATTTTTCAAGGGCCCATCTCGTCAGTATGTTAATTATTAATAACTTACAATATTAGCATTTTTCTAAGTAACTGTCACCATTGTCTCCTGAGTTGTGACGATATATTTGCCGCTTTGGCTGTTGCAGACTGTACCATCAGCTACACACTTAAATAAATTGTTAGTAGACCTTATTAAAAAAACAAATTCTAAGCTTTATTCTGCAAGTACACCTCCACTCTCCACAGAAGAACATTCACAATCTAGATAATGACATTACATAGCAATATTAATGCAACAGACAAGTACCTGGGCACACTTTACAGGGAGATGTATATTATCTCCGGGTCCGTTAGATTGTAAACTTAACCTATACTTACAGAGATAGATGTGTAAAGGGTATCTAGGTATCAAACAAACAAAAAATAATAAACGAAGAATAGGAGAAGAGTGATTGACATTGACATAAGGTCTACAAATGATCACTTAATGTGTTGCTGTTTGTACATACCTCCTCTAATGTATATTAAAACAATGTCACAATTTTGACCCATTTCAATGACTTACACTGCATTGTCGTAAAATTTAATTGCAACTTTCTATACCAAAACCTGCCAATATGCCAGTTTTTGCCGTAGTAAGTAGCGATTTTGTTTACGCTTACTATAATATTGATCTGATCAACGGAATATGTACGTACTATAGCAAAAATCCCGTTTCTGGGTTAAAAAAATAACCGTATTACGGATCTCCATTTTGGAACACATTTTTACACGTTTAGTGCTTATTCATATAACAAGCATATCACACATATATTATCAATTATCATATAACAAATATCAATGTAGGATTTTTGTTAAAGTTCGAGTGCTGCGTTGATTGGACTACGAATAGTGATCCAACGTGCCCTTCTAACGAATTTAAATTGTATATTTAATTTAGTATTAAATAAAATGTCCTAACTAATCTTCCATGTTCTTTAATGTGATATTTATAATTTCGGTATAATTAACTATAAGTCTTATTAAGTTAGTCCATTTTAATCTTCTAATCAAAGAGGTCTTAATCATACAAAATGTCTCCTATCAATTTTGCTGCTGTAAAATGCTAGTTTGGAGGATTATTTCCGTATATTGTCCTCTTTGATTGGGCTATAAAAGTAATTATATCTTTAAATAATGTCTACATTATAAGCGTTCGCTTTTAGTATAGTCATGTTAATTTAAAGGTGTTTTTCCTAAACATTTAATTCATTAAAATAACAGAGTTTTGAGGTTTAGTTAAGGTATCATTTTATGCTTGACCGCAGACTACACCATTCAATGAAATTATCTGCAATTGCGATGTATTTAAATTGTACATATGAAAACAAAACGCTTGAAACTTTGACCGTCAAAGTTGTATATAGTAACAGTTTTTTTTTTAAATTTAAAATTGACAGTCAAAACCTGCCCAGCGTATTTTGTCCGGAGGAAGAAAAAGTCATAACCCTCTTTTTTGCTACGGCGTAGTCGAGTAAAAAGTATCTTATAACCATCTGTAGACGCCCAGCTAATAGTTGAAATCCGTTTACCCGTTTTGGCGTGATGACGCCACAACGACATACAAACATACAAGAAATGTTTTTTTTTTTCGATTTAATGACCTTTATTTAAATAATTTTTTTGGAGATATCTTCAATGTACAGACATTTCATTTTTACAACTTGATAATACTAGGTATAGATTAAAATTGCGTTCAATCAGGAAATGATACCTCTATAATATCAAACAGCACAAAAACGATTACTTTATATTATAATTATATTTTAGTTTAGGCAGCTCTTAAAGTCCTGTAATTTATCAATCATTTATGTATAGATATGTAAAAGTTAAATATGCTTATTGAGAATAATTTTAAGTTATCATACTTATATTTTAATCAGAATCGAATATTTAATAATTTTAGTATTAATAAACACAACTTAACCCGTATTAAAATTTCACTTAATTTTTTTACATTTTAATAATATTAGTTTCTGATATACGCACAGATTAACTAATGTTAGTGATAACTGATCCCACGCCATATTCTAATATGTAGATATTGCTCTATAAAAGAGTTTCGTTGTATTTAAGTATAAAATTTAGACTACATTGCGTCAGCAGGGTAGGTATAGTTGCCGGCAAACTTCTTGAGCATAACCTTGACTGCGCAACCGATTTACGTACAAATGTACATGCGCGGACCGCCGTGTTTGTTCAAGAAGTTTGCCGGGATCTGTAACAAAACGACTGAATCACAAAATGACATGTTTTGCATAAGGACTAGATCGCAAAACAACCGCAGTGCAGAAAGCCTATTTCTCAAAATGACATAGTAACTTGTGTGGAAGTCTCTTTTTAATACATATTGTTAGAAAGAGATTTCCGCTTGTAATACAAGTAACAAGCGTTTATGAGACGGGCCTTGGTCTTCAGCCAGAATAGCATAGTATCAAAACGATAAGTTCCAAAAATGGCTGCCTCGTGGAACGTTTACATATTTAAATGCATTAGTAGTAAACCGAATAGATCGCGGAAAAACTTAACAGACTGGCTGAGTAGCAATAGTTATTTTCATCTCACTCGCTTGGAAAAGTTCATTTACAGCGCTAAATCTGCGTGGAAAAGTTCGTTTTATGCGTTAGCGTGGAAAAGTAATTTAAAGTTCAAATTATTATTTTCTTTATATGTTTATTTGTTAGTTTTGTTATAAGTGTGATTCGCAGGTATAGGTATTATCACTAGTTTTCAATGAAAAAATAATCGGTTTGTTACAATTTCATAGTTTTACTTACATCTCACATTTTGTTCGCTGTAGTGAGGTGAAAAGTTGTGTGTTTCGCCTCGTTGCGCTCAGGAATCTAGATTTGAACCTCTCGCTCCGCTCGGGGTTTAGTTTAAGAGTCCTTCGCTAACTCGGCTTTAGACATAACTATTGTTACGCAAGGCTGCGAAGTCGTTATTTGGCGCGAGTGCTTGAATTGAAAGCCGGGTGAAACTCTTCACCTCACTACAGCGAGAAAATGAGAGATGTGAGAAAAACTATGAAATTATAACAAACCGATTAGTTTCTCATTTAAAACGAGTGATAATGAACCTACGAAACACTCATACATAACAAAACAAACAAATTAACGTATAAAAAAAACATAAATTCGAAGTTCAAACGACTTTTCTACGTTAGTGGATAAAACGAACTTTTCCACGCTTGTTTTGATACTAAGGCATTCAGAGATGAAAACTTTCTGGTCTGTGGTCGTTTTGATTACCATGTCATTTTGAGAAAAAGGCTTTCTGCCCCGATCGTTTTGCGATCTAGTCCTTATGCAGAACATGTCATTTTGTATATTTAGTCGTTTTGATACCGACCCCGTCAGCAAAGTAACATATTACATAGTTTGTTAAGGGCCCGTTATTAAAATGATAATAATATTATAATAATTAATAATAATTTCCTACTAAGTGGGTGGTAATTTTAGTTGTCGGATCTCAATTATTCTTTTTTATTATTATACGAATTTGTATAACTGAACTAAGTGGCGTTAGTGTCATTGTAGTCAATTTGTCACGACGATATTGTCATGACAATTATGACGAATGTGTATAAAAGATCGTAATGTAAATGTTTATGACAAACTCATGGGTATTTTTCTTCCGTTTTGGTGGCAGATTGTCATGACAATTCAGTCGGTCCGTTAAATTAAAATATTTGGTACTTTTCATTGTAAATTTTGGTTGAAATTTCTTGTTAAGGTGAAAATGTTTGAATTTTTAAATGTTGTTTTTTATGGCTGTCTAGTAGATGACCAAAGGAAGGTATGGGGGTATATGTGAATAAAATGTATGTATATTTGCTATTATTATATGATTGTAATAAATGTGCTTGTTTCAATTACTTCTGTTTTTTTTTCATGTATAACCTTTTATTTATTTATTTAATCTTTATTAACCGACCCTCAAAAAAGGAGGTTCTCAATTCGTGGGAATGATTTTTCTTTGCACAAAAGAAAACTTATCGTACAAAAGGCGAACTTAATGCCATAAGGCATTCTCTGCGAGTCAACCTTAGGGCAAAGGAGAAAAATTGTGGGCGGTGCTGAGACTTATGTAACTACACAAACCAAATCAAAAAAAATATCGCATTCACAAACAGATAAAATGACTATAGTTATGCAGAAAGCGACCAGGGTATTTTTTTTGTCAAAGTGACTTAAGTTTTAACTCTATGAGTTTAGGCACTTTTTGCATTAATATTAGAAATATCTGGTCTGTTTTCTCCTGTTCCCGCGATACCTGATTTATTTAAATAAAACAGTTTTTATATCCACTTTGAGAAATTTATTTATTATTTTTTCTCATAATGGGTAGTTGCACCAATTGTAACCTTGTAAGAGTTTTTTTTTGTTTTCTCAGTCTACCCCGATAACACGGAAGCTGTGAAGCTTCCGAAACGTCGAGAACTCTAATGAGATAATAGATATACGCGATATAATTTGTTTAACTTGTTTTATTTAATCCAAGTCGACTATACTCAACGCATAATGAACTGGCAACCGAGATCGCAATACTATATCTCCAGATACGTTTTTATTCGATAAGTGAGTTGATTTTAGATAGTGTAAAATCTTACACCAACGATACTACTAATGACATCTCGTGTTTAACAGAACTATTTGATTGAAGTTCGTTTTTGCCACTCTATAATTTCTATACTCTCTGCTATCTCATTCACACTTGCGTGGTCTTAACTGGTGTGAAAGAGATAGCAGTATAATTTCAGTCGCTAGATCGCTTTGCGTTGAGTATAGTAAAAGTTGCTCATGCAACAGTAGACGAGATTTTAATAAATATTTTTAAGCTGATATTTATGCTGATATTTATTAACATTTAAGTTATTGATGTAAAAGATAAAGGGAAGAAGGACATTTTTACATAATTAAGCCGTTTATTAATCTGTCGTTTGTACGAATTTGACAAAAAACAGAAAATGAAGACGTTTTCGGATTTCTTTTCTATCGAGGAAATTTTAAACAAACGTTTCCGAGTTAGGCGCTGAATAGGTTATATAGTCAAAAAACACATATGAGAAAACCAGTCTGTTTCATATACTAGATTTGAATAAAATCTCACTAAAAAATAGCTTATATTTTCGATGCACCTCCTTAAATATATCGTCGTCTAGTACCCACAACACAAGCCTTATTGAGCTTACCATGGGACAAGTTTGATTTGTATAAAATTGTCCCGTAATAAGTATCGGTCGATGGCGTTGAACCTACGGTGCGGAAATATGCGTCGATGGCGTCCAAAAGGTTAATAGAAAATAGTAATCCTCATTTATTAGTAAACCCATCTATCGACCAGGAACCCGCTAGGCGGGACGCTGGACGTGGGTTCCCAATGTTTGTCGGGAACACGGGAAAGTGTTAAGATTATACAGTGATGTCGTGTATTTGAAACCAAGGACCGTTAAAACAAGAGGACTGACAATCACCATACAAAAAGCCGTTCCCCGATATGTATAACGCCATCTATGTATAAGAATAATTATTTGCTATTATTCAACTTTGCAAGTGTGACCCAGTATTTAAATGTTACGATTTATTTATTATTGGCTGTTTACGAACTAATTGTTGCTGCACTATGTTTCTTTGTACAGTTATAACATCCTTAAATGTTTTTGAAGTGCCATTTAGTTTTTGCTAGGATATCTCCATACGATCACGGCACGTTCCAAAGTATGGCAATTGACAGTCCTCTTGTTTTAATAGTCATATTGTTTGACACATTTTCATTTGCCTTTCTGTAGGGGCGGATCGTGAATTTGTGGGGCCCTGGGCTAATACTGCTTAGTAAGTAAGTGGGCCCCACTTAATGAGGGTTTTCTAAAATGGAAATATCACCAGTTGGCGCCACCGTAACGTAAGGTCTAATTGACAAGTGTCAGAATCCTGTGCTCTGATTGGTGGATTTTGACACTTCTTGTCAATTAGACCTTACGTCACGGCGGTGGCGCCGACTGGTGATATTTCCGTTTTTTTTTATTGAAATACTTGATTGTTTTTTTTTAAGTTCAATTGTCTTCAATGGGGACTCCCCTTTGTATCCTGGGGCCCTGGGCTGCAGCCCAAATAGCCTTTGATTAGATCCGCCCCTGCCTTTCTGAATATCTATATATCTATCTATCAGCCACGGATGTCCACCGATGAACAAAGGTTTCCCATTGAGTTCGCCACAGAGTGCGATCCTGTGCAGACCGCATCCACCGACTCCTCGCGACCCTCACGAGGATCCTCCAGGGAGGTTCTGAATATAGTAATATATAGATTAGGTTTCAATATAATACTTCCTCTTTACAAACTGAGAGGACTCGAACAATATAATCTATTTATGGCTGCGGTCACGCCATCTCTTGAATCAATACAAAACTATTATGTACTTTGACAACTTCGTAATGCATACGTCATCATGATCAAAGTCATGCTACTCGTCCGTAGATGGCGCTAGCATTGAATCTTTAGCAAAAAATGTTTCAATACACTTCTAGAGGTGGCTCTTTGGATAAAAGGCGAAGCTTTCAGCCTTATCATTTTTCGTTACAAGGAATGTTACATAAAAAAATGTTTTGTAATATATTTCATTTCTCTTACGAAAATGTTACGTTTTTTTATGTTATTCTTTCTAGCTACTATCCTTGGCACCATAAAGAAAATGCAGTATTTTAAGGTCAGTATACTATTCTCCTCGCGGCTGTTTGCTTTGGGTTTTCCAGAGTTGAAAAGTTTCTAAAGCAGGAAAGCTACAAATACCGCTATTCGTTCATAGATGTCGCTAGCTAACTTAATTTTAGTCGCCCTTTTGAGCTTTCTTCCGGCATTGTTGGACTTTCCTCAACCCCCCTTTTTTTTATTAAGTCTTTAGAAACATTGATT
The DNA here is from genome assembly GCA_905404275.2 of Hedya salicella. Lineage (NCBI taxonomy): Eukaryota > Metazoa > Arthropoda > Insecta > Lepidoptera > Tortricidae > Hedya > Hedya salicella. Next base: position 8,306,023 of record FR990099.1, read on the forward strand.
TTTTGATAAATAAAAGGGAGCTTTTTTTGCAGCTCATATTGTAAATATGTATATTAATGCCTAAAATTACGCCATGCAACAGACACAAGTTTGCTTTCGCTATCCAATTAGAATCTTAAAATGATTATTACTTGTACGTACTATTATTTATTCTGTGCCGTTATATCGTTTCCCATTTGAAACAATTATCAACAATGAAATGACCTATATGCTCGGAGTTTTAAGGGGCTGTTATTACTAAGACGATTTGGGTAAGGCGGCTAACCGCCCCGGATTCCGCGGGACAGTCCCGCATTTCATACGTTCCGTATTTGAATAGAGTATAAAAAAGTCCCGAGGTTACCAAAACTGTAACGCATGTAGATCTAAAACAGCAAAATAGCGGACTTATACAATTCACGCGAAAAAGTGAAAATCACGTTTTTTTGGTCCCGTACGATAGTATCCCGCAGTCGTTTCACGGGAAATGGCTGCCTTAGATTTGGGGTGGGAGGTGCTAGATAGTTCTTACGTACTTATTTTTTAATTTTATGAATGTTTCATGGACCAGGGTAGTGTTTTGTATTTTAGCTACTTGTTCTATGCATTTTTGGTTGTTACCGAACTTATGTACGACTAGCTTCTGCCCACGACTTCGTCCGCCTTCAATTCGTTTATCGTGGATAAGGGTATTTTTCCTGGATAAAAAGTAGCCTATGTCCTTCCCCGGGACTCAAACTATCTCCAGGATACCAAAGTTCATCCAAATCGGTTTAGCAGTTTAAGCGTGAAGAGGTAACAGACAGACAGACACACTTTCGCGTTTATAATATTAGTATGGATTTAAGACGTTTATTACCTACTAAAGTAACCAACTTAAGACGTTTACTAAAATTGGGTGGCAGGGTGCGTATATTGCTCGTAGAACTGGTGGCTGGCTACGGAAATCTGAACAAGAAAGCGATCTTTGAGAGGCCTAGCCGTGGACTCTTTTGGCTGATGATAATGATGTAAATGCAAAAGTGTGTTGGTTAATCCTTCTTTTTCGCGTCAACAGTGTAAAATATACGATATTTGGATAGATGGAATATCTCCCTAAGGAAAAACCAGTTAGCTTATAAATATTAAAAACTGCAACACAAATCAAAACTATTATATCCGCAATTAAATTAAGAAAAAGCGTGAAAGCATCATAACCATTACGTAATAAATTAATTATTCCCCCTAATCCTGAACGCGACTTATGCTAGCGACAGTTGACAGCCAACACGTGGCGCCATCTTTTGTTCAATCCGCGACGCTCAGATGCCACACTAGCAACAACCAAACGTGTTATATCCGAATAACCTTGAATCATTTTCAACCTATCTACAAACACTTAAGATTTGAATTTGAATGTATGTTTTTGGGAATTGCGTTTAGTTATTGCGTGACATTGATTAGATATGGCGATTTTGTTTTGTCATAATTGCATTTATCTTTTTATTTATTGTGGAATGTTTTGATCTGGTTTCGTTTAACTGTATTCAAATGGGTTATGTTACGGGTTTAAATCTTTAAATTATTCGTGCATAATTTTCGATCTACTTTTGTCATAAACATTGGCAAAAGATTTTAAAATGCCTGGCAGTGGTTTAGACATGATAAGTTTTTATTAAAATAAATCTCATTTTACGTCCACTAATCCTCGAATGAAACCTCAAAAATGTAGAATACTTATACATAATCATGTTTACACTTATTTGTAGCATTTGTTAACTTTGTGATTAACAAATAACTTTTTGCTAAAATCCTCGTTTATAATTAAGCACAAGTACAGTCACCGGCATAAATAAGTTATCATTTAGTAACCTTGTCACTTTAACGTCGTGTTTGAAATGTCATACAAAATTGTTAAACGATTAAAAGCGACAAGGTACAGAAATCATCACTTATTTATGACGGTGACTGTACCTAATATGAAAGAGTTTTTCGCTGGTTTTAATGCTACCGTTACCTAACAAATATATTGATAAAATTTGGAGGATAAGTGTCTTGCTTAAACCGCTACTTATTTTGATAGTTAAATAATAATAAAGTATATTTCTAGGGGGGGCACTCCATACATGTAACCGAAACCGAAAATATTTTTCTTTAGCAAATATCAATGTGTGGCACATATTTCGACAGTTCTTTTAAAAAGAATTTGAGGTTTTTATGAAATGCTTTTTATTTAGTGAATATTTTCGGAAATAATCATTCCGAAAGTTGTATAAATTGTGTCCCCCCGCTCTATTTTGTGAACGGTATGTCCAAAAAATTTGAAAAAAATGACAAAGATGAAACTTAATAAATACTTTCTACTAAAATGGTTTTCAAAGTGATTGAATATACCGTTTTTGAGTTATTGCCGAAAAACGGCGCTTCTCAACAAAAGAACGTAAGTGCCGTGGAGATACGCTCTTTTGCTAGTGCACTTTTTCATAACCTTTTTTTATCAGTAGTGCATTTTTTTGTATGAACGGCTGCAGAACCCTACACTGAGCATGGTCCGACATGCTCTTGGTCGGCTTTTTTCATTTTTCTTTACATATTTTGCAAGTAAAAAATATTAACTCATTGTCAATCATTAGATAGATCAGCTGCCTCATTTGAACCCATTTTATGCACCACCGATGCAGCCCTCCGCCCTTTCAGAACTGCCCGCGACGAATCGCGCTAATTGCATAAATATGGGAACGTGGGGTGTCAACACGGCGAACTAGTATACTTTATTGTTAACACTGATAACAATACGAATCTTTACCTACTGTCCGTGTATCGGTCATGTCATTATACGTTATTTTTGGGTTTTAGCTTTGAATCTACGTTTTTAGGGTTCCGTGGCTAAAATATATTTGTTTATTTAAAGTTTATTGCACAGATCAAATGCAATAACAAATGGCAGGCTTAATGCAAAATGACATTCTCTACCGGTCAACCAGTCTTGTTTCAGTAAATGCCTACGTAGGAACTATACAGCGGGTATCAAGGACCATTAAAACAAGAGGACTGACCATCTCCATACAAATAGCCGTTCCCCGATATGTACAACGACATGTACGCATAAGAATTATTATTTACAATTATTCAACTTTGAAAGCGTGACACAGTTATTAAATGTGACGATTTATTTATTACTAGCTTCTGCCCGCGACTTTGTCCGCCTTAAATTCGTTTATCGCGGATAAGGGTATTTTTCCGGGATAAAAAGTAGCCTATGTCCTTTCCCGGGACTCAAACTATCTCCATACCAAATTTCATACAAATCGGTTCAGCGGTTTAAGCGTGAAGAGGTAACAGACAGACAGACAGACAGACACACTTTCCCATTTATAATATTAGTATGGATACTAGCTTCTGCCCGCGACTTCGTTCGCCTTAAATTCGTTTATCGCGAATAAGGGTATTTTTCCGGAATAAAAAGTAGCCTATGTCCTTTCCCGGTGAAATAAAACATAGGTAGGTACCGCTATTGAAATAAAAAATAATTCAGTAATAACTATTTTTTTAATACCTGTGCTAATAGGCATCGCTCTTCTTAAAAATACTAAAAGCAAAATCCCTTAACGATTAAAGGAAGTTATTTATGTAATAAAACAAGTCATTGTGGATCTGTATAGAAAATTAACCGTTGGCTATGGAGAATAATAGCGTTCCTCATACTGTTTTAGATTTAAGTGTGTGATCTTATCACAGTAAAAAAAAACACGTTACTCGTGTCATTCAGCCAGTGGCGTCGTAGCACAAATCCAAAACATTACCTTGATTGACAGAATCGAACCACTCATATTAATATGAATCAACATCTGTATGAAAACGCGTATAAGCATCGACGTACTTACACGGTCAACAATCTTATCTATTTTAAAACACATGCTAATATGAACCAAAACTTAATACAATAAAAACTTTAGTAAAGCATAAATAAGTTGGCGGATTCCGTTACCCCCAAATATAAGTAACTGTGTCAATCAATATGCAAAAATTATTCGCCACCCAGAAAAATACTACTACACCAAATCCCATACAAATAATGGTTCTATTTCCTTATTAATAGAAATCAAAACAGGTAAAAATAGACGCTGGTATTTACGCCGTTTCGGAAGAGGTGCCACAACCAATAACAATATAGTGGGTGTGGCTAATTTCAAAATTCGAACGATTTCTTTCTCGTAAGCTCGCGCTTTTCTTTTGTGCCAGTCTTTAGTCTATGGATGTTTGTTTTTTCATGGATGACCAGGGAGCTGTATTATGCCATGTTTTTATTATTGGTTATGTATAATGGATAAAGTTTTGAATTGTAATTAATTGTTTAAGCTAATTTATTGTCATAAAATTATTTCTTAAGACCTATCGATTTACATAAAACATTGGTTCACTTTTTTTGACTCAATACAGACATTACTTAAACCCAAGTGATTTTAACAAAAATAATACAACTTCTACAACTAGTGTAATACGAAGTATTATTTATGACACTCTTAGTTCCTTACACATTCACGTCACCCTTAAAGGTTTCGAAACTATAAACTTAGGATGTGTTCATTTGTATACAGTTCCGAAAACGATGTTTCTTGATACTAGAATTATATAGTACTAGCTTCTGCCGACTTCGTCCGCCTTAAATTCGTTTATCGCGGATAAGCGTATTTTTCCGGGATAAAATGTAGCCTATGTCCTTCCCCGGTCCCCGGGACTCAAACTATCTCCATACCAAATTTCATCCAAATCGGTTCAGCGGTTTAAGCGTCAAGAGGTAACAGACAGACAGACACACTTTCGCATTTATAATATTAGTACGGATAGTTCGTAGGCGTGCTACGATAGGTGCTAAGCCTCGTAGCACGAAGCTTCTAGTTGTAATACAAGCAGCCTTGAAGCAAGAAAATGAATTACGGTAATCAGGTCTTGCATCTCTTTCTGGTTTCTGGCACAGTTAGCTAGAAAGAGCTTAAATAAGACATGGAGTTATGTTCCACTGTTATGTGGGGTAACTCGAGTGTTAAATTGTTTTTTTTTTTTTTTAATTAAATGGCGTGCTGTCTCACAAACTTTTTTTTTCCAAACAATTTTATTGGGAGATGAGGTAAACACGTACATCACACTACGGAAATATTCCTATTTCCACAAACTATTAATAATTTTTTTTAAGTGTTACAAAACAATTCACTAAAAAGTGTGATTAAAAAAAAAACTTTTTTTGATAAGACCGCCTATTGTCTACCGTATTAGTGCAATAAAGAATTGTTGTATTGTTTTGTATTGTAATTTAACGCGTGATTGGGTCATACCTACTCATATAGTTAATGTGATTTGTCATGATCATGACCATGTGCGAAAGTTTAGGGTTTCCAGGAAGTTAAATATAACTTCGTTCGCGGAAGAGAAAAAGTCATTACCCCTATTTTTTTTGGAGTGATGAAGCCACACCGACATATCCATACTAATATTATAATTGCGAAAGTGTGTCTGTCTGTCTGTTACCTCTTCACGCTCAAACCGCTGAACCGATTTGGATGAAATTTGGTTTGGAGATAGTTTGAGTCCCGGGGAAGGACATAGGCTAGTTTTTATCCCGGAAAAATACCCTTATCCACGATAAACAAATTTAAGGCGGACGAAGTAGCGTGCCGAAGCTAGCACAAAAATACAAAAAAAAAATGATTCAGTGACCCTTAAATAGTCCATATTGCTTTTTTATATGCTCAATGTACGGACATTAAATTTCTATAACTTTACAATTCTATAGATGGCGATTAAAATATTTATATTATTCTAAGAGTACCTTAGCAGGTAAGTATTATAAGAGCATTTATCTAGTAGCCATATTTTTGTATGAACACTTTCGATCAAGTATCACCTTTCAAAACTGAACAATAAATTAAATCGGTTCAACCGTTCAAGAGCTAGGATACCGTAGATAGACAAACAGATACACAGATACACAAATCAAACTTATAACATCCCTCGTTTGTGCGTAGGGTCTGAAAAATAAAATAATACTGACCAAAACAATGTCTAAGTCGATTTTTCTTCTAAACACTAACAAAAGTTAAGTGGTCTACTCTAATATTGCCTTCTAAAACTAAATACATTATTTAAATATATTACAAGGCGGCCATATTGTTAAAAAGCAATATCTTCAAAACAACCTCATTAAAATATAAATATAATTATCCTAAATAGGGTCCTTTGCCAGCCGTCCGTTGAAGGTTAATATAAAGCAATTTTTGCCATGAATACGACTTAGCGGAATCTATAACACACTTACACCCGTTCGCTATGAATAACCCCATACATATATAGACTGTCTTACGCTAACATATATAAGATAGAGTAAAAAATATATTACAGTCTCTAACATCAAGAAATGAGAGCTATTTTCGTCTGAAAGCAACTTCACGGGAAAATTTGTAAGTTTGAGTTAACCTATATATCTTGAGCTCTAACCCTTCATAGAGAAACAGAATTTATCAGGTGCTTTTTCAACTTCAAGGGGGCGAGGGAGCTCCCTATAAACTGGACTGACAATACAAAAGCGCCACCAAAAACGCCCCTTTCATAACCACTCCTCTTTCGAGTTAGTTGCTTCTTGTATTTCGAACGCGGCGAACGTATTTGAAAATCGCAACCGATGACGTTCGATTTTTCAAATTAGATTTTTCAAGTGTTTTGTTTTTTATTGCGTTTCGTTTTTGCTGTTTTAAAATTAGACGATCTTTTGCGTTCGGTTCGCGGTTTTCTAAGATGGTAGTAGCTTCCATATAATGTACCCGAATGATAAGAATGGGCCGCTGAAATTAAACCCGTTTGTGAATCAGAAACTGGACCACAATATGTTGAAAACTATACAGAACTTGTGTTACAACAAGTCAAATGCTCCTTTTAATATGACTTCCCCTTTCTTAGTGGACAATATCCTGCACCACCAAAAAGTGAACTTCCACAATCAATACCTCAACCAGCAGATCGAGAATTACGTAATGCAGCGAAACTACGAGCGCTCCAGAGAAACCTCTCCAGATCTTGAAAAACCGGACGAAGAACACAAACTCGAAAACGACAATGACTCCAAAACGGACGACGAAGAGTTTTCGAAAACCGAACAATATTACGACTACAAAAACGAGGAAAAAGAAGTGTTAAACATACCTAATTTAACGCGCCGCTGTCAAAACTGCAACGGTTTCGAATGTTCACCATTTGCTTGCAAAAAATCTGGTATCACTAGACTCGAGGAACTTGAGAAACGGTACAGTATGAGCTACCAAGATGTGTCCGATGAAGACGGGAAAGAGAAGGCTTATACAGACGATCTGGTTCGATGTGAGGAGCTGGAGAAGAAACCGATGCTTAAATTTAGTGTTAGTGCCATTTTGGGAGACCGGGAGGAGGGCGGGGCTAAGAACAGTGTCAACGGTAAGTTATCTAACCATAGACTAAGTAAACGGCCTGTCAATCAAATGGCCTTTAAGTCTATAAAAACCGGTCAATTGCGAGTCTGCGCATCGAGGGTCCCGTACCAACTTTAACTAGCCGGATAAGTTAAGTTTGCCTCTGGTGTCTATGGCGTCACATATAAATTTGGGGCAAACTTAATCGAACCGGGTTATTCACTTAGTTATTAATTTGTCATTTATCTATCGCGTTATAAGCACATTGGACACTGTAAAGCTTGTCCAACAGACCATTTTTATTAACTTTTATTTAACTTGCAACGTTCGTATTCATGTCTAAGTGAAATGTGGTTTCAAAATTTTCAAACCGTTTTTCAACCACTTCCTGGTATCCGATTGAGCTGAAATTTGACATACTTATATGCAAGGCGCCCGCAAGGAATGGAAAGAAAATTATACCACGCATTCTTGAAGCCATTAGGTGTATAAAATGTTATATGAATAAGTCAAATTCACCAAAAAAGTACTACTTTTGTCGATTTTTGTACATAAAAATTGACTAAATTTCGCTTCTCTATGAAAACTATCCCTTTTAATAAAATAGTAACGATTATTTTTCCACAAAAGGATGTTTTAGTGAGTAGTTGAGTATTTATTACTGTGATTTCTGTCAATAGCGACGTGAAACTTGGCCACATATGTGGCAGCGCGCGATCAATAGAGCTTAATGTACCTACATTAGCAGGTAATTACAATAAATAGTTGACTGCAAATTTTTAATATCTTCAAAACTAAGCCGTATTTGCCTGGGGTTCATTGAATTTTTTTGCTCCTAATGACTTAAGGAATGAGCGGTTAAAATCTTTCCCATTCCCGCGGGCACCGTGTATACAAGTCACAGACATAAGGGTATATGTAAACATGCGAAACTTCAGTTCATGCTGTAGATAGTTCATGTAAGTTCGGTGGCAGTACAATATTATCAAGCGCATACCCACTATACCTAGCTCTCAAAAAAGGTCGTTGTCACGAGTCGGAGACAGACTCGCTCACGATAAATACTTTTACATTGCATTCCTCAACTAGCACATTGATGACCGCGAGCCCGTTCGACGGGCGCTTTGCTTTTAACAAGTTTTCGCTACGTAAAGTATTTCTCATGTTAGTGGCGTGACGCCTATATAAGCCGATTCCCACCGGGCTGCCCAAGGAAAGGCTCATAACCACCTTTTTCTTTATTATATGAGTAAATTAACACATTCAAGACCGCGAGCCCGTTCGGCGGGCGCTCTGCTCGTAGCAAGTTTTCGCTACATACGGTTTTTCCCATGTTATTGTCTACGAGCGTAGCGCTACGAAAATGTTGGCTACGTTACGTTACGTAATAGTTAATACGCTTCGGCTTCCCATGTAATTCTCCTGGCGCCACGCCTCTGTTGGCTACGAGCCTACGCTGTCGTGTGTCGGTTGCGGAAGTGTTAACACTTTCGCCACCAAGCTTGTCGTGGCTACGCCCTTTCTTCTACATATGGGGAAACGCATGGTATGGTCTACGCGTCTACGAGTAGAGCGCCCGCCAGGCGGGTTCCAGGCTGTGAATGTGTTAAGGCTGTACCCTTGCATCTCCACCCTGCCCATAACGCTGGATACGTGTTTGGATATCATCGAGCTGATCTGATGATGGAGCCGGAAGGTGGTCATAGGAACTCTGTAATAAAATAACGCAATCCTACCGAGTTTGGGCTCTTTACAATCGTCTCCGTGAGTAGTTGATGGAAGTTTAAAGAAAAGTACAGTCGGCATTAAAAGCTTGTCACAAAAATGAAATTGTTGACAGAAACTTACAATCACAACGCTCACGTATTATGCATTTTTTACACAAATCGAACTAGTCCCATGGTGAACTCAATAAGGCTTGTGTTTTAAATGCTAGATGACGATATATTTAATAGATAGTACTAACTTATATCTATAGAAAGCATCCAAGACTCAGGATTAAATATGTATGCTCATCAGTTCATCATACAAATATTTGCCCTTACCGATTTGAACCCTGTACCTTCAGTTTCGCAGGCAACGTTACTCCCGCTGAGCTAAGCCGGTCGTCAATGTGCGAAGCCATGGGTATACCTACTTGTTCTAAATATGAATCTGACGGTAGTATTGTAAGTCAAATCAAAGAATTTAAAGAAATGAAGAAGCTTTATTGAACAAAAACATAACATAAATGATAGGTACATGACTTTGGGTCCTGAGCTAGAATTCCCTTTGTTACAGGACCCACGAGGGCATCAAGCGTAATATGAAGCTAACCAGAATACATACATATACGCATAGTAACCGTTAAGGTGGATTCAGTTCTATAGTAGGGTTCTAACAAATTACTAGGTACAACAATATAAGCTTATTTCAATATTCGTATTATATTATTTTCACTTCTCCTGCTCAAAAAGTACGTCATATTAGCTTCGCGAAGCGAGAGTAAAATAGTACATCTAGCCCCTAGGGTTTAAAAGAAAGCCATATAATCCCAAACAAATTTCTATGAAACTAAAAAAAAAACTTGCGGCCAGCTACATATACTCCTTACGAATAATTAAAAACAAACAAACCAACCTGATAAGATTGGCCAAATTTTCAGATCGTATTGCAGCCTTTTGCATAAAAAAGTAAAAATTGTCTATGCCCATTATTACTTTAAAAAATATATGTAAAGCGCCAAATGTAAAAATAAATCGTGGGTATTTACGCATGGTGATATAATTAGTATTTATGTTAAGTCTTTTTTTTCTCGTAGTCGAAGTGAACAGCAAAGTAATAGCCATTATGACACTCAAATCACTTCGTGTTATAATGGTTGATTTAAGCCCCTTGTCAAACAATCTACTATTGTGTATGAATGGTATATATAAAAAACATACAGTTACAATATACGTATACATTATACTGACGATCGATTTGGCTCAGTGGGAGTAGCGTTGTCTGCGAAGCTGATGGTCCTGGGTTCAAATAACGGTAAGAGCGAATATTTGTGTGATGAACATAAATATTTGATCCTGAGTCTTGTATGTTTTCTATGTTTATAAGTTAATGTATCGTCGTCTGGTACCCATAATATAAGCCTTATTGAGCTTACCATGGGACTAGTTCGATTTGTGTAAAAATGTCCTGTAATATTGATATGAGTATTTATTTATTATTTATATATGTATAGAAGAATAAACGTTTTCTTATCGGAGTATGTTTAGAAAGCATTCCGTCTCGTAATATCGTATTGAATTAACAATTAGGTTATTGCATTTTTATTTCGAGGTATAATATCCACGGCGTGTTATAATCGATCGTCAAAGGGCTGAAAAAAGCCACCTGCAGCCAAAGGGTTGAGTGCTCTCACCTATCGGGTCCCTCCCTCTTCGCTAAACACCTAAATATGTAAACAGAGGGCGGCACTCCCTAGGTACGAAGGTACTACCTACAAATCAAACGTATGTTGTTATGCAACTTGAATATCAATATAAATATAATTATTAAATTCCCAGGTGAACAATAATCTTATGTGTAAAAGTGCATTCGTTGCCGGAATGCGTGTCTTTAATAAGCTCTCAATTGAGTTAAAGTCACTTGAAAGTAAACAATTAAATACCATTTAAATAAAATAATTTAAACGGATTATATAGCGTATATTATCTCATTTGAGTTCCCGAATTTCGGAAGCTTTTCGGATTTCTTGTTCACGGGTTGACTGGCTCATTGATAGGTATTCTAGAATTTAGTTAAATCAAGGGGACTGACATGCCATACTTTGAATCGTGTTCCGATCGCAAGGAGATATTCTGACAAAAACTAGATGGCGGTTTAAAACTAAACATTTAACGATGTTATAATTGAGTAAAGAAACATGGTATAGTAACAATTACTTCGCCAATAGCCAATAATAAATAAATCGTAACATTTAAATAGTGCGTCACGCTTGCAAAGTTGAAATATTGTAAAAAAATATTCTTATATATAGATGGCGTTGTACATATCTGGGAACGGCTTTTTGTATGAAGATGTCCCCTTGTTTTAATGGTCCTTGGTTAAATGTTATAAGTCCGTAATCGACCGATAAACTGTTGTAACTAAATACATTATAGGTACTATCTCTGTACATACTTAGTTATACAATAATAGTAGATTGTTTGACATGGGGCTAAAATAAGCCTTTATGCCACAAAGTGATTATTTGGACGAGCTCACGAAGTGAGCGAGGACAAACATGTCTGAGTGTCATAATGGCTTTTAGCCACGTGTTAAACACTCTGCTTTTCACTTCGACTGCGAGAAAATAAAAAAGACTTAACACTAAAATTGTATATTTTATGAAAAATAAAAAGTACAGTTTGAGCAATTCTTTGTAGTTAAATTTACAGCTTATATATTTTTTTAAACTAATAATGGCCATAGACAATTTTTACTTTTTAATGTGAAGGGCTGCAATACGATCAGAAATGTTGGCCAATCTGATGAGGTTGGTTTGTTTGTTTTTAATTATTCGTAAGTAGTATGTAGCTGGCCGCATGTTTTTTTTTCAGTTTCATAGAAATTTGTATGGGATCATATGGCTTTATTTTAAACCCTAGGGGCTAAATGTACTATTTTAGTCTCGCTTCGCGAAGCTAATATGACCTACTTTTTGAGCAGGAGAAGTGAAAAATATATTCTATTCTATACTATTCATAAAACAGGTTCTCTTGGTTTTAAGAAAGGCCGTTCTTCAATGTATTTATGTATGTAATCACTGTATTGCACTATGATTGATTATGTTGAGGATGCTTGCAACTTCGTCAGAGGAGGAAAAAAAAACATAACCATCTTTTTTCTTCAGCGTAGTCGAGTAAAAAGTATCATATAACCATCTGGGCATGCCCAGCTACCCGTGTACTAAAAATAGTTGAAATCCGTTTAGACGATTTGGCGCGACAAAGCCACAATGATACATCCAAGCATAAAATAACCGGCAAAGTGCGAGTCGGACTCGCGCACCAAGGGTTCCGTACAAATTTTTACTTACCCTAACTTTATTACCCGGTACCATTGGATACAAATCAGGTGCAAACTTAACGCAACCGGGTTGTTCAAATAGGTTTTGATGCAAATAAAAAAAAAAATAGCTCGTGTTATATTTATGTTTATTAATATAAATTGTGAAAATTTCAAAATTTTCTGCTGGTAAACTTCGAAGATAAAGGAGGGGGGGGGGGGGGGTGGTGTTTTTGTTTTTTTTTTTCACATTTTCCTTAAGAATACAAAAACTAATCACAATAAAAAAAATGTTCGAAAATGTGCAGGTCAAGCTCTTTCATATGATACCCCATTTGACCTTGTAGGTAACTATTAATTTTTACCCCCCTCATATTCGTCGTTTTTATAGAAAATAAAAATATATTTTTAAATATTTCCTGTGCAATACATGTGGGCTGACCATGTTTATAAATATTCGAAATTTCAAATAGTTAGCATAAGTAGTTTTTGAGATAAGGTGCTTTAATAGTCGGACAGACAGACGGACAGACAGACGGACAGACAGACAGACAGAGTCGCACCATAAGGGTTCCTTTTATACCTTTTTGGTACGGAACCCTAAAAATTTAAACAAAAATATTTTTAAATTCAGTGACCTTCAAATATTCCTTCACTTTTTTTATATCTTCAATGTACAGACATTTTATTTTTACAACTTTGTAATATTATAAACAAAGATCAGAAACAAATGAAAAATTTTTTCGACGATACTGGACTTGAACCAGTGCCTTGAGCCAGACTGGGGCAGCACGCTCTCCCATCTGAGCTAATCGTCCACACCAGTAGTCGACGAATTTTGTCATCTGTACGGTACCTGTAAAGGTATCTGCTCGGGGTGAAAGTAACTTCATAGTTCTGCACTAGGCGGCGCTAACGGCTAAAGAGTCGGATGCACCATACAGAGATCCATAAGCAAGAACAGATGACAAAATTCGTCGACTACTGGTGTGGACGATTAGCTCAGATGGGAGAGCGTGCTGCCCCGGTCTGGCTCAAAGCACTGGTTCAAGTCCAGTATCGTCGAATTTTTTTTTCATTTGTTTCTGATCTTTGTTTATAATAATAAACAAAGTAGTAAGGTGAAATATCTGGGTCACGTATTGACGGAATCTCTTAATGACGATTCTGACATTGAGAGGGAGCGGAGGGCGTTAGCGGTTCGGAGTAACATGTTGATCCGTAGGTTTGCTCGATGTTCCACCGAAGTAAAGGTAACATTATTTAAGGCATACTGCCAGTCTTTCTACTCGAGCAGCCTATGGATCAAGTATACGAAACGGGCCTATAACGTCCTCCGTGTACAATACAATAATGCATTTAGGATGTTGTTGGGGCTGTCTAGTAGGTGTAGCGCATCTGGTATGTTTGCGGAGGCCCGCACAGACGGCTTTCATGCCATCATAAGAAAAAAGATTGCCTCGCTATTATCTAGGATTAGACAAAGCCCTAACAGCATCCTGAATGCATTAGCGACAAGGTATGATTGTCCCATATTGCATTTTTGGGTAAGACAAACCAAAGGTGTTGCAGAATTTGTATTGTAGTGTAAATTAGTACCTACCTAACTACTTAATCTTAATTTTAAGAAATAATATAGTTATAAGTCAACGTTACTAACCAGCTATGGATGATTTTTTCCGAAATAAAGAATTTATTATTATTATAATAACGCTAGTGGAGTGATCCACTAATAAATTGCAAAAATTGTGATTATTATCATGATATTTGTAAAACAAAAAGTACAGTCTTGATAATAGCGCCACCTCTCGCCGAGCAATGGTACCTGTAAAGGTATCTGCTCGGGGTGAAAGTAACTTCATAGTTCTGCACTAGGCAGCGCTAACGGCTAAAGAGTCGGATGCACCATACAGAGATCCATAAGCAAGAACAGATGACAAAATTCGTCGACTATACTGGTGTGGACGATTAGCTCAGATGGGAGAGCGTGCTGCCCCGGTCTGGCTCAAGGCACTGGTTCAAGTCCAGTATCGTCGAAAAAATTTTTCATTTGTTTCTGATCTTTGTTTATAATAATAACGCTAGTGGAGTGATCCACTAATAAATTGCAAAAATTGTTATTATTATCATGATATTTGTAAAACAAAAAGTACAACTTTGTAATAGTTAATAACTTTATTACACATAAACAAAATTGTTATAAAGCACGGACATCTCCAAAGGCGAACTTATCCCTGTGAGTGATCTCTTCCAGTTAACCTTTGAGCAAATGTGAAAAAAATATACATCAAACAAGATAGACAAACCAACTATTTCATTAGGTAATATGCACAAAAAACTAAATTAAAATTTCACTGGTTTGTTGTATTTTTTTAATCATAGCCTATCACGTAACTAAAAAACCGGTCAAGAGCATGTCGGACCATGCTCAGTGTAGAGTTCCGCAGCCGTTGTAGTTTTTGAGTCCAAAGCCCGTGACATACGGACGGACAGACATGACGAAACTATAAGGGTACCGTTATATTTCAGCTACACGTACCCTAAAAAAACTAGGAGTTCTTTTATATATGGATATAGGGGAGAGTCGGTTATATCGTACCACTTTTTACTCATACGTGGTTATTTTATTTGTGAAAGTACTTACATATATGGCTGACAGTGCATATAAAAGTTTAGTATTTCGGCTTCTTTAAATAGCAAGATGAGCATTCTGGGATTAAATTAACATCGTCAAAATTGACTTTTTCAAAAGACCTTCCATCGGTACGATTTAGCCGACGAGTTGGTTAATTCGTGCCACCAGGATTTAAATCGCATCTATGAAGCATTTCGCATGTAAACTGTTTAATTTAGGTATTAATACAAATTATTTACTGTCAGACATTTAAATAGATCTGGCATAATCCAAAAATATTTGGTCGTTTAAATCGTACCTATGCCAGTAAGCAATGGTACGATTTAAACGACCGGGTATTTTTTTGAAATAACGAATATAAAAATATAACCATAAAATTTGGCTATATCTAAGAACCACGCAATAAACCCATTTATATTTTATAGTTGAATACGATTTATTGCGCATTTTTAACTTACCTTGATCATCAGTGATATCATTACACAATAACACTAAAGATTACATACATCAAGTCCGACGGAAATATTTTTTCTGCTCTCTGACTTTCATGCTTAGTTATATGCTATTTTGGATTCAGGTTATATATAGATGGTGATACCAACGGAGCAGTATTTGGTGCCCAAGTGTAAATAAAAAGATTGTTTTATAGGAATTCTTGCAGTGGTACGATTTAACCAACGGTACGATATCGCCGACTCTACCCTAATTGGCTTCTCGAAAACGGCTCTATCGAGTTGAATGAAATTTGATTCTTAAACTAATAGTTGTTAACAGTACATTTGATTTTTGAGAGTTCATTTTTAGGGTTCCGTACCAAAAAGGTACAAAAGGAAACCTTATGATGCGACTGCGACTCTGTCTGTTTGTCTGACTATTAGAACGCCATATCTCAAAAACTTATGACGCTATTTGAAATTTGGAATATTTATAAACATGGTCAGCTCACAAAGGAAATATTTAAAAATATAAAAAAAGACGAATATGAGGGGGAGACAATAATTAAAAGTCTAGCTACTGGGTCAAATAGGGTATCATGTGAAAGGGCTTGACCTGCAAATTTTTGTACATTTTTTAATTTTTTTTTATTGTGATTAGTTTTTGTTTTATTAAGGAAAATGTGAAACAAAACACCATTCCCCCCCTTTTATCTCCGAAGTTTACCAAACGAAATGAAGATATTAATTTTTTTTTATCGTAACGGACTATTTGGAGATCACTGCAACGAAAAATATTTTTCTTACATTTTTGTATTTTTGTATGTGTCGTTGTGGTTTCATCGCGCAAAATCGGCTACACGGATTTCAACTATTTTTGCTGAGTATCTCCTAATGGTTGTAGGATACTTTTCATCCAACTGCGCTGAAAAAAAAGAGGGCTTATGACTTTTTCTCCTCGGCGAACAAAGTTAGCACCTTCTAGTAGGCTTTAATATTTTATATTGAAGGCTGTGGTAAGTTGTTTTTCCGACGGAAGGTACTCAAGAGCAAAACTTGCGGGTCACCCTAATATAAATAACAGCAATGAATTTTTATTATTGTCAAACACTAGTTTTATTTACATAATATACTATTATTATTACCCAACTTAGCAATTTCCGGCATTTTATTATAGAAATGACAATATCCAACAATGACGATTTTTGCAATATTTCGCTCCGTTAACGACATTTTTTTTGTGAGTTCAATGTATACCTAACAACTATATCCAATCTATGCTAGGTTCGGAACGATTATTTCCGAAAATATTCACAAAATCAAACATTTTTTTTAGAAACCTCAAAGTGTTTTTAGAAGAACTGTCGAAATATGCGCCACACATTGATATTTGCTGATTTTTTTTTCCGATTCGGTTACATGTATGGAGTGCCCCCCTAGAATTTTTTTTTTTTTGTTATTTAACTAACAAACTAAGTAGCGGCTTATACATGACATCTATACTCCAAATTTCATCAATATACATCATGTAGTTTTTGAGTAAAATAAATGCCTTTGACATACGGACGGACGGACATGACGAAACTATAAGATTTCCGTTTTTGCCATTTTGGCTGCGGAACCCTAAAAACTGTAGAACCCTGCACTATTTTAGGAAATATGACGGTATTTTACCGGCCTGAATTTTTTTCTCTCGATTGTATATAATATAGAGACGTATTTGTTCTACTTTACGTATTTCAAAATAAAGACGATACATTGAGTCAAAATGTCGCGTGACGTCACTCCTTGGTACAAACTGTACCAAGGAGTGACGTCCCGAGCGCCCACTCCTAAACTTAAATGCGATTTATCTGAGTATTGTTTTTATTACATTGAAAAAGCAACAAACTTTTGTCCAATATATTTTTATTATCTAACTGGATGACGAACTAATTAGAATTTTGATTTTCATACCCAGTCATAATTCCTGTAGCTATATTGTACTTAAGAGTGACGTCACGAGCCTCTATTCCTAAACTTTAATGCGATTTATCTGAGTATTCTTTTATTAATTAAAAAAGCAAGAAACGCGTCTACAATATATTTTTATTATCAAACTGAAGGAATAATTAGAATTTAGATTTTCATACCTTGTCATCATGCCTAATTGTGATACATTGCGTGTGATGCCAACTAATGCTGTGCGGTGAGCGTCTCGACCGCGCAATGAATAGATAATTCGCGTTGTCGCTATATTCAACGGTATACAAACTGGCAATTGAGATCATAGTGCTATCTTGTTTACGCTTGTGTGATCTTAACAGGTGTGAAAGAGATAGCATTATGATATCAGTAGCCAGTTCGTTTTGCGTTAAGTATTGTCGCGTTGTCGAGGCCGAAGCGTAAGGCATCGTCCGAAGAGTTTGCAGTAGCCATCCCTTCAATGGCTGCTGGGTTCTTATCGTTGCGATCAGAGAGTACGTTCCTAAGACACCGAATATACCAGCCTCTTTGGATGCGGTTTCTGAGGAGTGGATTTTCTAAAAGATCAGGGATCATCGGACGGTATTTCAATCCATAAATATACACGGCTGAACGTAGGTCGTTCCAAAAATTTCCTTAACATATTGGCCACGCCTTTTGGATCTAGGCTTACCTAAACCTAATCCAGGTCATCGCTCCATATTCTGGGTGTGAGCAATAAATATAGAAATCCGTAAAAGAACCAAGGTTACCGGCATAGTTCATAGAGTAAGCAAATTGAATGGGCAATGTACTGGGTATATATAAGGCATGAAGAACCGATGAAGGATCGCAAATGGAGACCACGCACTGGAAGATGCTCGACCTCCAAGATTTTGATGCACCTCATACATTTAAATCATTAACTTTTAAATAATTGTAAAAACTACGACGAATATTAATTTCCTAATTATACCTTACTTTTATCCGAATTTAAAAATGTGGTTATCAATTCGACCAGGTTTTGAATGGTGTAATAAAGTAGGGACCATAAACTTATGCACGATCCAGGTGCAATATAACCCCCGCAAGAATGAAATGTTGTATGTCAGTAAAAACACAAATTTCCCTTGTAATACGCATCAGAATGGTTGTAAAATCGACACAAATTGTTATCACTCGCCAATATGTCCGCGCGATAAAATACTTAATCGCCATCTTCCTCCAATAACATCTTTATTAATAAAGATATATCCAACATCAATAATAAAATACTAAGAGTTGCGTTAAGAAAAGACATATTAATTCCGGACGGACACCCTCTTCGCCTGTCTCTTTCCCGCTAAACAAAACTCGTATAGGTCTGTCTCGCTCTCGCCCCTCCGCTTAAGTGTCGGAACAGATGTTGCCAGTTTTATTGAAAAAGTCAGCCATATTGCGACTTTCTGTTAGTAAATTAAGATGTCGGTAGAGGGAGCTGCGCTGTAATAGCCCGTTAATGGTTAGTTGTTCGTTATTAACTTTCGGTTAGTTTTTATCGGTGGTTATTGGCACAGATAAGAAATTAGTGGTGGATTTATAGTTGTAGGTTTTCGATGCAAGCATTATTAGTTGTTTCATACTTCAATGGTTTTATGATTTTATGTGTTATACAACACGTTACATCTAGAGCAAAAATTAAAATAAAGGTCACATAAAATTTAATTTCTTAAAATGACTTGTCTCGGTATTTGACCAGGGTGGAAGAAGTTTAGCCTAGAAAGAAGATGAACAATGAAATTAGGATTACCATTCGAATATAAGTCAGTAAAAAGGTAAAATAAGTTAGACGGCTCGGCGGCTTTACATATGCACTCATTTTATAATTGTTGAGCAATCAGTATTTTATAACTTTCCGGTAAACTACGTAACTCACATATGTGTTAAATTTATAATTTTGCTCTTCAGTCGATTGTTCCTTTAAATAATAATCGTATAATTCGTAGTCATTATACAGCTCACAAGTGTCCCGTACGCGTGTAATACAGTCTTCAAATGATTGTTTCACAACAATTTTACTTATAAGACTTATAGAACTCCGCATAATATTTTAAGAATACCCATTCCGGATTATGGGCGTGATACTCTCATTCAAGGCCACTCCTCACGCGACCCCCATAACGATACGGCACCTGCATTCGACCATTTTCCTTAAATTCCCTTTTATTTCACAAAAAGATTTATCCAAAACGACATTTCCACTCAGTCTTTACGATTCACAAAAAATACCGTAATATAACCTACAAATTTATAAAATACACCCGTGAAAGCTCCACAAACCATATTACGTGAACTTAGTGCCGATTTTCCTTTATCTAAACGTTTGACAACTGTAACACGGACCATATTCTACCAAATCTATAATACTGTCCTCCAAATTCTCCTTGTAACTTATTGGTAAGACTTAGAGTTCCTTTTTTGTGAATATTAGTTTGACAATGGAAAAGGAAAATACCGTTCGAATCGAATCCGATATTTGAATATTATCGCAGTATGGCGTCGATGACATGTTAATATGGCCCCGGAGCCGATATGCATAATTTTATAGTGCCAGTACGATTTTTGATTTTCTCGTTCATTTCTGTATGTTGGTACGTGACTTGCTTTGCTGCGGAGTTGCCGCGAGAACATGTTTTGAATCTGTGGCGCGGAATAGTAAACGTGGAGTTGGTAACTTTCTGGGAGTTTCTTAGATTACGTAAGACATGGAAAAATGGCGAATATGGTGAGGTAATAGGAAAGCCGAGAAGGTGTTATATGTAGTTTCAATAACAAAATATGAACTTTAAAGTTTATAAATATTTTTTTTCTCATTAATTTAACTTGCATCACTAAGAATTAAGTCATCTTTATTTTAATCCATGTCTTCATCTATCAGTGTGCTAAGTTTCATCTAAATTCGTTCAACGGTTAAAGCTCTTGAGTAATAAGCATCCCAATATCTATACATCTTTACAAACTTTCACATAAAATATTAATAGGAAGTAGAATCCGCAAAGGCTGCTATAATAATCACAAAACTAACCGAAATCACAGATTAAATAACGACGCGTTAATACTGTACTATTTTGCAGTACAGGTACTCGTACACTTGCACAACCAAAATAGATGGTTGAAGAAACCTGTAGTAATAATTAAGAACAAAACTACTACCAACATACCCGAACAACAGATTAAATAACCACGCGTTAATACGCCCCTAATTCGCAGGTGTACCAACCTACGCGACGGTTAACGCGACCGCAACGCGCGTTGAATTTAAACGAGCGGAGTATTCCAAATTTGAAATCTGAGGTCGAGTCCATTTGCCGTCGGGCGGGTTATGGTTTTTCTGGATATTAACCGTTATTTCCCACAGAGTATGAAAATTGCTGCATGTATTTTAATTTTTAGTAGTGATGCGGTTAATCTTAAAGTTTTTAGTAGTTACGAACATATATTTTTGAGTAAATTTGATACTATACTTGTCCCTGTTTTTTTAACAGATAGACTTTACAAAAAATATGAATTTAAAATACGACCTCTGTGTTTGAAAATTAATACGTAGCTCTAGGTTCTCGCTTCAGTTACGTTGTAAGTGTATTTTTCTTATGTTTCTTGAATTTTCGAGATAAAACGTAGGTAATCTTACAAGATTAACATTAACTACGTTTTATCCTTCTCGTTATGTCTTGTTTTTCGGCCCATATTTTGTCTGTAAACAGAAATCATAATCACTATTGCATTATATAAAGGGTTTTTGTGATCCATCAAGAGCATGAGAGAAAATTTTGGACGTTTGCTCACTAAAATAGGCAATATTTAAGAATAGCTTGTTAAAGTGTCTTTATTTAAAGCAATAAAACATATACAATATATTAAATTTTCCACGGCAATATAGGCAAATCGTTTCTTAACCATCATCGGATCGCGATCGGGACCCGAGTCAAAAACATTTAGCTGTGATTAATGGGACAAAGGCGATATATAACGCGAGGAGTGCCTCTGACAGCCAAGACGGGGCTAAAGTGTTGAGTTAAATTCAAAATTCACCGCAGTCCGGTGGGGGCGGCTGTAACGTATACTCGGGTATACTTATGCAGTTGGTTTCTAGTAAATAGGTATATTTTGTGAATTTTATCAGTTTAGCATTTCGAAAATTACTTCGATTGTATAGCTTAGACAGGGCTAAAGTAAATTGAACTTGTTTCAAATGGGTATGAAACAGGACGCAGTATGCAGATTCTGCCAAGAGACAGAGGAGACTGCAATGCATGTCCTTTGCTTCTGTTGAACACTTATGAGGAAAAGAAGTATCTACCTAGGGCAACATGTCGTGCCCCCGGAAGAGATACAACATTTCACTGCCCAAAGAATTTGTGAATTCCTAGACTCAACGGGCCTCAGAAGCGAACTCTAATAAAGGGCTGCAACAATAGATCAAATCTGGTCGAGGCGGCATACAGGAAGCCCTTTGTGGGCCTTCGTATGCCTCCAACAATAATAATAAATAAATAATAAATTGAACTTAACTAATACAATATTTACCCCAGTCTGAAGAGGGCGGCTGTAACGTACTTACTTACACTTGGTGTACCTACTAGTACTAGTCCAGTTCGTTTCTAGTGTAGGTAATATTAAGAGATTTTACTGTTGCTATCCGTTGTGTAAGTAGTCGGTCGATTTGTATAAGAAAAGGAATAATTAATATAATAGCTGCTTTATTTTTTTTATACATGACACAGTTGTTGGGATCAGAATCTACTAAGCTTCCATTACACAGTGTATAACAAAAATAAGTATTTTGGGAGATTTATCTGATTACAACCATGCTAATGTATTGAGTTAAATTCAAAACTCAACACATTCAACGGAGATTTACTTATTTTGATGTCCCGTGTACAGAGTATACTGTATATTTTATGATGTTTAACCTTTTATTGATACTATGATCATACTGAATATAGCGGAGCTAAAGTGTTGAGTTTAATTCAGAATTCCCCGCAGTTTATGGTAGCATTGATAGAATAATTAATAGCTATAGTAAATTTAGTAAACGTATAATACATAATAAGGTAACAATTGCGGGATTCAACTGTTTTGATAGCAGAAAATAGTTATCTACGGCGCACTTAATTGATTTGTGCTAAAACGAAATAAATATGCTTAGGTCAAAGGATAATAAATAAATAAATAAAAAATATGCATGCGTTGGTGGCTCATTTACCCAAATAATTGGCGCAGTCGGTAGGATCATATTTTACGCCTCATAATACAATGGCAATGTTGAAAATGTAGCAGTTGTATGTAAAATTTAGAAGTATAAATAAATGAGCTCACTCGGGCTAGCGCAACTATCTGCGAGTTGCGTGACATATTCCGTGTTCGCGCACTGTATTGAAAGAAAATATAGGTTTATTTGTGTTTTAGATGTCCATTAGAAATCAAACTAGCCTGAGCCAGTATCTTGGCAATCACTTTGTATGCAGTGAGACATCATAATTATTGACAAATTTGAAGACTGGTGAAGCTTTAAATAAAAAAATCATAATACATCTTACTCAGATGAAGGCACTTTGATGTATTATGTAGAGTCGGGAATAGCTTATAGAATTTGTTTTTACTATAAAATATTAGCGTTGAGGTGACATCATAACTGTGAATCTAAGCTAAAGTCTTCATAATATGTACGTGATTTTACTGAGTTTAATCAGTCATAGCCACATTTCAGGCACAGTTGTCGCCTGAAAACATGACTCATTGAATAAAAATAAAAATCCTAATCTATTCGAGCTTAACTATTATAAAGTTATAAAAATGAAATGACTGTACATTGAAGATACCTTCAAAAAAATAAGTGAAACAGACCATTTGAAGGGTGAATACTTCTTAGATTTTTTTTTGAATTTTTCGTAATTTAATATTTTTCGACTTTTTGTATGTTTGTATGTGTCGTTCTGTCGTTGTGGCTTCATCGCGCCAAAACGGCTAAAAAGATTTCAACTATTTTTGGAACACGGTAAGCTGGACATCCACAGGATTATAGGATACTTTTAACCGACTACACTGAAGTAAAAAAGAGGGTTATAATTTTTTTTTCTTTCGCGAACGAAATTAAAAACGAAGGCATCTTCTAGTAATATTATAAACGTGAATGTTTGTGCCGATGTATATACCTATAATGTACGTTCCTCGTAATTGGGTTTCCTGTAGTCAACATAAATTATGTCACGCTTGCAGTTAAATGTTACTTCTGAAAATACGTAGAAAACATTTACGAATACTTATTTTTAAGCATTTGGCGATTTCAAATCGAAAACTAAAAATAAGGAAGCAATTTAACCGTATAGAATTATGACGTCATAAACCTTTCCTTTCAAACTTCATACATTCTGACCGTTTTGACAGTTCATAAAAAGGAACTGATTTGATCTGTCACTCAAGTATCCTATTATAAAAACTACTGAACGGATCTCAACGAAACTTAAATGTTGTTTAGACATCAGAATAACACATATGCTATAAATTGCATCTCTACGTGAACGAAGTTGCGAGTAACAGCTAGTGTATTATATTATAAATGAAAACACCAGGAAATATCAAATGAAAAATCCGACATTTGAAAACTCAAACTTTTCTAATAGAAAAATGAGCTACTATTAAAAACATCGTAATTTCGGAATCAGCCCCCGGGCGGGGGCGGCGCCCGGAACTTGCCCCGGCTTAACGACTTACCCCGGTAATTGTTTTAAGCATTTTAAACCGGGGTGGGGTAATTATGTTTTCTTCAGCGCCTTCAGGTTTGTCATAATGTAAGGAATAATAGGGAATATAAATACTGAAATAAATGGTGGATAAAGTTAATCTTAACTCCGAAAAACAAGAATATCTATCGTTAAATTATTCATATAAAAATGTGACGTTCAGGAAAATTTGTTAAATATTTTTTCGTGTATTAGAGTAATTTCTTAGGGTTCGTACCAAAAAGGGAAAAAAGGAACCCTTATAGTGTGATTCTGTCTGTCTGTTTAATGATGTTATGCGTTTTTCCTATCAATCCTATTTTTTTTCAAGAGCTTTAAATTCTAATTTTCATGTACTTACCAATATCTCTATTACTTTACCTATGTATACAACAAAAATATAAGTTGCCCGCAACTGCGTTCGCGGAACAGAAGTAAGTCATAACTGTTTTTTTTACTTCAGCGCGGTCGGGTAGGTATAAAGTTTTTTATAATATGACCATCTCTCGATGTCCAGCGACTCATGTACCAAAAATAGTTGAAATTTGTTTAGCCGTTTTGACGTGATGACGCAACAATACGTACAACGATACGACTGCAATGTCGAAAAAAGAGAGGTTATGACTTTTTCTCGTCCGCGCCCGAAGTTGTGGGCACCGTCTAGTCTATACCATTATAAAGTTGTAAAAATGTAACGTGTGCACAGTGAATATATTAAAAAAAGTGGTACGGACTATATGAAGGACACTGAATCGAAGTTTATTTTTTGGATTTTTTTGTATGTTTATATGGGTTGGTGTGGCTTCATCACGCCAAATCGGCTAAACAAATTTAAGGAAATTTGGTACAAGGGTAACTGGGTATCCGCAGATGGTTATAGGATACTTTTTACACGACTACGCTGTCGTAAAAAAGAGGGTTCATGACTTTTCTCCTCCGCCAGTGAACTTGCAGGCACCTAGGACCTCTAGTATATCTATACTATTATAAAGTTGTAAAAAAGAAATGTTTGTATGTGTCGTTGTAGCTTCATCAGGCCAAATCGTCTTCACGGATTTCAACAATTTTTGGTACACGGGTAGCTGGGTATCTCCAGATGGTTATAGGATACTTTTTAATCGACTATGCTAAAGAAAAAAAAGGGGTTATGACTTTTTCTCCTCCGCGAACGAAGTTGCGGGCGCCTTCTAGTAATTTCATAAAAATGGTATCTCTCATAGTAAAGTATACGTACAAGCTTTACTTAAAGATTGTCCATTGTCTCTAATATATATATATATATTTAAGACGGACGAGTTCTATGTACAAATCTCACGGGAGCCGAAAAATGTGTACTAAATATTAACTAATAGTTGTATAAAAGTAGGCGTGAACATCCACCATTTATTTCTGTCTTCTAATTCCTCCAACTGTCCCACAACAGAAACAGTTCATAAAAAACAATAAAATATTGGTAATATTATTTTAATATAATCCCTTAACAAAGTGGGGTAAGTAAAAAACACATAAAAACGGTATTGTGCGCGGATCAACGTAACTCCCATTTTTAACATTATCTGCGGCGGGATTACCCATTGTTGGGGCCCCATTGTAAAAGAAGCAAGTAAGGATTTCGTGTTTTTGTTTTCTCAAGTGTTCGTTCTAATTGTGTGCGAATTTATTAAAAATGCACTTGGATCTTTTGTGGTTTTAGTTTAATGTGGTTTTTTTTAGACGTTCCTAAGAGAATCTTATTAAATTATGAATTCGTTTTGCCCTGTGATAGGTGCTTTACTTTAGGGAAAGTTGAAGGCAAGCGATCGAGAGGCCCGACACGTTGGGCAGATCTGATTCATAGGACTCTCGACACCACAGTACACGATGCTCTGCATTCGGTTTCAGATAGGAACAGATGGAGGCGGATTATTCGAGAGAGATTGTTCCGAGGAAATGATCACGAGCCTCAGCAATGAGGAAACCGATGCAAGGAGGGAGGAGGTGCTGCTTTACTAATACTTCATTCATTTCATCGACATATAATTTCATAGAAATCATTTTTTTCTGAAACCGTTAATAATCTGAGATTATTATAAAACAAACCTAACCTAACCTAACGGCCTTTAAAAAATATATGAAAATTGTACGGTTTCAAGGAAAAAAGTTTTCGATGAAATGAAAATTCTATGATATAATTCATTCTAGGACACGTTTGTGGAAGGATTAGAATGACACCACCACAGGATACTGACTTCGTCGGTATTTATTATAATACTAGCTTCTGCCTGCGACTTCGTCCGCCTTAAATTCATTTATCGCGGATAAGGGTATTTTTCCGGGATAAAAAGTAGCCTATGTCCTTCCCAGGACTCAAACTATCTCCATACCAAATTTCATCCAAATCGGTTCAGCGGTTTAAGCGTGAAGAGGTAACAGACAGACAGACACACTTTCGCATTTATAATATTAGTATGGACAGATGTTATTTAAACCTATTAGTTAAATTATACTTTGCTGATAATTTTATTTAAGTTTCTTTTTTCTTAATATTACTTTAATCAAATAATTAGGTACCCAACCAAAGCAGGTAATTAAATTAAAATGAGAACTATAATTGTATCTAATGATAAAACCTTTGATTTATAATTATTAAAAAAAATTCAGTGTAAGTACAAAGCAGAATACGACTCTTAACTTCATTGGAAACCCCGCACAAGTACCAACATAACGAACTTAAAGTTGACCAAATTCGTTCCCAATAAAGGCTCCCCTCGAATCAATTATTTTCGCGCCGGGCGCGTAAAAATTGGCGCGAAACCAATAACGAAGTTAATTAAATAAAGCTATCGGCTCTGTGGCGACATAACTGCTAACATTAGCAAGCTCGCATCGCTAGGTCTCTATCGCTTCAATATGGACCTGAATCTAATGTGATAAAGGTGTTTTTTATTTAAAGATATGTAGTTAGATAGGATGTTGGGTGTAAATGTAAGAATTCAATAAGGTTTTTCGAAAATTTCGTACTTTAATGTAATTGAATAAGGTTTTTTTTTTATTTGAAGGGGACTTGTAAATGGCTGTTTATAATTGGGTTTTTATTGGTGCTTTATTATTAATTAGGACATAGATTAGCTTTTAAGTATATTGTATATTGGAAGTGTTTTATTTTGTTTGTTGTTCTAACAGGGCGATATGGTCGTTCAGTGACAAAGCCCTTTAAATAAATAAATAAAAATAAAAAAACTGGTGCTTAGGATTTTGGAGGTTGGTAGTAGCCAGTAGGTATGTGGCGCAGAGGTTCATTGTTTTAGTCATGGAAAAGACATCTATGCTATTTTAAAGTTGTAATAAAAATTAAATATCTGTGCATTAAAAATATTTTCAAAACAATAAGTGTTACTGATCCGAAAATTTTTTTTTTGGATTTTTTTTATGTTTGTATATGTGTCTTTGTGGCTTCATCCCGATAAAACGGCTAAACGGATTTCAACTATTTTTGATACACAGGTAGCTGGTTATAGGATACCAGGTAGAGAAAAAAGTCATAACCCCCTTTTTACATCAGCGTAGCCGGGTAAAAAGTATCCTATAACTATTTGTGGATACCCAGCTACCTACCAGTGTACCAAAAATAGTTGAAATCTGTTAGGCCGATTTGGCGTGATGAAGCCATAACGACACACATCAACATACAAATAATCCAAAAAAAGTATTTTTTGATTCAGTGACCTCCAAATAGTCTGTTACAATCGTTTCTTTGAAAATATCTTCATTGTACAGACATTTCATTTTTACAACTTTATAATAGTATAGATTATCTAAATATGTTTACAAAACTGTTTGTTACTACAAACACGAACCATCAAATGGATTTTTATGAAACTTGGCAAACAGACCAAATCATGGATTAAAACCTAGGACACTTAATTCCCTGCAACACAGGTAAGGCCACGAATAAATGCTCGTATAGGATTTGTTTCTGCGTTTGGTAGCGAAATATTTAGTGCACAAACATAATAATGTCAGAGGCAGGCGCGACCGCGACGAATTAGCTGGCCATTATCTGTTACATATTTACACAGCCGTTGCGACTCATTTGGATTTCGAATTTTAAAATAGACTACTCAAATCATAACCTTTTTTGGGCTTTGCCGTAGTCGATAAAAAATAGCCAACTTAAAGTATTATACTATTGATAGACTTAATGGCCGTTAAAAATAAAATAGCATGGTGTTATTGGGCCTTTGACTCGTAATATTTTTAAAACCATAACAGTTAAACTCTTGAAGTTAAGAAAGTGTGTATTAGTGGAGTGGCGTCCATATAAGCCGATTCCCACCGGGATGCTCAATGAAAGGCCTATAACCACACTTCGCTTTTAATATGAGTAAATTAATACGCTTCGGCTTCCCTTGTAATTTTCCTAACGCCACGCCGAATTCTACTTTTGTGTAGAATTCTTTATTATATTTTATAAAATTAAACTACTTATATATAATAACATGAAAAAATATTGTGCAAACACTAAAATATATTTATAAATTTCTAATTCTTAGTAGATTTTTTTTTACTATAGTCGTTAGAAAAGCAAATAATTAACATAAAATAGAGTTAAACATTAAGGGGTACGGAAACAGTTCCCTTTACTATAAGAGCACATAGGGGCCGAGCCCAAGGGGGCCTCATGGGACCCCGAAAGAGCTCATACGACGTTTTTTTACAGATCGTAGAGGTCTGCTCTCAAGTTTATTAGTCAGTGTCACAGAATCCCCTATTTTTGACTTCTCGAGGGCCCCCTATTCCTGGGTGCCTGAGGTCCCTCGCATATATACAATACATTAACTCTTTATTGCACACCTCACAAAACAGAGTACAGAAAACAATGAATTCAAGGAGAGATCTCTTCCAGAGAACCTTTGGGTAGTGTAAGACGATGACAATAAGAAACTGTACGTAGAAGTGGGTGGCGTAAAGAAGTTTGGGAAATTGAAGTATTGTACATATATATATATATTAAACAAACACAATGAGTAGTATAAATTTTAACACACATACTAGGTAGGTTCTCGTATTAGATATAATATATATAAAGATTGAACGGAACATCAAGTAATACTTGCGCTTGGGGTTCCGTCTTGCGCTTCTGCTGTTTTTAAAGTATTCTTCATCTTTCCAGACTACCGCCAGCCCATGATGGCGCCATGGCCGATCGCCAAGCCCATCGCCAGCAGACCCGTGCCGGTGCAGCATCAGCATCTCCAACACCTGCTGGCGCACTGCCACCACCCCTACCTAGCTGGTGAGTCACCACCAACCCAGGTACAGTCTGGTGCAGTTTAAGCTGACCCCTCTGTCAAGGTTTACCCGCATCTGGTATAAACTTTTTTGTCATAATCGTCATTTGGCATAATTCATCATTTGACATAATATATTCTTTTCTGAACACGTAAACTTTTCAGGATTGTTATAAAACAAACCTAACCTAACCTAATGTATTTAACAGGATGCCTTACAAAGTCATGTAAATGCAACAGTCTTAGAAAAAAATGCATTATTCCAAATGATGAATTACGCCAAATAATGATTATGATAAAAAAGTTCATGTCAGATGAGGGTAACCGCTCTGTCAAACAAACATACACGTTGCCCGTGAGGAACGGGAAAGATTTTAACCATGCATTCCTGAAGCCGTTAGGAGTAAAGAATGTTATATGAACCAAATCAAATTGACAAAATAAATTATTTATTTAATTACATAGAGATCCAACAGCTTAAAATATTGAAATAAAACAATTTAACGGATTATATCGCGTATATTATCTCATTTTAGTTCCCGACGTTTCGGAAGCGATATAATCCGTTAAATTGTTTTATTTCAATGAGTAATAATCGCGGAAACAGAAGCTTAAAATATGTTAGTAGTGTCTTAAATAGTAATAGCGAGCCAATTACAGGATCTCACTTATAGCACCAAGATAGGTATTTAACATTAAGTTAAACACTACCTACTCATGCACTAAAATACCATACATAAAACAAAAGGGTTGTTTAATGGTACCAAACAATAACTGGTTGAATAATAAATCGATCGTAAACATCTTTTATTGACGAGCAAACAACTCCTGCAGATGATAAAAGAAAGGAAAGTAAGTAAACTAAAAGATAGATCGGAATAGTCTCATTCAAAGCAGCTTCTCGCCAAATTACGCCTCACAGAAGGAATTGAGCAATTAAAAATATCAATTTCCAGCTCTTTTGTCATATTATTTAGACAACAGCTGGCACGAACTAACTATTTTGCTATATTTGGATGAAGCACATTTAACTAAGAGAGGGGGAGGGGCGGGGATGTCTTATTATCTAGTTAAGTCGATTTTTGTACATAAAAATGTAATAAATTTCGCTTATCTATGAAAATGATCCCTTTTAATTCAAAATCAAATTGCTTATAGTGATACAGATGTGTTGCGATATATTTGGCGGTTTCGCTGTTACAGACTATTTGATACTGACTATATACAGTATTTCACTCTGTTTGTTGGTTCAGTTATAACATCGTTAATGTTTAGTCATAGCACAGTATAATAAAGAGTACTTAATAGTATTAAAGCGCCATCTAGTTTTAATACTGGAATATTCTCTTGCAGTGGGCAAACGATTTAAAATATAGCAACTGACAGTCTACTTGTTTTTTTCGTCCATAGCTTTAAATCTACATTATGACATGAACCTTTGTGACATTGACAGGCGGAAGTATGTCACAAACTGTCAAAGTTTATCTCAGCTCAAATATGAAAACATGCATTGCTCAAAAAAACTGAAATAAACACCATTATAACACAAAATAAGCTAATATCTTTTCACATCGGGATCAACGCCGCAAAAAAGCAATAACTTTCATTGATCTGCCAATATTTTTATTGCAAACAAAAACCAACACAATACAGACTATAAACACGTTCGCGCCTAAACGAAAAAAAACGCCTTTGTAGTCCGTTGACCATTTTGCCACCGATCGATATTATTGGATTAAATAAAAAAGTGAACTTGAATTATCTATGGCCATAAAAGGTGCCGTTTTGTAAAGCTATTGGACGTAGTTTTAGATGCGTGTGAATAGCTGTTTAGTGAACGAGAAGTAAAATCAAAAATATTCGATTTGGAACATCACGGATGTATAAAAATCTATCTGTAATAGAAACTCATCTCACTGAGATGAGTGCTTGAAGTTAATTAAAATATTGCAATATTTTTATCAATCATTTTATGTAATAACTAGAAGGTGCCCGTGACCTCGTCCGCGTAAAACTTTTTTTACCGTAGTTGGGAAAAAGGTAAAAAAACCATTTTTGGATGTCCAGCTATTCCCGTACCAAAATTGGTTAAAATTCGTCCAGCCGTTTTGCCGTAATGAGAGGACAAAGAAATTCTGGCTAACAGATGACGCCAGACTCGCAAGGCGCTGAGCGGCCATATAAAGCGAAAGACAATCCTGCATCGCGCTATTAAGATTTCTCCTGAAATCATGACCCATTTCCATAGAAAACTGATTTTGTAATAGTATAGATATAGATGTTTTATGTTAAGTTTGTAACACGTTTGAAATGTGTCATCATCATCATCATTCGCTTGTCTTTATCCCATTTACTAGGCGACATCATGTTTTTTTTCTTCCATACCTCTCTATCACTCGTCACTTACATCCTTCCTCTTCATGTCATCTCTCACGCAATCCATCTACCGTTTCCTCGGCCTACCCCTCCTCTTACATCCTTCCACATGCATATCTAATACCCTTCTTGTCACATGGCTCTCATCCCTCTGCATAATATGTCCATACCACCGTAGGCGATTTGCTCTCAGCTTATCGACTACGGGTGCTACTTTCAGACTTCCTCTTATATTCACTTCCACTCATCCATCTCAACATTCTCATCTCCGTAACATGCAATCTGCTTTCATCCGTCACCTTTGCGGCCCAACATTCCGATCCATACATGACGTCAGGTCTCACAATGCTCTTGTAAATTTTGCCCTTCAATCGAAGCGGCATTCGGGCATCGCATATTACTCCCGAGACCTGTCGCCACTTCATCCATCCTTCGCTGATTCGGTTTTTAATGTCACGGTCAATATCACCATCGCACTGTATGAGAGACCCTAGGTATCGGAAATCGGAGCAGACCGGCAGCGTTACGCCATCGAGCTCTATGGGCGTTAGATTGGGGAGACCGCCAAAATCGCAAATCAGGTGTTCTGTTTTGGATCGACTGATTTTAAGGCCAACATTCTCCAATTTTTGCCTCCACTGCTCTAGTCTGCTCTGAATTTCAAGCCCCTATTCACCAATAAGGACAATATCGTCAACAAAGAGCATACACCAGGGTGCCTCCTCCTGAGTGCCTGGCGACAGAGCGTCTATGACAAGTAGGAAGAGGTAGGGGCTTAAAGCCGCCCCCTGGTGTAAGCCCACCGCGACACTGAACCTGTCCGTGGTGCCAGCCGCCGACCGGACGCGTGTACAACATCTGTCATACATAGACCGAATCAACCCCACATACTTCCCAGGCACACATTTCTCTTTCAAGGCCCACCACAAAACCTCACGAGGTACACGATCATAAGCCTTCTCGAGATCAACAAACACGTTTGAGATGTGTATCCGTCTTAAATAAAACCTTGTGCCATACGATTAAATAAATAACACGCTTGAAGGATATTAATTCTAAGTAACATTCTTTACATTATAAACTACAGGAGTTGAAGAGCTAATTTTGAAAGTAGAATATCGACTAGGGACTGACAATTGCCTTCATGAAGAATATATTTAAGGCCTGTATCTGGACGTTGGACGACAATGGACGTTTTATAGCTGAAATGATGATGATGATGATGATGATGATGATGATGATATTTAATAGTTAACTAAATTAGACATGATAATATAGATATAGAGTTACAATGTTTCTAAATTATGTAATTTTATAAGCAAAAAACAAATAAACATGTAAAATTCCCGAAACGCAAGGAAATTTACAAAATATTAAATAAATAAATAAATATTACAGGACTATTTTACACAAATCGAACTAGTCCCATGGTAAACTTAATAAGGCTTCTATTATGGGTACTAGGCGATAATATATTTAATATATATATTGACATACATACATAGAAAACATCCAAGACTCAGGGAACAAATATTTATAGCTCATCACACAAATATTTGCCCTTACCGGGATTTGCACCCAGGACCTCCAGCTTCGCAGGTAACGTTACTCACGCTGAGCCAAAGTGGTCACCAAACATTATGTAAAATCACATAATTTTCGTTAATTTTACAGTGAAAAAAATTAAAAATATGTAAACTTTCATAATTCTTCGTAATAATCCTTGCTTCGGGAATTTTACATGTTAATGTGTTTTTGCATGTAAAATTGTATTTTTAAGAGTGTACCCAAATTTCATGGAATCACCCATAAATTAAAAACATAACTTATTAACAACCCCCAGACGCGCGTGTTTGTGTAAAAGATAAACGTATGTTTGTGTATCAAATTGGGCGAATAATACCCCCTTTGTGAGTACTAACAATAGGCACAAATAGAAAAGAATTGCTTTTTTAAACCGCGGTTGCGACGTGGTGGTCTTTTTAATTGTATCGTTTTAAGTTTTATAAAAACCTCTGTTTTTCTCGGGTGGACGCCGGACCGTCAACATCTCCTGGATCTCCTGATGATGCCTCGTAGAGAGGCGAAACACGTGTCGAGGATTATACTGTTTGGTTTTGGTTTGTTGTATTTGCATGCGTATATTTTTTTTAATGGAAACTGCATGAAAATATGCGCATGTGAGCACAATTTATCGTCACATCTAACCAAGACACAAGTTCGCGGAACAGCAAAGGAACTATAATCCATTGATTTATATAAACCGACCAAGTGCGAGTTGGACTTGCGCACCGAGGGTTCTATGGAAATCCAGTTTTAGCAAAATGTACGCGATGTTCGATCATTTTATATTGGTTACTAATATAGACAGACAGACATGAAATTATACTGTTTTTAGTATTTCTTGTTATAGCGGCAACAGAAATACATCATCTGTCAAAATTTCTACTGTCTAGCTATTATGGTTCGTGAGATACAGCCTGATGACGATGAATATTAAGTTTCCCAGATGTGTTCATATATTATTATATTTGTACGAGCTGCTAGTGCCACATACACCAAGTATATAAAATGTTCCTTGCTTGATGATGTAATAATATCTCACTTATATAGTCTAAAATTGCTCCTTTATTGATACTGTGTGAAACTAACTATAAAAGCGCGATATTATGAATGATAGTGCGGATGAGGACACGCGTGATGAGTGCTAATGGTAAACGTGTACTGACGCGTACTTTAATGGTTTACGCAATTCGCGGCAATTTCGCTGAGACGGCAATGTGCGGTATGTGGACCGTACAATATTATTTCTCGATAGCACGCGTTTTGTGGACTCAGAAACTACGGATGGTTTATTTTTATATCATATTGTTTTTTATACATAATTCTTAGGGTTCCGTAGCCGAAATGGCAAAAACGGAACCCTTATAGTTTCGTCATGTCCGTCCGTCCGTCCGACTGACAGACAGACGTCACAGTCATTTTACTCAAAAACTACAAGATGTTCATTGATGAAACTTGGAGTATAGGTGTCTTGGATTAGCCACTATTTAGTTTCATAGTTAAATAATAAAATAAAAAAATCTAGGCAGAGAAACTGAGAAAAAAACAACGGGTTGCACATCGGGAGTGCCGGCAGAAGTGAAAACTTGAATATTAACGTTGTAACGCGAAAAGTTTTCGATCAGGTCACGTGACCGACTTACGAATTTTCAATCTGTCGGTCACGTGACCTGTCGCGAGTTTATAATTTTTTCCTTATCACAAAAAGTGCACAGCGCCGCTAAAGAAGTTTTTTCTTCTAAAATAATCAAATATCACTGTGTGGTACATATATCGACAGATGAAGCTTAATGAATACTTTCAACGAAAATTGTTTTCAACATGATCAGATATACCGTTTTTGAGTTACTGTCAAAAAACGGCACTTCACAACAAAAGGATGTCAGTGCCTTGGAGATACGCTCTTTTGCTTGATCACTTTTTCATATGGTTTTTTTTCTATCTGTAGTGTGCATTTTTTCATATGAACTGCTGCGGAACCCTACACTGAGCATGGTCCGACATGCTCTTGGCCGGTTTTTTAAATCCTGGATGAGACATTTGTTCATGACAATCGACTGTATACATTTTTACATCGGTGTATAGGTATTACGTAGGCAATTTGGGACCGGGCTCACGGACTAGTACAGACTAGAAAGAAAAATTAAAAAGTTAGCTGTCAATGTCATGCCTGGTTTTTTTTTCTACTAGACCTAAGTAAAATTTTAACAGCCGATTGTTGTGAACAATTGCCACATCATGGTTTTAAAAAAATACAATTCAAAAAACGATACCACCTAAAAATTAACTATTTGTAGATTATGGCGTAAAATGTATAAAATGTGACCTTTGGCAAAATTTGTTTCCTATAGAATTTATTTACTTAAAATTTATTGCACACAACAAAAGTAAGTACAAATGACGGACTTAATGCCAAATGGCATTCTCTATCAGTCAACCATAGGGCTAAACAGAGAGGCAAGAAAATGCTGCAGTGGGTAAAATCATTCAATACTAAAATACTATAAAACTAACCTAACGTATTGGGTTCATAAGAGGATTTACTTTAACTTCACTTAACAGGTGTAGGAGATTAAATGTACCATATATTAAATGCTAAGTTATCAACGGATGAATAAACGGAGGAGGTTGTCAAGTCAATGCGTATATTTTTTTTATGTATGACTTTTTTGGTTTATACACTCACAGTATACTTTTTGTTCTAGTGAGACCATCGCAAGCGCATACACAGGTCTTTCCGCTGCCCGGGGCGTTCCCATGGGCGCACAGTTCGAGAGGTAAGCATTATTTTTCATATGATTTCTCATGTACAGTCGGCCAAATGGGTCCCTCCATTGACAGGCGTAATAAGTCGTTTTGGTAGTAACTAACATAGTATTTTTTAGTGTAATAAGTGACATACGGGCAGACGAGCCACTTGATGGTCATCGTCGCCCATATGGATATATGCAACACCGGTGTCTACCATATATTGCCAACCTTAGAGTGCTCTGTAAACTCGCTTCTTGAAGAATCCTTTGAAGAAGAATGTTATAGCGCTCCGGAAACACCTCAAGGGGAAGTTCATTCCTCAACTTCAAGTTGGTGGCAAAAATAAGCGTAGACATCGCCTTTGAGTAGCGGAGATGACAAAATGTTTCTTTTAGACAGAGTCTAGAAATAGTCTTATTGGTTGCTCTTCTGCAGGAAAACCACGACGAGGGATGATGCGGCGAGCCGTGTTCTCTGATTTGCAGCGCAAAGGCCTGGAGAAACGGTTCCAGGTCCAGAAGTACATCTCCAAACCTGACAGGAAGAAGCTGGCGGAGAAGCTGGGACTTAAGGATAGCCAGGTCAGTGTCTAGTAAACTGCAGTGTGGTGTGACGACTCCAGAACATCCAGGTGTAGAAATATTCCAGGTCCAATCTGAGTACGTTCGATGTGAAGATAGCCAGGTAATGTATATAGCAAATAAAAGTGTCATGTGACGATTCCAGCACTTCTAGCTAGGTGTTGAGGTATTCTACTACTCTCTGTGAAGAAGCTGGATTGAGAGGTGTTTCAGTTCAGTATTGTGTAGCAATCTGTGCATTTCCATGTCTCCAGAACTTAGAGCTGTTGCGTATCTATTATGAGCTCGCCGAAGTTGATTGTAAAATATATTATAATTATAAATGGGGAATATCAGAGACAAAACTGACAAATTTCTCAAGGTTCATTCATTATGGTCTGGTCTCTAAACGCAAACAACTTTTAATTCTCCTCTTTAAATGTTACAACTCCAAATGTAGACAAAACATCAAAATCAGTCGTAATAACCGTTTTGTAAACGGTCTGCTTTCCTTCTTGGTTGACTATAAAATAGCCTAATTACAAAACAAAAATAAGTATCAGTATGCTTAGTTATATAATATAAAACTCATCAAAAGATTTTCAATAAAAACCGAGCCCACCTGACGTATCACCCAAATAAAAAAAACACCAATGTATCGACAAACACAATAATTTAAACCCTCAAAAACACCTCTGAAAAAAGACCCAATAATTCTTATCAAAACTGATCCGAGATCTAAATACTTAGCGTTTTCTTCGGTCATTGTTTTAAACCCTTCTCCTTTTTCATTAAATCTGCTGAAAATTTTTCGTTAACCATTAAGTATATTCCACTCTAAGTACGTCGAAAGCTCATTCCCATACATCAAATTTGTTGAATAATCTTTCAGTAAATGCGACTGTTGGCTCTTTATGACTAATAAAATAACTACATAAATTGAGAACGAAGATGTAACTCTCAAAGCAATAACACTTACAAAACTCCTCAAAGGATTTTAAACAGAATAATATCAAACTCACCTGACTTGTACCTGGAAGTAAAAAAAAAAAACATCAACATATTGACAAGCATAATCACTTTTAACACCCCAAAAACGCCTCTGAAAAGGCCCAATAATTCCTAATCAAAGCTACGCTGAGATCTAAATATCGTTTTCAGCAGTAATTGTTTTAAACCCTCCTCCCCTCTGCCTGCGAGTGACAGCCCCCTTGAGGGTAGCTTTTTTGTAACACCCCGACCCCTATGGGGTGAGTTTCGGAGCAAATAACTGTTTTTTCGAAGGATTAATTTGAAGGAGCGTTTTAACGGTGTTAACTCGAGCCGTGTTTTGGTAAGTTGTAATTAATCTTGTTATAGATTATGAAAAGTCATAATTTTGCAAAAGCTCTAAATATTTCGTTTTGTTGACTAATGAAAACGGGTATTTAATTTTAAACGATTTTCATTCATCAAAACGGGGTTTAATTTATTTAACTAATCATATATATACGCGATTGGCCCCATTTTGTTGTGTAGTGATAATCTATACTATTATAAAGTTGTAAAAATGCAATGTTTGTACACTGAACATATTTTACAAAAGATTGTAACGGACTATTTGGAGGTCACCGAAATGATTTATTTTTAATATTTTGTATGTTTGTATGTGTCGTTGTGGCTTCATCGCGCTAAATCGGCTGAACGGATTTCTATTATGTTTGGTATATAAGTAACTGGGTATCCACAGATGGTTATAGGATACTTTTTACCCAACTACGCTAACGAATAAAGAGGCGTTATGACTTTTTTGTTGCGGGCACCATTCATTATCTAAGTAAGTAATATAAGTTTCTGTCAAAAATTATATGCCCGTACTTTTATTTAAACATTCGTCAACTTACTCACCTAGATGATTCTAAAGAATCCAAACTCGGTAGGAGTATTGAGTTATTTTATTACAGAGTCCCTTGACTACCTTCCGGCTCCATTAGATTAGTTCAATAGTATCATAATATTGCATTGTCACCGAACTTACTTAAGTATGCCAAAGTCTAGCTCAATCGGAAACCGAAAAGTAGGTCAAATTCAACCTAAAGATTTGAACCGCATAAAAATGCCGTTAAATAAAAACAGGACGAGTTAAATAAAAACTTTTAAAACAAAAAAAATAAGTTTGAAACATAATAAGAATACGTTTTACTTATCGATTTAAAGACAAGCGTATTCTATGAAAAAATATCAGAAGTGTACTTTTACCCTTTTATATCCAGAAATAATGGAATAATGATCTTTATTCTGTAAGTAGGCCGTAAGCGCACTTTTAAAAGTCTGACTCTACTGCATTTCCCAAGAGGAGACCACTGTTGAGAAGAAAGCCGAAACAAACTAAACAGTCAGTATTTTTTCTAAACAACTCTTAACTGTTGCAATATTAGGTAATATTTAGTCTATCTTAAATATATCTTTTTAAGTATAAACTCAATGCGTTGTTCTTCAACTTAATGACATTTAATTTCATATAATATATGACAGTAGGTAATAGTTGTGATTAAATTTGTAATCATAAATCTTCTGCATGCCACTATACGTAGGTCACTCGATAAGTTTTGAGAGGCTCGAAATTCGAAAATGGAACGCACCTGAATTATATGTTTTTAAAAAGCAAATTTATTTAAACATAGAACACAAGTTGCCGATTTGCTCCAATTTCAAAAATGAATATGTTACAGTCATTTTTATAAAACGATTCCCGCGTTTTTCTTTGTAACGATGGAGCTTAACCGCGAACATTTGCGTGCTATGATATTTTATGATTTTGAATTTGGTTTATCTGAACAATTGTGTTTGCAACGGTTGCAGTCAGCGTTAGAAGATTCTGCTCCTTCACGAACAACAGTGTTTAGATGGTTCAACGATTTTAAAAGGGTTAAAACCAGCCTCGAAGTTGACCACCGAAGTGGTCGCCCGCAAACAGCAGTAACTGCAGAAAACGTGTGGACTACTGGAATGTTGGTGCGAGAAGATCTACGAATATCATACAAAGACATAGAGAATATCTTAGGCGTCAGTTCGGGGAGCGTTAGCATCATTCTACATCAACATCTTGGAGTAAGAAAGCTCTGTTGTCGTTGGATACCACGTTTGCTCTCCGATACGGAGAAACAGGCTCGTGTAGATTGGTGTCGTGAGATGCGTCTACGATTCGACAACGGGACATCGCGGCGTGTATCGGAAATAATTACAGGTGACGAAACATGGATTTACCAATATGACCCGGAAAACAAAGCGGCAATCGTCAGAATGGGTCTTCTCAGAGGGAAAGTTACCAACTAAACTACAAAGACCTCGTAACATCGGCAAAAAATGGTAGCTAGTTTCTTTTCACGGGGCGGACATTTATCAACATCAATGCTGGAAAATTATAGGTCAGTCAACTCTGATTGGTATACTACAGTAGCATTGCCGCAAGTTTTCAAAGCAGTGCGAGAGAGGAGACCAAAGACTAGACTTCGGGAAATCTTGCTGCATCACGATAACGCCTCTTCACATACGTCCCTCAGAACAAAGGCATTTAAGTGCTGAAGAAGCCGTGGCTGCATATGAAGAAGCAATTTAGGAACTATCTGATGAAAAGTGCTTCCAAAGTTGGTTCAGACGAATGGAACTTTGTATAGAGAGTAATGGAGAGTATTTTGAAAAAATGTAAAATAAATAATACTAATATCTTTAATAGTTTTTTTTATCTCAAAATTTATCGAGTGACCTACGTAGTGGAAAATTGTGTTGTCCTTGTATCATTTTTATTTCCACCAATATATATGTACCGCAACTTATGAAAATAAACAATTCGAATTTGAATACAAGAAAACATATCAAAACTTATAAAAGTAAATATATAATAGAATAAAAAGTGCATATTATGTTATTTTGACGATCGGTTTAGCTTAGTGGGAGTAACGTTGCCTGCGAAGCTGAAGGTCCTGGCTTCAAATCCCGGTATGGGCAAATATTTGTGTGAGCATAAATATTTGCTCCTGAGTCTTGGATGTTTTATATGTATATAAGTAAATTTATCTATTAAATACATCGTCGTCTAGTACTCATAAGTCATAACACTAAACCTTATTGAGCTTACAATGGGATTAGTTCGATTTGTGTAAAAAATGTCCTTTAATATTTATTTATTTATGTTATTTTAAACAAATACGTACTTTTGATATGCCTTCTTATAAGAACCGTGTCCCGGCAAAAGTCAGTTATGTGGTTTCCGATTTCGGTCAGATTTTTTTTCTTCCAATCTCAATCAGACATATTTAAAATATGTCCATGTAGCGGGGGTGTCACGTAACAATCATACAAAAAATATGAAATTAATACAGCGTCCTGAAATCTTCTTGCTTTGAAGCCGGTTAAAACAACTCGCTATCCGTATGTAACCCTTTAATCTCGGCACAAAAGGGATTTAAAACAAAAAAAACTAATATTTTTAAACGGTTTTTTATTCAACTTTAATCTTAGCTCTTTCAAAATATCAAAGAATTCCTTGTCTTATCAATTTAAAAACAACAGACTTGGGGTTGAAAGTGATTGTTTCTGCGCATTTCCGGTTTTCATTTTTAATTTCCGTCATGAAAATCGTTGGATGTTATGCTTCAGGATAGACTGTGAGGAAGGGAGTTTGTTATTTTTTATCTCGAAATAAATATCCGGAAGAAAAATGCCATTCTACGCGTGAAACTGGATGAAAAGCTTGGTGCTTAAATATATAGATTGAAGGTACGGAAATCATCCAAGACTGAATGTTGATTTATTTTATTTTATTCATAGTCTAAACTAACTTATAAATGATTGTATGCGTCCTTAATCACAATAATCTTTAACACAAAATATAAACCTGTTATTAATCGTAGCTAGTCACTTCAACAACCATTTATGTTGCATTGATATATTTAATACAGTCCAATATCCATCTCAGATTTGGAAATGAAATCGGCAACCGCAATCGTATCGGCATTCCCAACAAAATACCCCATTATTTTTATAACCAACAGAGCATTAGCAAAATCTGCCAGCAAATCACCCGCCA
Organism: Hedya salicella; assembly: GCA_905404275.2. Lineage (NCBI taxonomy): Eukaryota > Metazoa > Arthropoda > Insecta > Lepidoptera > Tortricidae > Hedya > Hedya salicella. The sequence goes on from FR990099.1 coordinate 8,347,804, forward strand.
AACGCACTCCACCAACATAATAAAAAAAACTCGCCAACAGTGACATAACAATAAAATATACAAACGTTCTTAAGACAAAAATACGCCTTTGCTGAGAGCAAAGTACCCTTAGATGAAAGAGAAGCACATACACAAGTGTCGGGAGTTAGAACGAGACCGCTATAACGTTAGAACGACGTCTTTTACCTCGTTTCTATTGGCCGATTTGTATCGAATAAAAGTGTTCCCGGTTTTCTATTGGATCACGCGTTTCAGTTTTTTTTTTCATGGCCGCGTTGAGTTTTTTTACGATTTCTGATGTTTATGGACCGATCGTAAGCAGGTTTTCGGTTTATTGAATGTTTTCGAGTTATTAAGTTGCCTGTTTGGATTCGTTTGAAATTAGGGTCTGTTTTAGATTAGGTTAGAAGTTAGGGTGGTAGCACACTAGATCTCAATAATACGTTTTTATTTATACTTGTTTTGTTAAATGACGGAAGCTATGAAAGTATAACAAGAATTTACAGAAAACGACTGTTCTCTCTATCTTATTTATTGTATACATATAAACGTACTAGCTTCTGCCCGCGACTTCGTCCACCTTAAATTCGTTTATCGCGGATAAGGTTATTTATCAGAGATAAAAAGTAGCCTATGTCCTTCCCCGGGGCTCAAACTATCTCCATACCAAATTTCATCCCAATCGGTTCAGTGGTTTAAGCGTGAAGAGGTAATAGACAGACAGACCAATGTACTTACACGAGTTTCATACGACGTTTTTCAACACTCTTGCAAGGGAAAAAGCAAAAAAGCAATCGTACCTTACTTCAAATTTCGTCTAGGTTATACGTGCGTAACCAATCCTGTAGTCGTATGTTTAACTTTAATCCGTCATCACTACCTCTAATTTACATAATGATTATATTTTAAATATCTTTGCTTGAAGCTATTTACACAATATAGACATTTTTTTTTAAATAATCATTCTTCAATCCATACTAATATTATATATGCGAAAGTGTGTCTGTCTGTCTGTCTGTCTGTTACCTCTTCACGCTTAAACCGCTGAACCGATTTGGATGAAATTTGGTATGGAGATAGTTTGAATCCCGGGAAAGGACATAGGCTACTTTTTATCCCAGAAAAATACCCTTATCCGCGATAAACGAATTTAGGGCGGACGAAATCGCGGGCAGAAGATAGTATGAAATATTTGTAAATATTAAATATGTCAAATCAAATCAAAATGGCGCACTGCGACCAGTGCATTGTCTATGCGCGCGCACGAGCAATGAGGCAAAGGGTAATGGGGAAATCAGCCAAACATTAATCCATACTAATATTATAAATGTGAAAGTGTGTCTGTCTGTCTGTCTATCTGTTACCTCTTCACGTTTAAACCGCTGAACCGATTAGGATGAAATTTGGTATGGAGATAGTTTGAGTCCCGGGGAAGGACATAGGCTACTTTTTATCCCGGAAAAATACCCTTATCCGCGATAAACGAATTTAAGGCGGACGAAGTCGCGGGCAGAAGCTATTAATATAATAAACTGAAAAATTATATCAATTTAATACAATCAAAATGTTATTTTATTTAGAAAACTTTACAATTTATTGAAATTAATTGCATTTTTCAAAGAAACAGTTTAGATTTATTAAAATAACCTAAAACGTTTTTTGTACCTAAAACCTATTTGCTGAAGTTTAAAAAAAACTGTAATGTAAAGGCAGTAGTGCGATAATGTAATGTACAAAACACGCGTGTGGAATGGACTGGATTACAGCCATAAAAACGGTGTATTAAGAGCCACTTTACGAGCAAGTGTGTTGAAAAATACTATTATCAATCGTATTTTATCCACAATTTAACGTCCTTTTGCCAGAAATGGCATATTATTAACTTAAATACAAGCTAATTATTTACGTATCGTGTATAGTTATACCGGCACACGAAAAGTCGACCACAGACAAGCTTAATTAAGCTTATGAGCGAATAATCTTAATTGGTTTGCAAATTAATTGGATGACTTCAAAGCTGAGCAAATCTGGGCTTCACAAAGGATCTTAGATGCGTTGCTAACGTATGATTAAGTTTATTATACTTTACTAGCTTTTGCCCGCGATATCGTTTGCGTATAATTCAAATATCGATGCTGCCTGATCTCAATTTTTTTTTAAATGGGCTATTTGACTATTTTTTTATGGTTTTAACATACAACGTCTTAATAATATAAATATTGGTGAAAAAACTACTCCAATATCATACAAACTCCCCGAGATACAACGACGTTAAAAGCACATTTTTGGACTTTCCCAAAAAACGCTGCATACTAAAGCCTACCAGCATGTGACGTCACACGCTAGTATCTTGTATACGGAAAATAAGAACTTTGTTCTGCAGCTATGTTAAAACTTACTTTTATCGAAACGGTTTTGTAACAAAAAATACACAACGTTTTATGGGTTATTGAATGGTATTATTAGTTATTAATATTTTAAAAATGGACTTTCCCACCCATTGCATGAAAATATTAATAATAAATAGTAACATTGAATGACCCATAAAATCTATGGTAACTTTTGTTATGAAACCGTTTCGATAAACGTTAATTTCCCCATACAAGGTACTTACGTTGTGACGCTATGCTAGTAGGCTTTAGTACGAGCAAGTATGGAGCGTTTTTTGGGAAAGTCCAAAAATGTGATTTTAAGTTTGTCGTATGGTAGTTTTTATGAGATTGCAGTAGTTTTTTCACCAATATTTTTATTATTGAAAGGTCGTTCTATAACATACCACAGAAATAAGTTGTTAAATAGCCGATTTTGTTAATCCTTAAAGCACCTCTATGATTCTAAAGGAATATGCGTTTTAAATTTCATGTTGGATTCAGCGGTTTAGGCGTGCGTATGTCAAGAACCTCCTTTTTTGAAGTCGGTTAAAAATTCTTCAAACCCTGACAGGCCATCCTTTTGAGCCGGCATAGCTTACTCTCTGCGACTACGTTGTCGCGCGATGTAGTTTCTCCCTTCATTCTCGCATTGTATTGAAAGGAAAGAGACAGACAATCTTTGTCGCGCGGCAAAGAATTTTTTTTACAAGTACAATTTAAAGAACATTTTCTTCATAGCAGCGGACACAATCATGAAAGACTAAACTGCCGCCGTGTTCGCTCATTTAAATATTAATAACCTTTTTCTAGACATAAGGCAAACGCTCCAACGTTCGACACTGATCCCATTGCTGACAATATTAAAAAAACGCCAAATTTTAGTGATAACCACTAGTATCAAGGTGTCAAACACTGTTGTGCTCACTGTATGCAAATTGTACATTATAATATAATGTACTAAAATAATTACGGCGTAGCACGAGCGTTACTGCGAGCAGAGCGCCCACAGGAACCCGCCTAGTGGGCGCTCTGCTCGTAGACGCGTAGCCAAGCGTTCCCCATAAGTAGAGGAAATTGCGTAGTGCTACGAAAATCTTGGCATCGAAAGTATTAACACTTTTACACTGACATTTCCGTAGCACTACGCTCGTAGCCAATAACATGGAGAAAACCGTATGTAGCAAAAACCTGCTGCCTAGGGCTCGTGGTCGTGAATGTGTTCTTCGTAGTCGGGCGTTTCTCGCCGTGTTTCAACCACTCAGACTTCGGTGATCGCAATGGGTCGAGATCAGCATGTTTTCGTTATTTGAAGATCGGTGGGAGTAACGTTGCCTGCTGAAGCAAAGCTAAAAGTCCTGGGTTCAAATTCCGGTAAGGGCTAATATTTGTGTGATGGGCATAATAACTTGTTCCTGAGTCTTGGACGTTTTCTATGTATATAAGTAAATATATCTATTAAATATATTGTCGTGTAATACTCATACTCATAACACACTTACCATAGGACTAGTTCGATTTGTGCAACTTTGTTCACAGAGGAGAAAAAGTCATAACCTCTCTTTTTTTCTTTAGCGTAGTCGGGTAAAAAATATTTTATATAATCATTTGGAGATACCCAGCTACCCGTGTACCAAAAATAATTGAAATCCGTTTAGCCGATTTGGCGTGATGAAGCCGCAACGACACATACAAACATATCAAAAATAAAAATAAATCGATTTAGTGACTTCCAAATACTCTATTACAATATATTTTTGGAAAATATCTTCAATGTACAGACATTTTATTTTTACGACTTTATAACAGTCGGTTTTTTCATTTAAATCTGTTTCGTGTAACTACTTTTAGAACTTGCGTTTTACATAGCTTTGGTCATTTAAATATTTACAACCCAAAATGCGTTTGAATATTCAGTTTTACAGCTCTTGATATATTGACGATTCCAAAGTGAAAAAACACTTTAAATCTAATCTGACCTTAATTCTGTCTTATAAGCTCTAATAGGCACTCTTAACCCCAACCGTTTAAAAATCGAATAAAAAACCAGCGCCATATCCCCCGCGCAGTTTGGCCAACATTACGGATTATCTCAGTTTAATTTATAAATCGAACGAGGGCGCCGTCTTGCCGGTTGCGTTTGACGTGAAATAATTGTAGGGTGCGGCAAGCGACGGGTAGACAGGACGTCGTGTTTTTTATTTTATTTTATGTATGGCTGAATGCAACAGTGGCTGAAGTATGGATTGTAGGTTTTTCAAACAATACACTGTTTCCACTGTAGTTAAACTCTATTGCTCTTTGCACCTTGATACTTCTATCTATACTATTATAAAGATGTAAAAATGAAATGTCTGTACATTGAAGTTCAATAAAACGATTGTAATGTACTATTCGTAGATCACTGATTCGAAAAGTATTTATTTAGGTACCTATTTTTCCATGTTTGTATGTGTTGTTGTGTGCTTCATCACGCCAAAGTAGTTAAAAAGATTTTAACAATTTTTGGTACATGGGTAGCTGCGGGCTGGGCTGGGCAGATGGTTATATGATACTTTTTGCCCAAGTACGCCGAAGCAAAAAGAGGGTTATGGTGTTTTCCTCCTCCGCTAACGAAGTTGCAGGCGACTTCCAGTACCCAGATAAATAAAATTCCAATAATGGGGAATATGCATAACTTTTTATTCTTGCTATATTAAAGGCTCGTTCATGTAACAAACGATAGAGAAAAATAAATTTTTTATAACTATAAAAATAACCAAGATACAAGCCATCAAACATTTCATTATATCTTTTTCTAGCAAAACAGAATTTAACATGTAGTTTATACTATGACGTAACAGTACATGTCGGACCTCTTTGTCAAATCGCTGTGTACTTAATACTTTAAAATGCCTAATATCATGCGTATTTCTTGGCCTATTTTAATTTTAATTGCACTTTTTGTAATCAGTTTACGGTATTTTGATATTTTGTTAAGAAAAACGATAAAAAATTGGTTGTCTGTAAAGTCGGATTATGGACGATAATTCTACGTGATAACGTCATAAGAAAACATTGATGAAAAATTGCATACTTTTATGAATTCAAAAGCCGAACGCTTAGGCCAATCGTACCTCTCTATCGCTTGTTCCGCGCTCTCGCTTGCACGTTCGGCTCAGGCGGAACGTGACAATGAGTCATGCTTTTTTCTTGCGGACAGCTGGCGTTCATCGATTTATAAGACGTTATCACGTCAAAAAATTTCATGTTCCTACTCTATTATAACGAATATCTAATTAATTATCGCCATGTCTATTCACCATAGCTCTGTGCCTCTCCGAAGGGTGATTTTTACTTCATACCTCCAGATTATCCCTAATCGGGAGGGGAGCGTTACGGCTATTATCTCTCCAATCCAAAAAGTCTCATACACATATATATTTATCGACATTATATGACCTTTTCAATATTAAGTCCAAACGCAACGCGGTTGAATTATAATAAGATGTAATCGAGTATTGTCGGTGTTTAGGAAACGAATGATGTAGGTATGTTTAAGTAAAAATAATTAATCGAATCAAAAGGTGCGTAATTTGACTGAGAGAAATATTTTGACTTTTTTTTCAATTTGACGACCGGCTTAGCTCAGCGGGAGTAACGTAAAATTGATCAATGTTGTAAATACACAATAGAGTTATTACAGACTGAGCCTCTTTTTATCACATAAAAAAAGTGTGAGATTTTTTCCTGAACTTCGTAAAATCATGTATGTAAAATATTTTTGACATAGAAATCAGCACCGTCCTCCACGATTTGTAGCAGCTGTTGCCTCTTGCTGCACAGATGATACAGTATTTGTTTGTGTTATACATATAGTGCAATGATGTATTTATTGTACAATAATGTAAGTGAAATAAAACAATTTAACGGATTATATCGCGTATATTATCTCATTTTAGTTCCCGACGTTTCGGAAGCTTTCCAGCTTTCCATGGTCACGGGAGGACTGAGAAAAGATGTATTTTCCTCTGTCAAAGTCACAATTTGTGCAAACTACCAATTTTTTTGCCAGATGGGCCTAAGCTGTAAAGACAGTTACACATGTGCCAGAAGGGCTTAATTATTTTATTCTAATAATTTACCAAGCAGCATTTCACAAATGAGGCGTACTCAGGAGAAAAGAATCGCTGCAAAGAAAAACTCCCAGGCTACCTCATTACTAATTATAATATTAAAAAAAAAAACAGAGACTATTAAACTACTTTTAAACAGACAAGATATTTTACACCGTTCAGAAATTAAGGTTTTGCAGTCCTGTGTCTCGCTCGTTCCTTGATGAGATGTATTACAGGATCCCAAGCTGGTGGTAGTGACAATGCATCTTCTCGATTAAAATTAGGATGCTTTTTAATCTCAATAGCCTCGCGTAGCATCCTGGGAAAATATCTTTTTTCTTTGGCAAGGATAGAAGGTTTATCAAACTTAATTGAATAATGAAAGTGTTCAAAACGCAGCCAAACTGACGTCACCGGCGACCGTTCGCGTCCCAAATTTGAAGATCGGCGACGATCGGAATTTACCACGAGGTTTTAGGGTTCCGTATGTCTGTCTGTCTGTCAGTCCGTCCGTATGTCACAGCCACTTATTTACGAAACTATAAGAACTATACAGCTAAAACTTGGTAAGTAGAGGTATTCTGTGAACCGCATTAAGATTTTCACACTAAAATAGAAAAAAAAACAATAAATTTTGGGGGTTCCTCATACTTAGAACTGAAACTCATTTTTTTTAAACAAACCCATACATGTGGAGTATCTATGGATAGGTCTTCAAAAAGGATATTGAAGTTGTTTCTAATTTATTTATTTACTAAACTGTATAGTTTGCTCGAGAGACATTTCTAAAGTGTTAAAATGTGTGTCCCCAAGTGTACATTACCATGCAAACTTCCACCGAAAATTGGTTTGAACGAGATCTAGTTAGTAGTTTTTTTTAATACGTCATAAATCGTAAACCGCAACATACCTTTCATTCAATCAACTCAAATATAAAAATAAAAACATTTAATTTTATAAACATAAACCTTATGCATAAACCGTGAATCATTATTTTATCTTTGTACGGAACCCTCGGTGCGCGAGTTCGACTCGCACTTGGCCGCTTTTTTTAATTGACACAATCAAACGCCTAAAACCACGGAACGAATGACACCTAATTTTGATTTGTAATTTCAAAGATCTGGAATAAATTGTATTTTCTAATATAAAATAATAATCTTCATTGAAGATCCACCTAGGCTATTCCCGATACCCTAAAAAGGAACCTGGGTCCCTAACATAAGAATGTAGACAGTTTTCCGCATAGTGCTCTTGTTTTTTTTCCTCTCATTTTTTTAATTTTAAATAGCAGTTAAACAAACCAGAATGCCGGCCCTTTTTAATAGCAAACCAAATTAAAAAGTAACTAAAGGAGCTATATAAGATCATAAATTTTGGTCGAGCCGGTCACTCCCGCGGGTCCGTTGATTGGTTGGATCGGCGGATGGAACTTGCCAAGTATGGAAGAGGTTATAATAGTACTCGTAAATCCGACGGCGTTGTGCAGTTTGTACAATATTGTAAAAATAGCACAATGTACAGTGTTGTACACATAACACACTATTTTACCAAATTAAGTGTGTGTTTTCTGAATTTCACCTAAAAGTCATCCCCGAAAGTCATTTTTGACGTAGAATTCCCCGCCGTCTCCCTGGTTCCGTAATCAATTACATCTTGACCGCGCGACAACAGCCGCCGGCAGCTGTCGCCGGCCCTTTTTAGGGTCCCCCAGGGAGGCAGCCGACGAAACTATTAACAGACATACAGATATGTTTTGATTAGAATGTTAAGAGACAGATATTGTACTTTCTACGCAATATTTGATTACAAAAATTATCAACGAAAAACAAAAAATATACATCTGCCGAGCGGAGCTCTGTCTCCCAGGTTCTTACATGTACTGTTATTAGCTTAGAATACGTTTGTTTATATATAAAGGTGCCCGCAACTTCTTTCGCGGAGAGGAAAAGTATCCTATAGCCATCTGTGGATACTCAGGTACCCGTGTACCAAAAATAGTAGAAATCCGTTTAGCCGATTGGGCGTGATATAGTATTATATAATAGAATATATAACACAGGGACAATCTTACACAAATCGACCCACTCCCAAACTAAGCAAAGATTGTACTATAGGTACTAGGCGACGATATACATAATATATAGATACATTATAATACTTAAATAACAATTACTTAGAGAAAATCCAAGACCCAGGAACAAACGTTCGTGCTCATCACACAAACACTTACCCTGGTCGGCATTCGAACCCGGGACCGCCAGCTTCGTAGGCCGTTGTGCAAATCACTGAGCCGAACGTGTCGAAACGTGATGTGATGAGGCCACAACGACATAGAAAAAATCCAAAAAAAAAAATCGGTTTAGTGACCTCCAAATAGTCCGTTACATTTTTTTATACTTGAATGTATAGAAATTCCTATATTTAAGACGTTAAAAAACCCGACGCATTAAAAAAAAGACTGATGATTTTCAAATGACTAAACTGATTTCCTTGAATCTAAGAGCACTCCTCTTTTAAAGAAAAATGAAAATAGACTGGAGTTAATGGATAAAACAACTATTATTGATTTTTTACGAAAATCTTGATGTTTTACCATCACGATCTTCGTGATTTTTGAAGTTTATTTCTTCACAAACAAACTATATTAGCGTATATTCTTATAAATACAAAAATCGAAATTATGAAAAATTTCAAGACTCCGACTGGATTTGAACTAGTGCCTTGTGCCTTGCCGGGGCGCACGCTCTGCCAACTGAGCTACAGAGTCCAGTGAGCTTGTCTTCAAATTTTGTCACTATTTGTTACAATATCTTTGCATTTTAACCGGCTTTTCTGCCGTCAGTGCCTTGGTGAGTATTTATGGTACATGGCACTGGTTCAAATCCAGTCGGAGTCTTGAATTTCTTTCATTATTTAGATCTTTGTATTTATAAGAATATTCCTACTTATTATTGCTCCTGTTACTTAGTCCTATGATCTATGCATGTAATAAAAAACTCGTCCACATCATGGGTCCCAAGGTTTACAATCATCTTCCTGAGGACGTTATCGCTGCCCAAAGGGCTTCATAAGAAATGGCTCGTCAAGCAGGCGTTCTATGACCATAAAAATTTTTTTGAATGAGTAATGTAATAACTGCAGGTATTATTACATTATATTGTTGACTTGTAAAGCAATTTTTTACCAATAAATGAATATAAATATGAAAATAAATGCCCTGTCACATCTCCACTAATTAGGGCTGGAGCAGCGGTAGAAGTGGCTTAATATTAAAATCAAACTAAAATTAAACAACTAGTCTTGGCGCTGAGTATAATTTTATTCCTTTTGGCGTTGAGACCCTGGGTCCGTGGGGTCCCAGCGCATTAAGCCTCTTCAAAGACATTTCGATGAGGCTTACAGTCGTTACTGGCGACCGGAGAGTTGGCAGTTTCCTCGCTCAAAGAATCAGTTCGGCGATTTAGCGATTAAACACCGCCAGCATCTTCGGTACAATGCCACAGGGGCCATTTTTAGGTTTAATTAGTTTTATTTGGTAAAACAGGGGCAATCTTACACAAATCGGCCTGGTCCCAAACTAAGCAAAGCTTGTACTAGGTATTACTAGACGATCGATATACCTACATAATAATATAGTTAAACTAGCTGTTGTTGCCCGCGACTTTGTCCGCGTAGCGAAGCAATTTATAGCTTACAAAGTTTCACCGCCTTTTTCGTTCCTAAAAGGGATGAAATTTGACATAAATTATAGCCTATGCACATAACTGGATATAAAAATTCGTCCAGTAGTTTTTGAAATTAAGTGGAACGTACATACATACTTTTACGTTTATAATATAGATAGATTATAATACTTAAATACAAAGAAAACATTCAAGACCCAGGAACAAACATTTTGTAGTTTAGTTATATTTTAGGATTAGTTTTACTGTAAAACTGTGATATATTTGTTTAATTATTTTTGTGCAATAAAATATTTATACCATTCAGTGGCGTGCGGTCCATATAGGTTGCATATAGGCACAAAAGCACTACTGATCGGCCGTGGCTCCATATAGGCACAGAAAAACTGCCTATACCCTTTATCATTTTAGCTGCCTACCTTCTTCAAAAATCCTGCGCACGCTACTGATACCCTTTATTTTAAATGATTATATTAACACTAGCTTCTGCCCGCCACTTCGTCCGCCTTAAATTCGTTTATCGCGGATAAGGGTATTTTTCCGCGATAAAAAGTAGCCTATGTCCTTCCCCGGGACTCAAACTATCTCAATACCAAATTTCATCCAAATCGGTTCAGCGGTTTAAGCGTGAAGAGGTAACAGACAGACAGACAGACACACTTTCGCATTTATAATATTAAGTATGGAAGTATGGATTGCAGAAGGCCATAAATTTGATAGTTGTTTAGTACTGGACGAACTCTTTGGCATCAAGGATATTATTGAAGTAGGCACCAGTTTTTCTGAAAACATAAGGTATTTAAAACGTCCCGATATTTGACACCTTAATCCAAATAGTTGACACCCTGTTTGTCATCTCTATTGCATTGAGTTAATGCTGAAGTTACCAGTTATTAGGACAGTGTCAGGTATTGGAACTTTTACAACACTTCTTTTCCCGTCAGAGACTAAAATAAAATAGCATATTTGTCAAGATTTTCTATCAAAATATCTTCGATGTACAAACGTTTTGTTTTTACAACTTTTTAATAGTCTCTGTTTAGATCGCCTGTTAGAGCTTCAGACGATGATGGTAATTATAATTAAAATAGATGTAAGTAATTAATTTGACATGAGCTTACCTAATTGCATATATTGGAACTGAATTAATTTCTGTGCCAGTGCAATGGCGGTTGTGAATAAGTTTCAGTTATATATAAAATGGGTTATCTATACCGGTGTAGTATTATAGCATCTGTGGTGGGCACTTTCTATAATCTATGCTGCAGAATACGGATCCCTCTCACACCAAAATAGGCATTAAATTCATAATAATAAACACGAAATTCCCATTACAGTCCACGCAACCAATGAATCTAATTTTCGGACGGTCTGGTTCGAAATTTGAAATATTCATATTTGGAATGAATATTCAAATGGACCCTGTTTACATTCACGGCGTTCCAATTTCGAATGTTGAATTTATTTATTCTGCCGCGGTTTTTTTCGCGGGAGTTTTTCGCCATGATTGACAGGCCGCCATGTTTTGTTTGCGTTACGTAGTCAAATAGTGTTTTTTGATGTTTGGCATTCAAATACGTTGTTGTGTAATTGTAAACGTGTTGTAATGCAGTTATTTAAATTAAAATAGTGATGTTTGTTTAACCCTTTCGGTGATCTGGGTTGACTTTTATTGTAATGCTAATTTATTGTCATTGCAAGTTTTGCATTTTTTTCTTTTTATATTTAGTGTGTCATAGACAATGTATTGAGACGATTATGAACTTTATTTCTGATTCGAATTCTTTCATGAACTCAACGTAGCATTAGGAAGAAATCTGCCTGCAACTTGCATAAAAAATATTTTTAGTTCAGTGACTTAATTTTATTTTTTAAAAACCTCGAAGTTTTTTGAATATTTGTTAAACTTCAGCTGTGAAGAAACGCAGAGTTCAAACGATGAAAGAACTTCGGGCGCGGAAAATATTGCCAAAGTTTTCCCTCATTAAAATGTAAGCTTCCATAAATACTGGGAGGTAAACAATTTATTGGATTTATAACCGTTTAAAATGATAACTTAATAAAAATGTCTTGGAGTTGGATTCTTCAATGGCACAGGAAAAGTTAGCGTGATTTCTGCTATATTTCCTTTCGTTTCCTAGCGTTATAACTAGTGACATCATAACTATACATTTCGAAAAATGGCACGACTATTTTTTTTATGAAATTAAGTTAGATACACATATATATATACCTACGCTTTTGCTCCCTCTTTCCGAATATGTATCTTACCCAATTAACAAAAAAAAATGTTGTGCCCTTATTCATTATAACGGAGCCTAATAGTAACAGTTACAGATCATAAGAGCTGGCGCGGATTTTGTATGCAACGAGTACTTATTTCATATTAAATCTGCACCAGCAACTACCTAGTACTAGTTAGGTACAAATAAAAGTACTTTTTTATTGATGATAGACGGGCATTTGATCGCAATCCAACCTGTTGTTAAGTGACGATGCGGCCTAGGATGCATCATGCCCGTCTAGAAACAGCCTATTCACTCTTGTCTTGAAAACAACCAAATTATAATGATCGGGAAACATACTCGATAAATAAGAACAAATACAATCAAAATTAATAAAGTGTTAAGAAATAAATTGTATGAAGAAAACTAAAAAGAGGCAACACACAATACAAATCAAATCACATGTGTAGAAAAACAAACAATATCAGAAAAAAATGGTAAATATGAAATATCTACTATTACATGCGGGTACAATTTTCGTTTCTTTTTATCTTTTCTTTATTACTGGTTAAGTGTGCAATAAAAACAATTAAATAAATATATTACAGTTTTACAGTAAAACTAAACCTAAAAATATAAGGAAACTAAACAAAATAAAAGTAATTAAATCTAAAATAATTATAACTGTGGGTAGGGTCTAAAGGCATTGGAAATCCTAAACTAACCATGTAGTAACCGAAAATCGTTCCCCGGTTTCGGTCTGAACTGCATCCCGTTTGACAGCCGATGTGTGCGTCTGACAGATTTGTAATTGGTAATCCTCAAAATGGCCGGTGGCTACTTTCAATTGGATAGTGTCGAGTAATCAAGGTGAATCGCGTCAAATGCAGACGGTCATCGTACATTTAATGAGTTAAAACTCTTTGGATGTAATAAGCGGTTTATATTTACAATAATTGATATTATATTTACAAGCTTTTTATTGCAACTCCACCTGTAACTAATAATAAGTACCTATGTATGTAGGTTTCTAGGTAACAGTGGCATGGCGTCCATCTAAGCCGATTCCCACCATTGTCAGAAAAATATCACAAACGATCACGATAGGGGAGGGGGGTCCGAGAAGACATTATATGTATTTTTTTTATACAGCAGGAAAGACAAAAAATAACGAAATTACTCAATAACTAACTTAATTCATACTTAGTCCCAAAAATACACGTGATCTTAAATGGGGGGGGGGGGGAGCATTATCTCACCAAATATCACCAACGGGGAGGAGGGCGTCAGAAGTAGGCCAAATATGATCATATGGTTTCTGGACCAGTCCTTTGGTATCCGAGCGCCAAGTTAGCACGTATGGTAATTACATCATTAATAATAAACATCATATGACATTAATCACCAATAACTGACCCCAAATCTAAAAAAATCACATTAATATAAATCGAAATCCCGTTTTGAAACAAAATCTAACAGTTATTTTTCTTTATGGTGGCAAAATTCTAACAGTTTTTTGGAATAAACAGCGTGTCCACGCATTGTGTCTCTGACGGCGCTTTTATTGATGGCTGTTAGGCGTGGTCGCCTGTGCCCCGAAAAAGAAATGCGTTTTGGCTGGATTGTCGTTGGATATATGTTTTTTTTAAATAAAAATACGGGGTTAGTAGAATATTTTTATTATCTTTTTGCAATAGGGGTTACGGGGGTGGACATTTATTGAAATAAAGGATTGAAATAATACATTTACAATACATTTTATACATTGTTGTGCAAGAATTATTAAGACTGGTTAAATCTGGAAAACAACGTTTTAAAGAAATAAATAAAAATCAAGAACTTTGTTTTCAGTTGCATTATTACCAATATTCTAACTAATAATTTGTTAATATTTTCTTCTGTTTCCGCGATTATTACTCATTGAAATAAAACAATTTAACGGATTATATCGCGTATATTATCTCATTTTAGTTCCCGACGTTTCGGAAGCTTTCCAGCTCTCCATATAATCCGTTAAATTGTTTTATTTCAATAATAATTTGTTCCTATTGAAATAAAACAATTTAACGGATTATATCGCGTATATTATCTCATTTTAGTTCCCGACGTTTCGGAAGCTTTTCAGCTTTCCATGGTCACGGGTGGATTGATTATTTCAAATATTATTTAATTGGTTATTTCAATGAGTACCTAATAATCGCGGAAACAGAAGAAAATATTAATTTGTTCCTAGTTATGTGATTTTGTAGATATGTGTATTTGCGCCAAATTTTGCAAATACTTCAATGTTACTTAGGTACATCATGTATACAATTATAAAATTGTAAAACGAACTGTCTGTACATTGAAGATATTTACACTGAAGATGAAAAAAAAAAACGATTCAGTGACCTTCAAATAGTCCGTATTTGAAGGTCACTGAATCGTTTTTTTTTACTTTTGTATATTTGTATTTTGTGTCGTTGTGGCTTTTTTTTTATCTTTATTTAAGGAGCTTTGATCAAAGGAAATGAGCATGCCAGCTCCAGCAGGCCTAAACATAATTCCTAACAGCATCTTACAAAATTACTACTTATTATAAAAAAGTAAAACCAAAGAAAAAAGTGATTTCGTTGTGGCTTTATCACGCCAAATTGGCTAAACGGATTTCCACTATTTCTAGTAAACGGGTAGCTATCTACAGATGGTTATAGTACCTAATGTACCTATACTTTTTATCCGATTACGCCGAAGCTAAAAAGAGGGTTATGATTATTTCTTTCTTTGTGAACGAAGTTGCGGGCGCCTACTAGTTTTGCAAATTCATACTAAACAAAATAAAATACCTACTCGCTTCAAATACTTCTACATATTTTCGAAATCAATTAATATACAAATCAATCGGTACTCTACATAATATACTTTTGACCACAGTATTTGTTCTATAGTCATATAATGTCGAACCATTTGATGCGATCCGTATATTCCGTATTTACATACTAATTTTAAGTAAATTTTGACCAAATATGTGACCAAATTGCAATTGAAATAATACATGTATTGGTCACGCTTCGCTTTTAATAGAAACAATGACAATTTACCGACTTTCGTTTTATTCACCCTGTCATCGAGATATTATTGAATCTGCGGTCCATTCATGGGCAGATGCTTTCACGCCCGCACGAAATGATGAATCACTTTATCCACTATTAAATGACATGTCACTTTTGCCATAGACAAACGTTTTTTCGTCGACAACGGCGCGGAAACGCTTAAAAAACAAATTTGATTTTCGAATGACAAATTGCGCTCGCCGATTGGCGTAGCCAATCAGTTATTGATAGATGTTCGATATTTGAAATTTTCGACGCCATTTGTCAGTTTTAAATATGGAACGAACGTGAAATCGCGTCTATAATTGATTCTCAGCGAGGATCATTAGTGTTGTTGATAAAGACGTTAAAAAAGACGTTAGGTGTACTTCCTTTAAGATGGATTGGCATCTGTTTAGTTAAAATAAAACCGTTATAAATTTGAACAACACGATTCTCACAGGACTGACTAAAACGAGTTATGTGAACTCAGAATCTAAATACATGGTTTAGTTTTATACCTATTGTTTTTTAGATATCATTTTTAAAATCGCGGAAGTTGCATTTGTTCACGGCAATCGACAGTACACAGTTTACTTTGGTCTGTACAAATTAGCAAGGAAAAATAAAAATTTAGCCATGTCATGACATTTTTTATTTTCTTACTAAAATATAGACCAAAGTAAAAATGTATACAGGCGATTGTCGTACATAAATGTCACATCGAGGTGTAAAAAATATATCTAAAAACGATACGAAATAAAAATAAACTATTTATTTTGTAGATTATGTGTCCTTATTATGGAATAAAAATATAAAATGTATACCTCTCGGTAACTTGCTGCTCCCAATTAGGCTCTGTTATATGAAAACCGCCTGAAAACATTATTTTTTTGCGCCCATCTAGAATCTAGATTATTCTGAAGGTATGTAGGTACATAGGTCAAAAGGAAAATGTCCAATGCTGGTCCTATAGGCATCTACCATAACTAGGTCAGCATCGTGAGCATCCCGCGACCTTTATCAGATCATCACCTGTGAGGAAGTCCCAACCTTATTATCCGATACAATATGTATTTAGTGGAAATAAATATATGGGCCAAGGAACGAAGTCTATTAGGTGTAAAATGAATGGATCGAATTTGGAACACCACGCTACGCTCCAAGAGCTAAATCGTCGAGGTAGGTCGGAAATCGGCCAAGTTGAAGTGGGGCCGGGCTGGTCATATGTGCCGATGGCGGGACGACTTAGACCTCTTCTTGGAGGTCTGGCTAGAGGTAGCTTTGAACCGGGATCACAGTGGAAAAAGAGGGGGGTTTCAGCAATGGGACAGCACAGGCTTAATCTACTCGTATACCTACTATTATAAAGTTGTAAAAATGAAATGTCTGTACATTGAAGATATTAAAAAAAATGATTGTTATGGACTATTTGGAGGTCATTAAAATGAAATCAATCAAATCAAATCAATCAAAATATCCTTTATTCAAGTAGGCTTAGATACAAGCACTTTCGAATTGTCAGTTACAATGAGAGAAGTCTTTGCTGGGAAACATACAATATGATCCAACATTTGTTGCAAGGATTAGGGAAACCCAGAAAAACCTAATCAGATCATTTAACTTAAGTATAATACTTACTTATTATTGATAAAATCATCATTTTAAAAATTAAAATAATGAGTAAATCTAGAATGTGTCTAGAATAAAATTCTAAATGTCAGAGTATATAAAACAATTAATATGCGTGTACCAATTAACTATTACAATATTGTCTTAATTATACTTAAAACTTTTACAATTGTGTTAAAACTAATTTATAATTGATACACGCAGAGGAGATGTACAAATTCTCCAGATCAATGTTAATATAAAATATAAACTATTTTTTTTTTCAGAGATGTATAAGATCTCTAGGCGTCACGACATGCGATAAAATTAAATATAATAATTTGACTGAATTCTACTGAGATGTTTAAGGTCTCTTAGGGGTCAAAGTGAATAATACATTAAACATAATTATTATTAAATCTAAATTTCTTAGAGATGTATATGGTCTCTAGGCGTCATAACATGCAAAAAGATAAAATTAGTTAATTAAAATCCTCAGAAATGTTTAAGGATATACCTCTATAAATAAAACAAAACTCTTAGAGATGTATACAGTCTAAGAATCAAATAAAAAATGAATAACTTCAATCGAGTACAGGATGAAGTCTCTCACGTCATCAGTTCATTAAACACTGGTAGGCAGTTACTAGGTATACAATTAATTTGGCCCTTGCTAGCATGAACAGACCGGACCCCACAAACGGCACCCGTTCACGAGCATGACGCATATCTCAGCCATCGCCTCCCTCAACCATATTTTAGGGAAGGTTGCGACCCGATCAACGACGCCACCGTAAGCAAAGACCTTTAAGCGAGCATGACATGCTCACACTGCCGGGCATTAAACACTAATAGTATTGCCCGTTGAGAAACAACAAATGTGCTCTCATGTTACATTAAATGCGAACTATTATTACCTCTTAAAATAATGCTTACTTTACATACACAAGACTAAACTACTGCCTTAAAGACATCTTTACCGTCTAAAAAGTCATTTACAGTATAATACGCCTTGTTTAGTAGGTGACGTTTTATGTGGGACTTAAATTTGCTGCAAGGTAAATTTACTACATCGGTAGGTATTTTGTTATAGAAGCGTACACAGTTCCCCACGAACGAAGTTCCGACCTTGCGGAGACGATGAGCAGGCATGGCAAGCTTGTTCTTATTTCTTGTATTGTAGTGGTGAATGTCACTGTTGTGTTTGAAATCATGTTGATTTTTCCGAACATACATAATATTCTCGAGAATGTACTGAGATGCTACGGTGAGAATATTGGTTTCCCTGAATTTTTCTCTCAGTGATGCACGAGCTCCCAGTGCATAGATTGAGCGTACTGCCCGTTTTTGTAGTACGAAGATGGTTTGTATGTGCGCCGCCTTGCCCCACAACAGAATTACATATGACATTACACTATGAAAATAACTGAAGTACACGAGCTTTGCCGTCTCGACGTTTGTTAACTGTCTGATTCGCCTCACTGCATAGGCTGCGGAGCTTAGTTTACCTGCAAGAGTGGCTATATGCGCATTCCATTGCAGTTTAGAGTCCAAAGTAACACCCAGGAATACTGTTTTGTCTTCAAATTCTAGCACATCGCCTTTCAATGTCACCTTGGCACAATCTATTTGTTTCACAGTCGGTAATGTGAATTTGATGCACTTGGTTTTCTTGGCATTTAAAAGTAAGTTATTTGCAGTAAACCAATGTACAATAGTAGACAGCGCATCGTTTATAGTAACGAAGTTATTCTCTCTTCTTTTCACTTTAAAAAGAAGAGAAGTATCATCTGCGAATAACACGATATCATGTTTATCTTGCACAAGGTTTGGTAGATCATTGATATACACTAGAAACAGAAAGGGGCCTAGAATTGAGCCCTGGGGTACCCCTATAGCAACAGATGACCCAGTTGATTGCATCCCGTTGATGACTACGCGTTACGTTCTGTCTGAAAGATATGATGAGACGAGGTCAAGTGCACCGTTCTTTATTCCGTAGTGTTCCAACTTACGCATTAAATTATTATGATCAACGCAATCAAATGCCTTTGATAGGTCACAAAAAATCCCAATAGCATCTTGAGCGTTTTCCCAGGCATCAAAGATGTGTTTAACTAGCACTACCCCAGCATCAGCAGTGGAGCGACCTTTGGTAAATCCAAATTGACTGCTATGAAGTAGGTTATATCCATTAAAATGAGATGTAAGTTGATTAAGAATAAGTTTCTCAAAAACTTTACTCAATGCGGGTAGTATTGATATTGGTCTATAATTTGTGGGGTCTGTTTTCGTTCCTGATTTAAATAAAGGAATGATCTTGCTGTGCTTCATCAAATTAGGAAATACTCCAGTGTCCATACATTTGTTGAATATATCAGCCAAATATGGTGCAATCGCCTCTATTATTGAATGTAACACTTTAACGGAAAGGACCCACAGGTCTTCAGTCTTCTTCAAATTTAACGATATAGTATTTGGAGTAACATAAGTAAATTTGAAGAAGTCTTTACATTCTGGTACATACATTTTTAATATTGATTCAGCAATATCTGGCGATGAATTTAAAGATTTTGTTGTCTCTACAGGTATATTAGAGAAGAACCGCTCAAACTGATGCGCAACTTCAATGTCCGCATTTACTGTTTCATCGTTGATTTTTAGGCTAAAATGAGGATTTTTTACTTTAGTGTTCCCAGTTTCGTCATTTATGACCTTCCAGGCGGCCTTCACCTTGTCACTAGAATAAAAAATATTTTTTTTGGATTTTATGTATGTTTGTATCAAATCAAATCAAATCAAATCAAAATATTCTTTATTCAAGTAGGCGTAGTTACAAGCACTTTCGAAATGTATGTGTCGTTGTGGCTTCATCACGCAAAATCGGCTAAACGCATTTCAACTATTTTTGGTACACGGGTAGCTGGGTATCTCCAGATGGTTATAGGATACTTTTTACCCGACTACGCTGAAGAAAAAAAGAGGGGTTATGACTTTTTCTCCTCCGCGAACGAAGTTGCGGGCGTCTTCTAGTAGATTATAAATATATTTTCATTTTTTTTCATTTTATTTTCATGTTCTTCTTGTTGTGCCATCTCCATCCCGGAGGTCGGCGACCATCCGTCTGTATATCGATCTATCAGTAGTCATACGAATTAGTTTTTCCGTGCTTTCAACTTCAACCAGTCCCTGACATTCTTCGTCCATGGTGTTCTTCTACCGCAGTTATATTTTGCTTTTCTAAATATATGTCCGAAATACTATGCTGCTCATTGCCATCACCCCACCGTCTATCGCCATCAACTGCTGAACTAGGTCAGCCTCAAAGACTTCCTAACGTTTCCTGTATCTGTCAATTTTACAGTTTTCAAACAAGATATTTTGGAAAACTAACTCTTTTAGTATACCTTTACCATTATTTTTGACCACAATCCTTCTTCCGCAGGTCAAGATCTGGTTCCAGAACCGCCGAATGAAATGGCGCAACTCCAAAGAACGGGAGCTGCTGGCGTCAGGGGGTTCTAGGGAACAGACGTTGCCGAACAAGAACAACCCACACCCGGATCTGTCTGACGCTGAAGCGGACAAGCAGAAGCTGTCGCCGGTCCCTGATGATGAGGAGAAGAAGATGTTCGCCAGCACTTCTGGAGAGTTCAGAGGTTAGTACAGGGGGAGTGTAGCTCACCAAATGTGAGGGGGGCTTCCACCGTATGTGATAGCAGAGCACCGCAGCTCCAACCAAATGTGATATGGAGTTTGGTATCATCATCATCATCATCTATTTAAGTGCTAGGCTATTGTCGGTGGAGTAACTTCCAGCTTGTTTTACATTCTGCTTTGTCTTTTACTTCATTGAATGATGAAGCATTTATTTTTTCTTTTATTTGCAACATCTATGTCTTTGTAGGTATTTCCCTTTTCCTTTCGCCATATATTTTTTCCTCTATTATTTCTCTTCATTCCATTGTCACGGAACCTAACATCTTCCCTCTCTTGTTCTCAATAATCTTCATCAGATTATTTTTTTCCTTTACGATACTTAAAACATCCTCGTTACTTTACTCTTCTGTCCAACTGATTCTGTCCATCCTCCTCCAACACCACATTTCAAACGCGTCCAATCTCTCTCTATATTTGTGTCATGGTCACGTTTCACAGCCGCAGAGATACTCCAGACGTACACATTAACCAGTTTCTTCCCGGTACGACTTGATATTTTGGCAGTTAGTAGATTGCTTTAGTATAGATTTTTTTTTACCATGGCATGGAGTTTGGTAATAAAATACTTTTTTAAAATATATTTTGTCTGTTAGGAAGCTGACTTATATGACTAAAATCCTATTGACTCAAATAGAATAGGCGTTATTCTTTATTTGAATAGATCATTTACTTTTAAAATACTCCCCTGTCTGTCTCATATACTAACGTGGAGGTTGATACTATCAATGTGCTTTCCAATCTCCTCAGTACCTCCTCTTTATTATTTTTGACCGGTTTCATTGAACGGTAGTCCAAATGTTTTCTTCACGATTTAAGTATAGAAAAATATGTTCAATGTCATTTTTTAAGTGTAGGTATAGAAATCCTTAACCTTTAATTGGCCATTAGTAACAAGGATGTACAAACTTTTATGTAAACTTTTTGTATTTTATATATAGGTAATCAATTTTTTTAGGACTGTTTGGTTTCATGAGACTATACCGTTACCAAACCATGAAATCAAACATAAAATATAGGCCTATAAATATAGCCCTAGGGCTCTGCGGAGTGTACTTATATAAAACAAACGGAACCCGGAAAATATTTGCGGAACTCTTTGCGGTGTCCGCGGTTGCCGAACCCTAAACATTTGACGGATAGGAACTGACCGCTGTTATGTCCATAGATAACCTATACAAATGTATACTATTAAGAATTTAATGTTTTTTTGTATTTTTTAATAAAACTATTGTAATCGACTATTTGGAGGTCACTGAAGCGAAATTTTTTATTTTTTGTGTGTTTGTATGTGTCGTTGTGGCTTCATCGCGCCATAACGGCAAAACAGATTTCAACTATTTTTGGTTCACGGGTAGCTGGGTATCCACAGGTGATTATAGGATACTTTTTACCTGACTACGCTGAAGCAAAAAAGAGGGTTATGGTTTTTTCCTCCTCCGTGAACGAAGTTACGGGTTAGCTTATAGTGATATTAAAAGTCTATACCTCCGAGTTAATCGATGCTTATCTTCTAGGCTACGAAGACAAGATGGCGGCCCCGTTCTACCGCGAGCCCTTCCCCGCCATGGACGAAGGCGAAGACTTCGACAGCGATAGCGCCAGTGATGAGGAGATCAACGTGACATGACGTGTTTCCACGTAGACTGTATATAGGCTAGGTTAGAGGTGTTAATGTGGTTATTTAAGAGACTTCAAACGTCTTATACATCGATGAACGCCGGCTGCACGCACGAAAAAGCATGATTCATAAACCGACTTTACAGACAACAATTTTTTTATTTATCAGACTAGAGAGTTGCGAGCGTGTTTTCTATACAAATATCAGTCGCGGCGAACTCGCTGCGTGTTCGCCTACATTCAAAATTCGCTCCCTACTTGCTAAGTGTGATAGTTAAGGCCCTTAATCTGTTTAATATGTATTTTTCTTTAAGAAGGTATATTTCGTACAATATACGAGTACTTACTAATTAATTTAAAAACGGTGTAATAACGATTAACTTTTAAATAATCACATTAAAACAATAATTTATTTACTTTAATAGACTTAAGAAAATGTAAGTACCTATCTATTGTACACTTAGGCAGAACAGTTTTGTCATTACTTAATGCACGAATTATAATACAATCACAAAGTTAGGAATACTGGTACCACACAATGAAATATGAGAAAACAAGTTGCGTAAGTCACTATAATTAAATTTTGTAGGTTATTCAACTACTTGGAAACATTCAGTTTTCCAGAGAGAGAGTATAGTATATGTTAGGTGAACTCAGAATCTGCAAAAGCTTTATTTGTATTTTTTTAATATACTTTTATCTACATCCATATTATAAGTTCTCTACAATATGTTTGGCAGCGATAAGCAAATAGACTATATTAGGAAATCTGTATCTGTGGGTGCATCGTAATTTTTACTTTACGACATCGACATCCGATTATTTAATTACATTTAAATTTGGAACAGCTGTCAAAACTCAAGTGGGTCTCTATTCTAGTATCCATAGATATTAAAACAGTTATCGATACGAAACGTCAATTCAGTATGTTTTTTAATATAAACCGCACGACATTTGATCTCGAGTGATATGAAAATAAGGACTTCATTCGTTTGTCT
Source organism: Hedya salicella (assembly GCA_905404275.2). NCBI lineage: Eukaryota > Metazoa > Arthropoda > Insecta > Lepidoptera > Tortricidae > Hedya > Hedya salicella. The sequence continues at coordinate 8,371,198 of FR990099.1, forward strand.
ATGATTAAAAAAAACATTAGTTTTGACAGAGCATCGAATTGCCGCCATAAATATTGTCATTTGATTGCTGGTTTTTTGCTGTTACGAAAGTAGAATTGTGAAAAGGTGTTTGTAATTTACATTTAAATTGAAAATATGACTAGAAGTGACTCCGAGAACTATATTAACACTCTGCCGGATATCATAAATGCAGCCACGATTGCAACAATTAGGTAACTTATTGTCAGAAAAATCGATAACCAAATTTAGTACTAGAAAAAAAGTACTAAGATTTTTTAGATTGGAGAAAAAACGCACGACTTCGATGTGAATAAATAATTTGTTTCTGTATTTGTTCAAGTTTATTTTTTATTGCATTATTTTAATATCTATAGTCTATTGATGTTTTACAGGTAACACTAGTAACAATGCAGGTCAATTCCCTACGGCTATTTCTGAACCCATCTTAGAGTACTTATGATAATATGTGTGTAGATAAAGTAGTGTATGCATCTGTACATAATTAGGCCTTAAAACACTCGTGTGATCCTATTATGAAACTCGCTAACGCTCGTTTCATAAAACCACACTCGTATTTTGCGACCTCTCATTATGTATCAGTTGCATAAACTACTAATTTAAACACTCGTGACATTTGTACAGTTCTCTCGTATGAATACATTTTTATTTTTACTTTGGTCTACATAGATTAGTAAAAAAAATTAAAAAGTTTGCTGTCAATGTCATGTTTTTTTTAAATGTTTGTTACAAATGTATGTAGACCAAAGTAAGGCTCTATTCATACATGGGAACTGTAAATATGTCGCGACGAGCGTTTAAAAAATCTATAAAAAATAATATATTCTGTAGATTTCGAGTTCACAAAACGTATACTATAGGGAAAAATGATAAAATGCGGTGTGTTGAGAACACGAAACGCGACGTCCGAAATGTCGAAGAATTACCAACGAAAGGTAATTACAGTTAACTTTTTCTAGCAACATATTTTTGACGGCCGTCATTCCAGTACAATCGCAATGACGCGAAGGCGTAAATGTACTGGGATGACAGCTGTCAAAAAGTAATTGCTAGAAAAAATCAACTGTAAATAAATCATATTTATACTCCCGTTGGTTGGTGTTATAATCACTGTTAAGTGTTCCTAAAACTTCAGTTGTCAGTGTATAAAGTAGCGCAATTATTAGTTTAAAGACGGGCCACACAGCTGTTATAAATAAGCAGCCGCACCGTCATCGCAGTAACGTGACTTATGCGTCGCGATTGTTACGCATACCTTCCACATCGAGGCTTGTGTCGTCGAGCTTCACGTTTTTACCCGACTACATCAGAAGGGAGGTTATGTTTTTGAAGTGAAGCATACGACACGTCACGTATTTCTATCTATCAGCCACAGACTCTCACTCAGTATATAAAAGAGTACTAGCGTACCTATAGTTCTACAGTTCGTCACAGGGTGCGATCATGCACAGATCGCATCCACCGACTCCCCGCGGCCCTAATAAGGACATCCGTCCACCTAGTCAGGGGCCGTCCTACGCTGCGCTATCCTATGCGTGGTCACCACTCCAGGCCTTTACTTCCCCAACGGCCATCCGTTCTCCGGGCTACATGGCCCGCCCATCGCCACTTCAACGATGCAATCCGTGAGCTATATCGGTTACTTTGGTTCTTCTGTGGATACCCTCCTCTACTTTTTGGTTGGGCGGCATTCGGGAAGCTGTGTCATATCTTTTCGTCAAAAATATCCCAGTGCTTGAAGACGAAGGTCTTCAGTGCGTGTTTCCAGTGATGTCCTACGGAACTGAGACAAGGTTGTTCACAATGAGAATTGTGACAGCGTGCAAAGGATTTGAGAAGTGTAGGGACTTAGGAGTAGGTACTCACGGCTTCCTTCTCTTCAGTTAGTCCTAGCTGTTACTAAGTTATCCACAGTCCTCGGATTCAAAACGTGATCGGCACTTTTCACGGTGTTCACTTCAGCCTTGACTCGAGACACACGCACGCTCAGATGCGGGAGCAAAGTGGCCGGCGCGACCATTGGCGAGTACCAGGGGAAAAGGGGGTAGTACCATATTATAAGGATGAGGGTAGAAGGGAGTCACACGCTGTCACAGACTCATAAGGCGTCTCTGAGTCACGCACCGTGCAATGGAAAGGGCTATGTTCGGGGTTTCGCTTCGTAATAGAATCAGAAATGAGGAACAGAAAAAAAGAAGAAACAGCGACGTCACGTATATGCAGCGTTAATATTCGATGTGAAAAGTATGCGTAATAAATGTTGACTCGTAAATCACTGCTGACAATACGTTTGCGGTGCGGCTGCGCAATGCCGTAACTAGGGCGATGCCAGCAGTGTCCAAGGCGCAGGGCGCAAACCTGGGTCGGCCGCAGTGATGACCAAGCCAGAAATTTATTCAAGAACAGTTTCCTTATTTATTTATTTCAATGAGTTTCCTTTTATAATTTTAAAACAAAATTGAAAATATGGCTACTGAAGTCATAGTTTTACGATGATACTCAATGTATGTTTTTGTCAATATAAGTTCATTTTAACATAAAGAAGCCTGCACCGAGCGCAAAAAAGGCTAGTTACGGTACTGCGGCGTCGTAAATTATTTAAGCAACGTTGTGTTCGTTACTTTATGTCAACTTGTAAAATGATTGGTTCCCTTTCACTCGAGTGCTTTTCGCAACTGTAGTTGTATATCATTATCCCTATTTCAAATGAGTTAAAAAAAATTACGAGTACAAACAGCAACACACTTAAGTGACTGTAGGCCTTATGTCAATGTCAATAAGGTCTACCAATGGTCGGTTAAATGTGTGGCTGGTGGTACGTGAGTGGATAACAGGAAAATTCTATAATGGCGCCATCTCGAACGAAATTTTGTTTTTTAATCTCGTTGAAACGCCACAGACTGAACACATACTTGGCTATTTCCACAGGACTATTTTTTACGCAAAATATGCTAGTGTAAAGACAGAGGCGTTTATTAACACCATAACTCATTAACCTTTATATTACCACTGGACTGGCTACTATCACCAAATTTTTGTACGTATTTGATTATCGCCATTTTGGCGTTGTAGGCAATGGTAGGCGGATACGAGTGTCCATGCAACTAAAATTTGTGACGACCGCAAGTCGACGTCTGTAATATATCAATCGTTCGTGATTACATTTAAGTTTGCTTCAGTGATTTGGGGTCACAAGAAATACCATTCTAAAGTTCAACACACAAGACATCTAACGGATAATAACGCTTGTCTCAAGCGTGAAATTGCACTAGTAATAAAACTTGCAGAAGCTGTCTGCCACAATTTTAATTTGCATGAAATAAAATAAAGCGACTAAATATATTTAAATAGAAAAAGAAGACTGCATTTTAAATTACACTCTATTTGAATATCTTAATTATTGGTTTATTTAAGCCAAGTAACATGAAATCAAACAAATACATATAATATTTACATATTTTAATAGACAATTATTTATATGAATATCGATATCGGAATTATCGATATGATCTTCTTAGAATAATTTACCAAAAATATATATAATTTACCAAATTTGGCAAAATTAGTTCAATGGGACACTGGCTGACCGCGGGGGGCGCTTCAAATTCGTACACAAAATTAGCTGCCAAATGTATTGGACAGCCCATCCAGTGGAATAATAGAGATTAGTGCCATAACTTAAGCCGGTTTCTAAAGTCTGATGAAATCAATATGTAAAGTGTTTCATGTTTGAATACTGCTGTGATAAACAGTTTCATCTAGTTTTCTTAATGATCATCTCAATCACTATAGATCATTATTATGGTTGACACGATTGATTTATCAAAACTATACTAGTTACAAAAAAACAAAATAAAATATAAACTTGCTGCAACTATATGTATGTATGTATTCATTCAGATTATTAATTATCATTACTTTTCAAAATAACATGCTTATCCTGCACTAGCTTCTGCCCGCGACTTCGTCCGCCTTAAATTCGTTTATCGCGGACAAGGGTATTTTTCCGGGATAAAAAGTAGCCTATGTCCTTCCCCGGGACTCAAACTATCTCCGTACCAAATTTCATCCAAATCGGTTCAGCGGCTTAAGCGTGAAGAGGTAACAGACAGACAGACACACTTTCGCATTTATAATATTAGTATGGATTAAAAAAGATATATGTCATAGACTCAATGTGAAAATGCCGTAATTTTTGGCATTCTCTATACCTTGGTCTTTGGTTTGTCACAGAGTAAATCGCATTATAGATGATAACGGTAGGTATTTAAGTAGTGTAATTTGATACAATGCACCAAATGTATATAGTAGTATGTAAATCAGTGATCTCTTCGATATATAAGCTTGGCTCCGTTATGTATTATGTCATAATTATGTGGAAATAAAAATGCGGTAAAATTCAAAATGCTTTTATTAAAACGTTTAGGTTTAAGAGACCATGTCTTTTATATAAAACTAGAAGGCGCCCGCAACTTCGTTCGCGGAGGGGAAAAAGTCATAAGGCATCTTTTTTTCTGCAGAGTAGTCGGGTAAAAAGTATCCTACAACCCATCTGGAGATACGCTTAATAAATACTTTCAAAGAAAAATATTTTCAATTCATGATCGGATATACCGTTTTTGAGTTATTGGCGAAAAAGTGCGCTTCTCAAAAGGACGTAAGTGCCAAGAAGACATGCTTTTTGCTGGAGTTCTTTTTCATATCGTATTTTTTTCATGTTTAGTGCATTCTTGCATGAACGGCTGAAGAACCCTACACTGAGCATGGTCCGACATGCTCTTGGCCGGTTTTTCAGTATTTCTGCAATTTGGTCGAGATACCTCGCCGGGGCTCCTTTAAATATTTTAAAACCGTAGTTATAGTTCGTTTTTTTTTAGCATTAGAAAAAGGTTAAACAATCTTGACGTGTCTTTTTATTGAAAAACGCTTTAAAAAATTGAAACTATTACTTAAGAAACTAAAATACTGAAAATTACCATTCTCGCCATATAATTTTTACATATTTGCTGTGACTTATTTTTCGAAAGTGTTTTTGAATAAAAAGACACGTCAAGATTGTTTACCCTTTTTCTAATGCTAAAAAAACTAACTATAGAGTAATTCAAGAGACGTTACCATGGCAACGAGATGCAGACAAAAGTTGATTCTCCCAGCTATGGATTGAACATTGCACTATTAGAGTGTCACCCCCAGAATTAGGGAGTTTGTTGGTGACAGACGTTATATTAAATGCATACGGTCGTCTGTCGGTAAGTGTAGCCGAACCGTATCAAAATAGGACCGTTAACTCAGAAAAAATAACGGTTCAAGCGGAGAGCATAAGAGTATTCATATACAGGGTAATCAATCCAAATGGGTCAGTGGGGAGAACTCAGAAACTATGAGAGATAGCGAAATTTGTTCTTGGGAACCATGGCGTCGATTTTAGATTTGATAATAATGGCATTCATTTTTTTTACTCTAAACAGAATTAATCATTGCATCCAGGAAAATGGATACATTTTGAACTTATCTTATTTTTGAGTGGTTCTTTCAATTGTTTTAATCAAGATTCCATTAAAAATGTGTTCCTTGTGACTTATGATTCGCACCATCAACAATAACAACAAAAAAACTTGCAGAACTTATAACATTGTTTCAGAGATTTTGACCAGGTTTGATTTCCGGTTACGAATGAAAAAAAATGAATGCCATTGTTATTAAATCAAAAATCGACGCCATGGTTCCTAAGAACAAATTTCGTTATCTCTCATAATATCTGACTTCTTCATACTGACCCATTTGGATCACTCTGTATACCGACCATATAAATAACACACCGAGACAATCTTACACAAATCGCCCTAGTCCCAAACTAAGCAAAGCTTGTACTATGGGTACTAGGAAACTATATACATAATAAAATAAAATAAATAAATAAATATCAGGGACAATCTTACACAAATATATATAGATAAATGATAATACTTAAATACATACAGCGTGAACGATATGAAGTGTTACCAAATTCGCACTGGCCATATCTGTCAAAATTCTCAGTAAAGAAATTTAGCATCAAAGGTTTTGGAAGCTGCATTGGAGCCTTGGGCACGCAAACGTTTCGGTAGTAGACCGTGGACATTTCAACAAGACTCGGCCCTGGCTCGTAAAGCTCTTGTGAACCAACAATGGCTGAAAAACCGCGTTCCACATTTCATTTCGTCGAAACAATGGCTTTCGAATTCCCCAGACGCGAATCCGATGGATCTGGTCCATTTTGGAGAACAAGGACGAGGAAACATGCCAGTATGGATGCACTGAAGAAAGCGATCGTACGTAATTGGCACAACATACCGCAGGACCACATTCGTGCAGCGTGCAACTCATTTTTCGACCGTCTGAAGGCCATAGTCAAGGCAAAAGGTGGTCATATTGAGTTAAAGTAAATTAATTGTAAAATATTCATATTTTTCATAATTTTTTTCTTAATAATAATTTGTTACAACTGATAAAAAATCGTAGGCCTTTCAATTTGATAACACTTCGTAACGTTCGCCCTGTAGAAAACATCCAAGACCCAAGAACAAACATTCGTGCTCTTCACACAAACACTGCCTTGTCTGGGATTCGAACCCGGGACCGCCAGCTTCTTAGGCGGTTGTACAACCCACTGAGCCAAACGTGTCGTCGTCATTTGACGACCGTTTAGCTCAGAGGGAGTAACGTTGCCTGCGAAGCTGAAAGTCCTGGGTTCAAATCCCGGTAAGGGCAAATACTTGTGTAATGATCTTAAATATTTATTAATGAATTTTGGATGTTTTCTAAGTTTAAATAAATAAATAAATAATATTACGGGTCAATTTTACACAAATCGAACTAGCCCCATGGTAAGCTCAATAAGGCTTGTGTTATGGGTACTAGACGACGATATATTTTATAGATATATTACTTATATACATAGAAAACATCCAAGACTCGGGAACAAATATTTATGCTTATCACACAAATATTTTCCCTTACCGGGATTTGAACCATTTTTCATAAGTAAATATATCAATTAAATATATCGTCGTCTCGTCTAGAGTACCCATACGCTAGCCTTTGTTGAGCTAACCTAGGCTAGACTTGTTCGATGTGTGTAAAAATGGGCATGTAATATTTATTTATATATTTATAACTGACCTGTATACCAGCCTTATTGAGCTTACCATGGGACTAGTTCGATTTGTGTAAAAAATGTCGTGTAATATTTATTTATTATTTATTTTTTACTAGAAGGTGCCCGCAACTTCATCAACGGAGGAGTAAAAAATATAACCCTCTTTTTTCTTCAGCGTAGTTGGATAAAAAGTATTCTATAACCATCAGTGGATGTCCCATAGTTACCCGGGTACCAAAAATAGTTGAAATCTGTTTAGCTGTTTCCGCGTGATGTAGCTACAACGACACATACAAACATACAAAAAATACAAAAAAAAATCGATTCTGTGATCATAAAAATGTTCGTACCTATCGCTTATTTGTTTTTAAATATCTTCTACAATTAATATTTTTTTGTATTCCTGAACATCAATCAACACGTCAAACATTTAATACGATAATTGATTGATACTTCGGGTTTTGTCGCGTTTCCGAGTTTTCCCGATGGCAATTCCTTATACACTATATCTGTGCACAGAATCAGAGACAGACAGACACATAGATGCGCAAATACACATGTCAAATTTGTAACTTCTCTCTTTTTTGTCGGGTCAAAAATATTACCCTTGACAGGACTTGAACCAGTGTCCTGTGCCAAGCACTGAAAAGTATATTGTAAAGACAAAATAAAGTTTTTAATAATCATTAAATGAGTCACAAATCACAATGCCGACAAAAAGCAAACCGAAATCGGAACGCGCCCGTTTCCGCCAACGGAATAAAATTAACAATATATTTTTTAAAAGGCAAGGGAATGGCCAGTGGGCGGTGTGAAATAAATATAAAAGGTGTGAGCACACGTCAACGGCAGGGCAGCCCGCGTTTATTTTGTTGTCACCTCGTGTGTGGGCGTCTTTACTCCTATTTTGGAGCTCGAATTCTAACGTACAAAAAAGGATTATCAATTTATATTCTCTGAGCAGGAAAATTAATTGACTATTTTAATTTTTTTTTGTTAAGTTACTACGGCTACGGGCTAAAGTTTTGGAAGAGGGAATCCAAATTACATTGTAAAATATAGGTAAAAGTCATTACATATTATTTATAGTTTAAGATTGCAACTTTAAATGAAATAATGAGGGGTTAAATTTTATTTTCTTAAGGAAAATGTGGAAAAAAATAGCATTTCCTTCCTAATCTCCGAAGTTTACCAAGCGAAAATACAAAATTTTACTTGAATTATATAAATATGAATATCACAGGAAAATTATAACCATTATCTATCTGCGTTCTTTTTTTTTGTCCTCAAAAATCATTATTGAATAACCCGGTTCGGTTAAGTTTTATTTCCCCTTATTTGTATGCGACGCCAAAAACATATAAGGCGAGTTCTACAAACATCGGACAACGAGTAAGAACGTATGGCTTAAATTTATGCTTATTATGTTTAATTACGAAATAATGAAATGAAATAATGATCTTTAGTAATACTAACCTAACTTAACTTAACAGAGGCAAACTTAACCGGTTTAGTTGAGTCGTAATAAGTGAAAGTTTTAACGGAACACTCGGTGCGCGCGTCAGACGCGTACTTGTCTCCTTACATGTATCTAATCGCATTCAGTGAGGGGAGCGCAAACCCACAAACGTGAATGCCATCCGCGGCCACTAAGAGTTGGAGTGGGACGCAGTGCGCAAGGCACAAGGACTGCGGAGGTGGGTTGAACCGATTCATCAATGATTATTACAGCTTTATAATATACTAGAAAGAAGGGGCCCGCAACTTCTAGACAGTAGCAATTTTCACAGATGATATATTTCTGTTGCCGCTATAAGGACAAGGCTACGGATCCCAAAAATTTGTAAAATTTTATTCAACAAATACCGAACTGAGAACCCCATTTTCACGTCATTCGATAACCCAAACATTTCATAAACGGTCATTACTCGTTATCACCCATTATTTAAACTTCAAAATCACAGCACTTTGATCTCAAAATCACAGATTATACAAATCAATACCAACCAGATGTCGCCACGTGGCGCCACACTCCCGCCAAAACTGACGTCAAACGCACTCGGTCCAAACGAATGTCGCGCCACCCTTAGAAACGCAGCACAAATATAACATTACCGCATTTGTGGCGCTAGTATCGCTAAGAAAACGTACATTTTAGTATGGCGGAAACTTAGTTCCAAATTTCTCCGCTGTTACTTATAAGTTGGTGGTAAATAGTCATTACATACGCTTAGCTACGATTAAGATTGGGGCCTTGAGCGTCCATTCTGAGGGGCTGCGCCGTTTAAGTGTTTACTTATTTATAGAATTACGAATATGTTTTTAGTTGCATTTCATATCTCTATTCCAAACGCTTTTTTTCTAAGCGGATATTTATAATAAATCTTGTATTAGCTTTGATAAAACTGCATTTGATAAAATGTTGTGGTTAGTTAAAAATAAAATGAGGTTGGAATGTTATTTTGAGTGCGTAAAATTTACTTAAAAAAGCATGCAAATTTTGTTTCCTAACAATCCATTAATTAAGAGCTATTAGTTTATCAATTATATGGCAAAAAAAATATAAACATCCATTTAAAAATTGTGACATTTAATTGATGTCCAGGTACCAGGGCACCAAAATTGGTGGAAGTCGATCTAGCCGATTTGAAGTAATGAGGCCGCTAAGACAAAAAATAAAATGCATTTGTAGGGGGTTCCGTACCCAAAGGATAAAAATTAATTTTATGTTTGTCTGTCTATGTCAGTAACCAATATAAAATGATCGAACATCTTGTACATTTTGCTTAGGATAGATACGACCGTTTGTAGCGTATATTTTGTACGGAGCCCTCGGTACGCGAGTCCGACTCGCCCTTGGCCGGGTTTTTTTTCGATTCTGTACCCTACAAATAGCTCGATTCAATTTTTTTAATTTTTTTTCAATGCCAATCAATCAATAAATAGAATTTTACGTTCTACGTACTGACTGATTTTCCCACTGCACCAATTTCATGCATCTCTGTTTGGCCCTATGCCCGTGTACAGGGTTTTTCACCAAGGTAGGCAGTTTCTCTGTGCCTATAAGGAGCCATGGTCGTTCAGAGTAGGCAGTGCCTTTGTGCCTAATGTAGACCGCAGGTCACTGGTACACCATTTGTACGAGTAATTACTTCGACGACCGGTTTATCTCAGCGGGAGTAACGTTACCTACGAAGCTGAGGTCTTGGGTTCAAATCCTGTTAAGGGCAAATATTTGTGTGATGAGCATAAATATTTGTTCCTGAGACTTGGATATTTTCTGTATAAGTAAATATATCTATTACATACTAGACGGCGCCCGCAACTTCGTCCGCGGAGGAGAAAAAGTCATAACCCCTCTTTTTTCTTCAGCGTAGTTGGGTAAAAAGTATCCTATAACCATCTGGAGATATTCAGCTACCCGTGTACCAAAAATAGTTGGAATCCGTTTAGCCGACTTGGCGTGATGAAGCCACAACGACACATACAAAAGCTTAGTTCAATTTGTATAAAAATTGTAACATAATATTAATTTATTTTTGTTTTGGGCAATGAAGTTTAAATAATTCAGATTTTCGCTTCAGGCTGAACTTAACCACATATGTTTTCCCCCATTTTTAATCGATTGTAACATCCGATGTAATCGCACACCAAGCGATCAAAGGGCTGCGTACGACATACCCTCGGGGACTATCGGGTCTTCAGTACTTCAAAAGATATGGAATATCAAGATGCATGTTCAAAATAGAGAACAATCGTTTTGCATTCCACCCAATCCGTAAGGGAAGAGTTGAAGAAAGCTTTGTAGTTTTCAAAGGATGACGCTGGTTAAGTTAAGAGTCCCCGGCAGGCTCGAGTCTCCATACAAACGTAGTTACGACACAGAATAAGTATACAGAAATTTCACTTCCTCGTAAAAACGCTGCTTAGCCATGTGAAACGTGCCTACTCTATGCCTCGGACTATCGTATAACTTGTATTCATTCGCACACGGCACGTGTAGTGTTAGGGTTGTCACGCAAAGAATACATCAATGAGAGCAAAAAGCTGTCGCAATACACCATAATGCGTGACTAAAAATGTTTTATTTTGTTCTGTAGGTATTACCTACATCTAGGTATTTGTCCCCAAAAATCATACTCGTACCTACTTGTTTCTATTTATTGCCGCAAAGTTATTTGAAATTTGCATATTTCTCAAAGAAACATATTTATTATTATTTTATATATGACGCGAAAAGTTCACCTCCGCATACCTACCTACTATAAATCAGTTTTCTAGGCATTAGTAAGAATCCGTTTGGAAACAGTTTTGGTATAAATACCTAATAACCGCGATAGTTAAAAACAATGTACCGTATTGAACAACTGTTTGTACAGGTAAAGTGATTTATCTTCAGCACACAGTACCTACTGTGTACTTTTGTAAATGCGAAAATCTTATAAATTAACTGTTCAAGTCACGTAAAGCAAAATTTCATAATAAACACATACCTACCTCCTAAGTAATAAAAAAATATACTTACTATTTACAATCTGATGGCAACTTATAAAAGAGTACCTACTTTCCGTCCGTATAATATTTATTCAAAAACAGAACAATAAACGTAACTTCTTTTCAAAGTTCATGGCGCTTTTATAATCATTAATCAATTGTTAAGGTAGTATATCAATACGACACGCTCCGAGAACGATCGATCCCGACGGCAGATCGCATCGTACACATGCTCACTCGCTCGGCGCCGGCCCCGGACTGATGGCATAGGCATAACCCGGTCAATGCGGCGAGAAGGTAAATATCTCGCTTCGCCCCGCGCACTGCAAGCCCTCTGGTTACGGTCTCATTTTAAATCGACTAGCTAGTTTGCTCTGAAACTTTGTACTTAGAATAAGTTAAGGTATATCCAGGTCTGTAATTAGTTTATGTAGCTTTAGATAACATAGTAAAAAAAGACAGCGGGGGTGGGTATGAAATGAAGTGTGCGCGTGCCGGAGCACGATGACACTGCCGCGCGCACACTTCTTAAGGTGCGTCCACACTTGTATCATTTGCTCGTATCCGATCACCGTGGCGTGGCATGACTGCGTATCGCGCTGCTTGGACGCTCACTGTTGGCGCGGCGATCACGCCCCGCTTGTCCCATCTATGTAATACGCGATCGTGTGTGATACGCGTAGCAATATGGATTTCGAGCGATCGTATCGGCGTAACGTCCAAACGCGTGATTGTGACACGCGATCATGCCACGGGACGAAGATCTGATCGGGCAAATGATACAAATGTGGACGCACCTTTACTCGGCCCTACTGCCTCCCGTCACCCGCAGCCCATAGGAGTGCCACGAAAGAACTTGTCAAGCTATAATGAAAAATGAGACTGGAATCAACCGCGAAATTTAAAAATGTAGCTTGCGGTATGCCTTTATGAGCTAGAGTTAAAATTTGATGCATTTGTCATTAATTATTAAGTTATTAGTTAGAAAATGAGAAAAACATTATTTGTTTAAATCTAGCTCTTACAGGCACACCACACCGCACCGCGGTTTTCGCGGTTAATTCCAGTCTCATCTTTCATTAGCCGGTCTCTAATAAGAATAGTATTCTGTTTATTAAATCATTCAATTTATTAAATCTGCAATTAATACTAATCATACGAAACTCTCTTGTAATTTCCACAACATCCCCCTTTTTGGAAATCAAATAAAATCAGCTAATTCTGTCTCATTCATCTGCCACCAGTTAATTCCAAGTTCAATTGCGAATTCAAAACAAGACTTCCCTCTCGCTCTGACGCGTGCCAACTGCGTTGTGTCTCTCTCGAACGCCATGTGACGAAAGCGTGGCGGTCACGTGACTGTTAACTATGTTTTACGCATTAATGCCTTTATTTTATTGGTTTTGGTTTTATGTTCAGTGTCTGTTTATAGTGGGTTTATAATATCGGCAAAGATCGGACGACGCGCGCTTCTCTTCGAAATCTAAAAAAAGCCGGCCAAATGCGAGTCAGACTCGCGCTCCGGGGGTTTCGTACAAAATTTACAGTAAAAATGGCCGTATCTATGAAAATCCAGGCCTTGCTCCTAAGCAAAATTACTCGGTGCGGGGTCATTTTATATTGGTTAATATTTAACAAATTATATACACCCTCATCTGTATTATATCTTAAATATTCCATACCATCCTTAGTTTTTAGGGTTCCGTACCAAAAAGGTAAAAAAGGAACGCTTATGGTGCGACTCTGTCTGTCTGTCCGACTGTTAGAGCGCCAGATCTCAAGAACTACTTATGCTAACTACTTGAAATTTGGAATATTTATAAACATGGTCAGCCCACAAGTATTGCGAAGAAAACATTATAAAATATATTTTTACTTTTTAAAACAACGACGAATATGAGGGGGAGTAAAAATTAAAAGTCTAGTCACTAGATCAAGTAGGGTATCATATGAAAGGGCTTAATCTGTACATTTTCAAATGTTTTTTTTTATTGTGCTTCAATTTCGTTTTATTAAGGAAAATATGGGAAAACAATACCATTTCCCCCCTTTATCTCTGAAGTTGACCAAACGAAAAATCTGTTTTTTTTTTGGGATTATGTAATTAAATATGAATATTACACGAAAACTATAACCATACATTTACTTGTCTTATTTTTTTTTTAATCACCAAAAAACATTTTTGATTTGGTTAAGTTTGCCCCTCATATGTATGTGACGCCATAGATATCAGAGGCAAAGTTAACTCAAGCAGCAAGTTAAGTCGGAATAAGTGAAAGTTTGTACGGAACGATCGGTGCGCGAGTCAGACTCGCACTTGACTGGTTTTTTTAAAAAGAATCGGGAATTAACATAAAACAAACCTAACCTACCGAAAACTGGTCCTACTTTGCTCCCCCTAGGATAAGTATGCTCCAATCCCGAAAACATATTTGCGAGCTTGTTATTTGATTTATGTTAATTAGTCAAGAAAATTAAGAATACGCCTGAAATATATGATGACAAATGGTCCCACCACTGTTTTTCTTTGCTCAGGAATTCGTTTCTGTGCTATTGTTACCATTTAATGTGCAGATTTGACCTAACTTTACTCCATGAACATTTAGTAAGGAGGTGAAAAGTTTGCCTAGCCAATGTGTAACGTTGCTCTAAATTTATTCTTTACATATTTCACAAAATAAATTGTGGCGTTTTGTTTTTAATTTATAGCGCGCTAGGAAATATACTATTATTCGTTATTTGTATGACTAGCATGTTTGAAAATTAAAAATACCAGAATAGTTTCTTGTTTTCTAAATTGGAGAAAATTTTGGAGCAAAGTAGCACCATTTTACGGTAACTTAATCTTTTACAAGATGACTTTATATACTTCTATAGGATGAATTTCTCAAATACATTCAACATATAATTCACATAAAAATAAAATTGCGAAATGAAAATACTGTGTTTAAACATGTTATGAAACATTCGTCATAGAAATAGTGGAAAGACGAACAAAAGGGGAAAAGCTACTCTTATGTTTTTCCGCAAAGAGATGTATATCCACTTTTTTCGCCTTAGGTATTTACCTACAGGAAAAGTAAACACTACAAAATCTCATACATACATAATCCATACATACTATGACGTTAGAGCACGACTGAACTGTGGAATAAATTGTCGCTGGCAGTATTTCCGGAGCGATGCAACCTTCAAACCTTCAAGAGAAGAGCGTACTCCCACATGAACGGCCGGCAACGCACTTGTGACTGCTCTGGTGTTGTAGGTGTAGTGTACATTATTTTGTATTAATGTAAATAAAAAAAAACATTACAAAGTAAAAGCATTAGAAATTCCGGACGTTTTCGTAATCCGCCCGCATTCCTCATCCTGACATTTTAGGAAAATTCCTGACGTCTGGTAACCCTACGTGCGACAAACTGTGTCTCTTTCCATTCAATACAGTGGGTAAGACGGATGATGTCGCATGACGAGCAAAATAGACATTATTTCACCACAGAGCAAACAGCGGATAAACTGAACGATGATCCCTGTTACATTCACTTACACAAAACAAACGGAACCCGGCAAATATTTGCGGAACACTTTGCGGTGTCCGGTTGCCGAACCCTAAAACATTTGACTGATGGGAACTGACCGATTGCTGATATGTCCATATATACAAAAAATCTATCTATCTATACATATAATAAAGCTGAAGAGGGTCGAAAGTCCGTACATGGAAGATATTAGAAAAAAAGTTGGCCGGGGATACTTAAAATCGATAACAGAACACGTTCCAACAGTTTTTAGATTTTTTTGTCTGTTTGACTGTTAGTTTGCTAATCTGTTTTTCTGTTTATTTGTACGCGCATCGCGTGAAAACGGCTGAACAGATTTTGATGCAAACTTTACTTATCGGTCGAAAAATCCCCGGCCAGGGTATAGGCTATAAAAATTCAACCCTTAGACCCTTCTAACTGGTGGTGGTAGCCACTACATTTGATTGAGTTAAATTTGCACCTGAATCTTATCGCGCTACTTAGGAAGGAGGTGCAAACTTTTCTCAAACATGTGCCACGAGCCCACCAGTATCGAATACCTTGCTAAACTAACAGGTGGCGCTAAAATTAATACCTTTTTGGCAAATCCATACTCATATTATAAATGCGAAAGTGTGTCTGACTGTCTGTCTGTCTGTTACCTCTTCACGCTTAAACCGTTAAACCGATTTGGATGAAATTTGGTATGGAGATAGTTTGAGTCCCGGGGAAGGACATAGGCCACTTTTTATGACGGAAAATTACGCTTATCCGCGATAAACGAATTAAAGTCGGACGAAGAAGTCGCGGGCAGAAGCTAGTACTATTATAAAGTTGTAAAAATGAAATGTCTGTATATATATTGAGGACATTTTCAAAAAAATAAGTGATACGGACATCAAATAGTCCGAAGTAACTTTTTATGTTTGTAAGTGTCGTTTTGGGCTTCATCAATCCAAAACGGCTAAACGGATTTCAACTATTTTTGGTATACGGGTAGCTGGGCATCCACACATAGTTAGAGGATACTTTTTACCCAACTACCCTGAAGAAAAAGAGATGGTTTTGGTTTTTTTTCTCCACCGGTGACTAAGTAGCGGGCACCTTCTAGTAATTCAATGTAATAGTAGATTGTTTGACAAGGGGCTAAAATAAGCCATTGTGACACGAAGTGATTATTTGGACGAGCTCAGTTACGAAGTGAGCGAGGACGAATATGTCTGAGTGTTATAATGGTTTTTAGCCACGTGTTAAACACTCTTCTTTTCACTTCGACTGCGAGAAAATAAAAAAGACTTAACATTAATGGTAATCATTATATCACCATGCGCAAATACTCACTCTGCGGAGTGTCGCGGCGTAACGCTTGCGCAGCGTGGCATGCGGGCCTATGATGGTCGCGTTTATCATGAGATTAATGAAATGATAACGCGTCTGTCACTCTCGTACTCACATACTTGTCAGAAGGTGACGGCAGCTAAGTCACTTATTTATCGCGTGACAAGTGCAACCATCATAGGGCCGATGGAATCCATCCACATGCGCGTCGGCTAACGTGCCCGATGCGATGCGCTACAGTATATCGCGGCAGCCGCAACAGTACCCTGAACGCGTCATTATATTGTAGACGCATGGCATTCATAGCACGCTGTTACCTCGTCCACAGACTACAGGCGTACAGCGAGGTACAGTACGCTCGAAAGTGTTTCTTCAATTTGAGCTGTACACCTGTTAAACCTCCGGGCTATCATATGGCCCCTGGCGGACACTGCTCTACGCTCGCGTTTTATGTCCGCATCGTCACCCAGGTCATCGGTGATCAAGTGCCCAAGATATATAAAACAAGTGAAAAAAATAATAATTTTCTACAGAATACTTAAAAAAAGGTGTATTTAAAATGCTCTATCTATCTTTATGAAAAAAATATATATACTCCTTTTGGAATTTTCGTTTCTTTTAACATAAATGACAGGCTTATAAGAAAAAACAAAGCACAATAGATATGTAGTAAAAGATACAACTTTATACGCCACAGAGAAAACTATACGAGCGAGATGTATCGAATGTTCGCAAATTGCTTTGAAACGTAATATGTTCCGATCGGGCAGGGTCGGAGTCGAGCCGGCAGTGGGATCCCGTATTTTATACTAATCCTATTTTTTGACGACCGATTTGGCTCAGTGGGAATAAAGTTGCCTGCGAAGCTGAAGGTGGGTTCAATTCAAACCCCGGTAACCGGTAAGGGTAAATGTTTGTGTGATGAGCATAAATATTTGTTCCTGAGTCTTGGATGTTATCGTATGCCTGCAACTTCATTTGCGGAGAAGAAAACGTCATAACCCCTCTTTATCGACAGCGTAGTAGGGTAAAAAGTATCCAATAACCATCTGTGGATACCCAGATACCCGTGTACCGAAAAGAGTTGATATCTATTTACTTATATTGTAAGCCGCAACGACACATACAAAAAATCCAATAGAATTTTTTTTCAATTCAGTGACCTCCAAATACAATATTTTTAATATCTCCAATATACAGATATTTCATTTTGAAGCTCTATAAAGGACATAGAGGTGCGTCCACATTTGTATCATTTGCCCGATCAGATCTTCGTCCCGTGTCATGATCGCGTGTCACGATCACGCGTTTGGACGTTGCGCCGATCCGATCGCTCGAAATCCATGTTGCTACGCGTATCACACACTTAGATCGGACAAGCGCAGCGTTATCGCCGCGCCGACATTGAGCGTCCAAGCAGCGCGATACGCAGTCATGCCACGCCACGGTGATCGGATACGAGCAAATGATACAAGTGTGGACGCACCTTAGGATATTTTTTTGAAATCTGCCCTTATGGGGGTGAAAAGGGGTTTGTATGGGGAGTCTCCAAAACGCGGATGAATTCGCGGGTAAATGCTATTTTTAGGGTTCCGTACCCAAAGGGTAAAACGGGATCCTATTACTAAAGACTCCGCTGTCTGTCTGTCTGTGTGTTTGTCACCAGGCTGAACCTACTTCATGAACCGTGATATTTTTGATATTTTTACACATGATGTATTTGTCTTGTCGCTATAAAAACAAATACTAAAATCTATAATTTTATGTCTGTCTGTCTATGTCAGTAATCAGTATAAAATGACCGAACACCGCGTGCATTTTGCTTAGGAGTAGGGCTCTGCTTACACTGGATTTTCATCATAGCAGCTTGTAGCCTATATTCTGTACGGAACCCTCGGTGCGCGAATCCGACTCGCACTTGGCCGGTTTTTATATAATTTTTTGTTTAGGAGGTGTTTCAATAAATATGTTAGATTTAAGTAAGGATTATATAGGTACCTATATGGCCCCTCCTCTAGAACCGCCACTGGGTTAGCCTGTACAATGTTACAACTTCAACAAAAACAAGTAATGACAAATTTAGAAGACAAGCTGCCTGGTCTCTGTAGCTCAATTGGCAGAGTGAGCGCACCGGCAAAGCACAAGGCAATGCCCCCCTATTGCCTAACGCGTTTGACGCTCGGAATCAAGTGTCATGATTTTGTATGGTATTGATTCGGATACCAATTGCCAAAATTTCGTTAGGCAATAACCCCCCTGGTTCAAATCCAGTCAGAATCTTGAAATTTTTTCATTATTTAGATCTTTGTATTTTAAGAATAAATATAAGATTTTTGGAAGGTCAGTACCTTTATGACCCCTCCTCTAAAACAAGCCCGTACGCGTTTTCTCGAGCTAAAGTCCGTCTCTGGACACGTCGGGCGTGTTTACACGGCCATCGACGACGGCCACGCACTCATACATACATGGAAACGGCTCGGTGCACCAACACTGTGACATTTTGAGACATATAACAATATTAGTGAGTAAAAACTTAGGCAGCTTTGAGGCAGACATGGAGTGTAGGAAAGGTACCTAAAGGTGCGTCTGCACTTGTATTGTTTCCTCGTATCCGATCACCGTGGCGTGGCATGACTGCGTATCGCGCTGCTTGGACGCTCACTGTCGGCGCGGTGACATCGCCGCGCTTGTCCGATCTAAGGGTGTGATACGCGTAGCAACATGGATTTCGAGCGATCGGATCGGCGCAACGTCCAAACGCGTGATCGTGACGCGCGATCATGCCACGGGACGAAGATCTGATCGGCCAAATGATACAAATGTGGACGAGGTCAATCTCACATAGGAAAACCGATGAAAAAGTGTCTTGCGGAAAGCAGTAAAAATTTCAGCTCCAAATCCGTTTGGAACGACGCTCAACCGGCCGTATCTTTGAAAATCCAGCGTTACCAGAGCCCTAATCCTATGCAAAATGCACGCGGTCTGGAGTCATTTTATATTGGCTTTTGAAATGGAAAGAAAAAAAAATGTTTCAGATTTATTTTGTACTTTGTGTTATAAGAGCTGCCTTCACACCAAATTTCGAGTTCTAGTACAACTGGAAGTACCAGAGGTTCTCCATGGACGGCAATTTCCATGAAAACACCTTTTTTAATTACTGTATCTTTAGATTGTGTTGACTTAGAAGCTTGATTTTTTTACAGCTTCAAAGTATCGCAGTCCCAAATTTTTGAAGTTAATTTCAACTTGATATACTTACCAATACCACTTAACCTCCACGCGCTCCTGTCTAAAAGGACCTTGATAGACAGACGGAAAATAAAGTGATATAAGGTTTTCGTGTTTTCCTTTTTAAGGTACGGAACCGTAAAAATGAACAGACGGACGGACAGACAGACAGGCGGACAACAAAGCGATATAAGGGTTCCATGTTTTACTAAAAATCAGTGAAAAAATACATACGGCCAATGGCCAATTAATAATAAACATACCTACTGTAGGATATTATATCATAACATCTATCAAGGAACATTAAAACAAGGGGACTGACCATCGCCATACAAAAAGTCGTTCCCCGATGTGTACAACGCCATCTATGTATAAGAATTATTTTTTACAATTATTCAACTTTGCAAGCGTGACGCAGTATTTACATGTTACGATTTATTTATTATGAGGTATTTGCGAACTATTTGTTACTAAACTATGTTTCTTTATTCAATTATCACATAGATAAATGTTTAGTTTTTAAGCGCCGTCTAGTTTTTGCCAAAATATCTCCTTGCGATCGGAACACGATCCAAAGTACGGCAACTGTCAGTCCTCTTGTTTTAATGGTCCTTGCATCTATCTCAATTCCAATTATCAGTAAACCCAATTTAATTTTATACAGAAATACCAACTAATTGCGCTTTCAAATCAAATTAAACACGAAACAACAACGGACTAACATTAAAACATGCCATACCCACTATCCAATTACCATGAAAATAGTTAATTAATTCAGTATTCAGCAAATATGGTTCCATTGGAGTTAAACCAACAGGTGTGCAACATCACTCATGGATGTCGCGACAACCATCGACATGGATTTACGCTACCCGCAGCCATTTTGATGAGTAATGCAGTTAATATGAATTTTCAACACACTTGCTCGTAAAGTGGCTCTTATTACACCGCTTTTATGGCTGTAATCCACTCTATTTATTAACACACACGTGTTTTTTACATTACATAATCGCACAAGAGCCTTTTCATTACAGTTTTTTAAATGTCTGCAAATAGTTTTTAGGTACATGAAACATTACAGGTTCTATTAATAAATCTAATGTGGTTCTTATAAAAAACAAATAAATTATGTAATTTTCCCAACAAAATAACATTTTGTTTGTATTCGATTGTATAATTATTCAGTTTATTCTATTATCCGCCAAGTCGAAAAAAAAGAAGCAGGGCACTACCTACCTTTTCCCGAACCGTTTCGTCTCATTTTCAAACCCTCATAGCTTCGTTCCAGTTAACACCTGAGATCGGGGAACATGAAACATGAAACAGGGAATATGAAATGCTATAAATTTCATTGATCTAGCGTTCATACTTTAGGTTTTATTGATACCTAAAATACGCCGATTTTGTCACTGGCTCACTCACTCACTCACGTATATAAATTATAGGGTACTTCCCGATGACCTAGAAAGCTAAAATTTGGCATGGAGCCTATGATTTAATGTAAAGAATAGAAAAAACAAGAAATCTGTAACTTTCACCCTCCTTCCCCTAAAAAGGGGGTGCAGGTCTCGGTACGGAACTAGTAAAACTGAAATACTTCCCTATGCTCTAGAAAGCTGAAATTTGGAATTGGGCCTAGAATCTTCATACAAAGAACAAAACAATCTGGGGCACGGTAGTGCCTCCGCCAAGACGTACAAAAAATATTAAGAATATTACTACTTAAATCGTTCTTCCTGAGAATTCTCCAAAACTTTAAGCATCTAAAAATGAAGAAAAATTAAATAACCTAAAAAAATAAAAACAAAATATGTCA
This sequence comes from Hedya salicella, assembly GCA_905404275.2. Taxonomy (NCBI): domain Eukaryota; kingdom Metazoa; phylum Arthropoda; class Insecta; order Lepidoptera; family Tortricidae; genus Hedya; species Hedya salicella. The sequence goes on from FR990099.1 coordinate 8,392,751, forward strand.
TGTTCCGGATAAATACCTACTTGCATTCCATGGTTTTATGATTGATAAGATATAAAATCTAAAGATATTGTACCTATGTATTTATTGAATACACAATTACTACTTCCAACCAAAATGCATGAATGAACTTGGTTGAACAATTCACAGTGATCTGACCTGATATTACAGTGCTAAGGCTAAAGGATAAAGAGAGGACGATGAAAACAAGAGTAGCTGACGCTCAAGAAACGCAACAGCCCAAAAAAAATAAAAATAAACTAAGGCACCTTACAAAAAGAAGTGAGATCCCACCAAAAACATTTCACGTAAAATTGGCAGCCAAGACTCACAAGCTCTTAACGCTTTCGCTGTTAAAAAAGTTATCAGATCCCAGGAAAAGCCAAGCTCTCAAGTTCTGACTTTACTGACCCAACACCTTATCTTAAAAGGCTTCAACTGGCTTGAAGCCCTTAAGCCCTGATTTTACTAACCCTACAGCTTGGTTTCAAAAGTATGTCTTGGCTGTGTAATACATAAGTATATGTCTTCAATATTGTGATAATGTTATTAATTTGAATTCGTCTCTATGAAACGTACAGGCTTTCTTACGATTTTCGGTTCCCACGCCCACGGCAAACACGTGCAAATAACATTAAAATCCACTTCAAAAAACAACATTCTTCCAAGGATACTTACAACTTAATCCGAGCGGGCCACACGCAGTTTAAAAAAAAGTATAACATTGCGCTCACCCCTTCGAATTAAAAAAGTAAAAAATACGCCTGAACGCACCCAAAAGGCACAATAGGTGACAATCGTAAAAATGGCGACTAATTTGACGTTTAAAAACGCGCCAATTCCATTGTCACGTAATTTATTGATGTTGTGATGACAAAATGTGTTTTATTAATGATATTTTGTAGTACTTTAGAAAGTTTTAGACCATAAATAACGCTTTTATGTTTCCGCTACAGTAGATTTTCTGGCTAATGTTTACGAATTGCGTTGTTGAGAACTGGTTTGAGTTTTTGACGTCTTAATTAAGAATTATTACGCTACATAAACTCCTTGAGAGCTTTCGTTCATTAATAAAATTAGTTTCGCCCGGTTTAGAACTTTAAAAACGGCTGCTTAAGTATTTGCTACAATCTCAACTAGCATATTTTAGATTTGAGTATAGTAGATATGTCAGATGAAATCGCTCCACTTCGCTTGACATGTCGTCGACACGTGTCGCGGGACATTTGTCCTCTAGTGTATCCTTGGTTTTAGACTGAATACTGATTCCCATTTACCTACCTGATATACTAAAGTATTAGGTATGCAAAACGATATTAAAGTCATTACAGGTATACCCTTTGTAAATTTCCTTTTTATTCTATTTCACCGATCAGTTATTTTATACTTTTATTTTTACATATTTTTCCGGAATTCTAACGCTATAAATATAACGAACACGAAACATTTCAACGTCACGTCATCGCCAGTTCGAATTTTGAACTTTGAATTTTGAATTTAGACTTCTCAATCATAACGGATGCGACGGACAGCTGCCAGTTCGTTGTTTAAGTTTTAAAAAGTTTGGCACGGTTTCAAAAAAAAACAAAATAAGCCTTTGACATATAGACACACCAGAAAGTTTGATGTTAGTATTCATTTATTGAGAGGTAGCAATTTGCTGTTTATTAACCTTCATTGTCGCAATACAACAGAATGTTGGCATAAACGTCAGCTCATTTCATCTTCGTGGAATCCAGTTATTAGTAAATGTAAACAACTTCAAATATCATCCGATCCAGAGGGGCTACTCCGAAACCCGAAAAACGAAGTTCGTATGGCGCCATCCCGCTCCCTCAAATACCGCTTATCATGAGAGCGAGAGGGATGGCACGTGAAGAACTTCGAATTTCGAGTTTCGGAGTAACCCCTCAGATGTCGTGAGTGTAGTATGTCTAGTGATAACCTAAGCTTTCAACACATAAGGTACGATTCAAAGTCCAACATAATAATCAACACCAAGCGCTCCAGTTCCTTAGAGACATGGACGTAACGCTATATCCGAAACGTTGAAGAATTACCAACGAAATAAAATTAAATAAATCATATTTATACGTGATTAAGGCCTGTTTTGTTGTGTTGTGATAATTAGTGAAGATAGCGTTATACGAACCCCAGGCAAATCCGATTTAGTTTTGAAGATATTATCCATTTTCAATGTAAACAATTTATCGTGATTAGTTACTAAAGTTACATTAAACTCTTTCGATAGGTAGCAACGTTGCCAAATATGTGGCCAAGTTTTGCGTCGCTATTGACCGAAATCAAAGCTGACCGCCACCTACTCACTAACTTCATCCTTTTTTGGAAAAAATATTGTTACCATTTTATGAAAAGGAATTTCATTTTCATAGAGAAGCGAAATTCATTCAATTTTTATGTACAAAAATCGAGCAAGCTAGATTTTGTTTTTTCTACCGAATTTGACTTGGTTCCGATAATATTTTTTACACCTATTAGGCTCAGCAATGCGGGGTTGAAATATTTTCCATTCCGTGCGGGCACCGTGTTTAGAGAGCGAGTATCGAGCGCTCGATGACGGTCTATCTCTTTCGCACTATTAGCGCGTACGAGAGAGGTGCACTGACTCTCGATACGAGATCCTCGCTAGCGCCGATAGTAAACTCAGCTCATGGTAGGCACACAGTGTAGCGCATTCAAACCACACCTATAGAGCATTCAAAATGCGATACGGGTGTTTTCAAAGTAGTGACGATATATATGTACCTCTATGAATTTCATTTTCAATTACAATAAAATATTTAAAAGTATTTTATTCCATACAAAAGTCATTAATCAAAATATCAAGAAAATAATAGCGTATTGTCATTACAGATTATCGAAAGGGGTTGTTATTTTACGAGGTATTAATGTTGCCATATGTGGGGTCGTAACTAACGCGATTCAATATCTGTTTAATAAATATATGGCTACATTTCACGGATCATTAGAGATTGGATTTATTTTTTAGAGATAAGTTATTATTTAAAACGGGTTCAATAACTTTGAGAAAGGGGGATCCTTTACGGTAAAGGTTTGTTGTCTTATCACTTACGTTTCGTCTATTATCAGGGTTCCGTAGCCAATATGGCAAAAACGGAACGGAATTTTACTAAAAAACTACAAGACGATGATTGATGAAATTAGTACCATCAACCGCACACTTAAGTGACCATTGCTAGACCTAATGGACATTGACCCCTGAATGGAAGACCTAAACTCTGATTTTTAATTCAAGACCAAAATTTTACGTCAACAGGCGCACTTTCGCTGTGATCACTGCATACTGAAGTGTTAGTATTTTTATCAATTAAACTTACCCTTATAATACTGGTTGCACGATTTCTCATTGATATTTTTATGAAATAATGTTTATTTGATGAAATAATCAAGATGAAAACTGTCAGATTTGGTCTTCAGTTGACACTTCAGTGACCATCTGTCAGAGTTTGACAGATGGTCACTTAACTGTGTTGCTGTTTGTAGCTTAAATTGAAGGGTTTTCTCTAGCTTACTTCTTGAGGGTGTTTCAATTTAAGCAGTACATAATACGACGTTATTAGGGCATGCAATATCGGACCATTTTCAAACCCGGTATTGAAATCCGATATTGAATCTCAGTCCCGGGATCCCGGGAGTAATACCGGGATTAAGAAATGTATTAAAAAAATCATTTTCGTGGTAAATTAGTTTTTATTTAAAATAAAATAGGCATTTTCAAAATTCAACAAAAGAAAAAAAATTCAAAATAATCGTACATTCGTATTAGACAGAAGGAGATTGTCAATAAATCTTACTTAGATCGACGGCTACCTATAAACAGGTATACATGTACAACATGAATTAAACAAAAACAATTCACTAATAATCGACTGCATACTTTATTAGACGGATAAGCTACTTAAGCTAGTATGCATACATATAAATTAGGTGTCTATTATATACATTTTTCTCCGTTGTCATGTACACACACACATTCTCAAATAGACACATATGTCACACAAGTCTGACGAACAAAAAATCACCAACACCGACGAACTTGCGTAGGAACTTACAATTTCGACTACTTTCGGTGACCGTGGCTATTTAATAAATAATGCATCATGCATTTTTGTCCTAATACTCTCAATGTAAAAACAATAGATAAAGATATGGAGCAACCCAGGTCCTAGATGACTGCAAATCGTTTACTTGCGGCGACCCGATTTCCTAACGGAAAATCCCGAGCTTTGTCTTATGCCCGTCGGGTTCAACTGCCACGTGTTATTTTACATACTTACTGAAATCACGCGATCTAAACTGTTAAACAACGATAAAATAGATATGTAGATCGTGATAAAATTATTGTCGCATATAGTTCTTTTAGATATCAATTTAGAAAATTGAATTCCGCGGGATCCCGATATTTCGATATTGGTCCTTTGAAATACCGGTATTGTAATATCGTAAAATCGGCCCGTGATCCCAGGATTTCGTGATCACGGGATCCCGGTTTGCATGCCCTAGACGTTATGTTGCAACTATTCCCAATTTTTAACTGTCCTTGCTAGAAGGCAGATCATCAAATTTTTTTGTCACTTAGTCTTATGTACATTTTTGGAAGTTGAGAAAATCCCGTCATCTAATATTAGTAGGAAATTAAAAAAACAATAATAATGGTTGTAACGGACTATTTAGAGGTCACTGAATCGTTTTTTTTTTGTATGTGTTTGTGACTTCATCATGCCAAAACGGCTAAACGGATTTAAACTATTTTCGGTACAAGGGGAGGTTGGGTATCAACATATTATTATTGGATACTTTTTACCCGACTATGCCAAAGAAAAAAAGAGGGGTTTTGACTTTTACTCCTCCGCGAACGAAGTTGCGGGCGCCTTCTAGTGTGTGCCCGAAACTTCGTCAGCGAAGGAGATAAAAATCATAACCCCTTTTTTTACGTCAGCGTAGTCGAGTAAAAAAGTATCCTATAATCATCTGTGGGTGTCCAGCTACCCGTGTACCAAAAATAGTTGAAATCCGATCTGCCGTGCTAGTTTAAAAGGCCGTCTTCTGGTGGGAGTTTCCATATATTTTACGTCTTTTTTCATTAGCACGGCAGCGTTTAGCCGATTTAGCGTGATAAAGCCACAACGACACATACAAACGTGCAAAAAATCAAAAATAAACAAACAATTCCATGACCGTCAAATAGACCGTATTACTTATTTTTTTGAAAATGTCTTCAATGTACATTTCATTTTTATAATTTCGAAAACTGCTCTAACGATATGGATGTAATTTGGTATGTAGACAAACTTTTGACTCACAAGTTTATCTAAATTGCTTTCAGCTCGGTGGCCTAGGTTCTGACATTGGACTGATTGGCCAAACAAAGAAGATGTAAGAGCACTATAATAGTAATATATTCCATAAATATCAATACATTCATATAAAAAAAGCACAACTTGCAACAGCAACGGTTTTTTCAATATCTATGTCAAAGTTGTAACTTGACTTACTAAATTTCCTTCCATTTACAAACGGTGAAATTTAAAAAACCAACCTGTCAAAATCAAACGTACCTTCCTCCAACAGAAACAATTACGTTTGATTGACACTCCGCCCGCGGCGTTGGCTCTGATTGGCGTTCGGGCATTTCGAAATTGGAATTTTAACTGTTCGCCCTATATTATTGGTCTGCGAAAATTTAGATGTTGCCAATCATATTTTCGGTTATTTTATGAGGTAAGTACCCATCAGGGTTATGTTATAAGGGAGTTTAGATAACTAAGGGACGACTATAGAGGTCAGGTTATAAGTGGTGGCGTTCCCGGCAGCGCTATCTACATACTAGCGAAAAATAGTCTGTGCAAGGGATTGTATGAAATGTGTTGTGATTTGCCGTAAACATGCAAATGTCCATTTCATACAAAGTAATCGAGTACTTCTGTGAACTTGTTAAGTGATTTGTTTTTTCTATAGGAGTCAGTCAAAGGCATAACTCTCTTAATCGTTTTTAAGCCGAGCATAATTCCATTCGACCTTAAAAGGTTTATATTTAACTACTTATTTAAAGTAAATGTTACTCAGTTGTATGGACATAATGGACATAAAAGAAACAGTCAAACCGACAATTTACTTTTATCAAGGACTATTAAACCAAGAGGACTATCATTGGCCATACTTTGGATCGTTCCCCGATCGCAAGGAGATATTCTGACAAATACTAGATGGCGCTTCAAAACTAAACATTTAACGATTTTATAATTATACAAAGAAACATAGTGCAGCAACAATTAGTTCGTAAACAGCCAATAATAAATAAATCGTAACATTTAAATACTGTATCACGATTGCAAAGTTGAATAATAGCAAATAATTATTCTTATTCATAGATGACGTTAAACATATCGGGGAAAGGCTTTTTGTATGGAGATTGTCAGTCCTCTTTGTTTTTATGGTCCTTGCTTAAAGTCGGTTGATATGTCGTTAGATTAGAATTGTACTTGAACTGCCATCTATCAGTGAGTAGATTAAGTAAAGAATTCGTATCAGAACTACTACCATCTGTTTTTCAATAGAACAACTAAAAGTTTTAACAAGTTACAACTAAGTATACATAGATGGCGTTAGACATTCTAAACAGTAAGTACCCATTTTGGTGGCACTTTCGAGCATTTTTTATGGTCAGCCGGAGTTGCCGGAGAGCCGGAGTGACGAAATATATGCACAAACTTTTATTGGAAAATGTGTATGTAGCAGAAACTAACTACAAACAGTGCGCCCACCTGGTCGTAAGGTTCCAAAATGCTTTGTAAAACTTTTGAAAGTTATGTGCTGATTTTAACAAGCACATTTGGTTTTGGACGACTATACGTTATTCAATAAAAATAAAACACAATATTCACTTTGGTAAGCGGCATGTTATTACAAAAAATACCTAAAAAAATGATTACACAAAAATATCACTAAAAAACTTAAATTATTTTTACCCATTCACCGCGGCGCCCTCTCCTGTAGTCTGTAGTAAAGCGTTCTGCCATTTGCAGCAACGTTTATTAGTAACAATGTCTTATTAGGACAGTTCTCTACTCTTGCGATATAATCAAATAAACGGCTCCTTATTTGTTAGACTAACATACGTTAATACACAACAATATTTTATTTTATAAATGGTTTTATGTATAAAAGCATTGTAATAAAACAAAATCATTGTCTATCGATATAAACGCATTGTATCAAACAAAATCATTGTCTCATTTTCAATGGAGATGAGATAGTCTGTAACGCTATCTAATCGAGTAGCTGAACAATAAGTGAAAAGTTTTCGTAAAATCAGTCAAAACCGCAATAATGTTTTAGACTGGTGAAGACTGAGAAGTACTAATCAAGTCACATTGTCCATTTTTTAATGCATGAGCAGTCTCTTTTTGAACGATCGAGAGCTGTCGCGGTGAATGAGACGCTTGTGATGACACGTGTACATTACAAATCTCTTGGTAACTTAATTACAATTTACAAATACATCACAGCCTGCTTGCGTTGAGGCTAAATCATATAAAAAAAGGCTTGTGCCCTCCATTTATTCTTTGTATTTTATATAAAAGGGGCGTGGTATAAAGTAATTGTGTTGTGACTAGTGTCTATAAAAAAAATCCAATTTAAGACAATACGAATTCACCGAAGTTTAAACTTTTATCTGCCCTATTAATACGCTCATTCGTGAAAAAATGGAGATAAGTCGCCATGATTTTATACAAAAACGAGATTACGTACGCAATTTCCCAATAAAACTCAACCGTCCTGCGGTTTCGTCTGCTTCTTTACTAAATCCTATTTGCCTTTGGATTGTTTGATACTAAAGTGAATAACTGGATGGATGGATAGGATCATGAAATTATAAGGAATCCAGAGTATAACAATCCACACGCCATTCGCAAGAGACCTCAAAGTCGGTACTCATACTCTAATAAATATTCATGGGTTACGGAAAACAGCGTACTTACATCAATGTTTTATAAATGAAAACAAACTGTTAAGCCAAATTAATGTGACTTAACTTATAAGTTAACTTAGTTTGTCAGAAATTAAATAGTTTCTACGAACATTCTAACACTATACCAAGATATCTTGAAAACTCTTAATCACTAATAACCACAAATTAAATAACAAAAAAGCCAGCTCGCCGTTATCTGTAATACAATTGCAGATGAATTTTGTGTATTTTCAGTAGATTAACAATGACAATGATTTTGTGTCGTACAATGCTTCTGTAAAAAACAAAACCATTGCTGCATATTAATGACAATGATTTTGTTTTGAACAATATTTTAGTACAAAACAAATAGATAATTAATGAGTGTATGTTTAATAAAAATCTTGCTAATCACTTTTTTCGTGACTGATTGATATTTTATTACGCATTTCATGAAAAAACTACTTATATACTTTATTTCAAAATATCTCAGTATTCAATTAGAGCGTTATTTTACAACCTATTGCTCCTTGCAATAAATTACTCTTAATCTTATTAACAATATTAGGAACAACGAATCAAGGTTCATACTTAATCCATTATCACTATATCACAAAAATAGGGGCATTGTGTATTAACCCGTACATTTTTTTTACATTTGTCAGAGTATTCAGTTTTAGATTATAATACATACACATACAATGGCTTAAAGCATAATAGTCTATTAAACAACTTTTTTCAAAATTAAAAATATTTGTGAAACTACTTCAATGTTTTCTCAACGGTTTCATAACGAAAGTTACCATTCATTTTATGGGTTATTCGATGGTTTATTAATCTATACTATTATAAAGTTGTAAAAATGAAATGTCTGTACATTGAAGACATTTTCAAAATAATCATTGTAACGGACTATTTTGAGGTCAAATATTTATCATATTTGTATGTGTCGTTGTGGCTTCATCACGCATAATCGGCTAAACTGATTTCAACAATTTTTGGTACACGGGTAGCTGGGTATCTCCAGATGGTTATATGATACTTTCCTGACTACGCTGAAGAAAAAAGAGGGGTTATAACTTTTTCTTCTCCGCGAACGAAGTTGCGGGCATCTCCTAGTTATTAATATTTTCATACTTTTAAGATGAACTTTCCCACCCAACTTTAGGGCTCATAAAAGAAGCTACACAAGATATCGTACTCAAAATTTTAACGTAGTTCCCTACATTGCTTGTTTTATCAGGATCTTATATATTTTTTACAAATTTTTAGATCATGCAACATCCCTATTGGGTCAGTCAAATTTTTCTTGTCCCTTAGTTTTTTCTTCGTTATCAGTTACCAAAACATGTGTATTTGATAAAATGTATAAGTTCTTACAGCCAGATAAACAGTATCTGAACAATATGTTGCATCTCGCAAAAAAAGTATTCTAGCAGAAAACATACTTGTCCAGGACAAACCACTATTTTCATACAAAATCGTGGGTATAGACGTCCCCTGGGCAACCGGTGCAATTGAAGGTTTTTTTTAATACTGTTGTCATGCAGTTTCACGCTATAATTAACACATTCACGACCGCGAGCCCGTCTGGAGGGCGCTCTGCTCGTAGCAAGTTTTCGCTACATACGGTTTTTCCCGTGTTATTGGCTACGAGAGCGTAGCGCTACGAAAATGTCGGTTGCGAAAGTGTTAATTGAGTAAGGAATACAACAACAATTAATAACAGCAGACATCGTGATTTCTTGTAATTTCCTTTTAAACAACAAATAGTACACATGAATCACAGTAAAAAATTGATTCACCAATTCCACGTCACGCTAGTATGTTAATTGCCTAAATTATTAGTATTTTCAATGTAACTCTGTCGCTCATGTCTCCTGAGTTACGGGACAGAATAAATAAATAAAAAGAACACACGGGGGCAAGCTTACAAATCGGCCTATTCCCAAACTAAAGCAAAGCTTTTACTATGGGAACTAGGCGACGATGTACATAACATATAGATAAATTATAATACTTAAATACATAGAAAACATACAAGATCCAGGAACAACATTCGTGCACATCACACAAACACTTACCCTGGCCGGTATACGAACCCGGGACCGCCAGCTTCGTAGGCCGTTGCGCAACCCACTGAGCCAAACGTGTCGTCAAATAACAATCAAAAAAGTTGATCCACCTATATCGTCGCCTGGTGCCCATACAACAAGGCTTGTTTATTTTGGGACTTATCCCAGATATTTATGGATTATTTTATGTTACATTTACCGCTCCGACCTTTTATCGCCACGCGGACTTACCGCGTTCATTAATACTTTTTACCTACTTATTATTATTATTTCTGTTAACTTAGGACACATATCAACAAAGCCATACATTTTGTTGATTTAGTGGCTTTTCTTGAATTTTTTTTGGGAGATTTCACTTTTTACTGATTATAGGTAAAAAATTAGAATATAAAAATCAGACTATTATGCATTAATGTATTGCGAAACCGTAAAATGACTGAAGTATAAATGGTGGATCTATTTCACCCTATTTAATTAATAGAATTGTGTTTTAGAGCAATGCCCATACATAGCAAATATTTATGCTTCAAGCCAATAATATTGTGATGTATAAAACCTCCCACAGGAAAGGCCATTGGTTAGATATATTATGATTATTTACAAAATAATTCGTTGCAGTGAAGCGCAAACAAATTGCTTTTTTTCAGAATCCATAGTCTACAACATGTGATGCTTTTCAAATACGTTCAACTTGTCTATTGGTTCAGAAACACTTATATATAATTTGCACTGCAATTCTTATCGTATTTTATAGTATCCATCCAAATCATTTGGGACTACGCATGTTCCTTAACCCCTGAAATGCTTAGGAACGGATTCGTTGAAAGCATTTAAATAACTTTTATTAAGCTTCAATTTAATTGGCAAATCTTTGACATTGCATATGAGGGGTTAAGGAATTCACTGCCATGGGCGTGGCCCAGGAACAACCTTGTATGGAGGTGGATGCATACAGCTGTGTGCAAAACAATAGCAGTATGTATGTACCATGGTAAGTAGTTTTTAAAACAAGGCAGATGCAAAAAACTGCTCCTAAATAGAATCTATGTACCCAAGGACTGTTTGTACTGGCCACCGAATCAATTCATATTTCTAAATTACTATAAAAAATTGTAATTTCATAAAATACATTCCTTATAAATAACAGTGTCTTAAAAGTGTCTTTATTTTCGAGCCACCCACCATATAAAGAAATTTGGCAGCGGAATTTGAATCAAAAGTGTAGGAAATTCGGTTGTATTGCTTTCATGTTAAATTCGAACGACTAATAGTTAATGCAAATCTATTTTCATAGAAAATGAGTCAAAGTTCTTTGAATAGGAGAAGGCCTTTTAATAGGCCTTTGGGCGGCTAAAGCCCTGATATTGCTATATTGCTGTCTTCGAACCTGAATGCACTTTATTGTGAACTCATACCACGATTATAACTAAAATCTTAAGTCACATTTACATCTTGACTCTGCAAATCCAGCGTCACTGCTATTATTTTGCACACAGCTGTATATGCGTCGGTGGCAGTGAATGTGTTAAACTGTATAGATTGGAAACGAATAGAACAACTGAGAAATTTGATGGAATTGTTAATCCACATCCAATTTGTATGGACGATCTGAGGGGCTACTGCGAGACTCGAAACTCAAAGTTCGTAACCTGCTGTCCCTCTCGCTCTTATGTAATGCTGTATTTGAGTGAGTGTGATAGTGCCATACGAAATTCGTTTTTCGGATTTCGGAGTAGTCCTTCGGTGTAGATGTGGATCTTCCATACAAAATGGATTAGAATTGCAAACAGGAGAGTAGATAATATGGTTCTGTCAAAGACCCTTTTGGTTTGAACGGATACATAAGAATACACTCCAGTTCAAAAAGTCAATCATAAATTAATAAAAATGAATAAGTATTTATCCATGATTATGTCAATCAATTTCAACTTATTCTCGACTCAATCTAAAAGTTACTCAAAATCTTTTAAAACTGGAATGTCAAATCGTTTCAACACGCTCATCTAATGTTACATATTTACAAAAATCTGCAAACTAACAATTCAATGTCAAATCAATCACAACGCAACTAGATGGCTTTCGAAACTAATAATTTGAAATAGATTAGTTATTCTTGAAATACAAAGATCCAAATAATGAAAAAAATAAGAAGACTCCGACCGGATTTGAACCAGTGCCTTATGCCTTGCCCGAGCGCACACTCTGCCAATGGAGCTACAGAGTACAGTTGGCTTGTCTTCAAATTTTGTCTCTACTTGTTACACGATCTTTGCAATTTCACCGGCTTTTACGTCATCGTTGAATTTTTTTCACAATTTGGATCTTTGTATTTCAAGATTATAGATTCTTAGAAAGAAGAAGAAATTCACTTTAAAAATCAGGAAGATTGTGATGGTACAACATCAAGATTTTCGTAAAAAATCAATGGATGAGTTATTCGGCGTCCTTTGGGTGAGGCCTATGTCCGGCAGTAGATTACTTTTGGCTGATGATGACATAACAGGTTTTATATTATAATCAATGTTTACAAAGATGTCAAATTCATGATTCATTTACACAACTTAGTGCAGCAAAATTTATTTAATGTAATATGTAAATCTATGAAATAATGAAATTTTGATCGCGTCGAGTTCAGTTTTGAATTTAAATGGCTGCCGTCCATGAGGACAAGTTTGCCAGCGTCATTAAGCCAAGGTACGGTTTTATATTAAAAATAAAACAATGAGTTGATCAACATCCATTCATGTCGCTTGCCAAGATGGACAGCAAGAATCCATATACTCTATTCCTCCTAAATCGATTTTTAAATTATAATTTTGTGCATAAGAGTCCATGCACACTTTTTTGTAAGAAATGCGCGTCGATAGCGCGTTTACAAAACACGGTGTATAGGCCCTAATCAGTACATAAATATACATACCTTATAACAAGATTTGTTCACAAAATTAGTTTCCAAATAGCGCCATCTAGTAGTAACCTAGGAACGGTAAGCACAAACATCTGAATACTATGACACCATCATTTTATCTTCGCATTCAAACGAGTCCTTTTTAACACTCAAATTCTGTATCAATTCGTCACTTTCACCAGATTTCACTTCGCACTGAAAACTTTGCACCGTTTTCACTTCAGCTTCGAAACTTTGCACTGCACCATGTTTAAACTCGATGTGTTTATCCAGACTTGACTTCTGAACACACTTATATGGACACTGAGGACACTTCACCGACTTCTGTCTTGGCCGATACGGTTTCGTCTGACTTTTCAAATCAGCTTTCTCCCCGTTCTTCTCGTTCAAATGCCGCTGCTTATGTTTAGTTAGATTCGTTTTTTGCACACACCGGTAACTGCACATGTCGCATGAGAACGGTTTCTGATCTGTATGGAGATACATATGTTTTACTAAGTTCGGTTTCTGGACCGTTCTGTAGTCACAATATGGGCACGCAAACGGTTTGTAACCTGTGTGAGTTCGCTCGTGAACAACCAAATTATTTTTCTGAGCGCATCTATAGTCACAATATTGGCATCTAAATGGTTTTTCTTTCATATGCACTAGGATATGTTTGGCCACGTTATTCTTTTGTCCCGACTTGTAATCGCAAAACGTGCAAGAAAACGGTTTTTCACCTGTGTGTGTGCGTTCGTGAATTTTCAAAATGGCGGGCGATTGACATCTGTAAGCACATTGGGAACAACTAAATTTCCCTAGCTTTTCCAAAGCATCGTTCACCTCTGTACAGCTTTTCGCGTGCTGTTTCAACCCTCGTTTCGACGAGAAAACGTCATTGCATTTGTAACAAGAGTACTCCCCCTTAATATTCATAGACAATTCTTCCGTTATTTTATTTTGCGCGCTTGAATCGTTTTCGTTCTTTACTGTATCAACGAATTCGCTTGGATAATTTGAATATAGAATTTTATTAGTATCGCTCGGTTTTTGATTTTCCTTTGGCTCTTCGACTTTTTCCTCTTTCGCGCCGTTTTGGACCCCATCTTGCCTTAACTTTTTAAATTCTTCAGCGTAAGGACTAGCGTTCTCGAATTGTCTATGGACGACTAAGTTCTCTGGGTTTTCTCTTATATTAGTTACGTAGTTTTGTACATAGTTTTGAGGTCTCGCGTAAATGTCTAAGGAGTTTAATGCTGGGATGTTTGGGATGTGGCTGTTGTAGACGGCGTACATTTGATCCTGGTGTATAACTGGCTGTGGATGTTCTGTGTGTACGGGAATGTGACCTGGAATTTGTAAAAATTTGATTATTTCAATGTTTTAAAACAAAAGTTTTTGAAGCAATAATAATAATCAGAAAATAAAAATAATGCGAAATGCGCCTTGTAAAAAGCTAATAAATGATTTTAGCAACCCAAGTTCCGTTCAAATATATTTCAACTTTTTTTTACCTCGTCGCCATGGTTATGTCTTCTGAGTGACTCTTTAAGACAACGATTTTAAAGGATATAAAAGCAGTTCAACTACATTATTCATGCGCCCATCTCGTCAGTATGTTAACAGCCTAGATTATAACCATTTCTATCATCAAAGTAACAGAACTGTGTCACTCTTGCCTCATGAGCAGAGGCAGGAATTCTTGTAGTACTTTGGACTGTCATAGGGAATTCTGGTTTATCGACTTCTCTTACTCACCAGGCGACGTCAAAATACAAATGCGACGTCGCTGGCGACGGCTCAGGCTCGTACTGTCTGCTTCTCAAAATGGCCTTCCAACATAGTTTCTTATGATGTATGATGATTCTTAAAGCGTCTGCTTCTGAATCGGGCGGGATCTTTTTTTCTAAAGGTCGTACTTTCGGATTGGTCCTGTTTTTGTGATTGACATGATTTATACATCATAATAAGCTGACACTAGATTTATTTATTTTATTTAGATAGCAGACATTATAGGAAAGAGAAGTTCGTTGGAAGAAGGCCATTTTGACAAACGGACTGAACGAGTTTGAGCCCTGGGGACAACGTAATGGCGTCTTAGTAATAATAATAATTATTTATTTTCGACAAACTCGGATCATAGTGTTAGTTAGGACATTTTAGTATCATAGTGGATCATAGCTATCGATATATAAAATATATAATATATAGATCGATATATAAAATGAACCAGAGACTCGCTTAGAGATAAGTTTAAGGACATTAATATAATGACAGTGCATTGTCAATACATTTATGAGAATATTATGTATGTACATAAAAATATTACCCACTTTAAGAAGAACTGTGATATACATAATATTAATACTAGAAATAAGCATAAGCTCGCAGTGCCTGCTACTAGGCTCCATAAAATAAGGAGATCATTGATGGGTAACTGTGTGAGATTCTATAATAAACTTCCTAGCAGCATAACTGAGTTGTCTATTGGTAAATTCAAAAATATTGTGAAACGAAAATTATTTTCTAAAGCTTATTATAGCACACAAGACTGCATGAATGATGAAGCCGCGTGGGATTAATGTAAATTATAGCGTCATGTAGGTATATGAATAATTATTTTAACGAATACCTAAGGTATTATTATTATTTTAATCTTAATTGTTTTATATACTCTGACATTTAAAATTTTATTCTAGACACATTCTAGATTATTGACAATCCTTTTGGGATTTATCCTATTGATTAGTTTAATTTTTAAAATGATGATTTTATCAATAATATTACACTTAAGTTAAATGATCTGATTAGGTTTTTCTGGGTTTCCCTAATCCTTGCAGCAAATGTTGGATCATATTGTATTTCTCCCAGCAAACATTCACTCTCATGTCACTGACATTTCGAAAGTGCTTGTAACTAGGCCTACTTGAATAAAGAATATTTTGATTTGTTTTGATTTGATTTAGCCTTAAAATCAAAGCTAACTTACCATTTAACGCATTGACATTGGTCAATCCCTGGCTGACGTTTTCGTAGAAGTATCCATCGTCGTCTTGTTCTGACTTTATATGAAACGGCATCGGTATGAGATGGTCGTCTAGCTGTCTCGTCTCAGCATCCATCACCAAACGTTGATCCAACCTTTAAAATGACAAATCAAAAATAGTGGGGCGTCACGCAAAAATAGGCGCACTGTAAGACGTCGAGTCATCGAGCTGTTCCAAAATTTGCAGATACTCCCATAGTTTACATTTTAAAAACATTTGTACCTTGGTAAAATCCCATCAGCACTATTTCACACAGAGAAACGATATTACATAAAGACAGACGAGACAAAAGAACTATGCATCGTATATGTAAACCTGTCTATAGCAAAATCATATATCAAAAATGTATATATGACTAGAAGGCGCCCGCAACTTCGTTCGCGAAGGAGAAAAAGACATAACCCCTCTTTTTTTCGACAGCGTAGTCGGTTAAAAAGTATCCTATAACCATCTGTGGATACCAAACTACACGGGTACGTGTACCAAAAATAGTTGAAATCTGTTTATCCGATTTGGTGTGATGAAGCCACAGCGACACATACGAACATACAAATAATCCAAAAAAATATTTTTCTCCTCAGTGTCCTCCAAATAGTCCGTTACAATAGTTTTTTTGAAAATATATTAAATATGATGTGCATAAAAATCTACAGGGTAATTGGTTATTCAGTACATTCTTTTTGAAGCGTTATAGTAAAACTCATTTGCAACAAAAAAGGTCACGTAATACCCTGTCTGAAAATTATTAGTGTTCGAGATATTAACAATTCTAGTAGCAATTTTGGATTTTTTGACAAGCAGGCTTCTTGACAATTGTTTTTATAATATTTCGAAATTAATTTGACTGCTTAATTAATGGTATTGCTGATTGTTTCTTCTTTATGATTATTATTGCCGACATTAAGTTGATTTTGCTAATTGTTGTTAGTTCTTACATTATTGATTATTTCATGTTTTTTTTTTACTTCGACAAATATTTGACCGCTTACGTGCAAGCAAAATACACGGAAATTTTACTGTACCAAATACGTTTATTAACTGTACTTTTGCAAATAAATATATTTTATTTGATTTGAGTTGCAGAATATTTGCCCGCATATACCTTAGCTATAAATAGTTTTAGAAATTCCGTTGCTTCCCTTTGGAAGAGGATTAGCGGTATCCGTTACTTATACTTTTTTTATCCGGTAAAAAAAACACGTTCTCACCTTGTTTCCATCCTTGTCTCCATTAATCCATCCATCCTTCTATCATCAGGCAAATGCGCCAACCCCAGATCATGACCAAGCTCCATATCCCTCCCCAGATTTTGAGGCAAATCGCCCAACCTCAACTCCTGATTAATCCTCGACAACTCTTGCTCATTCAACTGCAAGTTCTGAGCTAACCCGTTCTGTAGCTCAATCTCGTTTAGTCTCAAATTCAAATTCTGATTGATTACGTCTTCGTTCCTCATTTGAGACAGATCATTGGTCAGATTTTGGACTAAGTCAAGCTCGCTTAAGTTTCTTTGGAGGTGTGCGGGTATCTCGTTAAAGTTTCGGTTGAAGTGGTTCGATTTGAGCATCAGTGTGGATATTTGTCGGGGTGATAGGGGCAGCTGAAAGTTGTGGGCAATGGTGGTGTTGATCGAAGTCTGGAGTTGGTGTAATTGCTCCATGGAGATGGCATGCTGATAGTCTGCTGTGTCGATCTGGTGGGATTTCTGCAGCTGAAATGGTGGATTATATTATTAACACCGTGAAGCGCAACTGTACATTAAAAAAACCGGCCAAGTGCGAGTCGGACTCGCGCACCGAGGGTTCCGTACAAAATATACACGGCCGTATATATGAAAATCCAGTGTTAGCAGAGCCGTACTCTTGAGCAAAATATTCGCGGTTTTGCGATCATTTTATATTGGTTAATGACAGAGACAGACATAAAATGATACTGTTTTTAGTATTTGTTGTTATTTTTTAGTAAATGTGTTCATCTGTCTAGCTATCACGGTTCAAAAGATACAGCCTGGTGACAGACAAACGCGACACCGGCACGACAGCGAGTCTTAGTAATAGGGTCCCGTTTTCACCCTTTGGGTACGGAACCCTAAAAAATTTTAAATCAATTAACGTATTCTAGATTAATCAAGATTTAAAGATGCGTTTATTTATCACTAGTAGGTGTTTGCAACTTCGTCAGCGGAGGAGAAAATCATAACCCTCTTTTTTCTTCAGCATACTGGAGTAAAAAGTATTCTATAACCATATACCCGTGGGCCAAAAATAGTTGGAATCTGTTAAGTCGCTTTGGCGTAATGAAGCCACAACGACACACACAAAAAATATTTATCAATTAAGTTACCTTCTTAGTTTGTATAATACATTAAAAAAATGGTATCATAGTTCATAGTAGGAAGCAGGGGGAATTACGTTCACTTCAGGGAAGATGCCGGTATTCTTACAAATATCAATGTTTAGTAAGACAATATCAAACATAACATAAGTGTAACTAATCAGTTATTATAATATAAACACAAAATATAGTAATATCTCTCAGCAGATAAGGAGAAAAAAAACTTAAAAAAAAATTAACGGCATTACCCTCAGCTATGGGTAATTCGGGCAATGGGATCAGGGGTGTTGCAGATATCCGCATCGCATCCGCAACAGCGGAACTTCCGCATCGTATTCAACATTCGCATCAGCATCCGCATCCGCTTAAATTGATGCGGAGCTTTATGCGGATGTGGATGTGTGCAAGTCAGAACAGGAACAACTTAGCTGCGGTGCGTAAGGGGCCCGCGCAAGGCATTTTCTCCCTTGGCCAATACAAATCTCGTTAGGTGTGTACAATTCGCCAATCGAGCGCATCACTCGGTCATTCGGTGACAAGAAAGGACGAGTTTGTTTTGTTTTGATTTTAGTCGTGCAATGTGAGTGACGTAGTGAATGTGTTTGTTGTGATTGTTTCGTTTCGTAATTTGTACTAAGTGAATAAAACATAAAACAATGGCACCGCCGAGGCAAAGTGCGATTTTAACGTATTTTAAAACTGACAAACATGATCGTGAGGCTCAATGTACAATATGTCACAAAACATATTCTCGGGAGGGACGTACAACGACTTCATTAAAAATCACCTTAAATCTATGCACGCGGACCAACACAACTCATTCAGCGGTGAAATTAATAAAAAAATACAAGAAAAAAAAGACGAATCAGGCAAGTTTTAAATTTGATATTTTATTTTTCTAATTTAATAGTTGTTGTAGGTAAATAGTTTATCATAGGTTGTTCGGTACATTTTATTTTTATTTTTGCGTAGTACCTAATCTAAGTATCTACCAATTCCTTTCTTTCGAGTTCAATGTGCTAGTTGTTATAAAGTATGTTATTTGTATTTAAAGTGCTATGTGCTAATGTGTTACTTTAGTTAATCACAATTGTAGTAAAAGATTTCTAAATACCTACGTGTTTTGGTTACAAATACAAATCCTACTAAAACTAGCATTTCATGTTTTTTTTATGTGCCTTACCTATACCTAATCTTACATCCGCATCCGCATCCGCGGATGTAAGCCTTGTAATATCCGCATCCGCATCCGCATCCGCGGATGTCGAAATATCTACATCCGCAACATCCCTGAATGGGATTATAACGCTCAAACCAACATTAGTCCAAATAATATAAGTTAATTAACAACAAGATCAGCCCGTAACAACTAAATTAACGTTTCTTATCATAGTCATGTATAAATTGTACATGGTAACCAGGACTTTTTTTGGTAAAATCAACATATAAATATAAGAATAAATTTAAGAACAGAAGTCCCATATGTTTTCGCAAATCTTTGACAGTTAACCCGAAATAGAAGTAACCGAACAGTTTACCTGTTCAGTAATTTCAATTTCTTAATCTCTAGTTAACACTGGCTTACGACCAAGTTGGGGATTAACAAGGTTGTCGCTCATCAGTAAGGTCCGACCTTGATCTCGGCCTCGGTCTCGGCTATTCTCGGCCAAAAATCGAACTGAGAACTCGGTCTCGGTCTCGGCCGAAAACAGCCTAGATTATCGGCCGTTACCGAGACATTGCAACAACCCAAGATTGGCGAATTTAAATTTACCGCGCGCTTGCAGCGAGCGCGGCGGCGCTCGAGACGATCTCATTGGCAAGATCTGTTCGCCATTGATTTTCGCGATGTTTATTGGTGGCGTAAGAACTTCTCGAGCCAATTATTACACGCTGAGACGCAATAACAACTAACAACTGGTTCATTTCTTTCGTTTGTTGTTGTTTAGAAGAAATTTGGCTCGTGCATGGATAAAAGTAATAAAATAAATAACAACAGTTATCAAGGCAAAATTTAGTTATTGTTTGGGGATATACTATACTAGTGAGTGAGTGATCCATAGGAAATTGACTCATTTGGACCAGGTAAGTCATTTAAAATGACTAACTGTAAATGAATGGAACCTGTGGGCAGCGCACGATTCTATTGAGTCCGAGGATGAGCCCATGTCGACGATGGGAAATATAAACACAGCATTTGAGACAGCGCTAGATAGTTTTCTGAGAGAGCCAAGACTGATGAGAAATGCTAATATACATGAATATTGGCATTCATCGCAGTACCAAATATTATCATATGTATCAGTCCCACCACACATGTTGCCAGTGAGCAATTATTTAGTAGAGCTAGGCAGCTTATGAAGAGCGTAGGCACAATCTGACTGGATACAATGCAGAGAAATTGTTTTTCTTGTCATCCAATATAGACTTATTTGATTTTGAATACTAAATAATTGAAAATTGTAACAAATTGGCGTTTCTTTTTCACATTTTTAAATTCTCGGTCTCGGCCGAGACAAAAAAGTGGTCTCGGTCGGACCTTATTCACCAGTCTCTCTCTCAACGTAGAAAATGGGATGTTGAATGTAATCGCTGCTCTTCTTTAAGACATCCCCCCTTCAATAGCGGTTTTTGCTTTGATCAAGTTTTACTCGCTCTATGCCGCTTTAGTGGTAGTTCTTTGACAATTTCTGGGCATGCCTGTAAGAAAACATGGCGTTCATCCGAGCAGTATTACCCTAAACGGCCGTTTCGTATTCAAAGTAAAATCTAAAATTATACTCGTAAGATTGTGCTATAATATCAACTTGGCCTTTAACTTAAATAGTTTAACAAAACCGACCAAGAGCATGTCGAACCATGCTCAGTGTAGGGTTCCGCAGCCGTTTATACAAAAAATGGACTACAGATGAAAAAATACGATAAGAAAAAGTGCACTAGCAAAAGATCGTATCTGCACGGCACTTACGTCCTTTAGCTGAGAAGCGCAGGTTTTTGGCAATAACCCAACGGTATATTCGATCATGTTGAAAACAATTTTCGTTGAAAGTATTTACTTAGCTTTATCTTTGTAATTTTTTTTATATTTTTTGGAAAATAGAGGGGGGGGGACCCAATTTATGCATTTTTCGAAGCAATTATTTCCGAATATATTCACAAAATATTTTTTTTTAGAAACCTCTGTCTTTTTAAAAGAGCTGTCGAAATATGAGCCACACATTGATATTTGCTGAAACAAATTCTTTTTTTCAGTTTCATACATGTATGGAGTGCCCTCCTAGAAATATATTTTATTATTATTTAACTACCAAACTAAGTAGCGGCTTATACAAGACACCTAGCCTCCAAATTTCATCAATATACATCTAGTAGTTTTTGAGTAAAATGCCTGTGCCCCGCTCCCTTACACCCGCAAGCCGCCATTATACGCACTAGTTTTATCAAGTTATTAAGGTGAGCGCCATTATCCGGTGACTGGTATTACCCCTGTTTCCCCTAAGGTTGTTTGTCGTTAGAGTCCGACCGAAGATTCTGTTTTGGTCAGAGGTTCGGTCTCGGCCAAAAAACAGCCGAACCTTTCGGCTGCGCCGAAACTTACAAGGGTGCGCTCGGCACGGCTGGGAAATCTTCTAAAAATACGAGACTTATGTTCTAAGTTGCATACTCAATTTTGTAGAAGTGTTATACGATGTTGAATTAAAGTTATGACTTTCAATAAGTAAAAGAAGTAAAAAATTGTAATGTACAACATTATACTAATTCTAGTTTATTAATCTTTAAAAAAAAGGACAAGTAACATTTAACATGTTATATAGAACATAAAGATTCCTATAGTAATAATAATAAGCTAATAAATATATTTGAATGAGCCTTTCGAGGCTAGCAGATTGTAATTATAAAAATTAAAAGTACAACTGAAAGAAAATACATTGTAATATAATTATCATATTTTGATAATAAACTTCGTTTTATTTTATACCGTACACAATTAACAAGTCGCTGCCTCAGTATTGAATTTAATGTAACATTTTAAATATTTCACTTTTTAGGGTAGTTAAATTTTGACCCAGTGTCACTATACAATGTTGAAATTTCAATTCGATAAAAGTTGAACGTAGAAACCTGTAATATAAGGCCGACGAGATGTTTCATTAGTCAAATATCTGGAAACAACGGCCCACTGACATTTTATTTTAATCAACTTTTAATCACGTTTATACAAGGTTCGGATTCGGTTTCGGCCGAAACTATAATCAAACCGAACCTTCGGTTTCGGCAAGAAAACATGTTTCGGTCGGACACTATTGGTCGTTTATTGTCTCGCATTACTCAAATTTTTAAGAGCAGGTTCGATAATTACATGGTTTTTTTTATTGTTGATTCAGTTTTTCGTATTTTATTCAACATGATTGAAATAAGAGGGGTTGTAAAATCATCAACTGGAAACTCCGTTGCCCATAGATGTCGTATTAATGCGCAAGTGTTAGTCCTTCTTAGTTTATTTATTTATATGTGACAGAGAGTGAAGTCTAATGACACTTTTAAATTAGGTTTTTCTTCAAATTTTCGGACAAAGCAGAATGATAATTAACAGAGGGACAATATGATTGATGGATAGATTAAAAGCAATTTACTGATATTTTCGCAAGTAATTTATTTTTTTGAACATCCATCACAAGTGCTAAGATTACTTTATCTATAAACAATGTCCCTACCTATGTATTTCAATATTTTGTTTTATATAAGATAGGCATTCTCTGTTTATTTCATTAACTTTTAAAATATAATATCAAACGACAAATAACCTTACTATGAACTATATCACCAATATTTTTATTTAATAAGCAAAATACATAAATCTTTATCTAAAACAGTTCCCTGCAAAAACTATATTGAACATTTTGACTGACTGCCGACGAGTCTCTATACTAATGTATACTATTAAAAAGTTGTAAAAATTAAATGTCTGTTCATTGGTGATACTTTCAAAAAAATAAGGATACTAATTGAAGGTCACAGAATCGAAAAATATTTTTTGTATGTTTGTATGTGTGGTTGTGGCTTCATCAAGCCAAAACGGCTAAACTTACGAAAAAAAACATTCGATTTTGAAGTCCCTTATCCATACTCCATACTAATATTATAAATACGAAAGTGTGTCTGTCTGTCTATCTGTTTGTCTGTCTATCTGTTTGTCTGTCTGTCCGTTACCTCTTCACGCTGAAACCGCTGAACCGATTTTGATGAAATTTGGTATGGAGTTAGTTTTAGTCCCGGGGAAGGACGTAGGCTACTTTTTATCCCGGAAAAATACCCTTATCCGCGATAAACAAATTTAAGGCGGACCAAGTCACGGGCAGAAGGTAGTAATATATATTTTTAAATATCTTAAATGTACAGAAATTTCATTATAACAAATTTATAATATGAAATGAAATAATGATCTTTATTCTGTAAGTAGGCGGCAAGGGCACTTTACAAGTCTGACTCTACGGCGTTTCCCAAGAGGAAACCACTGTTGAGAAGAAAGACGAAACAAACTCAACAGTCAGTCATTTTTTTCGAAATAACTCTTATATCTACTACAATATACAATAACCTATCCTAAATATATGTTATGAGTATAAACTCAATACGTAGCTCTCTAAGAAATCATATCAAGACTTATAAAAGTAAAAAGAATAAAAAAAAGGAAAATATGTTTTTTTATTTGAAACAACTTACATACGTAATTGATATGCCACCTTATAAGAACCGTGTCCCGGTAAAAGTAAATTACTTGATTTCTGTTTTGGGCCATGCATTTTTGGCTGTTAAATATTCCTCTACCCCAGGGGTCTTCAACTTTTTGACTCAGGGCAACACTGCACTTAATATAAATTCGTGCGGGCAAAGACTTTGGGTTCATGGCTGGTTATGGGGGTAATACATTAGTAAAGGAATGTTGAAATGGGTACCTACCTAGGTAAGGGAGCATTCAAGTATTACGTAACGAAATTGGGGGGAGGGGGGACTCTTGTAAAACGTTACGATGCGTTACATGGGCGGTAGGGGGGGGATGTGAACTACGCGTTACGTAACATTTTTTTAACCCTTAAGAACCGTCGCGTACAGAGATTCTCTCAAGCATTTTTTAACTATTTTTTTTTTCATTGAAATAAAACAATTTAACGGATTATATCGCGTATATTATCTCATTTTAGTTCCCGACGTTTCGGAAGCTTTCCAGCTTTCCATGGTCACGGGAGGACTAAAAATGACATAGGTCATACTGTATATAGGAAACCTACGCATACAGATAGGTATTTGAATGGCAAATCTCACCACCATCCCTGTCAACTTGCTACAGTGGGTAAATCTTTGTTTCAGAGAGCCAGGGGTATCTGCGACAATCAACATCTGACTGCTGAGTTACAGAATGTCAAACGTGCGCTTCGAGCCAGCGAGCTCCAGATACCACGTTCCAAGCAGAATCCCAGTATGAAGAAACCAACAGTCGAGCGTAAACCTGCCGTATTACCATATGTGAAAGGGGTCACAGACAAGATCGGAAACATCTTGAAGCGTGCTTCTATAAAAACATATTTCAAGCCGTTGAAGAAGGTGTCTCAATACCTTAGACCCGTGAAGAGTAGCACCCCTTTGCAGAGTGCAGGCATTTATAAGCTGGACTGCGAGTGTGGTCTTTCATACATTGGTCAAACGAAACGCAGTGTATCAACCCGGGTGAAGGAGCACATAGCAGATGTCAAGCACCGTCGGTGTAATAGGTCTGCAGTCTGTGAACATGTCATTGACAAACCAAACCACTCAATTAAGTTTGATAAACCTTCTATCCTTGCCAAAGAAAAAATATATCTTCCCAGGATGCTACGCGAGGCTATTGAGATTAAAAAGCATCCTAATTTCAATAGAGAAGATGGATTGTCACTACCACCAGCTTGGGATCCTGTAATACATCTCATCAAGGAACAAGCGAGACACAGGACTGCAAAACCTTAATTTCCGAACGGTGTAAAATATCTTATCTGTTTAAAAGTAGTTTAATAGTCTCTGTTTTTTAAATATTATAATTAGTAATGAGGTAGCCTGGGAGTTTTTCTTTGCAGCGTTTCTTTTCTCCTCAGTACGCCTCATTTGTGAAATGCTGCTTGGTAAATTATTAGAATAAAATAATTAAGCCCTTCTGGCACATGTCTAACTGTCTTTACAGCTTAGGCCCATCTAGCATGTATGTACACCTTTATTTGTGTTTTTTTTTTAAATGGGTAGTTTGCACAAATTGTAACTTTGACAGAGGAAAATACATCATTTCTCAGTCCTCCCGTGACCATGGAAAGCTGGAAAGCTTCCGAAACGTCGGGAACTAAAATGAGATAATATACGCGATATAATCCGTTAAATTGTTTTATTTCAATGAGTAATAATCGCGGAAACAGAAGAAAATATTTTTTTTTTCATAATTTCAAATGGGATGACCATTTTTGGGTACAAAAGGTCACTTGGTGGTTACGTAACGTTTTACTAGGGGGGAGGAGGGGTACAGAAAAACGTTACGGCGCGTTACATGGGGGGGAGGGAGGGTCAATAATCTCCAAAAATTGCGTTAAGGTGCGTCCACATTTGTATCATTTGCCCGAATCAGATCATCGTCGCGTAGCATGATCGCGTGTCACGATCACGCGTTTGGACGTTGCGCCGATCCGATCACTCGAAATCCATTTGCTACGCGTATCACACACTTGTATCGGAAGAGTGCGGCATTATCGGTGCGCCGACAGTAAGCGTCTAAGCAGCGCGATACGCAGTCATGCTACGGCACGGTGATCGGATACGAGCAAATGATACAAGTGTGGACGCACCTTAACGTAATACTTGAACGCTTCCTAACGCATAAGGAACGCACTTGGAGTTGATTATGTTCATGAGTGGCTATGCTTATGACCAACAACCGTCAGCTTGTAAAAAATGAATACAGTAAAAAAATTACTACTACTGTTTTTTTTTATTCGAACTCTTAAATAAATCCCAGTGAGGTGGTCTCATCGCGAGCCGGACCGTGGGCTCTCCCGCTTTCTTTCCGCGGGCCGGATTAAAAAGGCTCGCGGGCCGGGTTGTTTGGCGACCCCTGCTCTACCCTATAATATGCCTTGGCCATTAGAGACTGTTTTAAGTACTTTTTGAGAGCTGGAAACGGTATTTTTAAAGCATCATCTGGTAGCTAAAGCCCGTCACAGACGGAGCGATAATATATATTAATATACCAAAGATATCTTACAGTATAGCTAAGCCCCTCACACGACAAAGATACCAAAATATATATTTCAGCCGCCATTATGCTCGTAGCCGGCGAAGCAAGAGGACGTTTTTACAATATACAGGCTGTTTGTGAAACATGACTTGTTGCATAGTTTGTCAGAGGGCGATTATGATGCCGGATTTGATTTGCATGTTACTTTATCAGCAAAACTAAAATCCGTCTGGACTCAAGAGCACAAAAAAAAACGAGAGAACGAGGAAAATTCAACTTATACAATGATCTGTCTTTTATACAATTCTTTTAGTATTTTAGAATATCAAGAACAATGTTTAATGCACTTCACAATCTGATCAACCTGGTTTTTAAACTGAGTTACTTTGTCACAAATTATATTATAACCTCTTGGTTGTATTCGCCGAAATGCATTATATATGACGAACATTATAAATTCTGCTCACAATTCATTCGATAAGAGCGACCTGTAAATCATCTTCCAATTAATTATGATTTGGGACAATGATTATTACTTGATAGGACATCAAAATTAGATGTGGCGATTGAATGTACTTTTTTTCTCTTTACATAAATTGACCACCCTCTCGTCATTGTCCACCGTCCAGCTCCATCTTCTTCAGTGGCGTGCGTAGGGTTTTTAGTTAGGGTAGGCAGAATTCGACATAGCCTGCCTGTGTCATTCCAAACATTTGGAGACTTCCCGAATAAAATGCACAGACAGCAAAGTGTGCACAACCAGACAACCAGCTAAAACTTTCGTAATACTTTACGTGAAATTGACGAGTAATATTGCTCTGAGTTTGAGTTAAATGCAACATACCTACCTTTCTTAACTAGGTACCTTTACCTTATCATCGAACGCTAACTTGCTAAATTTGACGAAAAAAGTTAACTTTCGCAAACACTATCAAAACACCGATCACAGCTAAAACACATATTTAAGCGTTAGCTACTACAATAAACAGTATTTCACGGCAAATTAAATTGATAATGACAGAAAATCGCTCCGAAATGAACTAAATAGTACAACTATACAAGAAATTTTCATTTTATCACAACTCGGTCGCAACTGTAGCAACAAAGAATCCATTGTGGCACCAGAATAGCAAAATCAAAACAACTTAAAACGAAACAAATTAAAACACCCCACATTACGCGTACAAATTACAGCAAAAGGGGGACTTCTTTAATCTGCCGCATGAAATCAATGCATCTGATTGGTCGCAAACTTCTGCCAGTGATGCCAACAAAATAAAATCTGCTAAACTGCAGCTCGATTTTTGATAAATTTATGCTAAATACTATTTACTCATACCGAAAATTCTGCTAACAGTTTTCCATGTCAAATAAAACGTCACTTAATTTTTACATCTACTTATTTTTTTGTATCAAGCAAATTTGAACTGAAATCGTTTCATTATTAAATATGTCTATATTTTTGTCACCCGTTACCTGTAGATGGGGTATTTTAAAATGAAATAACTTAGCGACACCAAAAACGAAAAATTAATCGAAACGATAAATGGAATTTTCATGATTACTCTCATCGTTTTCATTTCAGTCAATCTCCCGGATACGTTTCAAATTACTAATGAAATTTCTAATATCATGATTTACTTTATTTGAATGCTTTTTTATGTATGCTAAAAACTATACTAAACGACAAACAAATGTGCTAGACTCATAAAATTTAGCAAATTTAGCATAAAGTATGCTAAATTGGCAACACTGACAGGTCCGGCAGCCGGATTTGTAAGTATGTGTGCGTGTGACTTGAGTATAAGTGTGTGCTGAGCAAATTCGTACATAGTTCACGGACGATATTACACAAGTGCATTGTGAGCGTGCATGCTGTGGGTTAGGCGCTGGACTGTCTTGCCTGACTTGCGGTTCAGGCTTGCTTACCTGGATTCGCGCGCAAATTTGAATCGCAGCGCGTTCCGTAATAGAAGGTGGCAAGTAGGTTTTCTTTTAAGAAATATTATAGTATTATTATAGAGAAGAGAAATATATGCGTTCTGGAGTCATTTTTAGGGTAGGCAGTGCCTATATGGAATGCACGCCACTGCTTCTTCTCCCTGGATAACATATAGGACTAGAGAGCTTGCTAAGACAGACGAAATAATCAGAAATATTATAATTGTATTTATCTTGTTGTTTTTTTTTATGGCATAGGGGGCAAACGAGCAGACTGGTCGCCTGATGGTAAAGGTTGTTTGGGAGGATGGTTTAGGAGTTCATATCCTCAATGTCACCGTCTACCTTCGGACTGCATCAGACCAGCTCCTTGGTACCATATTGTTGCATTGTCATCGAAGATAAATAAATTTTAGCCCAATCGCACGACAAAAAATAACATCCTGTAGTTGCGGCAAAATATCCATACTAATATTATAAATGCAAAAGTGTGTCTGTCTGTCTGTCTGTCTGTTACCTCTTCACGCTTAAACCGTTGAACCGATTTTGATGAAATTTGATATGGAGATAGGTTGACTCCCGGGGAAGGACATAGCCTACTTTTTATCCCGGAAAAATACCCTTATCCGCGATAAACGAATTTACGGCAGACAAAGTCGCGGGCAGAAGCTAGTACTCAAATATATCGTAAGATATCTTACGGTATCTTAAGATACCCAGCTATAATATATATTATCGCTGCGTGTGGGGACTCTGTCCAATAGTAGGCAAAATATATCGTAAGATACCTTAATATAGGATATCTATTATAATATCGCTCCGTCTGTGACGGGCTTTATTATAAAAATGTATACATTGGCCCACGAATGATTTGGCTACTTTACGAACGCGGAACTTTCTAATGGCGATTTTCTTTTATATATATAGGTCTATATATATATAAATATGTATATATATATAATAGTAGAGAATAGAAGATTATGATAAACTAGAAAGTGCCCGCAAACTTCGTCCGCGGAGGAAAAAAAATCATAACCCCTTTTTTGCTTCAGCGTAGTCGGGTAAAAAGTATCCTATAACCGTCTGGAGATACCTACCTACCTGTGTACCAAAAATTGTTGAAATTCGTTTAGCCGATTTGGCGTGATGAAGGCGCAACAACACATACAAACATACAAAACCTCCAAATAGTCCGTTACAATCTTTTTTTTATATCTTCAATGTACAGACATTTCATTTTTATAACTTTATAATCGTAAATATTAGACACACATTATGTTAGGTTACATAAGATTAGGTAATTCGATTTATTAGTTTCTAAATTATACACGCCAACAGCTAAACATAAAAGACTATAAACAATGCTTGGTATAGCTAGTTCCACCTGACTTGAGGTCACGCACACAATAACACTGTCATGTAATGACAGCGGGATTTTGAAATTAGCGTTCTTATATTGTACCGATAGCAAGTTCAAAAGTAAAAAATAAATAAAGATATATATAACAATTTATCGACTTCAAATAAAACAGAAAAAAAAGATTTTGACGGCTTTTATTTAAATATATTGGCTATATGAATAAATGAACATTAATCGTAGAAATCAAAGAGAATCCATACTGATATGATATTATAAATGCGAAAGTGTGTCTGTCTGTCTGTCTGTCTGTTACCTCTTCACGCTTAAACCACTGAACCGATTTGGGTGAAATTTGGTATGGAGATAGTTTGAGTCCTGGGGAAGGACATAAGCTACTTTTTATCCCGGAAAAGTACCCTTATCCGCGATAAACGAATTTAAGGCGGACGAAGTCGCTGGCAGAAGCTAATAAGAAATAAATTGCCTTGTTATGTAGCTGTTAAAATTTGCTTTACCAATATTTTCATTACTTTGTTATTTCGTTATCACACATCTTCAAAAATGACTGAAGTAACTGGCACTCGTTACATCGTAGTCATACCTAGTGACAACTGCATTTTCCAAGAGATAAGTAAACCTACAGATGCTTATTTGAATAACTACGAAAAATGGCTTTTTCTAGTGAAACAATAGGTCGTGAGAAAACTTTAAATAGGAAAAGCCGGGAAATTATATTCAACGTATTCTGTCGTTTTAGACATAACTTAAGAAATGGCAGTCAACATTTACCTATGACAGAAATATACAATGCGACGGCAGAAGTAACTGGTGTACCAATATACACAAATTCAACGAATCGTAACTGGAGTGCTAAAACAAACAGAAAAAGAAGAAAGTTCCCGGATAATGGAACCTAGGATTGATGATTTAACCGAAAACCATGACCATGTAATCAATCTTAACGAATCAGATGAAGGTATGCCAAGTGACAATGGTTTATAAAAAGCATTTTTTTACTGTTTTTAATACCTATTAAAAATATAATTAAGCGTTTTTAGGGTTCCGTAGCCAAAATGGCAAAAACGGAACCATTATAGTTTCGTCATGTCCGTCCGTCCGCCCGTATGTCACAGGCATTTTACTCAAAAACTATAAAACGTATACTGATGAAATTTGGAACATAGGTGTCTTGTGTAAGCCGCTACTTAGTTTGATAGTTAAATAAAATATATATATATTTCTAGACATTGTTGTTACATGTATGGAGTGCCCCACTCCATACATGTAACCGAAACTGAAAAAAAAAATCAGCAAATATCAACGTGTGGCAGGCACATCATTCGACAGATCTTTTAAAAACACTGAGGTTTCTAAAAAAAAATGTCTTAAGTGAATATTTTCCGAAATATTCGCTACGAAAGTAGCAAAAATTGTGCCCCCCCCCCCTCTATTTTCTAAACGGTATCTTCCAAAAATATGAAAAAATATACAAATATAAAGCTTAATAAATACTTCCAACGAAAATTGTTTTCAACATGATCGGACATACCGGTTTTAAGTTATTGCCAAAAAACTGCGCTTCTCAGCAAAAGGACGTAAGTGCCGGGGAGATACGCTCTTTTGTTAGTGTTTTTTTTCATATCGTTTTTTTCAGCTGTAGTGCATTTTTTGTATAAACGGCTGCGGAACCCTTTATGGGCGAGTCCGACTCACACTTGCCCGCTTTTTTTTACTTACTTTCACTCACTCATTTCATTCATTCGCTCTTTTCTTTTTTTGCAATCAGTACCTAGTTCATGTAGCTGTGTGTATTATCATTCACCACAACTCTCGTGGAACTACCTATAAGACTTCACCTAAACACCATGTAAGCAAATAAATAAATTCATGAAACAATTTTGTTAATTAAATTTGTAACACAAGAAACCACAGAACCAGTAAAAATAAAATTTTCCCTATGGCTTCTCTAATTGATAAGTAACTATTCAAAAAAAACCCATAAAATGTTCACACGAATACAAATGTTGTGGCTATGTGTAATGTATATTTATAACTAGAAGCCGTCTGCAACTTAGTTCGCAGAGGAGAAAAAGTCTCTCTCCCTCTTTTTAGGGTTCCGTAGCCAAAATGGCAAAAACGGAACCCTTATAGATTCATCATGTCTGTCTGTCTGTCTGTTCGTCCGTATATCACAGGCATTTTACTCACAAACTATAAGATTTACATTGATGAAATTTCGAGCCTAGGTGTCGTGTGTTAACCGCTACTTAGATTGATAGTTAAATAAAAAATATATATATTTCTAGGGGGGGCACTCCATACATGTCACTGAAAGTGAAAAAAAAAAATGTAGCAAATATCAAAGTGTGGCACATATTTCGACAGTATTTCTAAAAACACTTTGAGGTTTCTAAAAAAAATTGGTTTAGTGAATATTTTCCGAAATATTCGCTACGAAACTAGCAAAAATTGTGTCCCCCCATCTATTTTCTAAACGGTAAGATCAAAAAATATGAAAAAATTTACAAACATAAAGCTTAATGAATACTTCCAACGAAAATTGTTTTCAACATGATCGGACATACCGTTTTTAAGTTATTGCCAAAAAAACTGCGCTTCTCAGCAAAAGGACGTAAGTGCCGGGGAGATACGCTCTTTTGTTAGTGTTTTTTTTTCTGTCGTATTTTTTTTCATCTGTAGTGCATTTTTTTGTATAAACGGCTGCAAAACCCTTCATGAGCGAGTCCGACTCGCACTTGGCCGCTTTTTTCTTTATCATAGTCAGGTAAAAAGTATCCTATAACCATCTGGATGTGTAGCTACCCATGTACTAAAAATAGTTGAGATCCGTTTAGCCGATTTGGCGTGATGAAGCCACAATGACACATACAAACATTTCATTTTTACAAATAATAGTATAGAAAAGTTTACAATTTTAATGTAAATGCAGTTGAACTTCTTCGATAAATAAATAAATAAACAAATGTTCAATTTCAAATTTACTACAATGTGCCCGACTTCATAAGGGGAGGAGAAAAAATTATAACACTTTTTTTCTCAGCACAGTCGATTAAAAAGTATTGTGTAATCATCTGTGGATACCCAGCTACCCATGTACCAAACGTTGCACAACTGCCTACAAGGCTGAATAAGTTTCATATAGTACACTGCATTGGAGTGGCATCCATTTAAGCCGATTCCCACCGGGTTGCCCAAGGAAAGGTTTACAATCACCTTTTTACTTAAATATGAGTAAATGAATACACTACGGCTTCCCTTGTAATTTTCCTTACGCCACGCCTCTGGTACACTGTGCATAATGCATTATGGTGTAATATTTATGTCAATAATAATCATGGGTAATAAATAAAGAAATACTACAGGTCAATTCTACACAAATCGAACTAGTCCTATGGTAAGCTCAATAAGGCTTGTGTTATGGGTACTAGACAACTATATATTTAACAGATTTATCTATACTATTATAAAGTTGTAAAAATGAAACGTATGTACATTGAAGATTTTCAAAAAAATGATTGTTATGGATTACTTGGAGGTCACTACAACGAAAAATATTTCTTTTTGATTTGTGGTATGTTTGTGTGTTGTTGCTAAACGAATTTCAATTAATTTTTGGTACATGGGTAGCTGGGTATCTCCAGATGGTTACAGGATACTTTTTACCCGACTATGCTGAACAAAAAAGAGGGGTTATGAGTTTTTCTCCTCTGCGAATGAAGTTGACTCAGGAACAAATATTTATCCTTGTCACTCAAATATTTGCCCTTACTGGGATTTGAACCCAGGACCTCAGCTTTGCAGGCAACATTACTCTCACTAAGTTAAACCGGTCGTTAAATATCACTAAATACCCAATCTGCCAAAGTAGTTACCTATTTATACCGAGAACCATTAAAACAAGGGACTGTCATTCGCCATACTTTGGATCACACCCCCAACCTTAAGTGGATATCCAGTATACAAGCTAGATGGCTCTTTAAAACTACTCATTTAACAATGTTATATTTGAACAAAGAAACACTGTACAGTATGTAAATAGCTAATATTTATGGACTGTGTCACTCTTTAACAGTTTAATAATTGTATACAATAAGTCTTATAAATAGATTCAATGTAAATATCTCGGAACAGCTATTTGTAGGGCTATTAACAGTCCTTTTTTTAATACTACATCCTTGTTTATACCCAAATTGATAGGAGGAAATATCCCTTTTCTCATCCCTATCTCAAACATTTCCATATTATAAGATATAAGATTTGTCTTGTGCAAAACTATGGTTAATTTTATTTTGTGGTGAAATTTAGTGTGATCAATTGAAGAGGGATGTTCAAAAGCTGTTGCATGCATTCAATTTAAATACAGTTTGACGAGATTATAAAGTAAATTAACACTTGTAAGCAAGATATTTAGCAATGTGACTTGACTATTGTTTAATTTTTTAAATTATTGTACGTAACCCCACATTTGTACAAGAGTACACAGACCATGATAAGCGTGTTTTTAGAAAAATAAATACCGAAAAAGATGATCTATCATCTTTGAAACAACCGTTGAGTTTTATCATTCTTTTTTACTATTTTATTTATAAATTAAGTACTTACGTTCTCCATATAAACCTTGTAGTGTTCATCGTCGATTATAGCCTGATCCTCACGTTTTACGAAATCCATGCCTTGTTGCGATGAAACAAAGGGTACTGCGATAAAAAACTGTTTTTTTCCTAACGATCAAAAACTAACCTCTCCGCCATTCAATTATAAAGTTAATACATAATGTACACTTTCAGAACTAGATGTTGATAATAATGATTTATAATAGTAAAACTTATTTTTGGGATGAATAAATAACTGATAGAAAATAGTGTAATTTTATAAATCCATTGTTGAATAAAAAAGTTCAGAGCCAAAGAAAGGAAGCAGGTCATAGACAATGTAGATTTTCTATCAACGAACATCTGTCGGGCTTGGTTGTTTTTAAGTTGCCAGACTGAAAAATTTTTTTCCCTTAATTTCAATTGGGTTATAATCAGGAAATCCTGACGGTATTGAAATAAAAATAACATCTTGATGCGAAATGGCAGATTTTATGATAGAAATCCTAAAAACATAAAATGGTTTCGATACCTTGTGTGCCTTTAAAGTTAGATGCGAAAGTCAATTTTTAAAGTATGAAAATATTAATAACTAATAACATTATGGAATAACTCATAAAATGTATGGTATTTTTGGTTAAGAAACCATTTCGATAAACGCAAGTTTTAACATAGCTGCAAAACAAAGTTCATAACTTCCCCGTACAAGGTAGCAACGTTTGACGTCACACGTCCCTTAAGCTTTAATATGGAACTTTTTTGGGAAAGTCCAAAAATGTGTCATTTGTTGTATTTCTGGGAGTTTTATGACATTGAAGTAGTTTTTTTCCCCAATATTTCTTTTATATCGTTCTAGTATTTCGTACCAAAAAGGTAAAATAGAAACCCTTATGGTGCAACTCTGTCTGCCTGTATATTCGTCCGGCTGTTACAGCGTTATATCTCAGGACATACTATTTGTTTGTAATTTGGAATAGATACAAACATAGCGAACCCACATATATTGCAAAATCATTTTTATAAAATTTCAAACACTAAACTGATTTTTAATTCAAGAACAAAATCTGACAGTTCTCATCTTGATTATTTAAGCAAATAAACGTTATTTCATGAAAATATGAATGAGATATCGTGCAACCAGTAATATTAGGCTATTAGGGTAAGTTTTATTGATAAAAATACTGACACTTAAACCAGTATGCAGTGATCACAGCAAAAGTGCGCCCGTTAACGTCAAATTTTGGTCTTGAATTAAAAATCAGAGTATAGGTACATACTAGGTCAAATAGTGTATCATATGGCTTAATTCGCACATTTTTAAGGAATTATTTTTTATGTTTACATTTTAAATTACGACAGAGTATGTATAAAACAAAAAAAATCCCATTACTTCCGAATTTTACCAGGCGGAATTATTGAAAATTTCTTGAATTATGAAACTCAACATGAATATTACAGGAGAATTGTAACCATGTATCTATCTAGCAATTTTTTTTAAAAGATTATTTTTGAATAACCCGGTTGTCTTAAGTTTGGACCTTATTTTAATATACACATTCTCATCTATGATTTGAATGCAACGCTATACCCAGATAACAGGTGCAAACTTAACTTACCCGGCCAATTATGAAATGAAAATGACATGAAAACTAGCCAAGTCCGACCTTATGATTCAATATATTATTCTAAGATTTCTAAGTTATAAGAAGAAAGGATATTTTAAGTTGTAATAAAATATTTTATGGGACTGACCATTAAATTTGGCACCCATTTTGATCTTACTTCTTTTGTCGTTGAAGTCAACAACCATGACTATTTTAAGTTGTAATAAAATATTTTATGGGACTGACCATTGAATTTGGCACCCATTTTGATCTTACTTCTTTTGTCGTTGAAGTCAACAACCAAGACATATGTCATAAAAATGAACTTGGCTCTCATTTCACATTTGTATTTTTGATGGGATATCATTACTTTTTGTACAGAAATTATTAGTAGGTACTTATCTATACTATTATAAAGTTGTAAAAATGAAATGTTTGTATGTGTCGTTCTGGCTTCATCACGCTAAATCGGCTACACGGATTTCAACTACTTTTGTACACGAGTAGCTGGGTATCTCCAGATGGTTATAGGATACTTTTTACCAAGAAAAAAAGCGGGGTTCTGACTTTTTCTCCTCCGCGAACGAAGTTGTCAGTGATAAAATTGACGATTTTTGGATGTTAAATATCTAAATAACCGTTTGAGGCGTGTTTATGAATTTTTGTCTAATAGTTTGAGTTACGAGGAAGTCAAAAGTGGCTCTAAATAGTTCGTGTAATATTACACACGGCGCTGCTCGCCAGTTCTGTTAGCTTAAACTTGGCTTGCCACGCTACCGCGTGTCTAGATACACAATACTGTTCGAGGAATTTTACGATCCCAGAGGGGTTACTCCGAATTCCGATATTAGAAGTTCGTATCGTGCCATCCCTCTCGCTCTCATGTTCAACTTTACCTGAGTGAGCGGGATGGCGCCATACGAACTTCGAATATCGGATTTCAGAGTAGCCCCTCTGTTGTGAAAGTCAATGGTACTACCTATCAGTTTAATACAAATACTTTTTTCTGTGCTCATAGAAATCCTGTCCTGTCTCCTACCCTAACAGTGTCATTTTTTGGCTTTTAATTTTTTGTAGCATAATATTAAAATTAAATGTATTGTAGTGTATGCGATTGTGCGAGTAGCTGGAATAGCATACATACGCTGAGGGGCTACTCCGAAATCCGAAAAACGGAATTCGCATGGCGCCACTCAAATACAGCTTAACTGAGAGCGAGAGGGACGGCATGTTACGAACTTCGAATTTCGAGTTTCGAGGTAACCAATTAGGTCGAGCAATTTAAAAAGCCCGTTGCTTGCTGGTGATCCTTGTAAATAATACCCAGCAAAATGTTTTAGTCTAAGCTGGTCCCACATGTAGCCGCCATCGGTCCGTTGGTCCACCACTACCATCAATACAAGCGCTGCCGAAATCTAAATCGAGTGAGATATTGCCCTTTTCGCGGGCCCGGTCATATTAGGATCGACATGAACACACCAGCGGACAACGCATATTAAACTAAGGCACTTCTTTGTCAGACAGTGTCCACGGCTGTCTCCTTTGGCTGTCTCATGGCTGTACATTAACCGGACTCATTGTCAATGTATTTAGCCCGGAAAATTGTACAACAAGCGCTGCAAATAACATCTGCTTTACCGAAATTTGTCGAAAACAAACATAGAATTGTTGCTTCAGTTGGACTCAGCAACTTCGAGAAAAGGTAGTGTACTTAAGAACCACTGTTAAATAATGACTCCATTTCGATTAATTGTATATAAATCGTTCTCATCGTTGCCACCGGTGGATAGGTTAATTATTCGTGATAATTATTTATAATCAACTATATTTCGCCTTTTTTTTTTTTACTAACATGCGATCGGTCCATAAGCAGTTTTTATGATCGAATTTTTATGGCATGTTAGGTAGGCCCATCCACTGATGAGATACCCTACCTTTGGTTTTTTAATTATTATTACTTCTCTGTTGTAAGGTCCCATATGTGTAATCGTTTCAGGCGTCTCTGTAGTAGATTCACCCAATGCCGATGCTAGTTCGTTTTGATGGTGCAGGATTATTTTCCTATAAGATGTGGCCATGTAGTCGACTTCCTCTTTTACAGTTGGCATTTTTAAGTATTCATGTACATCTCTAGTTTTGGTAAACCATGGTGCGGCTACTATGTCTGAGTATATTGTTTTGAAGTCGCTGCATTATCTCTATGTTGGAACTCTTCGCTGATCCCCATAACTAGATTCCATGGGTCCTGATCGGTTTCAGAGCAACTGTGTAGATTAAGAGCTTGTTGTTTACAGATAATCTGGAGTGTCTGCCAATGAGCAATTGCATTAATCTGTATTTATAGTTCAACTCATCGCATTTTTTTATTATATGCGCTTTCCATGTCTGTTTTTTGTCAAGGTGGAATCCAAGGTATTTTACCACATCGCTTGTTGGCAGTGTGTTATTTCCTAATTTTACAGGAGGACAGTCATCGTGTCTTAACGTAAATGTTATATGGTTTGACTTAGCTGCACTAGCTTTGATTCTCCAACAATTCATCCAGTTATGTATTTTATCAACGTTATGTTGAAGGACTTGTAAAGGAACTAGTGGATTCTTATTATTAGTCAGAATGGCCGTATCATCAGCAAAAGTGGTGGTCAGTATATTTTCAGTTGCAGGGACATCTGCTGTGTATAGGAGATATAGAGTTGGGCCCAGTACTGAACCCTGTGGCGCACCTGCCCTTATATCATGAAAATCAGAATATGCATCATTCACCTTCACATAGAATATTCTGTTTTGTAGATATGACTTCAGCAGTAAATACATATTGTGAGGCGTATTTTTTATTTTATTTTGTAGAGTAATCCATCATGCCAAACTTTGTCGAAAGCTTGTTGGACATCTAAAAATACTGCTGAGCAATACTCCTTCATTTCCAGCGCATTTCTGATTTTATCAGTAACTCGGTGAACCTGTTCAATAGTTGAGTGATTCTTTCGGAATCCAAATTGGTGGTTAGGGATAAGTTGCTCTTTAGTTATCACTTGGTTTAATTTTGTGGAGACCACTTTTTCGAACACTTTTGACAGCACCGGCAGTAGACTTATGGGTCTGTAGGATTGAGGCAAGGTGTGGCGGTTTTCCTGGTTTGGCTATCATTGTTATTTGGGACACCTTCCAAATGCTTGGGAAATGGGATGTTCTCAGATTGCCATTGAATAGTGCAGTAAGGTACGCAAGTCCTTTCTTTGGTAGTTGTTTCAAAACTTCTGCTGTGATAAGGTCAAATCCCGGTGCTTTTTAACCGACTTCCAAAAAAAGGATGAGGTTCTCAATTTGACGGAATGCTTTTTTTTTTTTTTTATGGATGTTCACCGATTACTCAGACTATTTGACCGATTTCAAAAAAATTTTTTTGGTTTTATAGAAGCTACTTTCTAGTTGGTCCCATTTAATTTTGGTGAAGATCTGATGATGGAATCCATGAGGAATTGAAGGAACTCCTCAAATATTGTAGGCATACATATAGCGATTTTGGTATTATAAGAAACATAATAAGCATTTGCATTTAGAAAGTATAAATTGGTGAAGTGGAACTGATTCAGAAGACCACAGAATGCCATCGGAACTCCTCAATGATAAATGATTTACGGGTGGCGACAAAATATCTTGATTAATTTAGCTAAGCAACTTCATAGTCACAAATTTAAATGTTCCTGATGAGAATGGTACCATCGAATTGATTTGATGATGGAGCCGGAAGGTAGGCACCAGATCTATGTAATAAAATAATGTATCCTAGCCGTGTTTGGGCTTGTTCGAATCGTCACGAGATACACTTTTAAGTAACGATTAACTAAAAAGTGTAAAATAAATAAACTTTTAAACAAAAAATAAAACCGACTCCAAAAAAAACTAAAAAGTAAAAAATAACGCCATAATTCAGTTTCTTCAAATTACTTACAAGTAACCGTTTGTATACTCAATCTATACAGTATCTACAATTAATCTTATTTTGGAGTCGGTGCCATCGTGTCACAACTTACTAAAATCGTCAATTTTCAATATTTTACACATTCTTTATATGGCACCGACGCCAAAATAAGATTAATTGTACATACTGTATAGATTGAGTATACAAACGGTTACTTGTAAGTAATTTGAAGAAACTGAATTATGGCGTTAATTTTTACTTTTTAGTTTTTTTTGGAGTCGGTTTTATTTTTTGTTTAAAAGTTTATTTTAACTCTAGCTCTTGAATTACTTTCCGTATTTCAGAAGGTGTGCAGCTATCCATAGGATGGCTAAGTTGCAGATGACTTTCTAGAAAGGACAACACTTCTTGGTTTTTATTTGAATCGCCTATGTTGTCATGAAAAGTGAACACCTTGCTCAAAAATGTTCCAAAGGCTTCTGCTCTTTGTTCATCTGTTTGAGCCCATTCGCCACTATCCAATTTCAGGGGGCAGTGTGCTTGCTGCGGTTTGTTTGGAAATTTGATCATTTTCCAGAGTGAGTACTCGTCTTTACCTGACGGAGTTATGCTTTCTAGCTGTTGGTGCATAGTTTCATCTTCAATTTTCCTAAGATATGACTTAAGCTCAGCTGCATTTCGCCTTCTAACGCAAATAATCTTAACTATTTGCATTGTAATACGTTAGTTGATGTATACGGTAGTATTTAACAGGGTAAAACTTATAAGATCCTCCAAGATTGAAAGCAAAAGAGGTTCCGTAAAACTAAGTCCAGTTCAGTCAGGCATCCAACAGAACTGTGGTCTGCAAAGAAAACAACATTTAAATAAGCATTACTGAAGATTTTGACAAAAAATACCTCAGAATACAATAAAATTATTCTGCTTATGGACTAATAAAATGACGGGGTGAAGAAAATGTGGAGCTGGCTGTCATTATCCTGGATAGCATTCAGAAGAGGCTTGGTTGGTCACGCGATAAATATAAATAATAAAGCATTTCTTACTCTCACGGTCACATACTTGTTAGAAAGTGATGGATCGTTTATCATCATGCGGTAAACACAACCATAGGTCCCCTCACTGTGATGGAGCAACTTCGTCAGTTGAGGTGAAAAAAATCATTACCCTCATTTTTCTTCAGCGTAGTTGAGTAAAATGTAACATATAACCATCAGCTAAAAATAGCTGAAATCCGTTTTTCCAAAACAAACAAAGATACAAAAACCCACATATTTTTTCATGATTCAGTCACGTTCAAATAGTCTAAATCACTTTTTGTTTTTTTATTTATCAATGTATAGACATTTCATTTTTACAACTTTATAACCTCTACTACAGAGACGCCTGAAAGAGAGAGAGAGAGAGAGAAAAGAAATAATATTTAACAAAAAATAGAACATAATAACTATAGGTAGGTATCTCACATCAATGGATGGCCTACCTCAAATGCCATAATAATCCATACTAATATTAAAGTGTGAAAGTGTGTCCGTCTGTCTGTCTGTCTGTCTGTTACCTCTTCACGCTTAAACCGCTGAACCGATTTGAATGAAATTTGGTAAGGAGAGAGTTCCGGGGAAGGACATAGGCTACTTTTTATCCCGGAAAAATACCCTTATCCGCGATATCGAATTTAAGGCGGACGAAGTCGCGGGCAGAAAGGTTAAATCATAAAAACTGACTGGTCATATGGACCGATCCCCATGTTAGAAAAAAAACTGCAGATTATAATATGTATTATTGAGCTATAATGATGTCAAAAAAAATATATTCTTACCGGAATAGTATCTTAATGCATGTTTGTTCATCAGGTTTTATTCTGCCAAGATGTCGAAGACAGCTCTGGTGATCCTGGCGCAAGGAGCCGAGGAGATGGAGACGGTCATCACGGTCGATATGCTCAGGAGAGGTGGTGTAAGTTATTTAACATTAATGGATGATTGACTGTAGTGAAGGTTTTCGAGTGGCAACCGCATACAGGACTATGGCGCGGGTAGGCTACCAATAATATGGACCAATCTGGTGAAGATCCCGGGAAACCGTTGGATGAGAGTGGCGCACGGCCGGTCGAGATCTTTGGGGGAGGCTTGTGTCCAGCAGTGGGTGTCCTGTAGCTGATGATTATCATGATTTTTTAGAGTTCCGTAGCCAAAATGGCAAAAACGGAACCCTTATAGTTTCGTCAGGTCCATCCTTCGGTCTGTATGTATGTCACAATCATTTTACTCAAAAACTACTTGATGTATTACATTGATGAAATTTAAAGTATATGTGTCTTGTAAAAGCCGCAACTTAGTTTCATAGTTAACCCTTTGACCGCCAACGACGGCGGTGGCCGACAACTAAAAGTCTTGCCACTGACGCCACGACGGCTACAGCCGTCCAAATTTCAATGATATAAAACTTTGGATTACAAGTATTGTTCCATCCGTGTTGATTTTGGAGATCTTTTTTTCAGTAAACATCAATGTGTAGGACAAATCTAAAACTTTTTTAGATTTAGACAATATTTTCGGAAATAATCGCTCCGAAAGTAGCATAAATTGTGCCTTCCCCTCTATTTTCTAAATGGTATGTCTAAAAAATATGAAATAAATTACAAAGATATAGTATAATGAATACTTTTAATGAAAATTGAGTTATTGCCGAAAAACTGCGATTCTCAGCAAAAGGACGTAAGTGCCATGGAGATACGCTCTTTTGTTAGTGCACTTTTTCATATCGTATTTTTTCATATGTAGTGCATTTTTTTTGTATGAACGGATACGGAACCCTACACTGAGCATGGTCCGACATGCTCTTGGCCGGCTTTTTTCATTGTGTTTGAAAATGTCAGGACAAGGTTTGTTTGTAAGAAAACACAAAAAAATGCATACAAAAGTGAAAAGTTTTGCTTTGAAAATCTCCATATAAGAATTGAATGAGAGAGACAAAAGATGTATAAGGAAGATGTTCAAAAATGTATTTCATTCATTACAAGGTCCATCTATACCGTAAAGGGAAGTTTAGCTCTCATCTTCTTCCGTGCGAAGCCGGGGTTGTTCCCACATGTTACCATCAACTTGTTGCCAGTGGTAACAGCTGGGATTCCTTTGCCCATTTGTTACCAGTGGTATTCCCAACTTACCAGCAACACCAATGGCACCAATCATTTTAGTGGTAACAGTTGAGAATTTTATTCTCAGTAGTTACCACCTGGTAACAGATGGGAAAAAAATCCCAGCTGTTATCACTGCTAACAAGTTGGTGGTAACAAGTGGGAATACCCTCGAAGTCGGGGCGGGCAGCTAGTGTACCTAATCTAAATGGGTCGGCTATTTTACGCATTTTTTTTCTTTATAATTCTATATCGCATAATTACAATAGGCATAATGAGCTATAAGCATAATTTCATTACTCCGAATCCTGTTTTCGCTGAATCTATTTTCGCTGTATGGTCTTTACGCATAACTTTTTAATACCGAAAACCTACTTCTCAGGCAGCAGTCATCTTCTGTTCGGGATTGCAGTTCTAACCTAACCTACTTTACTGGAAGCAGTTTTTTAGTTTGCTTATTTAGATTCGGACAAATAATGCTTTAGCAAGATGAACAGTCAGTGAAATCAAATTATGCGAAACCTGTTCGGCGAAATCAGTTTCGGACATAAGAAAATATGCGAAATAGATAGCACCCAATCTAAATACACTAAATATGACACTCTTACGGTAGTTTCCTAGTGACGATATGTTCTATTCTTTCAGGTGACAGTGACGATGGCGGGGCTAGACGGCAGCGCTCCTGTGCTCTGCTCCCGGCAGGTCACCCTGGTCCCGGACAAGTCCTTAGCCGACGCCCTGGCCGATAGTCCGCAGTACGACGCCGTAAGTTTTCTTTATTGTCAACTCTCTTCTGTACATCGTTGCATGGTTACGTACAACATTGAGCCGGTTTCGAGGATGTATATCAATGGATATATATCATGATATATCTCCGATATATATCAAATGTTTTACGATGTACATAAATAAATAAATAAATATTAAATATTACGGGACAATTTTACACAAATCGAACTAGTCCCATGGTAAGCT
The DNA here is from genome assembly GCA_905404275.2 of Hedya salicella. Classification (NCBI taxonomy): domain Eukaryota; kingdom Metazoa; phylum Arthropoda; class Insecta; order Lepidoptera; family Tortricidae; genus Hedya; species Hedya salicella. The sequence continues at coordinate 8,436,892 of FR990099.1, forward strand.
CAATAAGGCTTGTGTTATGGGTACTAGACGACGATATATTTAATAGATAATATTACTTATATACAGAAAACATCCAAGACTCAGGAACAAATATTTATGTTCATCACACAAATATTTGCCCTTACCGGGATTTGAACCCAGGACCTCAGCTTGGCAGGCAACGTTACTCCCACTGAGCTAAACCGGTCGTCAAAAAATAAATAGTAAAATAAAATAATAATATGGCTTTCATACAAAATAGATATATATCAAACTTATATATATATACATATTATAAGTCATATTAATAAGTAATATTATAGGACAATATTACACAAATCGAACTAGTCCCACGGTAAACTCAATAAGGCTTGTGTTATGGGTACTAGACGACGATATATTTACTTATATATATAGAAAACATCCAGACACAGGAACAAATATTCATGCTCATCACACAAATATTTGCCCTCACCGGGATTTGAACCCAGGACCTTCAGCTTCGCAGTATATCGGATATATATCATAAACATCCGATATTTTGATATTTATAATAAATATCGGATATTTTCGAACCCTGACAGTTTGGGACTTCATTGACAGGTGATCCTGCCCGGAGGGTTGGAGGGGTCCGAGCGGTTGTCCAAGTCTGCCGTCGTCGGGACGCTGCTGAAGGATCACGAGAAGGCTGGCAAGCTCGTCGCTGCCATCTGTGCTGGTAACGTTTCACTAGTTGACCATTTTTCTTATTTTCATATTGACCCCAGTATCTATTGATACCAACACTAATGGCACCAATGATTTTAGCGGTAACAGTTGGGAATTTTATTCCCAGTAGTTACCACCTGGTAACAGATGGATAACAAATCCCAGCAGGTATCAGTGGTAGCAAGTTGGTGGTAACAGGTGGGAATAATCCAACTGATAGTAAGTGACTACAGGGTCGAGAATGTAGGTAAGTAATGTATACAAATTATTTATTGTTATTATTGTTATTCAATATTTTTCATGACTACCCCTTTTAATGGAAATATATTTATCTCTGATTCAAACATTAAACGTAACCGTCATTTTCGTTCTTCCGGCAATCTCGCCCTTTCTATCCCACTTCACCGTACTAGCTTCATATCCAATTATTTCTCCATTCAGGTTGCCCGCCTCTGGAACGGTCTTCCTCATAAAAATCAAACAGGCCCCGAATAAGTTTGCATTCAAGAAGTCCGTAAGCAATTTCTTTGCTGGCAGAACAAAAGACTTAGTTTATCTGCTTAATATGTTTCATCGCTATGTATATATATATATATATATAAATATATTTATTTAAAATATATTTGTATATGTATTATATATATTTATTATTAATGTATTTAAGTATATGTCTACATATGTGGTTTTGTAGTCTCAGCACCGCCCACAATTTTTCTCCTTTGCCCAAAGGTTGACTGGTAGAGAATGCCTTATGGCAATAAGCTCGCCTTTTGTACGATAAGTTTTCTTTTGTGCAATAAAGATTAAATAAATTAAACTTTCTTCTAGCTATTCCATCGACAAAGTCAAAGTATTATACAAATTCTTTTATATTCCAGGCTACTCTGTTGTGGACAAGACTTCGCTTGCCTTAATCGAGTGGAAGAGAGTCCACTCGATTAAGGCAAGCGAAGTCTTTGCCATTTTTTTAAACCAAGTTAAAGATCATTATTTATCACTCCCATAATTTCTCCTTTTTAATTCTGCTGCTGGTTTTCTAATCAGTTTGATGTCAACTGTATCATGGTTTTCTTTCTTCTTTTGTATATATTCATGTACAGTCAGCAGCAGAGAAACGTGACCCCTCTGTCATATAATGTTAGTATGGCAGGGGGTTAGTTTTCTCTGCAGCTGACTGTACATATATATAGTCGTATGTATACATGTTTGTTTCTATTTATTTTTGTATAATTTATAATCTTATCTCACCACCTACTCATTCCTAGCTATTCTGTGTCATTTCCGCTACCAAAAGGTTGTCTGGAAGACATCGCTGTTTAGCGATAAGATCGCCTATTGTCTACCTTATTTTATGTTAAGGCTCTATTGTACTGTTTCTGTTGTTGGTGTGCAATAAAGAATTGTTGTATTGTATTAGTATTAAAAAGTTATATATATTGAGGCCATATTAATACATTAACATACATATTAGCTACATTTATTTATAAAATTTGCAGCCCAAGTGGTGTTCGTGGCGCACAAATATTGAGTTCAAATTAATGTGACCGCGACCGCCTTTAAGGGGCTCACAGCTCTGAATGACCTTCGATCTGTAGCTCATCGCTTTTCTGTGTTGTAATTGTCTCATCATGTTGGCAGCGACCGTCTTTACCGATATACTGTTTGAGTTTATCTTCAAGAGTCACCGAAACTGAGATAAATGCCCCCAAACTTTGTTATTTCTGCGACGAAAAACCTATAATTATCTATATTATATAAAAATCCATAATTAATTACATAGAAATATATTCTAATTTTCGAATGCAAGAAAGTATTAAATAGAAACTGAACTATCATATAAACCATATTTCGAAAGTTAGTTCAGGGCCATTTAGTTAGGGTTAGTTAAAGGCCATTCCAGGGACTAGATACGAAACAAAAACCATGAAAAATCGTAAATTTACGCTTGGAGCCCCTTAGTAGCTTCATGACCCCGTAGATAGAAGTCGGGACTCGTAGGTTGAAAAACATTAATTTGTTAAATTTGCAGCCCCTACGGCGTTCGTGGCGCACGGGGTGGGTGTCGGCAAGCGTGTGACGTCATACCCCACCACCAAGGACAAGATCTCTGCGGAGTACACCTACGTGGAGGGCGAGAGGGTCGTGGTCGACGGGAACGTGGTCACCAGCCGGGTTAGTATACAAAAAAAACCTGGTAGAGCTTCTTTAGACCCAGTCAGCGCTTGAAAACAGGTTTATTTTCGGTACGGTTTAGAGCCACACGAGAGCCTAACCCATAATAAAGGTAGGGTACTCGCAGAAACCGCGGTTAGTTGACTAACCGGTTAATATCTCGCAGCGCAAACTAGAAACGAAATACATTAATCGGTTAGAGAGCGCTCCCTTAGTGGATAACGTTCCCAAATCAATTCGTTCAAACGTAACCTAAGAATTTACCGGTATAATCTGAAGAAATACCGGGTTATTTGTAACCGGTTACAAGCCCTGGAGTAAGTACCCAGGGTTTCTTTTAGCCCTGAGGGCTAAACTAACGTAGTACGAAATATTGTGTACTAACTACCTATAAATAATTAAATAAAATAAAATAATATTACAGGACAATTTTACACAAATCGAACTAGTCTCATCGTTAGCTCAATAAGGCTTGGTGTTATGGGTACTAGGCGACGATATATTTACAGTAGCGTGCAAAATAATAACAGTGAAGCCGGATCTGCAGAATCAAGATGTAAATGTGACTTAAGATTTTAGTTATAATCATGGTATGAGTTAACAATAAAGTGCATTCAGGTTCGAAGACAGCAATGTAATGGCCTTTAGCCGCCCAAAGGGCTATTAAAAGGCCTCCTCCTTTTCAATGAATTTTGAGTCATCTTCTATCAGAATAGAGTTGCATTAGCTTTTGGTCGTTCGAATTTAACACAAAGGCAATATAACCGAATTCCTACACTTTTGATTCAAATTCCGCTGCCAAATTTCTTTATATGGTGGGTGACTCGAAAATAAAGACACTTTTAAGACACTGTTATTTATATTGAATGTACTTTTCGAAATTTGTGATTTTGTACTCTAATTTAGAGATATGAAATTGATTCGGTGGCCAGTACAAACAGTCCTTGGGTACATAGATTCTATTTAGGAGCAGTTTTTTGCGTCTGCCTTCTTTTAAAAGCTACTTACTATGGTACATACATATTGCTATTATATTGCACACAGCTGTACTTATACATAGAAAACATCCATGACTCAGGAACAAATATTTATGCTCATCACACAAATAAATCATAATCATACTTTATTGATAATTGCTAATTACAAGACAATTTGATTTTAACAATAATTTCTTAATTTATAACATTATTATATTATATTATATGAACCATTAAAGCTTATAATCATTAATATATAATATTAAATTTACACAATAATATATCAAATAATAATTCAATTAATTATAAAACTTAATTATTTAGAAAGTGTTCTATACTGTAGAACGATTGCTCAACTAGCCACATTTTAAGTTCCCTTTTGAATAATATGTCACTGGGTATGCTCGATATTGTAGATGGCAATTTATTATACATAGTCGGGCCCATCACGTGAATAGTCATGGACATTTTCACCAGTTTTCGGGGCACTGGTGCAAGTCTATGTGCCTCCCGCATGACACGACTGGCGGAAGACTTCAGCTTCGGTAGAAGATCTTTAGTCCATAAATAAATGCGCGGAGATAAACCTTGACAAGAACCTAAAACACCTTCACATTTACATCAACTCGGACAGTCAAGCTGCCCTGTTTGCACTAGAATCCCTAGAGACTAACTCGAGGCTAGAGCAAACCTGCAAAAATAACCTAAATGCCCTGGCTAATTCCAATAAAGTTATACTTAGATGGGTACCAGGACACTCCGACATTGAAGGAAACGAACGAGCAGACAAACTCGCCAATAAGGGCGCGGACAAGCCAAGCGAAATCGCTCTCACAGCCCGTTTTTGAAGCCGGAAGCAAAATTATCGTCCGTAAACTGACTTTACAGACAACCAATTTTTTTTGGTACACGAGTAGCTTTGGTACATGGGTATCCAAACAATTTTTTTTGGTACACGAGTAGCTTTGGTACATGGGTATCCACAGATGGTTTACCCAACTACGCTGACGAAAAAAGAGGGGTTATGGCTTTTTCTCCTTCGCAAACGGACACCATTTAGTGTACACTAGAATATTTTTACTACTGTCTATACCCTATTGGACTGAGCAGTTAGCCCTGGGGTCTTAAATTTCCTTTATTAACATTAGCCTTAATGGACAATCATTAGGGCTAATGTTCCTAAAGGTAACCAATATAAATATAATCTACAATTGAATTAAAAGTTCACATGTGGCGGTACTCTACTGTTCGACCCCCAGAGACGTTGGTCTTCACTGTAAATTGACAATGTTTCATTTTTCAGACCAAACCTTTTTATTATGCAGTTCGAAAGAGGGTATTTTTTCAAGTTACACGTAATTTTTATTTGCACTTCCTCTAGAAAATAAAGCTGAATGGTGTCTTGCGGGCGGATGGGAGTGTGTGATGTGTTATGCTCAAAGTTACTACTGTTACTGTTAGCTATAAAATAAACGATTTATCTTACTAAATATATGTTTTATTGTTGACATTATACAATGTAATTTCGACTTCCCATGGAAAATATGCAATTAGCTGATCAAGTCTACTTATGGGGAGCCGAATTTTATTTTTCATATTTCTATCTATGGTCCTTGGGGAAAGTTGCTCAGTATCATGTTCAAAATCATCTCGCTGAGGGAAAACAACCACAAAATTTCACATTGTTTAGTAATTTATTTCAGATACATTAGAGAGATATTTTATTTATTTAAACTTTATTGCACAATACAAAATGGTACAAAACGGTAATCCTTTACAATTTCTTTCACACGCGATGCTCTGGAGTCATACGGCGTTGCACAAAACATATGTTGGAGACTCAGCGTACCTCCACGTACCCCACTGCATTATCGACTTAAGTGTTGCGTTGTGATTATGATACTTTTGGCACCTCTTGACTTAAGGCGGCCACGCTATACTTATCACAGCTTTGAGTATATTCCATTCATGAGCGTCTCTACTCGTGGCAAGTTTGTGCTATCAGCTTGAGTGAGTCAGTCGGAGTTCTTCATTTCTCAAATCCGTGGAAAAGCCGAGTCGTAAAAAAGATGCGAATCAGTGTCCGTGGAAAAGCAGAGTCGCAATAGAACAATCGTAAACGGGAAAATAGTGCACGAACGTAATTTCAGCACGACAAAGCAATGACAAATTTGGATTTAATTGTCAAACGTGACTTAGTGACAACCGGAAAAGAGATTTTTTTTTATTCTATGGAAGGCACAGACCTTCCATCCTCTAAATGACGTCATCTTCCGGTTAGGCCCTTTAACCTATTTTTTTCGAAAAATAGGGGAAAAAAATCTTAATTTTTTTTTGGATTGTATATGCATTTTTCTATACATTGGATATCAATTTAGGGCTATAGCCAAATATGAAATCTTGTCAATTGTCATGTTCCAGGGTCCAGGAACAGCTTACTGGTTCGGCCTGACCCTCATCGAACTGCTAACAGGCAAGGAGAAGGCTGACCAGGTGGAGAAAGGCATGGTCATCGCCGGTTACTAAACTCTATTACATCACAAATGTACTGGCGCCATGACATAATATGGTCAGATGTCGGAATAGGCTAAAGTCTAAACTTCGCGGGAGGACTTAAGAGTCGTTATAACCACTAAAAATACTTATTGATTAATAATTATTCATTAATAATCTAAATTAACCCAAAAGTAAAAATACAATAGGTCCGTCGTACATAGAACTTACCCCGAGAGTTAATTATAACTCATCCGGGAAATCCTGCATTCAATATACTTAATTTACAATTTTTCTAACCACTCTTAATTACGTACTCCTGCGAAGGTTAAGTAAACTACACTCTTCTTATGGGTAACGTGTTTTGTTTTCCCATATGAATGTACCGGTTCCATTCGAAAAATACTCCACGCGTCTAACCTAAAAAAATATTTTATGTTGTGGGTTACTGAACAAAGTTATGACTTGTATTGCTCATTGGCAAAATATTAGGAATACGTTATGTATATTATAAGTGTTATTGGAATAAATGTTTATAATTAATATTGTTTTTTTTTATTAGTATGCGTGAATAGAAATATTTAATTTTAATTTATTTTAATCATGGTACCTCGGGGCACTTTGATATGAAGGTCAAAGGGGCACATTCATACTTTGTGAATTATTACATTAAAATGTGCAAAAATAACTTGGTTATTTATGGCCAGATTTCGATTAGTATGACTACAATAAGGTATGACTAACGATTAACTAAATTAAAAACCGGCCAATAACATGTCGGAGTTGTTGGACCATGCTCAGTGTGGGGTTCCGCAGCCGTTCATACAAAAAATGCACTACAGATGAAGACAATACCATATGAAAAAGTGCACTAGCAAAAGAGCGCATCTCCACAGCACTTATGTTCCTTTGCTGAGAACTTGAGAAGCGTAGTTTTTTGGCAATAACTCTCAAAAACGGTATATCCGATCACGTCGAAAACAATTTTCGTTGAAAGTATTTATTATGCTTTATCTTTGTAGTGTTTTTCATATTTTTGGACATGCCGTTTAGAAAAAAGATGGCAGACACAATTTATGCTACTATCGGAGCGATTATTTCCGAAAATATTCACTAAATCAATAGATCTTCTTAGTAACCTCAAAGTCGTAGAGTATTGCTCGCGCTTTACACAAATCGAACTAGTCCCATGGTAAGCTCAATAAGGCTTGTCTTATGGGTACTAGATGATGATGAAGAAGATACATTTATTTTGTAAACAACAATAATAGTGCATTTGAAAAGTGACATGTCTAGACTTAACCTAGACTTAAAGCTAAACCTAGGAGCTATAAAATATCATATTTGTGTTAACAAAAATGGAGTCCACTCTGCATATGTCAGAGCACTCATGAATGCCAGGACGCTGATCTCCCGTGGATCCAGAACAGGATATGTGTGAGACAGCGTGCTGTGTGTGTGCGCTGTGTGCCTACTAATTTATGTGCGTGCCTGTGTGAATGTGCATATAGAGATAAATACATAAAATTAAATTAATATGCACAAAATAAACAAAATTAACCCTGTTATGTATATATGTACTTAGACCAGACTAAGACGCATATTTTATTTAAGACGCATATTATAAACCCCCCCCTCCCCCGCACACAGTTCACAGTTAAGAAAATAAATAATAATAATAATAAATAAATATTACGGGACAATTTACACAAATCGCTCGAGTCCCATGGTAAGCTCAATAAGGCTTGTTATGGGTACTAGACGACGATATATTTAATAGATATGTTACTTATATAAATATTTATGCTCATCACACAAATATTTGCCCTTACCGGGATTTGAACCCAGGACCTCAGCTTTGCAGGCAACGTTACTCCCACTTAGCCAAGCCGGTCGTCAAAAGTAAACCTCCCGTGTTTAAGAATGGCGTGATGTGAGCTCGAGGAGGGACTGGGTAACAAAATATGGGGCAAAAATTAAAAGTCTACCTACTAGTATATTATATGAAAGGGCTTGATCTGCACATTTTTGAACAATTTTTTCGAACGAAAATTTTGAAATTTTTACTATTTGTATAAATAAACATAAACATTACACGAAAATTATAACCGTGCCTTTAACTTGTTAATTATTTCCGGTTGCGGTAAGTTTGCACCTCATTTGTATGCAATGCTATAGATATCAGGTGCAAACTTAACTCAACCCGAACCGGTAATGTAAGGGTAAGAGAGAGATAAATAATAATGTAAAGTGAAAGTTTGTATGGAACCCTCGATGCGCGAGTCCGACTCGCACTTGGCCGGTTTTTTTAATACATATTGTTGGAAAGTGATTTCTGATTGTAATTCTAGTTACAAGCTTTTTTGAAACGCGCCTCAGATAGTTATATTAATAACGTCCAACTTGTTATTTTTTGCCGCATTTTTCCGCATTTCGAATTCCACTCGCTAATCAGCTCATTGTAAATAAATACCTATATCCTCATGATGTACCCATCCCAGAATAATATCAGGCTGATATTACCGGCTTTCTCCGAGGGCTGAAATGGTGTGAATGTCAGCCGCTAATAAAAATTTGTATGTTGACTGTACTCAATTAAAAAAACAATTTTGATGCATAATGGCATTTTTTATGAAACAAAACCGGCCAAGTGCGAGTTGGACTCGCGCACCGAGGGTTCCGTACAAACTCACTCACCCTAATATTATTATATTACCCGGTTCCGGTTGAGTTAAGTTTGCACCTGATATCTATAGCATTGCATACAAATGAGGTGCAAACTTAACGCAACCGGGTTGTCCAAATAGGCTTTGAAAATTAAAAAAAATATTGTATTTTAGAGACATGGTTATAATTTTCGTGTAATATTTACGTTTATTTCTACAAATTGTGAAAATTTCAAAACTTTCGTTCGGTAAACTTCGGAGATAAAGGGGGAGGGGAATGATGTTTCTTTTTTACATTTTCATTAATGAAACAAATTTTAATCACAATAAAAAAAAACAAAAATGTGCAGATGAAACCCTTTCATATGATATACTACTTGACCTAGCAGCTAGACTTTTAACTTTTCTCATTGTACGGGCAAGGTACAAGATTATGTCTATTTAGCATTAACATAATTAATATTGCACTCGCACCAAATTGTACACGTTCGGCACTTTACCTTAGCATTAAATCACGTACATTAAAGACAGTTTATAATTAGCACTCAACTTGGTAGTTTCAATAACTCCTCTTACCCTTATATCAGTTGTGTTATAAACTCTCTAGCATTAATAAAGTAGGTAACCCCTACATTTTGGTCCTTCGAACATTTTGACCCAGTGCGCGTTCGGGTAAGCAGTACCTACTACTGCTGTCGGAGTGTGCCGTTATCACAGACTATAATCATATCAGTGAACAGCAGCAGTTCACTCTCCTATATCATCATATCATCGAGCTACGGGCACAGCAGCAGTGCAGTAACTCAGCTATCAACTATCCAGGGCTACGTGAGCCGCAGTCGTCCTGTGAAATCAACGAATATCAAGTAAGATCTTTCCTTTTTTATATCATTAACATGGAGGCCTTACTTAAACGCCAGAAAGAAATTATCCAGAAGTTGCAACAGGTGAAGGTTAACTTTGGCAAGGATTCGGCGGATAGAAAGACCCCGGAGTATATCAGCGTCAGATTAGAATCCGTAAATTCTCTCTGGGAGGAATTCAAGAGCAATAATGATCGACTTATTGAATTTGAGTCTGGAGAGCAACCACAACCATACTTTATCGACAACATTTATGAGCAGACAAAAATTAACTACGAAGCAATCCGTAAGCTTTTGTCTTCTTATGGAAAGGAGGAGAAAGCTACACAGCCGTGTGGAAAGGTAGATGAACTTTTATCACAGCAAAGGACTAATTTTCGGGCTTTTCTAAGATCAGTTAAGAGCATTAACGTTGACGCAATGTCTGAAAAATGGGAATTTGATGATGAACTTCATAACATCCAATCACGATGGGCAGCCATCGACAAGTTACATCTGGAAATTGACAACTTGCTACAGGGTTCGGACAAATATTATGATGAGGAATTTAGTGGTCACGAAAGGTCCTACAAGGATATTAAACGGAACCTTTACACAAAGTTGGGTTCGACAACTCACAAACAGCAAGCAACGCCACAGCTGGAGATACCTATCTTCACAGGCCGTTACACTCAGTGGCCTACATTTTTCGATTTATTCTCCGAGGCCGTGCATAACAACAACTCTATTCAAAAAGGTCAAAAAATGCAACACCTAAAAGGTAAACTTAGAGGAGAAGCAGAACGTCTCATACAGCATCTTCATATATCATCTGAAAATTACGATATTGCATGGGAAATTCTGACTCGTAGATACAACAATCCGCAAGTTCTATTTACACAGCACATCGAGATTTTTTTAAATCAACCAACCATCCATAAACAGTCATCCTTTGAGCTTAAAAGATTACATGACACGTCCATGGAGTGTATCAATTCAATTCATAATTTAGGAGTAGATACAAATACCTGGGATCCACTTCTAGTACATCTCTTATCAAAGAAACTCGATCAAGATTCATATAGTGACTTCAAAGAATCACGAAAATCACCAAGAGAATTACCAACTCTGGAAGAGTTCATGTTCTTTCTCGAGAATAAGTTTACAGCTCTTGAACCCATCAATCAGAGGCGTGAAAAGGAGACCCTCACGTCATCGACTTCGTTACAAAAAAAAACCCTTATCATATCAAAGGCCATCAAATATCAAACCGAGTTATCAAGGAAGGGTTCCATACAAATCTTTCCAAGCCGTTCCTACCTACGCATGTAAATGTCCATTGTGCAATCTGGGACACGATTTATTCAGATGCAAAAAGTTCATTAACATGTCGTCGGAAAGCAAATTGAGGGCGGTAAAGCAAAACAAGATATGCCAAAACTGTCTATACAAGCATTATGACAGCGATTGCACTTCGACCAAACGCTGCAAAGAATGCAACGGTGAACATAACACATTACTTCATGACGCATGTACACGACCTACTTGGCCGTCAGCGTCACCTGTATCACACCTAGCAACATCAAACAATACAAAGCCAGCATCAAACCCACTTAACGTTAACCATGTTGCTAGCGATAATGAAGAAGTATTGTTGACTACAATATCATTAAAGGTCCAAGCTGCATCAGGTGAATACGTCATTATGCGCGCTCTCCTGGACCAAGGATCTCAAATAACACTTATATCAGAAAATGCCGCACAGTTATTAGGGTTGAAGCGACATAGCTATCACGCATCGGTTGCTGGAATAGGCAACGGCGCAAGTCAGAGCAAAGGAATGGTCACGCTAAAATGCCAATCAATTTATGACGACTATCAATTTATCACGAATGCTTTGGTTATATCAAGAGTTATAAATAATCTGCCTAATATATCATTTAACAAACAACTAATGCCATATATATCAAATATCAACCTAGCCGATCCAGAGTATAACGTATCACGCCCCGTTGACATCTTGTTGGATGCAAGCGTTTACTCGACTATTATCATGAATGGACTTATCAAAACCCCGGGACAAAACATCGTGGCTCAGCAAACCTCACTCGGCTGGATCTTATCTGGGAACGTAAAGACATTCAAGTGTCACGTTGTCATCAATAATTTGGCAGATATATCAAAATACTGGGAATTGGAAGACATAACTCCCGCCTCCAGTACAATGACACCGCAAGAACAATATTGCGAGGACTTTTACCAAAGGACGACACAACGCCTAGAAAGTGGTGCCTATGTAGTAGGCCTACCAATGAAACCAGGCTACGAACAGCATCTTGGACTATCAAAACCTAAAGCTATTGCACAATTTATACAAGTCGAAAATAAATTAGTCAGAAATCAGCAGTTGGGAAAGCAATATCGACAATTTATCAGCGAATATCAGCAACTAGGTCATATGCGTAAGGCTGACATAGCGTCAGAATCAGAAACATCATATTATTTACCTCATCATAGCGTTACGAAATCAGATTCTACCACGACTCGCTTGCGTGTCGTTTTCAACGCGTCATCAAAAAGTCTATCAGGTCACAGTCTCAATGACCTCATGGAATGCGGTCCCAACCTTCAACAGGACCTGCAAGCACTCATCCTAAATTGGAGACAGTATAAATACGTAATCACGGCTGATGTGGAAAAAATGTTTCGTACGATCTATATCAGGGAATCTGATCAGCATCTACAGAAGATCATCTGGAGAAACTCGCCACAAGAATTGTTGCAGGAGTACCACCTGACAACCGTGACGTACGGCACAAAGGCCGCACCTTTCCTTGCTATGCGCACTCTAAGACAACTGGCGACCGATGATGCCCACATTTATCCCCTAGCTGCATCTGCAGTACAGTCATCATTTTACATGGACGATCTGTTGACTGGGAGTAATTCAATACAAGAAGGAAAGGAGTTACAGCAACAACTTATCAAAATGCTAAGCGGCGCGGGAATGAATCTTCGAAAGTGGAGTAGTAATTAATCAAAACTCGTCGAAGACTTAGCACAAGATCAGATCGACACGCCCTTAGATTTTAAATGTTCAGAATCAAGAAAAACCTTAGGACTGCAATGGAATGCAGCAACTGACAATTTTACCTTTCAAAATAAAGTAAAAACTCAAGAAACCCAGTATCACACAAAAAGACAATTATTATCAGACATTTCCAAGATATTCGATCCCCTTGGCTGGCTCTCACCCCTGACGGTCAGGGCCAAGCTTCTATTTCAAAGGGCATGGGCCTCAGGTACAGCTTGGGATGATCACTTACCAGAACCAATTCAGCATGACTGGGACAAGCTCAGAGAAGACATGCAACATATCAACAATTTTAATATCAGCCGGCATCTAGGAGACATGGAAAAACAATTTTATCTACACGGCTTCTCAGACGCTTCAGAAAAAGTGTATTCGGCCGCGACCTATATCATAACAACAAACAATAAAGGCGAGCTTACATCGAGACTAATCATGGCCAAAACAAAACTCGCTCCTATCAATAAAGGAACCTCCTTGCCGCGTCTAGAATTATGCGGAGCGCTTCTCCTAGCAGAGCTCATGAAGAAGGTGGTCGAATCCATTTCATGCATACCCAAAGAGAATGTTAAAATGTACGCATGGACGGATTCCATGGTAGTACTTGGATGGCTGAAAGGAGATATATCGAGATGGAAACAATTCGTGGCGAACAGGGTACAGAAAATCATCAGCGTCATAGATCCCTCGAAATGGTATCATGTACGATCGGAAGAAAATGCAGCTGATTGTGCGACACGTGGTTTGTCTGCTTCTCAGCTAATAGAGCAAAAAATTTGGTGGGAAGGGCCAAGATGGCTTTTAACTTTTAATCATGACAATATCACTCCAACATGTTGCGAAATACCACAGTTGGAAATTAAGAAACATAATGTGCACACAGCTTTACATCAAAACTCTAACTTAGTCATCGACTTGCTAGACAAGCACGGATCAATTACAAAGGTTGTAAGAACAATTGCATGGGTGTCGCGTTTCACTACTCGGACTCGTAGTAAACAAAACGTAAAATTATCAAACATCTTATCATCAACCGAATTAAAAAATGCACATAACATTGTTATTAAGGCAATTCAGGAGTATTATTTTAGTGAAGATATTACTAACATTAAAAGAAAAGGACACGTCAGTAAATGTAGCAAAACAATAAGCCTCAACCCGATTTTGGATAAAGATGGAATTTTAAGAGTCGGGGGGCGGCTAGCTTATTCAAACATACCCGAAGACGCTAAACATACAATTATCATCCCCAGCCACAGCAGGCTAACCCAGCTTATAATAGAACTAGGCCACAAAGTGACGCTGCACGGCCGTGCGCGTCTTGTATTATCATACCTACGCCATAAATATTGGATCATCGGTGGCATGCGTACAGTCAAACGAATTTTGCGAAAGTGTGTTAAGTGCATTCGCTTCGAGGCCAGAACGCAACAACAAATTATGGCGGACCTACCAGCACCCCGCGTAACTCCATCCAGACCATTTTATCACACTGGAGTAGACTTTACGGGATACTTCGAGCTGAAGGTCAACAAGGGCCGTGGTATAAAAACGACAAAGGGATACGTAGCAATATTTGTGTGTCTAGCAACAAAGGCAGTTCACCTAGAAGTGGTGTCAGATCTTAGCACCCCAGCATTCCTCGCAGCGTTTCGAAGATTCTGCTCTCGAAGAGGAGATCCAGGACACATGTACAGTGACAATGGAACCAACTTCCGTGGATCAGACCGGGTTTTGCAGAAAGAATATCAAGAAATAATTAAATGTCTCAACACTGACTTCTTCACCAATATCAATCAAATGGACATTGAATGGCACTTCAACGCCCCCGCATGGCCCAACGCAGGTGGTTTATGGGAGGCTGCAGTCAGAGTTTTCAAATATCACTTACGTCGTGTAATCGGAGATCAAAGGCTCACGTACGAAGAGTTTAGCACGCTGACCCAGCAAATAGAAGCTTGTATGAACTCAAGACCGCTAGGACCACTGACCGAAAATCCGGAGGATGAGATGCTTACCCCAGGCCATTTCTTAGTTGGAGGTCCAATCCTAAACAGACCACAAACAGACTCATTAGCACTAAAATTGACCACTAGATGGCAATTGGTACAAGCATTGAGCAAACAGATGTGGAAGCGCTGGTCAGCCGAGTATCTACAACAATTACAAGCTCGAACAAAATGGACAACTCCGACAAAGAACCTGCAACTAGACGACGTGGTTGTTGTAAAGGAAGACAACTTACCCCCCGGTAAGTGGGCGCTCGCTCGAGTAGTGGACGTACATAAAGCTAAAGACGGACATATCAGAGTAGTTACCCTGAAGACACAAAATAATATTATCAAGCGACCCGTCAACAAGTTAATACTGTTACCGGTGAACGAGGATCCATCAGACAATCATCAAAAACAGTGTGCGCAGGAATCGACCCCATCGATATCAAAATTAGTAGAAAAAGATAAACCCGTCACACCAACAAACTCCCGGAATAGGAAAAACTCTACATTTAAAGGCCTATTTACAACGCTTCTTCTCCTGACGACGTTAATATCTCCAACCACACAAACAAATATCACTGCATTAAATGACAATCGAGGACTGTACTTCGACAGAATTAGTAACCTACAACACGTACGAGATGAATGGAAAATGATCGTATACTACAACATGACGACATACTGGGAAGGCTTATCTGATGTCGAAAAATATATCACCCATTTGAACGATATCAGCTCTAAGACACAATTTTGTAGTCAGTACAAAAATATCGCGTCGCAACTGTTGCACGACTTAAATGAAATTAAACACTACAACACTTTACTAAAGTACCACTCGAGGCAAAAGAGGGGCTTGATAAATGGTATCGGATATATCGCCAATTCTCTCTTCGGAGTCCTAGACGAGAGATTTGCTGAACAATATGAAAAAGATATATCACACATAACCCAGAATGAAGATCACCTTCAGAAATTACTTAAAAATCAAACCAGCATCATCGAAGCAGAGTACAACATTTTACGACGTCATGAAAATATCATAAATAAACAATTCACATTTATCAAGGAGCACGTACACAATATCTCGGATGGCATGGATGAAATGCAAAATATAATTCGCAGAGAATTTTATATTACATCATCGGCATTTGCAGCGTACGCAACCCTTACCAACATTCGTCACATTCAACAAACACTAATGGATACTGTAATCGACCTCAACCAAGGAAGAATCGACCCACACCTGTTATCACCAGAACAACTGAATGAACAAATAAACATAATTTCGGGTCAACTACATGGTGACCTTACCCTACCTATCAACGAGGACAATATAAGAGACATCTACAAAGTATCAAGGATAGCATCAATAGTCCATCGGAACTACCTTATCATAGAAATCAGATTGCCCATCGTGAGTTCGGATATCTTTGAGTTGGATAAAGTAATCAGCATCCTACAGAAAAGGGGGCTACAAATGTACGTATCGGTACCCATATTTCCCTACTTTGCGTTCAACTTGCAAAAGGATCTTGTACTATTTTTATCAGAAGACGATCTTTCGTCATGTATATCAGTAACAGAAGACAAAATAATTTGCTCACTAAATAAGCCCATTTACAACTTCAACATAAAACAATCTATCTGCGACATTAATATCGACAACACCGGCACAAATACGAAACCGTCTCTGTGTAAGTCAACTATATCAACCTGTGACAACAAATGGATCAAGTTACGGCGTCTAAACGTCTGGCTATACTCGTGCTGCGAAGAATGCAAGATACGCATATTTTGCACCGCAGACACTGAAATCAGAGAGCTGCATGGCAACGGCATGATTGACCTAGGTCAGGGTTGCACCTTGAAAAGTGACACCCTTACGATTCATGGACACAACAACTTTATTAATCAAATAAATGCCAAACCGACGATTGAAATCCCTGAAGTGTCGATATTAAACAACTTAATAAACAGCACTATACCACTGACTAAGTTTACTGAATTAGAACCCGACCAGCATCCCTTATTCCATCAACTGAAAACACGAATTGATGAACTGAAGGAGCAATCAGAAGCTCAAATGACTGTTCACAATGTACATCACTATACTGCACTGTATAGTATCATAGCCACAGCTCTGATAGTGGGCTGTATCATCTCCTACTTGAGATATCGAAGGCGACGTCAAGAGCAACAGAGGCAAGACTCCCCGGTTGGACTTCAGTCGGAGTCGACGGCTACAAGTGTCAGTGCTAGTGAAGTGAACGTGTCAGAAGTAAAAGTGACAAAGGGCAATAAAGTGACAAGTGCCGAAAAGGGGACCTCTCCGTTGACCCCGACACGCGTAGTTCAGTTCGCACCCATATCAAATGAATAGATACATTTAATAAAACTTAACAATTATGACATCAGTACCTTCTTGAAAATCTAACATTGTATAATAAATCAACCTC
The DNA here is from genome assembly GCA_905404275.2 of Hedya salicella. NCBI lineage: Eukaryota > Metazoa > Arthropoda > Insecta > Lepidoptera > Tortricidae > Hedya > Hedya salicella. Next base: position 8,454,273 of record FR990099.1, read on the forward strand.
CTTCGCTCCTTTAGAGTGGCAGGATGTACGGGCAAGGTACAAGATTATGTCTATTTAGCATTAACATAATTAATATTGCACTCGCACCAAATTGTACACGTTCGGCACTTTACCTTAGCATTAAATCACGTACATTAAAGACAGTTTATAATTAGCACTCAACTTGGTAGTTTCAATAACTCCTCTTACCCTTATATCAGTTGTGTTATAAACTCTCTAGCATTAATAAAGTAGGTAACCCCTACACTCATATTCATCGTTTTTTTAGTAAATATAAATACATTTTTGAATATTTCCTTTGCAATACATGAAGGCTGACCATGTTTATAAATACTCCAAATTTCAAATAGATATAAGAATTTTTTGAGATATGGCGCTCTAATAGTCGGACAGACAGACAGAGTCGCACCATAAGGGTTCCTTTTTTACCATTTTTGGTACGGAACCCTGAAAATTGAGTACGCACATTGCGTGTAGCTTGAAGGCTAGTTCCCATAACAACCTTTTATACGACGAATTCTTATAATGTTGTGTTTTTGGTTATAAATACATTCGTATTTGCGCACAGGCTCTATATTTTTTCCTTTTACTTGGCAATCCATTACAAAAACCTGCACGCGCCCCGGCCAAGTTTTAAATAAACACAAGAGTGCTGTAACAGCACCGAGCAGTGCGTGTCCCGACCTGTTCGGTTCGCCGTCTCATAGGGAACGCCGGTAAATACAACGTTATCACAGCACTGCGCTGCGTGAGCGCGTGCACGCAGCACGCAGCCGGTTTGTCTCCACGGAGCTGCGTTGCGTGCAAGTCACGCGCACGTGCACGCCACGCAAGCGGTGTGCCATCTACTATGACATTTCATATGATACAACGCACACGACACGCACACGCGCACGTGCACGTGCTGCGCACGCATCCGGTGTGTTTCGGCCTAAAGTTTACAAAATTATAAATATATTTTTTTGTCAATAAAAATAGAAGACTTTCATTTGTTTCATAATGTGTGCAATAAAACAAAAAAATAAAACCGACTCCAAAAAAAACTAAAAAGTAAAAAATAACGCCATAATTCAGTTTCTTCAAATTACTTACAAGTAACCGTTTGTATACTCAATCTATACAGTATATACAATTAATCTTATTTTGGCGTCGGTGCCATATAAAGAATGTGTAAAATATTGAAAATTGACGATTTTATTAAGTTGTGACACGATGGCACCGACTCCAAAATAACATTAATTGTATATACTGTATAGATTGAGTATACAAACGGTTACTTGTAATTAATTTGAAGAAACTGAATTATGGCGTTATTTTTTACTTTTTAGTTTTTTTTGGAGTCGGTTTTATTTTTTTGTTTAAAAGTTTATTTATTTTACACTTTTTAGTTAACCGTTACTTAAAAGTGTATCTCGTGACGATTCGAACAAGCCCAAACACGGCTAGGATACATTATTTTATTACATAGATCTGGTGCCTACCTTCCGGCTCCATCATCAAATCAATTCGATGGTACAATACTTCTCATCAGGAACATTTAAATTTGTGACTATGAAGTTGCTTAGCTAAATTAATCAAGATATTTTGTCGCCACCCGTAAATCATTTATCATTGAGGAGTTCCGATGGCATTCTGTGGTCTTCTGCATCAGTTCCACTTCACCAGTTTACACTTTCTGAATGCAAATGCTTATTATGTTTCTTATAATACCAAAATCGCTATATGTATGCCTACAATATTTGAGGAGTTCCTACAATTCCTCATGGATTCCATCATCAGATCTTCACCGAAATTAAATGGGACCAACTAGAAAGTACCTTCTATAAAACCAAAAAAAAATTTTTGAAATCGGTCAAATAGTCTTTGAGTAATCGGTGAACATCCATGAAAAAAAAAAACATTCCGTCGAATTGAGAACCTCCTCTTTTTTTTGGAAGTCGGTTAAAAATTATGTATTGTACAATAAAGTAATTTAATCGACATATTTTATTATTAGCAAGGACCATTAAAACAAGACTGACCATCTCAATACAAAAAGCCGTTCGCCGATGTGTACAACGCCATCTATGTATAAGAATTATTTTTTTCAATTTTTCATGTATGCGAGCGTGACACACAGTATTTAAATGTTACAATTTATTCATTATTAGCTATTTGCGAACTAATTGTTACTATACTAAGTTTCTTTATTCAATTACAACATCGTTAAATGTTTAGTTTTGAAGCGCCATCTAGTTTCTGTCACAATAACTCATTGCGATCGAACACGATACAAATTATGGCAAGTGTCAGTCCTCTTTTAATGGTCCTTGTTATTAGTGACCCCCTCCAAAATTTCAGGCTGCAACCGCATCAGCTTCTATCGCTAGCACTTCAACTTCCATGTTTATATCTGTCAGCAGTTCAATCCTTACACTTAGTATTTCTTCTCACATTTATAATATTGCTAGGATAAAATAAAAGAGTCAAGTATTTTTAAATAATATTTATTAAATAATTTCTCAATAGCTAGGTTTACAAACACCTATAATATTAATTATATCACAAAACCTAAGTACTTTATTTAAACGCAGTCCATTTTCTAAACAAAATTTTAATTATTAAGAAACATGGAAAAATCAAACTAAAACTGAATGTCACTGGGTTAACTTAGACAACGTGTAAAATTGTAGTGAATTTTTCCATCATTTTATTTTTTTCATGTTTCTTCGGTAACGTTACGAATTTTGCATAATTAAGTTATATACATTTGAATTATACAACATAAAATAATTGTAATATTTAAATACATACATCATTTAACAAGGTCATCAGTTTTAAAGAGTATTCGTTTGTGTTAATTTTTTATTACTCGTAAATTTGGCCTCACGTAACATTAGACGTACAGTCATCAGCAATAATATCTGACACAACAAAGTGCGCATAAATATCTGACACGACTATATTTCTAGGGACGGTAGGCCGTGTCAGACATTTTCGCCGGCTTTGTTATGGCTGATATTGATGCTGGTGGTGACTGTACAGGATTTTTTATTGATTTCCGGTAACTTTGGGATAGCATTAATTTAATATTTTCTTCTGTTTCCGCGATTATTACTCGTACTCAATGAAATAAAACAATTTTTCGGATTATATCGCGTATATTATCTCATTTTAGTTCCCGACGTTTCAGAAGCTTTTAAACGTGGGGAACTAAAATGAGATAATATACGCGATATAATCCGTTAAATTGTTTTATTTCAATAGCATTCATTTGTTCAAATAAAATTAATTTCTCAAACACATTATGATTAAATATTTTTACACTAGTACACTAGTGTAAAAGTATTTTTATTATAAGTAAACATGTTAATATCGACATTCTCTCCGCAAAAACTTTGTTATTCCTTAGGAAAGCTGCCTAAAATAATATGGGGACTGTTCAGTTCTAATTATTAAAATACATTTCGGATAATTTAATTACTAAATGCATTACAATTATAGGTTTACTATTTAACTTTGATTTGAAGTAACTATACCTACAGTCAGCTGCAAAAGTTTGTCATGAACACATTCTTAAATATCTTGCCCTAAACTCTATTTCTATGACTAAAGAATCCAAGGCAGGATATAGCGAGACATAGCTGGACATGCACAGATGATTATAAGATACTTTTTACCCGATTACGGTAAAGAAATACGACTTTTCTTCACATTGTTACAAATGGCATAAGCGACGTCAGAGTTAAGTGGTAAACCTATAAAACTATTCGATTATCAAACATTATCCAAGATTGGTCCTATAAGGAGAGGGAATGTATGTGGGTAATTCAATACAGATTTTATCTGAAAGTTTGAATTGACATGGGTAACTTTGTATGAAATATTGATTTAACCCTAAAACAACCTTCACCATCTCGCAGCCAGATTTAGTAGCTAGCTACGAAATGGGAAATGTGCGTTCCCATCTTGTAGCTAGTTACCAAATGGGAACGGATTTTCCCATCTCGAAGCTACATTAGGTAGCTAGTTACGAAATGGAAATTGTGTTTTCCCATTTTGCAGCTAGCTACCAAATGGGAACGATCATCACATTCATCGTCCTATATTATAAATGTCAAGCACTTAACAACGTCAAGTTTCCTTATAATGAAGATTTCATGGAATAAGTCGCACCAAAGTACTTGCAAATTACAAGCAGTTTGAACCAAATTTATTTTTTATCTAAAACAATAAATTTTAGATAAAAAAGAAATTTAAGGAACGGGACTCAGTGATCCCGTTTCGTAGCCAGATTCGAATCGGGAATATTTCTCCTATTTTGAAGTTAGCTACCAAATCTTACTACAAGGTGGGACTCAAGGAAAAACAATACTGTACAAGTAGAAATGGACGTCAATTTGAGACTATCAAACTTGCCAGTCGGAAAATCACCTCACGAAATTAATGGGCGCCAACTTACCAATATTTTTCTTTATTCGTTTTTTTTATTGGGCTTCATACAAAGTTACAAAATTACAAATGGTTATGACTGTCTATGGTTAACAGTGCGTGTCGTTATTATCATAGACAACAATAATATTTTCAGAATTTACAATATTGATTTTTCATACAAATATGATATTGTTAAAATGCACAAAATTGATCTATTTTAATAAATTATTTGTATAAACATAAAAGTTTACGTTTCAAAGAGTTTACACCATGTTTTTGAACTCCAATTATTTAATATTAACCGATACATTTAACATAATTTTCATTAACACACAAAAATACCTACATTATACTAGTAGATAGTAATTTGAATGGCAAACTAAATATATAAAATACTCAAAGCCTGGAAAAAACTAGTATAATATAAGTTATTTTTTTATTAGCAACACCAAGGCACTGAAGTCATTTACCTCATTTTTTAAGACTAGTATTTTTAAAAGTTTTTTTAAGTGCCGTATTTTAAAGATATGCGTGCTATAATCACATTCAAATGTAAGAATGTATGTATGTAGATAACTATATCGTATGTATGTATGAATAAAAATAATACTAGTGACTTTGTGTGATGTAGACCTTGCGCACTACTTTTTTTTAATTTCCAAAAACTGAATCGACAAAACAAATCCTTTTAATTATCGAACCAGCTCAAAAATTTCATGAGAATCAGTTGAGAAATGCAACCTGTAGAGGAGGAGTTACCCTCAATCCCTCATTTGGCATAATACATTTTTTTTCTGAACACGTAAACTTTTCAGAGCAGTTATGAAACAAACCTAACCTCATGCATTTAACAGAATGATGCCTATAGTCCTGATAATTTTACAGTTTCAGAAAAAAAATGCATAATGCCAAATGATTATTCTGACAAAAAGTTTATACTAGATAAGGGTACGGGTAGAGGAGAACAGCCGGAGATCTGGATATACGAAAGCAATTTTGTCCAACCAAAAGAGGAACCTTAGCTGACGGTCAAAAATAATATATAGTTCAAAATTGCGTTTTTAAAGTATTGTTATCTACATACATTCAAAAATGAAAATTTTTCGAATTAGGAAAAATTCTAGAAATTGTTTGTACTGTGCCGATTTTTCTAAAACGCATTTTCAAGCATTAAAGTACTTATTTAAATTTATCTTAAGTACTAAGATCACATTCCTTACTTTACGGACGAAAAAAAGTGGAATTCAATCACATTTTTTCTAGCAAGGAAAATTACATGGTTTAACCTCTAATAAGTATGTCATTTTTAAACAAAAAGTACAATATACAAGTATTAATATTATAATAAAAATAACCGAAACTAAAATAATTAAGGACCAGATTTTTTTGGACAATTTTCGACTAATAATATAATTTCTGGAATAGATTATATATATAAACATTTTGAAATATATCTTGAATAACTACTTGTATGAGATGGTTAATATGACAACATATCATTTATGCATATACATAAAATATTATTTGACATATTATATTTCAATAACATAGTCAAGACATTGGTCTAAGTTGATATTTTGATGCAAATTAAGCATGTATGTAAAAAAAGCAAAACAAATATATTGTACGCTGAATTAATCGTATATTTGTGCACACTTAAACCTAATTTACTATTCATATTACATTTTTAATATATTCGAAATAAGTATTGAGTTTTTATGAAATTAAGCACACGTGAAGCGTTGCGCTAAAATGAAACTCAATTTCACACGTATAAATTCACACAATTCAAACAGATCATAAAACTATTTCTTTTTGACACGTGTACATTTGAATACGTCCCTAAGTTCTCAACGCATCGCAATTTCATTTTCACTAAAACCTCTTTTCATTCATACAAAAACTTTCGATTTCACTATTTACAAAATTTGTTGGCTTTGCCTTAGTCTTCACTCTGTACATCATGTCATAATAATCCTTGACAGCGCAATATAAAACAATAGCTCATAGAAGGGACTTGTTTATAACTACTTATATTACTTTTTTTTTTTTTTATCAATTAAGATGCAATGGCCTAAAATTAGTTTTTTTACGAAAATCTTCATGTTTTACCATCACGATCGAGGTGATTTGTAAAGTGAATTTCTTCACTAAGAAACTATATTAAACTATATTCTTATAAATGCAAAAATCAGAGTAATGTTTTTTTTTCATTATTTAGATCTTGGTATTTATAAGAATATGGCCTAAAATTTGTCAAAGTTATTTTAAATATTGTGATATAGATACAACGATCAAAGTTCAAAGAAAAACACGATTGCTATCGCACGTGGTCACACCAGGAATCGAACCTGGTACCTTTCCACCAGTGAGCACTGTGCTGTACGCCCTGAACTTATCTATCAGCTTTGGCCCCCGTACCTTTTACCTTTTTTCAAAGTTACATTTAACACCCACATTAAAAACACAAAAACACAAAATTAGTTTCATATAAAAAATATAACATTGTTTTAATGACAAATAGGGTCCTAATTTCAAAAACACGAAATGTGCTTTGGGCTTCACGAGGATGAACTTATAATAACGGGTCTATCTTGATATTGTTATTAAGCTATATTATATAACCTTTCGTCTTAATTTCGTCCGCCATGGATGGACTGGTGAACCAAAGACAAATTACTGTAGATGTTGGCCAAATGAATAAGCAAAATTACAATTAAACTAAGTATAATTCACAAAGAAAAATAAACAATATAGCGTTAGAAGCGTCATATTATAAGGCGGTTAAGGTGCTAAAAAATTTGGTACAAATACTTTTAGAGTTCTTGCATTATGTAAACAATTAACTTTTAAATAAAAACCCTGTATGATATTTTTCATGTAATATACTGACCACAATAAATATATTAAAAATCTGCCCAAATATGACAATCTTGTGCATTTAACGGACAAGATATTTGGCATAACTTTTTTAAATTATTGAAGTGAAATGGCCAGTTAAGTGACAGTTATGGTAATCAAAGAGGTCTTAAACACTGACATAGGAATTTCCGTAAAAACATTATCAGTCTAAGACACGAGTACTATCAGCTCAAAAAGTAATAGTACCTAATTTGTTAGCCTTTGTATATATATGTATAACAGGGTTGTTGACTGTACACAAATAAAAATACAATTTTGATGCGAAATGGCAGTTTCTATGATAGAGATCCTAGAAAAAATTGAGTTCGATACCTTCCGCGTAGCTTGTTGTATGAGCCTTTAAAGTTGGGTGGGTTAGTTCATATTTAATATATGAAAATATTAATAACGAATAATACCATTGAATAACCCAACAAAATAAAGTTCTTAATTTCCCTATACAAGGTAGGAACGTGTGACGTCACACGTACCTAGGCTTTAGTATGGACCGTTTTTTGGGAAAGTCCAAAAATGTTACTTTAACACTGTTGTATCTCGGAGAGTTTTTGTGACATTTCAGTAGTTTTTTTCACCGATATTTCTAATTGAAAGGTCGTTCTATAAGTTACCACGAAAAAAGTTGTCAAAGGTTGTCAACATTCCTATTTTAAGTAATAGTAGAGAGTACAGTATTATATTCTTCTCAGTTCGCTTAAACTCTTGTTCTTTACTTTAATATATCAGTCCCTTCTATCTGCTACAAATACGTTATGTTTGAAATAACTTTTTATACCTTATTTTAATATTTTTTCTCCAGAGACAGTAGACCTTTTATAAGTTTTATAGGGACAGACGAGTACTTGTTGATCATATGTACATAAGCAGAGTTGTGCTTTACTAGCTTCTACGTCGTGTTTACTTTGAACCCTACCCTCCATGGATATAAAGTCCGAAATAAACCAATGTGTCCCGAGAAAAAATATTAATCACATTTTGTCAATACCAGTATGATAGACGGGCCTTTTAAAAAGTCATCAACTTTATTTTTGGAGTTTATCTTACGTGTGTGCGTTTGAAAAAAGCCTTCCAATATTTCGTATAGTAAAGTAACTTTCACATACATGAAAAAAAAAATGTTGCGATCCAATCTGCTCGTTTACCTCCTTCTATGTCATAAAAAAAACCGAATGGAAAATTTTGGACACATTTTTTCCTATATAACGTTTGAAAGTAAATTAAACGTTAATTTACCTCACCTGTCAATTTTTTTGTCATAATCATCATTTGGCATAATGCATTTTCAGGAGTGTTATAAACAAACCTAATGCATTTAAGGGGCTTACAGCTCTGAATGACCTTCGATCTGTAGCTCTGATGATTATGACAAATAAGTTTATGGCAGATGAGGGTAACCAGTTCAAATACTTCTGAGTAAGATAAACCCAAAGACAATATTCTCAAAAAAATATTACACTAAAGTTGTAATTTTTTTAAAGCGCTCATTCACCATATTAGATGACAAAAAGTTATGACAATCATTTCTCTTACTGTCCAAGGCGTCTAACCTACCGTAAGAGTGGAATACTGCTCTCATATGTCCACTTCGCATATTTTTCGCTTCTGCGGACCAAACTTGTCCTTTTTCACCACTTCCTGTTTCAGTCTGAGGTATGTGTCGAGTCTGGAAACGCCATATTCCTGAAAAAGAAAAACATAAAAATCGATCAAGTGCGAGTTTTACTCGCGCACCGAGGGTTCCGCACATCTATGGCGTCACGTACAGATGAGGGGTAAACTGAACCAAACCAGGTAATTCCAAAATAAATTTTAATGTAAAAAAAAAGTAACAGTTGTTTACCTATTTTATGTTAAGGCTCTATTGTACTGTTTCTGTTGTTGGTGTGCAATAAAGAATTGTTGTTGTTGTTGTAACAGACTGATTGCACACACACAGATATAGGTTATAATTTTCCTTTAATATTTATATTAAATTATATATATATTAAGAAAAATGGGGTGCACGAAATTTAAGCACAATATGATCTCATTCATACGTATGCTAGACTTTTAATTTCCTCACATAGTGTTTTTTTTTAGAAAATATAAATATATTTTAAATGTTACTTTTGGAATACATTTGGGCTGACCATGTTTATAGGTATTCCAAATTTCAAATAGATAGGACAAGTAGTTTTTGGGATATGCGCTAAATCCGTGTGGTTCGGCCTTTAAACAATACTGCTTCCGGTATTAATAAAGAATAACCTTAGCGGAACAGTGTTCCAATCCATTAGACTATAAGACCGCTTGTGATTCACAACGAATTAATCCCCTACCTTCGGCAACGATACGTTACTCACGACCTGTATGTACTATTAATTTTTGAAAGGCTTCGGTACCTTATATAGCACCACCATAAAGATTTTTTAACTCGAAAATTAGTTACTCAGCTGAAGGTAAGGTAAATCGTTAATAACTGGCCACCTTATACTAAAATTAGTTATGTTTATAGGTAAAGACAATTCATTTTAGTATGAGGAGGCCAGTTATTGATACCTTATACTAAAATTAATCATTTTTACCTATAAATAGAATTCATTTTTAGTATAAGGGGTGGCCAGTTATTGAACGGTGGTCAGTTATTCACGATTTACCGTATATTGATTTATTTGGTATGAAATGAAGTAGGTGTGATATAGATAGAAATATAAAAGCGCAAAGAAAAACATGATTGCTCTAAAATGCAGCGGCCGCTGAATCGAACCTGGTACCCATTGGATTACACGTCCACCGTGTTAACCTCTCCACTAGCGAGCACTGCGCTGAACGCCTCGAATTTATCCATCCGCTTTGACACACGTACCTACTTTAGTTTTTTTGGAAGTAACCTTAGCGCCATCTATGAGAACATGTGTTGCACATGTTCATATTCCGATGGCACTCCTTTACAGCTGTGTCAAATCGAACGAAGAGATGGCGGTCTAATTAGTATTTTATATGAAACACAATTTTTTTGTGTCTGTGTTTTTAATGTGGGGAAATTAACACCACAAATTTTGCATTTATTTATTTATTGGGGTATCAACAGCAATACAGAACATGAAACATATAGCACAGTGCTCGCTAGTGGAGAGATAACACGTCGGACGCGTAATCCAAAGGTACCAGGTTCGATTCCTGGTGTGACCACGTGCGAGAGCAATCATGTTTTTCTTTGCCCTTTGATATTTTTTATCTATATCACAATAGATAATAATATGGTGGTAATTTTCCCACATTAAAAACACGGAAAGACAAAAATTTGCGTTTCATATATAAAAGATTTACCCTATAATATTTTCTTCTGTTTCCGCGATTATTACTCATTTAAATAAAGCAATTTAACGGATTATATCGCGTATATTATGAAGCTTCCGAAACGTCGGCAACTCAAATGAGATAATATACGCGATATAATCCGTTAGATTGTTTTATTTAAATGAGATTTACCCTATATTAGAAGTGTTGGGCTTACCCAGTATCCGAAGGGGATCTGGCTCTTGCTGGCGTTGATGATGGACCACAGACACCAGAACAGGTGGCTGGCGAGCGCGAAGGCGTCCACCTCGTTCAGAAGATGGTTCACGTCGTCGATGGTCGGCGCGGTTTCTTTGACTTCAATCGAGTTGTTGTAATTGTGTTTCAGGTATTCGCGGATGAATATTTCCTATGGATAAAGGAGGTTTCTGTGTTATTTCGGTGAATCAACTATTTGTAGCTATTATTTAGTCCCTGACTCACGAGACATTAGACAGAGTTACTTAGAAAAATGCTAATAATTTAGGCTATTAGCATATATATATATAAATATATATAACTAGGTCGATTTCTATATATATATATATCATAATACTTAAATACGAAAACATCCAAGACCCAAGAACAAACATTCGTGCTCATCACACAAACACTTGCCCTGGCCGGGATTCGAACCCGGGACCACCACCTTCGTAGGCCGTTGTGCAACCCACTGAGCTAAACGTGTCGTCAAATATTGGTAAGTGCCTTTGAAAAATGGACGACGGCGGAATGACGAATCAGCGGCTGCTCTACCCCCCCGTCTCGCCGCTCGCATACCTAAGGCGCGGTACAGCGGTATTGGTCAAGCTATACAAAAAATATTCTTGTTGCCTTTATATAGTTTCAAAATCGTAGTTTTAAAGAGTGACTCAGGAGACGTAACTATTGCAACAAGGTACATGATAGAGATCATTATTGTTTTTATAAAGAAAAATTCATTCTGCCACTTTACAATTTGGTTAGATAATAAGTTTCTGTCAAATGTTACATTTTTGTGACAGGCTTTTATTGCTGACTGTAGGTCGATTCACAAGAGCTGGCACGAAAGGATTGAATGAGTGAATGATATTATCTATGTATGCATAATAAAATGATTAAATACAGGTTGATTCAGTAAGTGATTATGAATCGTGTTTTAGACAATTAACCGCCCAAATGCATTTTTGCTAAATATAAAATAATTGACAACATTTCAAATTTCCAAGTGTAATATCAAATGTATACCCATTTTGTTAATTCATTATTATACCTAGAGACTTAACGTCAGGTGGCTTAAGGCTTGACTAAAAATAAATACTAATGTTTGTGTAATTTATGCGGAAAACGACTTATTTAGGCTGGGACAAAGTTACCGCGCTTAAGTAATTTGATAATGACCCATAAATAAAATAAACCATTAAATTAACCTTTCGCATACGGTTTACCTGCTTAGTCCCAATAATGTACAGATAAATTTTATTTTTGTATGTTTTTTGTATAACGAAGACGTATCATGTACAAATACATATTTACAAAATATTACGAGGCCCCTATATAAGTACAGCACTCACACTGCCACTCGCCGTGACAAGTGTCATTACTTTCGTTCAATCCATTCATGCCAGCTCTAATGAATTGCCCTGTACTTAAACATCCGTCAAAATCTCATAGAGACCGTTTTAAAGAGCCCAAACTCGGTAGAATTGCGTTATTTTATTACAGTGTTTATGTCCTCGGATCAGCTCGATGGTATCATAATAATGCATTGTCACCGAACTTGTATAAGTATGCCAAATTTTAGCTCCATCGGAAACCGTATTCGGTCAAATTTATCTTGCAACTCACACAAAACACGAAACGTTATTCTTTTTACGAAGGATTTTTTACCATAGATACTGCCATTTCTTTAATAAAAGTTTGCAAGAAAAGAGACACGGAACATACTTAAAATAGTATTTCAGCTCTAAATATATCAATAAAGAGTTATGTTTTGTCTGTGCAACCGTTGCAATACTGATTTTAAAACGATTGTCAGACAAAGGAATAGTTGATTATTAAATTTATAGATGGTTTTTGGATTCCATTTTTGTTAAAATTTGGGACAATTTTATACTAGTATATGTATTATTTAACTTTCGAAATTTTCGTCAAACATTGTTACTTACATCATTTCTTTGCATTTCTTAATCGTTTCTCTAACTAGAAGGTGCCGGCGCAACTTCGTTCGCTTAAGAGAAAAACCGGCCAAGAGCATGTCGAACCATGCTCAGTGTAGGGTTCCACAGCCGTACAAAAAAAAATACTACGGAAGAAAAAATACGATACAAAAATGTGCACTAGCAAAAGAGCGTATCTCCACGGCACTTTCGTCCTTTTGATGTGAAGTGCAGTTTTTCAACAATAACTCAAAAACGGTTTATCCGATCATATTGAAAACAATTTTCGTTGAAAGTTTACTAAGTTTAATAATATAGATATTTACTTTTTGTTTTACAAATATCATGACAATAATCACAATTTTTGCAATTTATTAGTGGATCACTCCACTAGCGTTATTATTATAAACAAAGATCAGAAACAAATGAAAAATTTTTCGACGATACTGGACTTGAACCAGTGCCTTGAGCCAGACCGGGGCAGCACGCTCTACCATCTGAGCTAATCGTCCACACCAGCAGTCGACGAATTTTGTCATCTGTTCTTGCTTATGGATCTCTGTATGGTGCATCCGACTCTTTAGCCGTTAGCGCCGCCTAGTGCAGAACTTTGAAGTTACTTTCACCCCGAGCAGATACCTTTACAGGTACCATTGCTCGGCGAGAGGTGGCGCTATTATCAAGACTGTACTTTTTGTTTTACAAATATCATGATAATAATCACAATTTTTGCAATTTATTAGTGGATCACTCCACTAGCGTTATTATTATAAACAAAGATCAGAAACAAATGAAAAATTTTTCGACGATACTGGACTTGAACCAGTGCCTTGAGCCAGACCGGGGCAGCACGCTCTACCATCTGAGCTAATCGTCCACACCAGCAGTCGACGAATTTTGTCATCTGTTCTTGCTTATGGATCTCTGTATGGTGCATAACGGCTAAAGAGTCGGATGCACCATACAGAGATCCATAAGCAAGAACAGATGACAAAATTCGTCGACTGCTGGTGTGGACGATTAGCTCAGATGGTAGAGCGTGCTGCCCCGGTCTGGCTCAAGGCACTGGTTCAAGTCCAGTATCGTCGAAAAAATTTTCATTTGTTTCTGATCTTTGTTTATAATAATATAGATATTTGCTGAAAAAATCCCCACCTTGAAATATTCATTTTTATTATTTAACTATCAAACTAAGTAGCAGCTTATACAAGACATCTATACTCCAAATTTCATCAATGTTACAGGCCTACTGCCGGACGGACATGACGAAACTATAAGGGTTCCGTTTTTGCCATTTAGGCTACGGAACCCTAAAAAGGCGTAACTCTCTTTACTACAGCGCAGTCGTGTAAAAAGTATCTGTGGATGATACCCAGCTACCCCTGTAGCAAAAATAGTTCAAATCCGTTTAGCCGATTTGACGTGATTGAAGCCACAACGACATATACAATTTTTAAAAAATAAATATTGTTCGCTTCGGTGACCTTTAAATAGTCCTAAACACTTTTTTTTTTTAAATATCTTCGATGTAGACATTTCATTTCAACTTAAAATAGTATACATTATTCGATGTGAAATAGTGTAAAAAAAAACAGATTTGAAAATATTCGTAAGATTCTAAAATATCTATACTATTATAAAGTTGTAAGAATCAAAATGTCTGTACATTGAAGTTATTAAAAACTATTTGGAGGTGACTGGAGCGAAACATATTTTTTTTTCTGTATGTTTGTACGTTTTTTTTAATGCCATGTAGGCAAACGAGCAGACGGGTCGCCTGATGGTAAGCGATCACCGTCGCCCATAGACACTTGCATCTATTATGTGTTGTTCCGGCTTCATCACGCAAAATCGGCTAAACGGATTTCAACCATCATATGGTAGGAATCAGCGTAGACCTTTGCCAGGAGTGTTGCGTAAGTGTGTCGCAGAACGGTAAACATAAGGTATTGAACGATAAGTTGGTTAAAGAAAAATTAGAAAAATTTGATTGGTCACAGTTTTTGTCAATAATTTGTCCTTTGTTGTTATATCAAAAAAAAAACATGTATTTGAAACTATATATAATGAAAGTAGGGTCGAAAAAAAATTAAAAACAAGAGAACAACCTAACCATGGATAGATAAACAACTGTTTCTTAAAATTGCTAAGAGGGACGAAATGTTTCGTATATGGAAAGCGTCACCAAATAACATGAATAAGAGATTAGAATATACAAAATATCGAAATAAGGTGAATAAATTAATATTTCATGCTAAAAATAATTATCGAAGACAAGAAATAAAAAAATGTAAAAGTGATTATAAAAAATATGGAGTACAATTAATGGTTGGCTAGGGCGAATAAAGTTGAATGTAGACGAGATAATTATGAAATATTTGGGAAAAATTGACAACTTGTATAACATTTGTACTAGATTCTCAGAAACCAGGGAAATTTTGAGTATTAAGCATAATTGTAACGTGAAATTCCTAGATCGAAACTCATACGTTAAAAAAATAGATTTATCCTTCAGATATAAAAAAGTGACAGCAAATGATATTGAGAAAATAATGAATAGTTTAAGTTTGAATAAAGCTGCCGGTTTAGATCAAATAAGAGTACAGGATATAAAATACGTCAAGGACCAGTTGTGCCCAGTTTTAGCCAACTTTGCCAACATGTGTGTGCTCAAGGGTATTTATCCAGAAAACCTGAAAACATCTTATATAAGACCTATTTACAAAAGCGGAAATCACTTGGAATACACGAATTATAGACCTATAGCAATATTATCATTAATTAATAAAATTGTAGAGAAAGTCATAGTGGGTCAGATAACAGGTTTTCTGGAGAAATATCAAATAATTTCAGATGCGCAACACGGATTTGGAAGAGGGAGAAGCACGGGGTTGGGTTTGGCACAGTTCTCAGATGAGATAAATTGTCGCCTAAATGAGAGAAAACGGGTTCTCGCACTGTTCATTGATTATAAAAAGGCGTTTGATACCCTGGACCATGACATCCTTCTCATGGCAATGAGAGAGTGTGGCATAGCCGGCCCGGTCAACAACTGGTTCCCCAGTTACTTATCCGACAGGACCGTGCGCACGTCCGTCGGCGGTACCGTGGGACCGGAGTGTGACGTCACGCTCGGGGTGCCGACTGGCTCGGTGTACGGTCCTGTCCGCTATGTGATGCTGGTCAATAGTGTTGTCAATGTCGTTGAGAGGTGCAAAGTATATATGTATGCGCATGATATGTGTTTGTTGTATTCGGCTACAGATATATCGGAAGCTCATGACAGTATTCAGTCTGATTTTGAAAACCTAGTTAAGTGGGCTCACGATAACGGAATTATAATAAAATTAATACTCCCCATATAATCGAAAGGCAAAGAATATCAAATATGATGAATTTGGTGTGATAGGGCACGATTATGAGTCCTTACACAACTATAAAAATAACTGTACCTGTGAACGGCTCGAATATGTAAATAGGTATAAATATCTGGGTCTATATATAGACAGTAATTATAATTGGAAAGCTCATGTTATCGCCGTGGGTACTAAACTTCGATCAATTTTGAGTAAATTTTACCACTTAAATACAGTTATTAGTAAAAAACCCATGCTTGTTGTTTATTATGCATTGGCGGATTCGGTGATCAATTACGGCCTTAGTGTACATGGTAGAACTTTCCATACGTACTTAGAAGAAATTAAGAAACTACAAACAAGATTTATTAAATATATACCTAGTGAATAAAAAAAAACAAAAATAAGTTTAAAGGAAATAACGAGCAGCTATATAAAATCTGTAAAATACTCCCTGTACATCTAAGGGCACAGTACTTAATAGCCTTAGAAAATTATTACATTAGCGAGTTTAAGGTGCGTAAGCAGAATAAATATAATACAAGAAATGTAAGACTCGGGAAACTTGTACAAAATTATGCAAATAACTATTATGGTAGGAGAATGAATAAGTATGTGGTTCCTAGGATGTGTAACGAAATTGAGTGGTTAAGAGACTATAATAAACAATACAGCAGAAATGTAAAAAGTAGCTTAAAAAGGATATTTTTGGAAAAATTGCCCTAGGACAGTCTTTCCGAATATATCCTTGTTACCCATGTTTGTTAGTAGTAAAATTAACTTGTTAATATAGTTGTAAGGTAAATAGTGTTAGGTGCATATAGCTAAAAATAATGGATATGAGCGCGATCTCGGCAACAAACTGTCTCAGCAGTTTGGCGAGTTACTTTAAGTTGCATGAAGTTATGTACACCATTTTGGAAAAAAAACTAAAAAAAAAAACTATTTTTAGTACACGGGTAGCTGGGTATCTCCAGATGGTTATAGAATACTTTTTAGCCGACTACGTTGAAGAAAAAAAAGGTTATGATTTTATCTCCTCCGCGAACGAAGTTGCGGGCGCCTTCTAGTGTGTAAATTTAATCGATACTTTCACTATTTTTATTGATTGACATTTCCGAAGTCAATTCCTGAATAGTTTTTCTGCATCAGTTTAACAATGTCTGACGAAAAAAATACATAAATTGCTTAGGTACTCCATTCATAATAGTATAGAAACATGACAATGTCTAAACCAGAAAAATGTTTCTTATATTAAACATTAACAAGCATGAATTCATAAAGCCGAATAGACTTGAATCAGTCTATAAATGTTACAAAAAAGATTTCGTACAATTTCATTTCATTTCTAAAACAGATATACGATATCTTTTTTTTTCATGTAATACTGTAATGTTATGATGGCCGCATTTAATTTATTGAGATGGTACAATCGAACCAACTGAATCATGACCCACTTGCCTGATAATTCGTATGAAACTTTCAAACTTGTAAGATCTATCGCGTATAATGCACTTACGACGTTTTAGGTACTAATAAAATTACGTCAATACAGGTCGCAGACCTATGCAATTTTAACCTTTGTTATCATTGCCATAAAACCACATTTCACACATATACAGTCATTGTTTGAATCTCGAGCTAGTTCTCGCTTATTTAACCTAAACTTTTTGATGATGGAAAAATAAATTTAAAAAATGGGGTGTTCTACAAGTGTGTCATATTATGTCAAGTTGTCAGTCAATGTGAAAAAATAGAAATTAAATGCTTAATAATTTTTAATAATGGCTAATTTAGAAGAACAAAGAGCTCGGATTGTAGTCTTAAGTGAGGAAGGCTATGGCATACGGGAAATATCACGCGAATTGAATATTTCTCGGAATACAGTGAGGACCTGGATCAGACGGCACGCCGAAGAGGGCATCCTCGAGGACAGACGACGCCATAACCACGGCGTTCGCCGACTCACGAACGAACAAAGAGTGGACATGCAACACCATTACGAAGAACATCCTTTTACTCCCACCCGATATTTTGCGGCACAACATGACGTCTGTCTACAAACTATTAGAAATTATTTGCACGGCACTGGACTGCATTACAGACATTATGCTGAGAAAGTAGCCTTAACGGATGATCATAAAACAGCGAGAAGGAATTTTGCAAACGCTTATTTAGACTACGACTGGACTAACACTATATTTACAGACGAAAAAACATTTCGATCTTCTCAACACGGTCGCTTAACTTTGTGGCGTTACGATAACACCCGGTACACAGAAGATCACGTCGTGCCTAATCAGTTATCCGGTCGAATTTCAGCGAATATGTGGGCGTGGATGGGTATCGGAGGAGTAGGTGAGCTTGTCCATATTTCTTCTCGGCAAAACGCAATGAAGTATGTCGATCTATTAGAAGAATCTATGTTACCGACAGTGCGAACAGTTTACCCGCGTGAAGATGTGCCAGTATTTTCCTACGTTCATGACAACTGTCGAGTGCATACTGCCAGGATAGTCTCAAATTGGTTTGATCTGCATAATGATGAAGTTACTTTGATTCCATGGCCGAGTAGATCCCCAGACCTCAACCCAATAGAAAATTTGTGGGGTTTGATGGTCCAAATGTGGGATAACAGAAACGAGAGAACAAAGGAAGCAATTGAGCAACATTGTAACGAAATTTGGGATTACTTGAGGGACAGCGACATTTGCAGTCGTCTAATAGGGTCAATGCGTGACCGATTACAAGCCGTTATCGATAACCATGGTGCACACACTAGGTTTTAGATACTGAATCTTATAATTTAAATTAGTTCTGTTAAAGATTAAATAAAGTTTTTTTTCATTTCACAAATTTTATTACTGTTTTTACTTATATAGCTTGAAAGACCAACAATGGCAAGTTTCTGTCCTTAAAATAGTTATAGGAATGACGTGATTGAAACCTGTAATCTAAAGTTTATGCTGGCACTTCACTTGACTGCAAACATGACTGCATTATTTTTGATTTTATATTCTAGAGAAATAAATGCGACTAATAGTTGAGCAAATTTAATACGGCCAAGTGAAGTGGCACCATTACGTTCGTAGAAAACTTCCTATACTTACCTACGTAATACAGATAAAGACAGTAACATCATCTCTTCTTTTTCATATACGTGCATAGTCGATATTATCCGATTTATTTAACAGTGCACTCAGTAAATGTCAGTGTCTAATAAAATGATAACAAGTTCGTTACCAAGGAAATAATTCTTCAAGCGAATTTCGACCTACTTGCATTTAAGGGGTTTAGCAAAATAAGCTTATGGTGGGTCATGATTCAGTTGGTTCGATTGTACATTGATTTGGATAATATGGGATTGGGTTTTTAGGAATTCAGTGTAGTAAAAATGTTTTATTTTTTATTTATTTTCTGATTAGCTATTATGAAAACACATCTTCTAATATTTGGATATGAGAGAAACGAATATTCTATTATTTGGAAATTGGGGTAATCTGTTTTTGAGCGTTTGGATAGTAAAGAAATGGATCTAGTAGAATCTGGATATTAGATAAACTGAACTCCTAGTAATTACTATTAGATATAACCGTATACGGCTCTTGCAGCTTTTATATATTTTGTAAAATCTTGTGGTCTGTATATTACGGGAAACGGATATTCTTGTATTTGGATATTGCAGTAAATAAATTGTGTTTCTTGTAGGAAACACATCTTCTTTAGTATCGATATAGGGGAAACCAGTCTTTTAAGTAATATCCGTTTTCTAAAATATCCAATTTATGAAATATCCGTTTTATCCGCCTCTTTTGGACACAGTAGTTAGAAAGAGAGCGCAATCTACACCAATAAACACGACCATCATAACTGTGCTGAAAATAAAATTAGAAAACCGACACTCGTTTCAAAAATTATACTTTTTTTCGCTCGGTGGCGCCGCCGTTTTGATATACCATAAACAGGCCAGGTCCTTGCTCAGCCGAGTTGTCTATGGGACACCATAGTGCTCCGGGTCTAAAAATGAAGCATAAACACACAAGCTGCGTAATGGCAGATACCCCCCGAAATATAAAAAAAAAGTGATTTTGATTGTGGCAACACTATATCTATATCTCATTTGAATAGGCAATGTATATAACAATGCCAAACACGTTTTCTAAAGCGACTCTATTTTATGTTTTGAGTGTTGCCGCAACCAAAAAGGATTTTTTCACTAAAATATTTCTTTTTACATGATTCATTCAAAGGTGAATTTGTATGATATAGGAATAATTTTCAAATGTCATGAAAAGTTTAACTAAGAATTTTAATGTGATTTTAAAATGGAGTTTATGGAGCGTTGACATTCTAATTTTCAAATGCTGTTTTATATTAGGGTAAATTGCCTATTACTGAGCTCTCTCTGGTTACTGCTCAAATTGCAAAAATATAGAATACAATTTTACAGATTATAAAACCAGGGTCTAGCTAGGATGAAGGGTATTTCTTTTCTTAATATTGACTACATATTGTCATATTGTACAAATCACGTAGCGCGCTATTTAAAGCGTTACCCATTAATTAAATAATCTGGTCAGATATTGGCGATTTACCCTATATATAAGCATAATGTTTAGAGAGCATTGGTTCTGTGTTAGTGTTAATATATTTTTTTAAATAATTGGGATGTTGACTGTATTCAAATAAAAATAACATTTTGATGCGAAATGGCAGATTCTATGATAGAAAGACTAAATAAAAAAATTGAGTTCGATACCTAGCGTGTAGTTTGTTTTATGAGCCTTTAAAGTTGGGTGGTAAAATCCATTTTTAAAGTATGACAATATTAATAACTAATAAATAATAATACCATTGAATAACTCAAGTTAAACAGCTACAGAACAAAGATCTCAATTTCGCCATACAAGGTAGGAACGTGTGACGTCACACGTCAGTAGGCTTTACTATGGAGCATTTTTTGGGAAAGTCCAAAAACGTGATTTTAACATTGTCTCGGTGAGTTTTTATGAAATTGAAGTAGTTTATTCACCAATGTTTCTTTTATATAGAGGTCTTTCTAGAACATACCTCAGAAAAAGTTGTCAACATCCCAATTACATAACTAATTAACACGTGATAACGTCTTATAAATCGATGAACGCCGGCTGCACGCACGAAAAAGCATGACTCATTGTCACGTTCTGCCTGAGCCCAGCGTGGTGCAAGCGAGAGCGCGAAACAAGCGACAGAGAGGCACGATCGGCCTAAGCGTTCGGCTTGTGGCGCATCTGAGACAGCGGCAGCACACAACGACGTTATCACGTAAAATTATCGTCCGTAAACCTTGATTATAATAATGCTGTATAGGTGAAAGCGTACCCAAGATGTGTATGTACTGTATCCTATAAGACATTTGAAAAACGTTCACAATTTGTATGTATGAACAGCACGAACCTCATTTTTGTGTACATTTTCCATAGCTCTGGAACTTAAAAATTATAAAAGCTATATTCAGAGCCACTTTGTTGAAAAGCAGTAATGTCTTATTCTTAACCTACAATTTAAGAAGAGCTTAAGTGCTTCAATGATACTAATATAGATAATCCGTTTTAGCATCAGGAGAAAGACTTATTGTTGCATCCACACTCAGATACTAGGTTTGTATATGAAAACAATAGAACAAAGATGGAAAAACAATAGATGTACCTACACAAAGACGAACTTATTCATGAGAGAGAATAATCAAAATTAAAGATAGATAAACGAACAAGCTAAAATCTACAAAACCTCAAGTCAAGACTACGAATTGTTCGATTGAAAGTTCAATAATTCTTTAAATGGTTTCGAGAACAATCAGGAGCGTGTTTTCGATACAATATTGCGCAGAATCCTCTCATTTCATACTAGGCGGTGCCCGCAACTTCGTTCGCGGAGGAAAAACATCATAACCCCTCTTTTTCTCGATATCCTATAACCATTTGTGGCTACCCATGTACCAAAAATAGTGGAAATCTGTTTAGCCGATTTGGCGTAATGAAGCCATAACGACACATACAAAATACAAAAAATAAAAACAAAAAAAATCGATTAAGTGACCTCCAAATAGTCCGCTAAAATAATTTTTTTTTAAATACATATCTTCAATGTACAGACATTTCATTTTTACAACTCTATAATAGTATAGATAAAACAGGCGGATAGACCTGACACTAGATTGGACCCGGACTGATTGTGATGCGTCGCACCTTCGGCGCTACGCGAAGCTCGGCCTTCGGCTTCACGAAAGTAAAATTACTTGTGGGATGTTGGGGTATTTGAGTTTTATAAATTATGATAAAAAAAATGGTGTCAACACTTTAAATTTTCTTCATTTTGTTAAATCTGTTAAAGGAAGAAACTATGCGATTATGTGGGAAGACTTAATTCGTTCCTGAGATTGATACAAGCCTGAAAAGCTTACAAAATCGCTAGACTATGTTATATAAGAGTTTAAGTATTATACAAAAATAAGTCAGTCTATAAGTCTGTTTTCAAGACATTACCGCCACAAAACAACTCATCAAAATTTATTAAAAAACAACACCAACCTTCTGCTCCAGCGTCGGACAATTCTCCTGGTTTTCATAGTAGTGGGGGTACTCCGGATTTGTATAGTTATATGCCCATTCTTGAAAGTGATTCGCGATATCGAATCCTCTATAGTTATACGCGCAGTATTCAAAGTCTATTAGGTATAGTTTAGGTTCCCCTAGGTCTGATATGTTGCTGGATTCCGAGTCCACGGTGCTGTCTTCGTAGGTTAGGTCGAAGGATTTTCTAGGATTATCTTCGCTGTACACGCGGTAAGATACTTCGTCTTCAACGTGAGCGTCTTCTAGTAATAGTATGTTGCCTGAAATGTAACGTTATATTTAGTTATTTATTTATTTAATGTTTTATTCCCTCCTATGTTGAGCCAAATGTCAGAATGTGCAGTGTGTCAAACTGACAAAGAAATAATGCCCAATTGTTAAAATGCCCAGATTTCATAATATCGAGGTATCAAAACAAAAACTGTAACAAAGGCAAATTATGATAATGTCCATTATAAAAACATCCATTTGATAAAATGTTTAGTTGCCAAAATTCCCAGTTACCAAAACAAAAAAATACTAAAACGTCTAATTGCCACAATGTCAAGTTGACAAAACCATAAATTATTAAAACGTCGGATTGTCATAATGTCGCAGTGCTGACAAAAATGTGAGTATGAGAGGGACGTATACTTTATGTCGGCGATAAACGTGACTGTGCTACCTGGTCTTGACAATATGACTTCTTGGACATTCAGAGACTTGTACATTATCTAACGTTTTTTACATCATCTGGACATAATGACTTTTTTTTCAAACTCACCTTCCTGCATATCGTTGTGGCAGAACACCGAGGGGGACTCTACGCTCTCAAGGAATTTCTTCAGCCATTCTATCTCCTTGGCAAAGTCTATGCCTTTCAGCCGCATGATGATATTTGCTTCCTCTTCGTTCTGTTAACATAATCAACGATTCGTTATAATATAATTTCTGGCATAATAGGATATTAGACAACTATTTTCGTAAATGTTCCAAGTTATTTTTTTTGTTGTTTGTGTACTTGCCCAAGGTCTTCCACAGCCAGTTGGGCTCCTTGGACAGAATGCCCATGGAATGTATCTTTATAGGTATAGATACAAGGAAACTGATCTCACCTCTCCATCGCCGTCTTCAGCCACTTACCAAAGGTCTTCGTCAGCCATTTGGGCTCTTTGGAGAGCTGGATGCCCATGGTATATATGGCCGCCATCTTTATAGGTATACATACAAGGATACTGATCTTATCTTTCTCTTCACAGTGCCAGTTACCCTCTCCATCACCATATCCAGCCACTTGCCCAAGGTCTTCCTCAGCCAGTTGGGCTCCTTGGACAGAATGTCCATGGAATGTATGGCCGCCATCTTTACAGGTATAGGTATAGTTAAGGATAATGATCTTACCTTTCCCTTCACATTGCCAGTTAGTCTCTCCTCCTTCACCGTCTTCAGCCACTTGCCCAAGGTCTTCCACAACCAGTTGGGCTCTTTGGACAGCGGGATGTCCATGGAATGTATGCACGCCATTTTTTCTGCTATCTTCATTGATAGAGCCGGTTCGGAGAGCTCTTTGGTGAGGAGGGGGCGGGCCTGGAAGTGTTTAAAAATGGTCATCATCATCATGTCCATATTTATTTATTTAAACTTTATTGCACGATCAAGATGATGTATAAATGGTGGACTTAATGCCAAAAGGCATTCTCTACCAGTAAACTATACATAGGGTTAAACAGAAACATTATGTGTACATACATATATGTATGTATGTAAACACTTTTGTCCACTAGAAGGTGCTCGCAAGTTTCACCATGCCAAATGTCATCATCATCAAATCAAAATGGCGAAACGGATTGCAACTTTGCGCAGACAGCTCTCCGATCACTAGTAGTCTCCATCAACCTTTTACCGTTATCTTATACTAATTTCTGGACGCAGGGACCATACGGGCACGGTCTCAACCCCAAAAGGCACAGTTTTTTTTTAAATCTATTTTATGGGTATGTATGTGTCGTGTGTGTATGGCGTATGTGTACGTAGTTAGTAATAAAATGATAAAAATACTTACAGGAATGTACTCTTCTATCCTTCCTCCCGAGAAGACTCCGTACAGCTTCGGTCCTAGTTTCCTCTCCGACAGCAGTGTGAAAATGACAGATTCTGTCACGATGGCGTCCATGGCGCGTTCGCCGTGGACCTGCCCGTATATCCTGAGTAAGACCTGTAAAGTTATAGGAAGATTAAGTGGGATTGATGGGTGCACTTCTTCCATATAAATTATAAACGCTAGCGATTGTTCCCTGGTTTTTGACGCTAGACAATGGGGCACTTACATAAAGAAAAAAATAGTCATTACTGCATCTATACAGGTTCGAAAATACTATATTATAACAATACAATTTAAATAAACAATAAAGGTATTTTTTTTCATAAGGTATTAAATTTTTAATAAGTTTTTTTTAATATCATCCAATGGTAAATTAAATGCTACTATCCATTTTTTTTCACTTGAATAAGGAGAAAATAGTATAATAACTATTTACTTAAACAAACGTAGTTTTTCACGGCCAAAAATGAAAGACTTGTTTTTACGGTACAGCTTCACTGCCCGCTATTAATGAATCACGTCATAGCTTATGCCCATTTCGTTTGGGGTGTTTTGACGCTCGGCGGATATTGCCTGACTTTGGCTGTTATCTCTAACGCTCCTAATGCTCAATCCCTGTTGTTCCTTCACATACATATTCTCCTTATGAGAAACTGAATTCATTGATATTTTTTAAAAAATGGACGTAAGTTCCGAATCGTTATTTGTTATGCAAGGCTGCAAAGTTCTTATTTGGCGTGAGTGCTTGAATTGAAAGCCGAGTAAGCAGAGGAATCTAAAACTTCAAATATAAATTCCTGAGCGTAACGAGCCTTTTAAGGCACGTGAACCCAAATAATATTACAGCCGTGCGAAACACACAACTTTTCACCTTTGTACAGCGAGGAAAATGTGAGATGTAAGAAAAACTATGCAAACCAATGATTTTTTCTATTCAAAGTAGTGAGAATGAACCTACGAAACACAAATAACAAGAAACAAAAGAAAATATTTAAAAAATATTCGAACTTCAAATTACTTTTCCACGCTAGCGGAGAAAACGAACTTTTCCGAGCTAGTGAGGTGAAAATGTTTTTATTAAATTAGATAAATATGGGCACGAGAGATGTCTCTGTTTTTCTTTTTAGGGTTCCGTAGCCAGCATGGCAAAAAAAGGGACCTTTATAGTTTCATCATGTCCATCCATCCGTATGTAACAGGCATTTTACTCAAAAGCTACAAGATATATATATTGATGACATTTGGAGAATAGGTGTTTTGTTTAAGCCGCTACTTAGTTTTTTTAGAGCAATGATCATTGTGGCACATTGCTAGTGCACTTTTTCATATTGTATTTTTTTCATCTGTAGTCCATTTTTTGTATGAACGGCTGCGGAACCCTACACTGAGCATGGTCCAAGACGCTCTTAGCCGATTTTTATGATTAATTGTTTTTCTTTTAAATTAGAGCCAGCCAAGAACGTTAAGAAAAGTACAGACGGCAAAAAAAAGTATGTCACAAAAATGAAATTTTTGACAGAAACTTATTAGTACCTACTTATAACATTTGTATATGCAGATTTTGAGTATTTTCTTACCTTTTTGGGTTCCTCGGCGGTGTAAGAGTTTCGGTGCAATATGGGAGCGTTGTCGTTATTGTCCTCCTCGGACAGGTTCTCGCGGAGTTTCGCCTTTGACAGGTCCTCAGGAAGTGCCACGTAGTAGAGGAAGTTTGACAGGCCTCCGCTGTCAACAAACACTTTTATAAGTCCTAGTACGTACAGCGCTGCGTGCACAGTGCAGGTTGCTCTCCGCTGCGCCGCAGCAAACGATCCACGCCTATTATCAAACTGTTTATACTGTTTCTCTTTTGTTAGCCATAAATTAGTAGTTAAGTTCGTTAGTATATATTTTTTAATGTAAGTACTTATGTTGTTTGACAATAAATATATTCTTTTCGATTTGAGAAAAGTCAAATTACGTCTCACCTCGAGAGAGTTAAAACCCAGGTTACTATGTATATACAGGGTGGCACAGTTAGACCGGTCAGTATGGGAAACTATAAGACATGCGAAAATCTATTCTTAGGAACCATGTCATCGATTTTAGTAATAAGAAAAACTGCATTCATAAATCTTAAAAAACTCAGCTCGGGAATCGAACCCGGACATTTTGAAAACCCTATTTCTATTTAGACCTCGATTGTGTAGGTCTCAAACAGTAAACGTTACTAAGAAACATGATGTCTAAAATGAATACAATCAATTATCATCATCATCGTCATCATGAGTTTTTTAAATGTATGAATGCAGTTTTTCTTATTACTAAACCGATGACATGGTTCCTAAGAAGAGATTTTCGTATGTCTTATAGTTTAAAAAATTCCCATACTGAGCGATCTAAATTTGTCAACCTGTATGTAGGGACAAAGGTACAAGGAAGCTACTTCATATCTTTCGCGAAAGTACCCCAGTGCTTGAAGACAAAGGTCTTCGAACAGTGCGTGTTGCCAGTCATGACCTATGGACCTGAGACATGCGTTCGTATCGTATTGTTCTCCTTGACGTATCCGTCAATGGCGAAACTTGGCATCATGACCTTCACGAGCGTCGGTCATATGCACGAATGTGGCTTGCTAAACCGAATTTGGTTTTGAAAGTTTTGCTGCATGGCGCTCAATACAACTCCCCTTTGTTATTATACGTGAATGTATAATCTAACGTTGTTTGTCCTAATGTATCGTTTGTCCTAACGCATTTTTTTTTAACTGTAGACTTTTCAGGATTGTTATAAAACAAACCTACCCTAACCTAATCTACCTCGCACGACCGAACTGTGCCTGAACCCGTTTGCAGTATTTCCGGAACGAATGCGACCTTCAAGGTTCAAGAAAAGAGCGTACTCCCACCTGAAAGGCCGGCAACGCACTTGTGACTCCTCTGGTGATGCAAGTGTCTATAGGCGACGGTGATCGCTTACATCATGCGACCCGTCTGCTCGTTTGCCTCCTATGTCATAAAAAAAAATCTATACAATGATCTTTTAAAAAATCCTGTAGAATTTACGGTTTCTGAAAAAAATGCGTTAGGACAAACGATCAGAGTCGCCAAGGTAACCGACATAGCTCGCAGGATTGCATGGTTGAAGTGGCAATGGGCGGGCCATGTAGCCTGGAGTACGGATGGCCATTGGGGCAGTAAAGTCCTGGAGTGGCGGCCACGCACAGGAAAGCACAGCGTGGGACGGCCCCCGACTAGGTGGAAGGATGACCTGGAGGGTCGCGGGGAGTTAGTGGATGCGGACACCGCAGGATCGCACTCTGCGGCGAGCTATAGGGAAGGCCTACACAGCAGTGGACATCCGTGGCTGATAGATACATAGATAGATAGTCTTATCTCACCACCTACTTATTCCTAGCTATTCCGTGTCATTTCCGCTACCAAAGGTTCTGATAGATAAATAGATAGTATACAAAAACAACGTAGTAAGAAATTCTTGTGCTCTTACGCATCCGTCATCGAATGTGGGCCATTGGAAAATACCACAGATAACTCTATTGATAACCGAACCCGATAAAAATGCGTCTGGCCTCGTCATATTATTATTTTTCTACGCATTTACGACTAAAATCCTACTATTTATTGAGTTGATCAACTAGAACTAAAATCTTACTATTTATTGCGTTGAGTAACTAAATCTTACTATTTAATGAATGGATCAACTAAAATCTTACTATTTAATGAGTGGATCCACTTTTTCTTGATGTTATTCAGTCCTGGTAAGTCAGACTCAGAGACAATTCTGACAGAGTTACTTAGAAAATTACGGACATAGAGACGAGACAGGCCTTTAAAAAAATTACCTAAATTGGCTAGAAAAAAAAATGTTGCCTTTATCTATACTATTATAAAGTTGTACAAATGAAATGTCTGTACATTGAAAATATTTTCAAAAAAATGATGTAACGGACTATTTGGAGGTCACTGAAATAAGTTTTTGGATTTTTTGTCCATGTTTGTATGACGCAATCGGCTAAACGGATTTCAACTATTTGTGGTACCTACATGGGTAGCTGGGTATCTCCAGATGATATGATACTTTTAACCGACTACGCTAGCGAAAAAAAGAGGGTTTATGACTTTTTCTCCTCCGCGAAGTTGCACCTCATAGTAGTGTAATATAAACATGATGTATATCATAACATGATGCCTAATATTTGTAGTTGCATTCCAAACAAAAAACAAAATAGAACCAATTACCTTTTTCCCTGAACCGACTACAGCAAGAAACATAAACATGAGCAACGCGAATCAACTAAAAAACGTAAACATGGAAAACCGAAAAAAAGTAAACATTAAATCATACAAAAAATCGTTTTAAAGTTGGCAAGAAAATAACGTTTTCAACGAAAACCAGACAATACAATTTCTTGTTTGTTAAGAATCGATTGTTTTTTTGCGAAAAACTTGCCTTTAGTTACTGGTCATTGCTTCTACCATTTTCAAGGTCGGTCATTTTATCCTTTGTGTTTTACAAGCTTTTATTTAACTTGCAATGTATGTATGTATGTAATATGTTTGTTTGGGTGGAATCTTGCAAGTTAAATTCGACCTACTACCGGCATTCGAATTGAGCTAAAATTTGGCATACTTATGTAAGTTTGGTGGCAATGCAATGGTATGATACCATCGAGCTGATCTGACGATGGAGCAGGAAGGTGGGCATAGGAACTCTGTAATAAAATAACGCCATCCTACCGAGTTTGGGCTCTTTAGAATAGTCTTGGTGAGTAGTTGATGGATGTTCAAAGCAAAGTACAGTCGGCAATAAAAGCTTGTCACAATAATGAAATTTTAGCCTCGTATGATATGACTGTATAGTCAGCTGTAGAATAAAGTGCCCCTCTGCCATACAAACATGGTGCTTTAAGGTGCGTCCACACTTGTATCATTTGCTCGTATCCGATCACCGTGCCGTAGCATGACTGCGTATCGCGCTGCTTGGACGCTTACTGTCGGCGCGCCGATAATGCCGCACTCTTCCGATACAAGTGTGTGAATGGATTTCGAGTGATCGGATCGGCGCAACGTCCAAACGCGTGATCGTGACACGCGATCATGCTACGCGACGATGATCTGATACGGGCAAATGATACAAATGTGGACGCACCTTTAGGTACATAAACACCACACAATCTCATAATTATTATATCCAAACTAGAAGGCGCCCGTAACTTCGTTCGCGGAGGAGAAAAAGTCATAACCCTTCTTTTTTTCTTCGGCGTAGTCAGGTAAAAAGTATCCTATAACCATCTGGAGATAACCAGCTACTCGTGTACCAAAAATAGTTGAAATCCGTTAACCGAATTGGCGTGATGAAGCCGCAACGACGCATACAAAAAAAATATATTTTATGATTCAGTAGCCTGCAAATAGTCCGTTACGATATATTTTTTTAAAATATCTTCAATGTACAAACATTTCATTATTACAACTTTATAATGGTCATTGTATAGACTAGAATGTTTGCGCAATTTGGTTAGTGGAGGAGAAAAAAATCATAACTATCTTTTTTTCAGCGTAGTCGAATAAAAAGTATTCTATAACCATCTGTGGATAGCTACCCGTGTACCAAAAATAGTTGAAATCCGTTTAGCCGATTTGGCGTGACGAAGCCACAACGACACATACAAAAAATACCAAAACATAAATCCGATTCAGTGACCTGCATGACCTGCATATAGTCCACATCTCTTATTTTTTTGAAAAGATCTTTAATGTACAGACATTTATTTTTACAACTTTATAATAAATAGTACAGACGTGTCCAGATACATTTTTTACAAAACAAAAGAAGTCTAAGGGTTTCTGCCCACTAGACCGTATCATATCATATCATGACCGGACTATGATCGTGTCAGACAAATATTTTTTGTATTGATAAGTATGAGACTATGCCCACTAACACGTTTCGTCGCCGTCGCCTGCCATGCAAAGTTCGTATCGCGTTTCATCCCGTGCTTTATTTACGTTCATAGTACGCTATTAAAAACCGAATCAGCGCAGGGTGGAATGAAATGGCGACAGGTCTCGGGAGTAATATGCGACGCCCGAATGTCCCTTCCATTAAAGGGCAAAATCTACAAGACCACTGTAAGACCTGTCGACATGTATGGATCGGAATGTTGGGCCGCAAAGGTGAAAGCAGATTGCATGTTATGTTACGGAGATGAGAATGTTGAGATGGATGAGTGGCGTAGAGAATATATCGGATAGCACCCGTAGTCGATAAGCTAAGAGCAAATCGCCTACGGTGGTATGGACATGTTAGGCGGAGCTGGCGGAGGGATGAGACTCATGAGACAAGATGGGAATTATGCATGTGGAAGGATGTAAGAGGGGTAGGCCGAGGAAAAGGTGAATGGATTGCGTGAGAGATAACATGAACAGAAAGGATGTGAGTGACATGGTGACGAAATGACGGGTTATAGAGAGGCATGGAAGAAAAAAAACATGCTGAGCCGACCCCAAGTAAATGGGATAAGGACAAGCGAATGATGATGGGTACGGTCATGGTATGATACGGTGTAGTGGGCAGAGACCTTAACTTCTACTATGAATGACTAATACCTAGACATTTAATGTGCTTAAGGCGGCTGTTTATTTATTTACCCCGACGTTTTGCGTTCAATATCCTTTAATCCGCAATTCGAGTGTAAATAAAGCCAAATCAGGGTCGTTGCGATGCAAACCAGTTCGCGTTTCCAAGGTTAAAATACTTTTTGCGTGCTACGTTGTATTGATCTGAATATGACGATATTGTTAAGGTTGAAGAGTTTTGATTCAATAATAATATTCTGAAGGTCTCACGGTGAAGCATAATAGGGAAGTTGCCTGATCTAAAATGTGTAATCTATACTATTATAAAGTTGAAAAAATTAAATGTCTGTACATTGAATATTTAAAAAAAAAATGATTATAACGGACTATTTGGAGGTCAGTAAATCGAGAAATATTTTTTTTATCTTTTTTATGTGTCGTTGTGGCTTCATCACGCCAAATCGGCTAAACCGATTTCAACTATTTTTTGGTACACGGGTAACTGGGTGTCCACATATGGTTAAAGGATAATTTTTACCTTACTGCGCTATCGAAAAAAAGAGGGGTTATGACTTTTTCTGTTGCGGGCGCCTTCTAGTTGTCAACTAAAAATAGTAACATCCATCTATCTATCTATCAGTCACGGTTTTCCACAGTCCTGCGCAGACCGGATCCACCGACTCCCCGCGACCCTCACGAGTACATCAATCACCAAATAACATAGCATGGTGAAATTGGACAGAAGACTGACCTGATCCTGCTAAATTGTAGATCGCAGGCGTCCACAGTCTTCCAGGCCCCATGGAGGTAGTTCCTGCAGATTCTGCCGGCGACTTCCCGCATCTCCTCCTCCGTCCCGCAC
This sequence comes from Hedya salicella, assembly GCA_905404275.2. NCBI lineage: Eukaryota > Metazoa > Arthropoda > Insecta > Lepidoptera > Tortricidae > Hedya > Hedya salicella. The sequence goes on from FR990099.1 coordinate 8,486,551, forward strand.
ATCTGGAGTTTCTGGAGGCAAAATATTTTCATGTTTTATTTTAAGAAGATATTTAAAAAATATATATTGAAACGAACTATTTGGAGGTCACAGAATCGAAAAATATACTATAAGGATTTCTTGTATGTTTGTATGTGTCGTTGCGGCTTCATCACGCCAAAGCGGTTACTCGACTACTGTAACCGCCCCGGTTACTACGATTGCAACTATTTTTGGTACACAGGTAGCTGGGCATCCACAGATGGTTATAGGATACTTTTTACCTAACTACGATGAAGAAAAAAGAGAGGTAATGACTTTTTCTCGTAAAAGAAGGAGGGCACCTTTTGGTAAATAATAATACTATAAATTACTGGGGCCCGTTTCACAAAAGCTTGTATTGCAAGTGGAAGTCTCGTTTTAATACATATTTTTGGAAAGAGATTTCCACTTGTGATACAAGTTACAAGCTTTTATGGAGTCCGTCCCCTGGTGTAAGCTTACAGTAACCAAAGCGCCTATAGTGTTAAATTGCAATGTTTGTTAGATCCATAAATTACTAGCGCAGTACTCAAAGGCTACCTACGGAACCCTATTACTGAGCGATTGTCCGACTGTTTCTAAGGGCTCCGGCACCGGGCTCAAAGTCTTAAACCGTATATTAAGCGTAAAACTTAATTAGTGTGGTGGTATGGAACCCCTCATCCGCGAGTCCGAAAAAAACTTGTCCGATTTTCAGAACAGCTTTGTGGCTGACAACGATTCAAAGACAATGCATTAGATTTTGACAAAGCAAAGTCTGCACAACTGCATTGAAATTCACTGGCAACTTCACCAAAGTTCCAAAATTAGTGTGTAATTTAGACGGCTATCCTATACTTCAGATAATTTATACTTCATTTAGTGTGTAATTTAGACGGCTATCCTATACTTCAGATAAAGTAACATTCAAACATATTTACGAGTGACGCATTCGAAAAATTATAAAACATTTTGGAAGATGCAAGGAGCATCGCAGAGTACGAAAGACATTCGAATAAATTGATAAGAGACTGTTTATTTTAAAAATTATGTGTATGTACATTCTATTAGAGAAATAAGATTACTCTTTGAATATTTATAGCTGATTATATCATACCTACTTGTGGTAAAAGATTAAGTCCAGTTCAGGTCAGTTTAATAATTTTCCGTAACATGGGACGACATTGTATATTATATTATCGGACGCGTAACACTTTTTCACTATGCAAGGCTGCAATTCTTATCTATCCTTACCATTTATTTCACCTTCGCAGATTATAATCACGATAGTTATTTCGTGACCTTGTTGGTTTGTCCTTTGACGAGACAACTAAGCAATTAACCTGGCCTCCGACCCAAATTTATGTTATGCCTCTTGATTCTGAGCCATTAACTGGCCACTCATCTGAGATCTTAAAACGATAAGCGCCACTTTTGTTGGACACTTAATAAGTTTCTAAATTAGCTTAGATGCAAGGTAAATTAACCTGTTCCTGGATGAAAGTAATTAATTTTCAATAGTTTTCTTCCAGGACTTTTGTTGACGTCTACGTGCTCTTAAAGGTCAAAAGGCATCACCCACATAAGTAAGACATTAGCAAAGTCCTAAATGAAAATCCCGCAGGATACGCCCCAACCGCCGAGCCGGCGAATGAGCGGAATTTGTAATAAGGGACGCATTTATTGCTCGCGCGCATCAAAGAAAGAGAAAGCTAATACTCTACATGCTTGGGGTTTTTTCGCGTAAGCGCCAGATGGAAAAGTACAATGAAATCGAAGATATTATTTGTAAACATTTAAGTTAATGACGTAAAAGATAAAGGGAAGAATGACATTTTGAACAAGCTAGACAAAAACCGGAAAATTAAGACGCGTTTTCGGATTTCTTTTCTAACGAGCAAATTTTAAATAAACATGTTTCCGCGGTAGGCGCTGAATCCTTACTAATATTATAAATGTGAAAGTGTGTCTGTCTGTCTGTCTGCTGTTACCTCTTCACGCTTAAACCGCTGAACCGATTTGGATGAAATTTGGTATAGACATAGTTTGAGTCCCGGGGAAGGACATAGGCTACTTTTTATCCCGGAAAAATACCCTTATCCGCGATAAACGAATTTAAGGCGGACAAAGTCGCGGGCATAAGCTAGTATGTTATATAGTCAAAAATAACATATCTGAAAACCAGCCTGTATCATACACTAGATTTGACAAAAATCTTATTCTTATTTTTATTTTCTTATTACATTGCACTTGTTTCGTCCGAAAATTAATAATCATTAACACAGTAACATTTTCAAGGCAAAAGATTACAGATAATTCCTTTCACAATATCAGCATTTTATAGGTAAAAAATCGTTATCGGTTAGTGTAGCATAGCTTTATCTGGGCCTTGAGATTAACGTCAATACATGTCAATAATGTGACGTCTGATCAGTGGAAGAAATGCCTGCATTTATACCCGTTGCTAAGCAGTGATAAAGAGGCCTTAGGACCTGTGCACACCGCGTTTTTAGGGCTCCGTAGCCAAAATGGAAAAAACGGAACCCTTATAGTTTCGTCCTGTCCGTCCATCAATCTATAATATTGATGAAATTTGGAGTAAGTATAGGTGTCTTGTCTAAGCCGCTACTTAGATTGATCGTTAAATAACAATAAAATATATATGTTGGGGGACACTCAATCCATGTAACCGAAATTTAATAAAAAAAAAACAGCAATTTTATCAAATTGTGGCACATATTACAACAGTTTTTTAAAAACATTTTGTTGTTTCTTATTTTTTTATTGTGAATATTTTAGGATATGATTGCTCCGAAAGCTTTGGGCTTAAAACCACTGAATTTCATCATACCTTATTCATTAATACCCCTAATTTTCCAAATACCATGAGCTCATAATACCTAATTGTTAAATTGTCTCATTCTTAAAACTAACGAAATTCATTATGACTTTGACCTAAAACGTCATATTTTCTAAATACCTAAAGATTGACACGCACAATTCCTTCAGATTCTGAATGACAGTTGGATAATAAATACAGCATATGTTGTTTTGCCATGAGTGTTTTGAAGTTTAGGCATTATGAGACTAAGCTATTTCCGCCGAGATTTTAAGAAAAAATATTAGGCATTCTGCAATTTAGGTATTTTGAAACCAAGAAGATTTGAGATCCGGAAATATTGATAAAGAGGTAAAATGCAATTTAGTAGTTACAAGCCCAAAGCCTCCGAAAGTGGGATATATTGTGTCCCCCCCCCCCCCATATTTTCTAAACTTTATGTGCAAAAAAATATGAAAAACGTATTACGATAAAACGTATCAATACTTTCACCGAAAATTATTTTCAATATGATCGGATACACTGTTTTTGAGTTATTTCAAAAGGACTTAAGGCCAAGCCACACCGGATGCGTGTGCGTGGCGTGCACGTAGACGTGCGCGTGGCGTGCGCGTTGAAAAGTACGAATACCCATAAGAGATGTCAGACCGCTGCGCACGTGCACGCCACGCAAGCGGTGTGCCATCTATATGACATTTCATACGACACAACGCGTACGCCACGCACACGTGCTGCGCACGCATCCGGTGTGTTTTGGCCTTTAAGTGCCTTGCAGATCCGCTCTTTTGCTAGTGCACTTTTTCATCTATATTGTATTGGGCCAGAAAGCTTCTCGAGTGGCGACCGCGTACAAGGCCCCCAGCAAGGTGGACCGATGACCTGATGAAGATTGCGGGAAACCGTTGCATGAGGGCGGGGTACGACCGGCGGTTATGGAAATCCTTGGTAAAAACCTTTGTACAGCAGTCAACCTCCGTCCTTTGGCTGATATGATGTGATGATGATGAAATCCTTCGCACGCGGGTCCGAATCGCACTTAACCCATTTTTAGGGTTCCGTCCGAACCAAAAAGGTACAAAAGTGTACCCTTATTGTGAACTGGTATATGCGAAGTTGTTATGAATTACCTATTCAATTCATAATAATATAGATAGAGACAGTGCAGATAGGATTAAGCAAGACTTGTAAACAAACCAACAATTCACTATTAAGTATTGTAATTAATGACGATAATGAGTCATTATTTTCTAGCTATCTTCCTAGTATCAGTTGGCGTCTACAAATATTGACTCGTGCGCATGTAAAGATATCATATATCATTTACAGATAAACAATGTCCCTTGTTTGCGATAGATTTAGCGCCATAGAGAAGCTGCAATGAGTTTATTAAAAAAAAACCCATTTTATATATTCTGACACAAAATCACGGTCTTTTTTGTACAAAATAAATATTAATAAATAAATAATATAATACTACATATTAGGCACAATCTTACACAAATCGACCCAGTCCCAAACTAAGCTAAGCTTGTACTATGGGTACTGGGCGACGATATACCATATATATAGATAAATTATAATACTTTAATGCATAGAAAATATCTAAGACCCAGGAAAAAACATTCGTGCTCATCACAAAAACACTTGCCCCGGCCAGGATTCGAACCCGGGACCGCCAGCTTCGTAGGCCGTTGAGCAGCCCACTGAGCCAAACGTGTTGTCACACCCATATTATAGCAGAGTTCGATTGTAAAAGAAAAAATCAATGCCACATGCCACCTACTAAATTACAAGCAGGATTTGAACCTGCGACCTTTTCTTTAACGCAAAAGTGCTCAGACCAACTGAGCTATTGCAACTTTACGTACGTGGATTGAAATTATCATCGAACACAATCTAATTGGCACCAGTATTTTGAAATGCTAAGCGCATAAGCCACAATTCAATTTTATTTGTATGTTGGCCGAAAGAAAATTAAACGCTACCTTGTGGATTATTTACGGTTCAATGAAGGCAAAAAACGCGTAGTTCGCGGTATTAAGAAATAACTTGTAATCAACCACTTCATAACCCATAAGGTGCCAGGTTTCTTTAATTTCTTTTTGACCTTAACACGATCATATAGAGTCGAAAAGTGACGAACCATTTCTTACCCCGACTGTGTACCTAAAGATTATATATAACACTAGAAGATGCTCGCAACTTCGTTCGCGGAGGAAAAAAAACATGACCCGTCTTTTTATCTTCAGCGTAGTTGGGTAAAATGTATCCTATAACCCAGCACAAAAAATAGTTGAATTCCGTTTAGCCGATTTGGCGTGATGAAGCTACAACGACACATACGACTAACATACAAAAAATCCAAAGATTTTTTTTCGATTCAGTGACGTCAAAATAGTCCAAAACAATATTTTTTTTTGAAACTATCTTATATTTACATTTTTATAATGGTATACATTTACATAGGACAGTATAAGAACTTATTTCCCTTATAATATAAAGGATAATTGTATACCTAGCGCTCAACTACACTCACTTCACTTATGATTCACAACACATTGAACTTTCCGGATTCATTGAACTTACATAAACAAACTCTTTGTATATAATAGTACAGTACAGCCAGCCTCAATAACACTAACAACTTTAATACAGACTCTCGAAATTGCTGCTTTGTTTATGGGTTATGCTTTGTTTATTCTCGTACTATCCATGGAAAAGGGATTTTTATTAAATATATAGTTATCAAAGCTCAAATATAATGAAGATAAAGAGATGAATATCCCAAAGTGGAAAAGTTTTTCACAGAATAAAAATGATGTCACGAAACGGAAAACATTTACGATATAACTGTCAACCATCCAGAAAACCATAAAGAAAATATACATATAGCTATACAAGTACTTCTTGCAGCAATCGTTAACCAACTCTGGAAAAACCGAATGATAAATCAGTTTATTTACTACTTGATTACTTGACATTGATACTACATGAAAAACCCACCACGAGTGAGCAGGCGCCGCCCAAAAGGGACATGCCCCTCCCCCACACCCCTAAAATCGTAAACGTCAAATAAAAAAATCAAAAAAATTACAAATTATAAAAAGTTTTTTTTAGCCAATAAAGATAGAAGACTTCCACTTGTTTTATAATGTGTGCAATAAAATTTTGTATTGTGCAATAAAGTTGAAGTTACTTGACATATTTTATAATTGATCAATTATAAAATCCCTCCAAAATTTCAGGCTGCGACCGCGCCTGCGTATGAGTCGCGAATCGCGTCTCACGCGAATGGTTATGTATAGCACAACCGTACTCGCGACAAAGATCTCCTCGAAGAACTCTGTATCTTTCCTTTCAACACAATGCGAGAAAGACGGGTGATGCTGTCGCGTGACAAGGCTAGTCGCGGAGAGAGTTGTGCTAGACCGACAGTACCAAGGACAAATAAAACAAGAGGACTGTCATTCGCCATATCTTGGATCATGCCCCGACCGCAAGAGGAACTTCGTAGTCATAATTTCAGGTGCTGGTAGCAAGCTGTACTATACAATATTGATACAAAGATCTAAGTAGAAAGAAAAATTAATTGCAATCCACTGCAGTTGAAGCCGGAATGGATCCAGCGTCTCTGTTATACCGGAACCGCGTCCTAATCCATTAAAGAAGCGGTCTGACGGTCTAATGGATTAGGACGCTGTTCCGGTATAACAGAGACGCTGGATCCATTCCGGCTTCAACTGCAGTGGATCGCAATCAATTTTTCTTTCTACTTAGATCTTTGTATCGATATTGTATGGTACAGCTTGCTACCAGCACCTGAAATTATGACTACAACCACTCTGTCAACAAGACACGAAGCTATGAGGGTTTGAAAATAAGACGAAATGGTTCGGGAAAAGGTAGGTAGTGCCCCGCTTCTTTTTTACGTCTGGGAGCAGATTTATTTAATACACCCGTGCAAAGCCGGAGTGGGCAATTAATATTGTAATAAAATTAAGTACAAATACAATACCCTGCATGAATATAATACCCCATTTGAGATCTATTAGTCACATAATGACATTGTCATATATGTAATAAGACCTAATTAGAATATGTTTAATAAAAATTGTCTCTAATTAATTGCACAAATTACTGCTAGTAGGTCATTCAGTGCCAAACATTTGATACAACATACAATAGAAATCTTACTACTATAAAGATGTAAAAATGAAAGATCTGTACATTCAAGATATTTTCAAAAAAATGGTTGTAACGGACTATTTGGAGCTCAGAAAATAAAAAAAAATAAAAAAAATTGTTTGTGTGTATCATAGTGACTTCATCACGCTAAATCAGCTAAAAGGATTTCAACAATTTCGTACACCAATAGCTGGTTATAGGATACTTTTAATTTGACTATGCTAAAGAAAAAAAAGAGAGGTTATAACTTTTTCTCCTCCACATAGTTTTCTCATCTGTCTCAAAGGAACTGTGGACAGTTCTTATTCGATTATACTCTGTGATGGTCCTTTATCAACCACAAAAACTATCTATATTATAAACATGAAAGTATGTATGTACATTTTATTTAATCTCAAAAAGTACTGGACAAATTATTATAAAACTTTCCAGTTATGTACCTTATATATCATAATAGGACATGAGCTATAAATTATGTCAAATTTCATCCCTTTTAGGGACGAAAAAGAGGGTGAAACTTTGCAAGCTATGAATTAAATCTCTATGTGGACGAAGTCGCGGGCAACAGCTAGTGCTTACATAACGCAAAGTATTATATTACCTAGATTCCTAAGAAATAAAAAGTTAAAAACCCCTAATAATATAGTATAATGAAAGCCGTTGAAAAAGAGTTGCAATTGTGTGAGAAGAGCCGTTTTATATAGTTATAATGAACAAATAAATAGGTAAAACTAATTAATATACAAGTTATTCATAGGTTACAACGATTTTAACAATAAACACATCCGTATCCGCCCTTTTTAAGTAGGAAATAGGAAGACGCAGCAACAAGGAAAGTGATCGACCGTGAATTCGGTATTCGCGATGTACAGAACTAAAATAAGTATAGGTGAAGGTCGAAAAAAAAACTGCGTAAAATCGATGAATAACACAAATAAACCCGCCGGTAATGAATGAAAACCGTAAATGACGATATTCCCGACTGTATTACAAGGTTACAACATATTACGTGTAGAATAAATATGCGGAATGCTTCAAAAATGTGTGACGAAATTCGCGAGTCTACGTACTAATGTATTTAGTGTTATAATGAAAGGAAACGTACCTGATAACTGTTCTTAGACATATCTATGTAGTTTTTGTAACATTGCCTTGCTTTTGTTAATAGGTTTTTAATTGGAGAAGACATTTAAACCAGTTAAATTCGGTAGCGGAAATCCACAAGCAATCGAAACCGTATGATATGACATGCATAACACTTTTTTTTTCAAGTTATCGATTTGACGTGATAATAGTGTTGCCTGAATATTAAATTCTTATCCCCAAAAAAATTACAGATTTCGATTTCGATAAAAAGTATGCTTCTTTAGACACTATTGCTGTTCACCGGTCATTATGTTTTTAAACAATGAGAAAGAATAAAGATTTGCTTAGTGATTACATCTTACTTATAGTTATAAACACGGATGTTATTGTAATCGTCGAATATCATAAGATTTTATGCATATTTAATTCGTTTTTCCTGTTTGAATATGTTAGCAAAACTGTAAATCATTGTGTAATTTTTGCAGCTATTAGAATTAAACCGCTTTTGTATTAAGTGTATGTGAATAATAATATACCTACCTATGCACCAGACTAAACAGTAATCGTTTTCCGTAACAAATTCACTACATTCTGTAGTTATCGCAGACCGATGGATGTACGTCACCGGGTGGTATGATTCAATGCAAAAAAATATATTTTCAAATCGCATATACCAACTTTCACTGACAAACCGTGACATAATATCTAAAAATGATTTACCTTTGCCATAATTGAAACCCCTTCACAGTATTAAATTAAACAATTCTTTTTTAGTTTTAATTCAATAATAAAAACACCGATTATTCAATGCTTCGCATACGTGCGTATCGCCCGAGTTAAAAATAGGTACTGAGTGGGCGAGCGAGACACTGCAAAAACCGATAGGGTGATATGATAGACAGCTACGTACGCGTGAGCAGGACAGCGCTAACGAGTGCCCCCGACCGCTGCCGATGTGGATCGAAGCGCAACCCTTGAAAAAATGTAAACCTACTAATTTAGAACCGTTTTACATTATGTACCAAAATGACAGTCAAATATTCCTTATCTACTTTCTAATCTTCAAAAACAATAACAATGATCCATTTCTGGTAATTTTCAATTGTTAAGAATAGTTATCACACCCTTAAACATTAAATGCAACTAAGAAAGCAACTTCTAGTAACGTCTGTGAAACTGTAATGACAGGTTGTCACCTACCAATTTATACGTACAATGGTTTTCTTGGAAATAATAAACAATCAGTAACACAAGGGTACGTGTAATTAAATACTAAACACTAAATGACATTTGAAAATATGTGTATGTAATAAAAGAACGGTCACCTTTGTTGTACCTAATTCAAAGTAGACCTGTTATCTATTTTTTAACTTTGCAAAAATTGAAAAGGGTCCTCTGTATTTTCCTAAATCCTACAAACTTCATAGCGTTTTGAAAATTCGAAAAGTAAGTCGATTGCGTGACTCGTATCCCGCTGTCTGTAACTGTTTATTGCTAAGCATTTTATAAAAAAAAAACACGCAAACCGTGTCTGTGACAAACTTATTATTGCGGGTGACGAAAAATCTTACCTATAGCCCTCGGCTGACCGTATAACGGCGACGCGACGTTGCCAACTGTTCAAATAAATTTGTATTTAAATAGTAAACAGTGCCATATGGCAAGCGCATATGATTTTATAATTTATGTTTGCGATCTGTAAAGCATAATTTCCGCACTGGACTCAATCACTGTTGTGAATTTGCATCACGTTGTTAATGTCCACCCAATATCCATATCCATAATCCCATATTACATCCATACTTTTATAAAGGTGTAAAAATGAAATTTCAGTACATTGAAGATATAAAAAAAAATTATATGGAGTATTTTAGGGTTCCTTTTTTTCCTTTCGTCCTTTCGGATAGGCTAAGACCATAGGCCATACTGCCTCATTTTAATGTTACTAAATCGTTTTTTTTTTGCGTTTGTACGTGTCGTTGTGACTTCATCACGCATTGTAATTTTAATGAATCTTAGTTATTCGAAATAAACGTATTTATTATAATTAATATTACAACGGCTAAACAGAATTCAACTGTCTTGGTACACGGGACCATACACAGATTTATTACCCGACTACCACGTAGTAAAAAATAGGGTAATGACTTTCTTCTTCACCGCGAACGAAGTTGCCCCTCATTCCATTTCATTTCATTTCATTTACTAAATACTTATAATGTTTATAGTAGAGTGTCGTCGCATAGTATTCGTTGTTAGATAGTTCACCGTGCGCTTATCAGTTAGTTACATTCAAGTATTTATTGTCGTGATTATAAGATAAGACAATCCTGAACTAGACATACAGACGAAAACTCTACACAGGTATAAATGAAATATGTATTGTAAAGTGAGTCGGTTGTTAGGAAAATCCAAGTAGGTAAGTACCTACTTGGATTTTCCTAACAACCGGCCCCCTATTGCCTAACGCGTTTGACGCTCGGAATCAGAATCAAATGTCATGATTTTGTATGGGCTATGACAGTTGATTCGGATACAAATTGTCAAAATGTTGTTAGGCAATAACTCCCCTGGTTATGGTTACTAATAAATGAGCGAATTGATTATATTTCTCAAAATGTTTTATTCCTCAAATATATCGCTGCCCAACCTTTGTTTTTAGGGTTCCGTACCCAAAGGGTAAATCGGGACCCTATTAGGTACTAAGACTCCGCTGTCCGTCTGTCACCAGGCTGTATCTCATGAACCGTGATAGCTAGACAATTTTCACAGATGATGTATTTCTGTTGCCACTACAACAAAAAATACTAAAACTAGAATAAAATAAATATTTAAGGGGGGCTCCCATACACCAAGCTTGATTTTTTGCTATTTATGGTGGTCACCAGGCTGTATCTCATGAACCATGATAGTTAAATAAATGAACTTTTTAAAGATAATGTATTTTTAATGCCGCTACAACAACAAATACTAAAAATAAAATAAAATAAATATTTAAGGGGGGCTCCCATACTACAAACGTGTTTTTTTTGCCGTTTTTGGTGGTCACCAGGCTGTATTTCATGAACCCTGATAGCTAGACAGTTGAAATTTTCCCAAATGATGTACTGCTGTTGCCGCTATAACAAAAACTACTAAAAACAGAATAATTTTTTGTCTGTCTGCCTATGTCTGCAACCAATATAAAATTATCAAACACCGCGTACATTTTGCTTAGGAGTAGGTCTCTGCTAACACTGGATTTTCATAGATACGGCCGTTTTTAGCGTATATTTTGTACGGAACCCTCGGTGCGCCAGTCCGACTTCCACTTGACCGGTTTTTTTCCTTTTGACCGCCATCGCAACTGTATTTCACAACCAGTTGTCTACGAGGAGTTTTTAGTCTTTCATGGCAACTAGTTGTGAGAGAATAATATTTATTCTTCTTACGCAAACAGTGCTAACAAGGAAAATCTACTTCACAACCGTAGATATTTGAATTTTTTAATGTCTATAAAATAAACCTAACGTAATAGGTTCTACATCTATACTATTATAAAGTAGTAAAAATTTAATGTCTGTTAACTCACTGTGTAACGGACTATTTGGAGGTCATTAAAACGAAAAATATATTTTTCTGGATTTTTTATACGGGTCGTTGCGGCTTCATCACACAAAATCAGCTGAACGGATTTCAACTATTTTTGGTACACGAGTAGCTGGGTATCCAGAGATAATTATACTTTATACCCAACTACACTGACGAAAAAAAGAGAGGTTATGTCTTTTTCTCATCCGCGATCGACGTTGCGGGCACTGTTTAGCCGATTTGGCGTGATGAAGCTTCAACGACACACATACAAAAAATAAAAACATTTTTCGCCTCAGTGACCGCCAAACAGTCCCTTTACAATCGTTTTCTTTAATATCTTCAATGTACAGACATTTCATCTTTACAACTTTATAGCTAATGCAGTGAAACACATGCTGCATCTTTTTTGAGGAGGGAGTACCTGACGCATCTGGATTGTTGTGCTGTTTACTTCACTGTACATAATAGGTGAAGTTGTTTTATTTTTTTTTAAACTAAGCGCGTTTCGCCATCAAACTTAATAGTTTGGAGAATAAATATGTTAATGTTTTTGTAATGTATTTTGAGTAGTAAATAAAAAAATATTGACCTAAATTTGGACGAGTCATCAATTGTGAATATAGTGAATAAGCTATTGTACCTATACCAATGTTTGTACGTCACGGCAACCAGCTGATCAAACAGCAGTATTGATCCCGTCCAAGTAAAGACCAGTCGTAATTATTGGGTCCGTATTTTATAACTTTTTTTCGCCATGGTGCTCGAGACGATAGGAAAGATTTAAACCACGTATTTCTGAGGCCATTAGGATTAAAAAAACGTTATATTAACCAAGTCAAATTCAATAAAAACTAATTTAGTCGATTTTGTACATAACAATTGAAGAAAATTCGCTTCTCTATGAAAACTATCCTTTTTAATAAACTGGTAACGATTATTTTTCCAAAAAGCATGATTTTAGTGTGTAGTAGCTGTCACTTTGATTTCTGTCAATGGCGACGCGGAATTTTGGCCTCATATGTGGCAACGCGCGATCAAAAGAACGTAATCACAATAAATTGTTTACATGAAAACTTATAATATCTTCAAAATTAAGCCGGATTTGCCTGGGGTTCATGTAATATTGTCTGCTTCTAATGACTTAAAGAATTCGCGGTTAAAATCTTTCCCATTCCTCACGGGCATCGTGTATTTGAAGTTATACAACCTTTGATTTAACAGTAACACGCTTTTTGCCATAGCTATTAATCTTCTTAGTAGAAAATCTAACGTAATCTGACTTAAACTACCAGATGAAAAAGCCAGGAAAAATCATGAAAACAGTATACATTTGTCCAATAAATCGCATTATATCAAACTCTATATTAAGTCAAAAAAACGTTACTTGTAACAAAAAACGTCAGGCTCAGGCAACGGTAATTATCAATTTATCACCGTTGACAGAGTACACATTACTGGCTATGTATTAGGTTTTAATTTAAATTAATTACGAAGAAAAGCCACTAGTATCTGAAAAATGGATAATTATTGAAATAAATCAATTAAACTGATTATATCGCGTATATTATCTCATTTGAGTTCTCGAAGTGAGGTGGGAGCATTTCAGGGCATACTTAGTTATAGTAATTTATTTTTGTATTGCTGTATAAATATGCCCACGAATAAATGTATTTTCTTTCTTTCTTCTTCCTATATAGGGCTAATATGTAAAGAAAAGACATTTTCCGCATGGGCCAGAAGGGCTTAATTATTTGAATAAAAATAAAAATTGTCGTCGTCGAGAACTGAAATGATTTTGAGTATTCTTAGAAATAACATGTTTTGCTAATAACTAATAAAACAGCAAGTACTTTGTTGTCAATTCTAAGGTTCCGTAACCAAAATTGTAAAAACGGAACCATTATAGTTTCGTCATGTATGTCCGTATAAAATTTGGAGTATAGCTGTCTCGTATAAGCCGGTAGTTTGGTAGTTAAATAACAAAAATAAATATTTCCACGCGATACTCCATACATGTACCCGAAGCTTAAAAATATTTTTAGTTCAGCAAAGTTGAACGTGTGCCACGTACTTGAAAGTTCTTTTAAAAACACTAAACTTTCTCAGCATTTTTTTAATCGGGTATAATCGCTCCAAAAGCAGCATAAATTGTATCCCCATCTTCTAAACCGTACGTCAAAATTATATAAAAAAAATAAATGATCAATAAACACTTTGAACGAAAATTATTTTCAACGTGATCAGATATAACGTTTTTGAGTTATTCCCAAAAAACGCATTGCACCGCAAAATTACGTACGTGCTACAAAGATACGCTTCTTTTGCTAGTGCACTTTTTGAAATAGTATTTTTTTCATCTACAATGATTTCTTTCTAGGACCACGGAACCCTACCCTGAGCATGGTCAGACATGCTCTTGGTCGGGTTTGTAACAGCGATAGTAAAAAGACGTTTAAGTCACGTAGACAGTCACGTGCCTCGGTATCTCGAACGACTATTGCCTGGTAGGTACTTACAGTGTTAAATTATCTACGCTACAACAAATTATAATATTTTCTTCTATTTCAGCGATTATCACTCATTTTAATAAACTAATTGAAACGGATTATAGATTTCGGGGTCAAATGAGAAAAGATAAATTTTCCTGTGTCAAAGTTTCAATTTATGCAAAATACCCACTTTGAGAAAATAAATAATGGTGTACATACTTATATGCCAGATGGGCCTAATGTGTAAAGATTGTTGTTACACATGAGCCAGAAGGGCTTAATTATTTTACTTTAAAAATATAATTTATTTTAAAGTTGTACACCTTTATTTGTTTTCTTAAAGTGGGTAGTTTGCACAAATTGTAACTTTGACAGAGGAAAATAAATATATTTTGTCAGTCAACCCTGTGAACACCCCAAGTACAGTACGATTACTTTAGTTTACAACTGACATATGCTTTTATTCCATTGGATATTCGACTTTAACATTAATACAAAAGAGTTTCTATTACAAACAAGCGACGTTTAGACAGTGTGTAACTAATATAAACTCTTTTAAATTAGTGTTAAAGTCGAATATCGAATGGAATAAAAGCATATGTCAGTGGTAAACTCAAAGTAATCGTACTGTAAGCTGAAAAGTTTCCAAAACGTCAGGAACTTAAGTGAGATAATATACGCGATATTATCCAGTTCAATTGGTGTTTTTAAACAAATTACTAGATAAACGAGTATGCTTGTGTAAAAAAATCAGTGTGACCGTCGCGACCACTCTGCATACCTCTGGCTCACCGCAACGATATATCCAGAAATGGTAATTATTTGAATATTTTTTTAATTAACTCAATATTTGAATAAATACTCAATCTTTTCAAGATTATTTGTGGATGAAATGAAATTATTCTTATCTTATCTTTTTTTTTCGCCGGGACAAATGTGTACCTAATCTTCGTCAACGGAAAAACAATATAATTTCACATCACTATTTGTAAGTTTATGCGTAACCCTATGATATCGAGCGCTATTGTTCATATTTTTAATAATAAAAATTAAAAATTTAAAAAACCCTCCGACTTGTTCCACTAAAAGCTGAATACCTTGAAGACAAGTGCTCCGATTTTCATCAAACAAAGCTAAGAACACTCGGGATAAAATTATCTTTGACACAAAAAAACCGCACTCAAATCAGTCCATCCGTATGGGCGCTACGATGCCACAAACAGATACACAGATACATAGAGTCACAGAGTCACAGACACGTTTAACTTATAACCCTCTTTTTTGTCGGGGGTTAAAAAAGGTCATAATATATTGTTGGCAGAACGTTAGATCATTTATTTCTAGCGTTTCCAGTATGATGACAAATATATCCTGTTCATGTCCATTTACAAGTTTTCAGCAAAATTACTGGTATTTATTAAAATATTGCGACGAATTGAGAACCTCCTCCTTTTTTAAGTTGGTTAAGGTTGGTTAAGAAATAATAAGACAACAGCCAGTATTATCCTATTTCAATTATATAGATCTATTTAATTGAAAGTCGTTAATACTGGAAAACATGATAAATACTATTACAACTAACAATTTACCCTGATAGTAGGGAAAAAGTACACTGGCAACACTATACTATTGTTCTTAAACCATTACATTGTCAACATATAAAAGAAAGTTCTGAAACCATACTCCTAGACAGAATGTACAGTCAGCTGCACAGAAACGTGACCCCCTGCCATATGTTTATGCCATATTGCCATCGGGAAAATTCGGAAACGCGACAAAACCCGAGTTTTAATCAATTATCTTATTAATTGTTCGGCGTGTTTATATTCATTGATATGAAACTTTATTAAATAACAAATGTCAATCTTCACTTAACTTTTGACATTTGACTAATAAAGTGGCAATTCTTTATACAGTAGGTATATGATATCTGAATCATGTATTATGGTTAAGAAATACATAAATTAAAAATAAACATAATTAGAGTCTATTCTTTTCGGTACATAAAAAAGGTAAAAAAAAACAAATAAAAACACGTGACGGGTCATTCAGCCAGTGGCGTCGTACTACAGATACAAAATGTTGTATTGACGGTATGACAAAAGTCGCGTGGTTTTTTGTTAAGCTTCTCTTAAATACTTAAATAAAACATTATATCGCGTATATCGCGTATATTATCTCATTAGAGTTCCCGACGTTTTATTTTGGAGGATTCAGCTTCCGTGTTCACGGGTCAACTGAGAAAAGATATTTTTTCCTTCATCAAAGTTACAATTTGTGCAAACTATCCGCTTTAAGAAAACAAATAAAGGTGTACACACGTGCCAGAAGGGCTTAAATAGTTACATTATTTTAAAAATTACCAGCATTCTCTTACGTACATAAAAGTACTATATAGACCATAGATTATTAATTGTACTGACTGATACTGACTAGCTGAGGGGGACATGATTATCTTTTAGAATGAGATACACGTAACTTTTCAAAACAGCTCTCGCTGAAATCTCTCGTAGAGTTGTGCCATTATCGAGAACGTTACTTATGGAATTGAGCATAACGTTTATAGAAAACATTTCCCCTACGAGATGGAGATCATTTCTGAATATACTTGGGAATGGCATGACTATACGCATGAGATGAGTCATAATATTGTCTACTAGCCTTTGGCTGATTTTTAATTCAAGAACAAAATTTAACGTCACCGGGCGCACTTTCGCTGTGATCACAGCATACTGGTTTAAGTGTTAGTATTTTTATCAATAAAATTTACTCTCTCTACTCATTCATATTTTTATGAAATAATGTTTATTTGATGAAATAATCAAGATGAGAACTGTCCGATTTTGGTATTTAAAAATCAGAGTTTTAGTCGTGGCGCCGGAGGCGCGACTAGGGTTACCAGATGCATTGCCTGATTAACATCAAAAAAGTCCTGATACCTACGTATTTTGACACGAGTCATGATTACTCATCAATTTATCAAGTGTTTGTTTATGTTAGTTGTAACTTGTTTTAATAGAAAGATCGATAATTTATTGTGTCATAATTAAAAATGTACAGCTGTGCTGACAAGTGATAAATGACGAATTTTATCTTTGTTCGGAGTGTTAGAAAGGTGGAATATTCGTCACCAATATCTCAAGGTGAATGAGCTTGTCTTCAGCTCGAATTGACAATGTTTCATTTTTCAGACCAATCCTTTTTATTATGTAGTTCGAAAGAGGGTATTTTTTCAAGTTATATGTATTTTTTATTTTCCTCGAAAGCCTCAATTTCGAAGCAAAAAATCAAGATTTAGAGTTACTAATTCTAAAAAAGCGTAACCGCCATAATGACGTCATTTAGTGGATGTGTGCTGCCAACAAAGAAAAATCTTATGTTTATCAAAAGACTGCCATACACGCAAACGATTTTAATAACTATATCATGTCAGTTAACCTACTCAGATCTGGTTTCGTAAATTTAGTGAACGTATGTTTGTAAAATAGAGCCCAATTAGTAAACAAAAGTCAAATAATCTGCTTAAATACACCAAACGGGCATCTGTCGTGTGTGTCAGCCGTAATATTACCTAGAGTACGAGTACTTATCTATGGAATTGAGTATTGACGTTTAGTGATAGTTCAAATGATTGTTTACAAATTTGACAAATGTCGGTGAATATGACTTCCGCTAAAACTATATATTTTTAAGTTTTAAGGCTATTTGGATTTGGAAAATAGTTATTTGCACTTCCTCTAGGAAATAAAGCTGAATGGTGTCTTGCGGGCGGATGGGCGTGTGTGATGCTCAAAGCTACTACTGTTACTCTTATCTTCAAAATAAACGATTTATCTTATTAAACATAATATGTTTTATTGTTGACATTATACAATTTAATTTCGACGTCCCATAAAAATATGCAATCTGCTGATCGAATCTACTTTGGGGAGCTGGATTTTTTTCATATTTCGACTTATGTTCCTTGGGAAAAGTTGTTCAGTATCATGTTTAAAATCATCGCTGCGGGAAAACAACCACTTAAATTTCACACTGTTAAGTAATTTATTTCCGATAAATTAGAGAGATATTTTATTTACTTAAACTTTATTGCTCCATACAAAATGGTACAAAACGGTAATCCTTTACGATTTGTTTCATACGCGATGCTCTGGAGTCATACGACATTACACAAATCATATGTTGGAGACTTAGAGTACCTCCACGTACCCCACTGCATTGACTACATTATCGACTTAAGTGTTGCGTTGTGTTTATGATACCTTTGGCACCTCTTGACTTAAGGCGGCCACGCTATACTTATCACAGCTTTGAGTATATTCCATTCATGAGCGTCTCTACTCGTGGCAAGTTTGTGCTATCAGCTTGAGTGAGTCAGTCGGAGTTCTTCATTTCTCAAATCCGTGGAAAAGTCGACTCTTCAAAGTGTTAGAAACAAAATCCGTGGAAAAGCCGAGTCGTAAAAAAGGTGCAAATCAGTGTCCGTGAAAAAGCAGAGTCACAATAGAACGACCGTAAACACGAAAATAGTGCACGAACGAAATTTGAGCAAGACAAAGCAATGACATATTTGGATTTAACTGTCTAAAGGTGCGTCCACATTTGTATCATTTGCCCGTATCAGATCATCGTCGCGTAGCATGATCGCGTGTCACGATCACGCGTTTGGACGTTGCGCCGATCCGATCACTCGAAATCCATTTGCTACGCGTATCACACACTTGTATCGGAAGAGTGCGGCATTATCGGCGCGCCAACAGTAAGCGTCCAAGCAGCGCGATACACAGTCATGCTACGGCACCGTGATCGGATACGAGCAAATGATACAAGTGTGGACGCACCTAAACATGACTTAGTGACAACCGGAAAAGAGATTTTTTTTTAATCTATGGAAGGCATAGATCTTCTATTCTCTAAATGCCGTCATCTTCCGGTTCAGCTAATTTTTTCGAAAACTGGGAGCAAAAAAATCTTAAAATATATTTTTTGGATTGTATATGCATTTTTCTATGGCTATAGCCAAATATGAAATCTTGTCAATTATAATATGCGATGAGGGTACACTTCTGTTCTGTGGGGTACACTTACGACCCAGCCACGACATTGCGCGAATTGCGGCGCGGGAAGCGTTTTATCTGTTCATTGCGCAGTCGAGACGCGCAACGCACTGTGGCAAACCGCTGCCGCTGCCGCCGCCACTCGATGTCGTGACCAGGCCGGAAGTCGTGGCGGCCGGGCCGTTAGCTGGATGCGTGCTAAACACGTGCAGCAAGGGTTACCAACTTTTTTCCATCAAATATAGTCTTTTTGAAGCTGTTACATCTATAAATATAGTAGATGGCAAAGAAATGAAAAAATATAGCATGTGGTTGCATATTTACTTTATTTTTTAAATATTTTTTTTTTGCTGCCTTTATAACTATTGAATTATTTTTTAATAATGTACCTATTTACAGTGACAGTCACAGATGAATGAAGGAAGAGTGTAAGGTTGCGTTCCGCTTTACGCAAAATATAGCAGTTTCGCCTACTATATATTTTTCATAGAAATATAGAAACTATTTGATCCTCTAATATAGTAGGAGACTATATTATATAGTAGGGTTGGCACCCTACGTGCAGAACGCTTAAAAAAAAACTACGGACATATGCATATTTCTACACGTTGGGTACGAGTGGGTCTATTCAGATTCAGACCATGGAGAATAGAGGTGAGGAAAAGTGAAAGCAGTAAATAATAGTTCCAAATCCGTCCACAATGGCGCTAGAGTAGCAAGATACCATAGTATCATATCAACTACCCATTACAATACATTTTTATCGAAATGCTACTGAATCTCTCGTTCTTCAATCGTGTCCCAAAAGAATTTTCTTGCATCGTTGTGGTTCTTTTGACATTATTATGGTTTTTTTTATGCACTTGCTATTGTGGCGCCGCAATTTTAACGTCTTATTTGACGGACACTTTGGATATACAAGGTATCTTGCGAGGAATCCGCAAGATTTTAACCTCACATTCCTGAGGTCATTTGGAGTAAAACATAATTATTACTCATTATTACAAATTCCAACAGAATAAAAGATTTTTTCGTTGAAATTTTGTTTTGTTGATGTTTGTACATACAATTTGAATAACTTTCGTTGCTCTATGAAAATTATCCCTTTTAGTAAAATGATAACGATTATTTTTCCAAAAAGGATGACTTTAGTGAATGTCAGCTGTCACTTTGATGTCTGTCAATAGCGACACACTTGGAAACATACGTGGTAACGTCGCGATCAATAAGCTTCGTGCACTTTAGTAATCAAAATAAATAGTTTACATGAAAATTGATAATATATAATGAAATAAAATTGATATCTTCAAAACTAAGTTAGATTTGCCTGGGGTTTATATAACATATTTTGTTACTAATGACCGTATACGCTGGTAAAATTATGTGGGTTCCTAACAAGCACGTTGTATAAAGATTGTTATCCTTAGTTTTCTACACTCCATATTTTGAGTGCCCAGTTAACTCGCTTCTTGAATAATCCCATCATACAGCGCTCCGGAAACAGCTCCGGGGGAAGCAGCTGGCATTTGGCATACCTACTTTGGGAAAGGGTAAAGCGCCCATACGACATCTCCAGTGGTTTTTAACAGGGATGTTGCGGATGCAGATTTTTTGACATCCGCGGATGTGGATGCGGATATTACAATGCTTACATCCGCGGATGCGGATGCGGATGCAGATATAAGCTTAGGTATAGGTAAGGTACCTACATAAAAAAAAAACATGAAATGCTAGTTTTAGTAGGATTTGTATTTGTACCCAAAACACGTAGGTATTTAGATTTTTTTTACTAAAATTGTGATTAAATAAAGTAACACATTAGCACTTAGCACTTTAAATACAAATAACATACTTTATAACAACTAGCACATTAATCTCGAAAGAAAGGAATAGGTAGGTACTTAGGTTAGGTACCACGCGAAAATAAAAATAAAATGTACCGAACAACCTATGATAAACTATTTACCTACAACAACTATCAAATTTAAAACTTGCCTGATTCGCCTTTTTTTCTTCTATTTTTTATCAACTTCACCGCTGAATGAGTTGTGTTGGTCCGCGTGCATAGATTTAAGGTGATTTTTTAATGAAGTCGTTGTACGTCCCTTCCGAGAATATGTTCTGTGACATATTGTACATTGAGCCTTTTCACAATCATGTTTGTCAGTTTTAAAAAACGTTTAAATCGCACTTTGCGTCGGCGGTGCCATTGTTTTATGTTTTATTCACTTAGTACAAATTACGAAACGAAACAATCACAACAAACACATTCACTAGAATACGTCACTCACATTGCACGACTAAAATCAAAACAAAACAAACTCGTCCCTTCTTGTTACCGAATGACCGAATGATGCACTCGATTGGCGAATTGTACAAAACTAACGAGATATTTCTATTGGCCAAGGGCGAAAATGCCTTGCGTGGGCCCCTCACGCGCCGCGGCTGAGTTGTTCCTGTTCCGACTTGCACACATCCGCATCCGCATAAAGCTCCGCATCAATTTAAGCGGATGCGGATGCTGATGCGAATGTTGAATTTGATGCGGAAGTTCCGCTGTTGCGGATACGGATGCGGATGTCTGCAACACCCCTAGTTTTTAATGCTGTGAGACAATACTAGAACAAATGTAGCGATGGCGACTGAATGTTTTTAGAAATCGAATAACAAGTTACTATTTATAACAAGCTTTTATTTTTTACCATTCGAATCACAACAGTCGAATGAATGTTCGACTTTCGACTGCGACTGCTGTACGATGTGGCGATTACCGTTAAGTAGCGATGGGCGACTTTGAATGATACTAGTAGTAGAATTATTCGATTTTCAAGTTGTCTAACTGGCGGCGCTGGCGATGGCGTGCCGTGTGACTTCGACTTCGAGTCGAGTCGTTTCGGGCGAGATCGACAATCTTCGGTCGACCGCGGCCGCCGCCTGTTATATAAAGGTGCGTCCACACTTGTATCATTTGCTCGTATCCGATCACCGTGCCGTGGCATGACTGCGTATCGCGCTGCTTGGACGCTTACTGTCGGCGCACCGATCATACCGTACTCGTCCGATATAACTGTGTGATACGCGTAGCAAAATGGATTTCGAGCGATCCGATCGGCGCAACGTCCTAACGCGTGATCGTGACACGCGATCAGGCCACGCGACGATGATCTGATACGGGCAAAAGATACAAATGTGGACGCACCTTAAGCTATCACTCTCTTCTTCATTCGAATGAATATCGACTATTCGAATAATTCGAATCAGCTTAAAAGTCGAATAATTTGACTAATATCAGTCAAAGTCGCCCATCGTTAGAACAAAATAGAATAATATTAATTGTAACTCACTTTGGCATCGTTTAAGGTTTTGGTAGACAAATGCTGATTCTTCTTTATAATGTAGGTATAGTTGTTGCTGTGGCTCTGAAACAAAGGACAATATCATAATTAATTAATAAAAATATTTTTTGACGTGATAAGTCTTATAAATCGATGAACGTCGGCTGCACGCACGAAAAAGCAAGACTCATTGTCACGTTCCTCCTGGGAGCAAGCGATAGAGGCACGATCGACCTAATCGTTCGGCTTCTCTTCCACGTTATCATGTAAAATTATCCTCCGTAAACCGACTTTACAGACAAGCAATTTTTATTTGTTACAGAAGACAACAACATACAATACTTATTCAAATCTAAAATAGCAACTAGGTAATACGTATTACCTATGTCTGTTGTCTGTGAAAAAAAAAACATTTTGGTGGCAAGTTTTTATTACCGACTGTGCTTTTATTTGAACACCCATGAACTACTCACCACGATGATTTTAGAGGGCCCAAACTCGGGATTGCATTATTTATTACAGAGTTCCTATGACCACCTTCCTGCTGTATCATCAGATCAGCTCGATGGTATCATACTATTGCTCAATGGCGTCGATATTACATAAAAATTACAAACTTTAGCTCATTTGGAAACCGGGAAGTGGGTCAAATTTAACTTGCAAGATTCCACCCGAACATGCATACATTGAAACTATTATAAGTTAAATAAAAGCTTGTAAAATTAGAAAGCTTAGTATTAAAAATACAAAGATCTAAAAAATTAATTATATCAAGACTCCGACTAGATTTGACTATGCCCATTTTGGCGCTGTAGGCACTGGCAGGCAGATACGAGAGGATTGTCCATGGAACTAAAATAAGTGATGTCCGCAAGTCGACATCTGCAACTAATATAGTGATCGTTCGTTATCCTTACTATATCTAAGTTTCTGCCTGTAGGTGGGGGTGAATAGAATACAATTCCAAAGTTCATCACACACGGGCCACACGGCGCAAATACTATAAAGGTGCGTCCACATTTGTATCATTTGCCCGTATCAGATCATCGTCGCGTGGCATGATCGCGTGTCACGATCACGCGTTTGGACGTTGCGCCGATCAGATCGCTCGAAATCCATATTGCTACGCGTATCAAATACTCCGATCGGACGAGCGCGCCATGATCGCGACGGTGCGACGTCCACACTAGCGATCAATACGCGATCATGCTACGCGGTTATGATACGCCGCGATACATCTCGAGTCGGTTTTTGCCCGATCATCTTCTGTCTCGTCCATTGCAGCTACGCGTGAAAGAGATGGCCGGGAGGCGTCGCTTGAGTCGCTGGCGCAGGTGTCTTACGGCGAATTTCCAAAGTACTGCCATTTTTAGTTGCTACGCGCGCGGTGCCGCCAACGCATTGGCGCTGCTGTCCACGCTGGTGCTGGGCGCTCGCGGCTTATCAGTTGTCGTGATAATGATCTTCAAGTTTCTGCACGGGTGTTAACCAATTTGATGTGCGATCGCAGAGTGTAACAGTTTTACACGGAACACAACGCTACTACAGAAGAACGATCACGCGAAAAATGATGATCGGCGAAATGCCAAAATGATCGGAGCGGTGAAACGATACGGCTAGCGTCCAAACTGCAGCATGCAAAATGATCGGCGCGGTGATCGGATACGGTGATACGCTACGGCTTAGTGTGGACGCGTTTCTTGACGCGGCGGCGCAAATGATACGGAATGCCAACAGTGAGCGTCCACGCAGCGCGATACGCAGTCATGCCACGGGACGATGATCGGATACAAGCAAATGATACAAGTGTGGACGCACCTTAAGATGCGATATGATTCGCATACAATATCACGTGACTCAAGCGTAAAATTACACTAGTAATAAAACTTACAGAAGCTGACTTCTGCAATTTTAAGGAAATAACATTTTATTTACAGGCTGGGGCGGTGTACTGCTGGCAGTTAAAAATATCTACGATGTGAGTACTATAACTGATATAGACGGTCTGTCAAACGACGATGAAATCCTGTTTACTGTTATAACTTTGAAAAACGTTAAAGTATTAGTGTGTGTAGTTTACATACCTCCCGGTTATGAAGATAGCCAGTTCTTGCATATACTTGAATGTATGGAAAATGCAGTGTGCAAATACTCGTCTCTAGACGTAATCATATTAGGGGATTTCAACTTGAACTCTTTTAGCTTGAGAATCAATGACCTTTTTGATAATTTTTTAAGTTTCTGCAATTTACGACAGTGTAATAAAGTGTATAACTTACACGGCGGTATCCTGGATCTTGTGTTAACAAGTATGCCGGTACATGACATATGTGTGACAGCCAATAACGACCATTTGGTACCTTTAGACTCCTATCATCCAGCACTAGATATTGTTATAACAGAGCCCTTTAGCTCGGACCATCGAACATTAAATAGCTCACCTAGACCGTAGAAGGCAGATTTATCAGCGCTCTACCAGGAGCTAGTAGATTTAAACTGGGCAGAAGTATACAAGTTAAAAGATGTAAACCAGGCTACTGACAGGTTCTACGAGCTCTTGTATAGTGCCTTGGATTCTCATGTGCCATTGAGGAAACCCCCAAATCGCACTGGCACTTTCGAGTACCCGTCATGGTACACGCCGGAAGTGATAAAAACCATAAAGCTTAAGCATTTCCATTTAGTTAAATATAAATCTCTGGGTCTAGAATTCAATCGGGAGTTGTTCCGTTATTATAGAGGTCATGCAAAACAACTTATCAAAAGAGCACGTGAGCAATATCTGTCGCAGATTGAGTGTAATATTTGTCAGGAACCGTTGGAATTTTGGAAATATGTAAAAAGCAAACGAAGTAAGAGGCACACCCAGGGAACGTATACGAACCAGGGTAAAGATGTTGTAGAGCTAGAGGCTGCTCAAGCTTTTGCTAGTCATTTTAGCTCAGTTTTTCAGCCTAATGTACCTTCGTTAGATGTGGAAGGAGCAATGCAATATGCTAACACTTACCATAGCCAAATGAATGTCAGCTTGAATCAAATTCATTCCAATCACCTACGTCGTTCTGTGCGGAAATTAAAAGTAACGTCATCTCCGGGCCCTGATGGCGTGCCGAGTTTTTTAGTTAAAGACTGCCTGTCAATATTAGAAGAGCCTTTGCTTTATATATATATAGGATCTCTATTGATAGCGGTATTTACCCATCGGCCTGGAAAATCTCTAGAGTGACTCCTGTTCCCAAAACGCCAACGTCTACTGATGTAGTCAATTACAGACCTATTGCAATTCTGTCCATTTTTGGGAAAATCTTTGAAGACATCATAAATCGTCAAATCTTGCTGCAGACTTCATCTTCTCTTGATAATTCCCAACACGGTTTCCGAATAGGCAGGTCCACTTGTACCAATAATATTAATTTTACGGATTACGTACTTGAGCATATGGATAGGTCGCGTCAAGTAGATTCGGCATATTTCGACTTTCAGAAGGCCTTTGATCAAGTCGATAACGATGTTTTGTTGCGCAAACTTTCCATCTCCGGGTTTTCCTATGGCTTAGTAAAACTGATGGTTAGTTATCTCAGTGACCGAAAGCAGTATGTACAGGTATCCGGATATGTTTCAGAGGAGTACTACACTCGGTCTGGTGTAAGCCAGGGTAGCACGCTTGGGCCAACCCTGTTTCTGATCATGGTTAACGATCTCCCGGCAGTTGTCCAGAACGCCAAATGCTTGTTGTTTGCGGATGACTTGAAGTTATTTTCTGCTATCGATGGACCAACAGACAGTAAGGCTCTGCAGTGTGACATAAACTCTGTGCATAATTGGGCCAATAATAATAAACTACACTTCAATGCTGCCAAATGCAGTGTAATTACATTTACGCGATCCCAAACGCCAATAGAGACATCATACTGTCTGGGAAATCTTCCCTTAAATCGTGCCCACAACATTCGCGATCTCGGTTTGCTTCTCGACACTAGGATGGAGTTCCATGAGCATATTATTGCCGCATGCAAGAATGCCTCCAAATCCCTAGGTTTTATCATGCGAACAGCGGCGCAATTTAGGAGCATTAGGGTTGTAAAGTTACTTTTTAACGCCTACGTCCGCAGCAAACTCGAGTATAACTGTGTAGTTTGGGATCCAATCGAAGCCAATTACTCAGATATGCTAGAGAGAGTGCAAAAAAAATTCGCTAGGTATCTATATAAGAGGCTGTACGGCTATTATCCCTTCCTGTATCCCTCTCTATTCGTGCTCGGCATGGTCGGGTTGTCAACGCTTAAGCATAGAAGGAAATGTCATCTACTGGAGCATTACTGTTTACTTCTCCGCCACAAAGTAGATAATCAGACAACTCTCGAGCGACTCTCCCTGTTTGTCCCGGAACAATATACGCGCGCCGGGGCCCGGCGCCGGCGCGCGCTGTTCGCGGCGCTGCCGGGGCTGCGCACGCACCGCGCGCTCAACGCGCGGACCGCCCGCGCGGTGCAACTTCTGAACACGCTGCTAGCACAGCTTCAGGATACCGACGTCTTTGCTGACCGCTGGCATATTCTACGGTCTAAGATCTGCAACTTTATATGTTCACTGGACCTATAGCATGTGGTTTACGGTCAGCATAATTAATAATTAATAAAAAATTATATTATTTAATATTAGAACTATATAGGTTAGTATAAGGATTCTCTGTTAAATTTAAGTTTTGTAAGCTAGCGTAACAGGCGCCTTGGTTAACACTGTAAGCCTGTTATGTTTAATTGATTGAATAAATAAATAAATAAATAAATAAATTTGAAGTCTTAATTATTGGTTTATTTATGCCAATTCCATAGAAAATTAGTTATTTGAATATCGACATCGAAATTATTAATGTAACCTTGAAACAGTTTACGTCAAAATTAGTTCAATGAGACACTCGCTGATCGGGGGGGCGCTTCATATTTGTACACAAAATTAGCTGTCAAATGTTTTTGATAGCGTAGTGAAATAATACAGATCAGTTTAGGTATCATCTAAATGCAAAACTTGAAAGGCAAAAGAATGTACTAAATTTCAGCCAAATCATTGGAGCCGTCTAATGTATATACAAAAATTGCTTGATTAAAGTACCTAATAGGATGTAAGTAGTAGATAACAGACAAATTTATGTGATGATTTCAACAAAACGAATAAAATGCCAACGATGTACACAAAGAAAAATATAACGTAAGCACAGACCAGCTCTGTGAACTTAAGTAACTATCTGTAGGCCTTATATTAATGTTAATAAGATCTACTACCAAATGGTTACTTAAACGGGTGGCTGATGGTACTGTGTTTCTTTCTTCAATTCTAATTCGATCCCGGAATTTCCGCGGCAAAACAAAAGACTGTCGCAATCTAGCTAGTGTTAGAAACATTTTTTATCGATATCGATTGTCTACCTATAACTATTATAAAGTTGTAAAAATGTTATGTACATATGTACAATGAAAATATTTTCGAAAAAGTGACGCACTTTTTGATGGACATTGAATCATTTTTTTTGTATTTTTGTATGTGTCGTTGTGGTTTCATGACGACAAAACGGCAAAATGGGTTTCAACGATTAAAAAAAAAGATTTACTGAATATTTGACGACCGGTTTGGCTTAGCGGGAGTAACGTTGCCTGCGAAGCTGATTGTCCTGGGATCAAATCCCGGTAAGGGCAAATATTTGTGCGATGAGCATTAATATTTGTTCCCGAGTCTTGGATGTTTTCTATGTGTGAATAGAGATTGTTATTCTTAGTTTCCTTGCACTCTATACTAATGAACTTTGTCGCGTTACAATTAGCAATAGCCCGTCGTATCTTAATTAAAATAGACAATTGAAGGCCTTTACCTTTTGCGACGCTGTTCATTTTTAGGGTTCCGTACCCAAAGGGTTAAAACGGGACCCTATTACCAAGACTTCGCTGTCTGTCCGTCTGTCACCAGGCTGTATGCCATGAACCGTGACAGTTAGACAGTTGAAATTTTCACAGATGATGTATTTCTGTCTATAACAACAAATACTAAAATATAATAAAATGGATATTTAAGGGGAGGCCCATACAACAAACGTGATTTTTTTACTGTTTCTGTTGGTCACCAGATTGTGTCTCGTGAACCGTGATAGTTAGACAGTTGAAATATTCACAGATGATATATTTCTGTATTCGCTATAATAACAAATAAGTGAGAACAGTATAATTTTATGTCTATCTGTTAACTAGTATCTTAATATAAAATGATCGAACACCGCGTACATTTTGCTTATGAGTAGGGCTCTGCTAACACTAGACTTTCATAGATACGGCCGTTTGTAGCGTATTTTTTGTGCGGAACCCGGCCAAGTGCGAGTCCGACTCGCACTTGGCCGGTTTTTAAATACCCACCTGTCATGTTACAATTGCAGGAAATGCAGGCTATCCGTCTTACTTTATAGGGGAGACCGGGTAAGGTTGTCCCACGGGTCAATTGTGAAAACGGCCATAATGTCCCACTGGCATAATAGCTGTTTTTCGCTTCAGACTGTACTTTTCTTTAAACATCCATCAACTACTCACGGAGACGATTGTAAACTCGGTAGGATTGCGTTATTTTATTACAGAGTTTGTATGACCACGTTCCTGCTCCATCATCAGATCAGCTCGATGGTGTCTGAATATGGCATATCCACCAAATTAACATTATTATGCCAAATTTCAGCTCAATCGAACGTCAGAATCTAATTTAGCTTTTTTATTTAGCTTCTAAAATTGACCTAACTTACATTACTAACACGGCAAGTTAATTAAAAGCTTGTAAATAAACCGGCCAAGATCATTTCGGACCACGCTCAATATAGGCATGCAAGGAAACAATTAATATAGGCATGCAAAGAAACAATTAATATAGGCATGCAAAGAAACAATTAATATAGGCATGCAAAGGTACAATTTATGCAACTTTCGGAGACATTATTTCCGAAAATATGCATTTATTAAAAATAATTAGGAAATTTAGTGTTTTTAAAAAAACTCTTCTTCTATCTTTTTTTTAACTTTAAGTTTTATAAATAGGCAATGACTTCGCTTGCCTTAAATCATATGGATGAAATTTGGAGTATAGGTGTCTTGTATAAGCCGCTACATAGTTTGGTAGTTAAATATATATATATATATATATGTTTGTTTTTGTTTTCATTTATTTTTGTATTATTTATAATCTTATCTCATCATCTACTCTTTCCTAGTTATTCCGTGTCATTTCCGCTAACCAAAGGTTGTCTGGAAGAGATCGCTCTTTAGCGATAATACCGCCTATTGTCTACCGTATTTTATGATAAAGTTCTATTGTACTGTTTCTGTTGTTGGTGTGCAATTAAGAATTGTTGTATTGATTGTATTGCTATTTGAGTAAAATGCCTGTGATATACGGACGGACATGAAACTATAAGGGTTCCGTTTTTACCATTTTTGGCTACGGAACCCTAATAAAAATCGGTCCAAATAGAACAGCGGAATTTTTGCACAAACACTATTATGGCATACGCTCAAATATCAATTTGTGAGGGGCCAGTCAACAGCTCTTTCCGAAATATCGCCGGCCAGCTTACTTATTCGTACAAAGTTTCAGAGCAAACTAACTAGTCGTTTTAAAATGTGAGCGTAACTATGTTTGTATGGAGAACCGAGCTTGCCGGGGACTCTTAAGTCTGTGGGCTGGTTTTGGGCATTTGACAAGCCGTGACGACGGCCGTGAAATGCATGCCTTAGGCATTTCACAGCAGTATTTGTAGGTAGGTAGGTATTAAAGGTGCGTTGGAGTAAGACGAAAGTATGGGGACGACTAAAACTTTACTAATAATGCTCTTAAAGGCGTTGAAATAAAGTTAACAATACAATACGATACTAATACTCTTTATTGTCCACTTGCACACCTCACAAATTATTTATTTACTAGAGGGTGCCTGCAAACTTCGTCCGCGGAGGAGAAAATTATCATAACCCTCTTTTTTCTTCAGCGTAGTCGGGTAAAAAGTGTCTTATAACCATTTGAAGATACCTAGTTACTCGTATACCAAAAATAGTTGAAATCCGTTTAGCCGATTTGGCGTAATGAAGCCGCAACGAAACATGCAAACACACATAAAAAAATATATTTCTATACCGTGACCTCCAAATAGTCCGTTACAATCATTTTTTTGAAAATATCTTCAATGTACAGACATTTCATTTTTGCTACTTTATAGATTAATATTTATATGGAGAAACAGCTTTACATAACTTAAGGCAAAGAGATGGGGGAAATGACCTTGCTCGTTCGGCCCGAACGTAAGCGCGCCGTCTAGTATATATTAGATGCTATCTCTCGACTCGTCGTATCGCGCATTGACTAGTTGTGAACTATCGACTCCTTTTGCAGTATGGTGGCGCTTGTTTTTAGACTACCATATTCCAGTTCATTTTTTTGACCTTGCTGCTTGCTGAAATTACGAGTATGTGTTGTGTCAATAGAAAGATTTTTGTTTGTGCCTATTTTAAATTATGGATTCGGAAGGATATAAAGACCTTCCGGACTGTCAGCCATTTTCCAGATTCTGATGGACCCTGGGGGTATCTACTGGTATTCAGGATTGGATGATCATTGGTGTATGGTGGTGGTGGATGGTGGTGGTGATGGTGATGATGGTGGTGATGATGGTGGTGATGGTGATGATTGGGATGATGGTGATGATGGTGACGGTGGTAGATGGTAGTGGATGATGGTGGTCGTGGTGACGGTGGTGATGATGATGATGGTGGTGGTGGTGGCGTTGATGGTGATGATGGTGGTGGTGGTAGTGTTGATGGTGATAATGGTGGCGATGGTGATGGTTATGGTGATAGTGATGGTGATGGTACCACTACTACCATCCACCACCATCACCATCATCACCACCACCATCACCACCATCATCACCATCATCACCACCACCATCATTACCACCACTATCACCATCAACACCACCACTTCCATACCACCACCATCACTACCATCATCACCACCATCGCCACCACCATCACCACCATCATCACCATCAACACCACCACTACCACTACCATCACCACCATCGTCACCACCATCACCACCACCACCATCATCACCACCATCACTACCATTACCACCACCGCCACCGTTCTTGTTCCCCAGTTTTAGGGACTCAAGAATCTCCAAGTAACTACGTCGCACGGAGCGACTCACGCCGCACAAAACCCCAAGATTAATGTCAAATAACACAAACAATACTATACAAAACAACATAACAAATCTCCGAAATAAACAACGCCTCAAAGACTACCGGTTCGTAATTATAATAAACACAGAGTACCTTTATATAAAGGCATGATGACGGGGTGTGAAAATCAAAATTGTAATTAGTCCGTCAGTTACATAATACAAAAATATTGGACACGTATTTTTTTGTTTTTACATAATAATAAAAAAATACTCAGATAAATCGCGTTTAAGTTTAGGAGTGGGCGTGACGTCACTCCTAAGTAAAATTTGTACTAAAGAGTGACGTCACGCGACATTTTGACTCAATGTATCGCCTTAATTTTTTGAGTAAGTAAAAAAAGAAAAAATACGTGTCCAATATTTTTATTAATCTACAAGACGGACTAATTTTTATAAAATTAAGTCATCATCCCTATTATACTGGTACTAAATCGTAGAATAGAACACATCAAAACAACACAAACGCAATCAGTTGACGGAATGAATTCAAAAACATTATCGCTATGGATAGATGGAAGCGAGCTGGCAACAGCGTAGGCGCACGCCGCGCCGCCGTGGCGTAGCGCGGCGCAAGCACGCAACGTCGCTTTCACTGCTAAAGCGCCTACGCTTTTACACTGATCAAATATTTAGTACGTTGACTTCGTAGATGTCGTAGGTAAAAGTTGATTTTGGGTTTAAACTCCGTATTACACATATTAGACTAAGTTTTTTCCTATCAGTTATTAGACCAAGGTTTTTAAAGTACAAGTGCAAAATTTGGTAATGTAGAATTGCTCACAGGCGGAAAAAAAGATGTAGAAGATTTTTAATAACCTGCTTCTTAAATATAGTTTCTAGGCCTAGTTACATCAGATAGGAACGAACTTACTCTTTCAACTCATAATTAAGTATATATGTGTCCTGAATGGTTACTTTTCAGATCTCTACATGCTACATATAATATCAAAAAAAATGCACAAAACACCTCGATTTCAGTGATTTCCCCACAACTTCGCCTTAAATAAAAAATTAAGATGGGCACATTCGAAAATAGTCCTCTTCGATTGGAGTACTGGTATATGCAAACAGTACGATATAAAAACAAGCCATGATTGAAAAACAGTCGTCACAATATAACGAGTTATTTGCATTTGTTGCCAAATTGTTGGTAAATATTGTTTTGGCATTAGGTGATGTTTGAGATTATAAATAACATTTATTATTAATAACATGTAATGCTTAGATTTAAGTACATATAGGGAGTCATTTATACAGGGTGCCCGCTAGGAATCCGAATGGTTTTAAGAGTCCCCGGCAAGCTCGGCCGAATTTCAACTTCCCGTACAAACGGAGTTTCTTTCTCATTTTAAAACTACGTGTTGGATTGTAACAAAACTTTGCATACACAGTGAAATGAGGTACTCGTATATCTAGGCCTGTAATTACTTTATATGGCTCCAGTTTGTAAAACAAACGAAATACATAAACACACTTGACGTCTCTGACGTTATCGTAAATGTCTCTAGAGTTACCTAGAAATCGGGCTTCTAATATGATATTTTATTTATTTATTTAAACTTTATTGCACATAACAAAAGTAAGTACAAATGGCGGATTTAATGCCAAATGATATTCTTTACCAGTCAACCATAGGGCTAAACAAAGATGCATGAAAATGGTGCAGTGCTGGGGAAAACATTCAGTACTGAGAGCGTTAGGACACACAACAAATAATACATACATAATTACTTAAACCTCAACTATACTGCGTGTTTTTGGGGTCGTGATCTCGAGTGCCAGGGGGTGACGGGGAGGGTCACACTGAGCAAATTTCACTATGGGGCCAACCACGAAATCGCGAAAAAGGTGTTTTCTTTTTTTTTTCATATCGTTGGCCCCATAGCGAAAGTTGCTATGGGGCCAACGATATGATACAATATATATATATATTACATATAAATAATAAATACAAAATATATACCAGCTACTGCATGGAAGATAGACGCTACTTGAGTTCTTGTTCCAGCAGATGCCGACGTAGCATCCGCTTGAAAACTACCTTGCTTGGGGCTTGTCTGATAGAAAGAGGGAGCGAATTCCAGACACGGCTTGCCTGAACGGCGAAAGAATTCGACATGAAACCGGTATGGTGCGCAGGAAATTAACGTTTGAGAATTCCTAATGTTTTCCTGTTCATTAGTTTTAACAGGCGGGACATTCAATGGTTTCGTACTTCGTTAAGTTTGTAATTAAACAAAGAGAAACCATTATTTAAATAAAGGCGTTATTTTACAACGAAGTTTAAAAGTTGTGGACAGATATGTGTGGATCTGAAAGTTAATGCCCCCGCATACAGGGGCGTATTTTGAAATTTGGCGCCCTGGGCCAATAAGTTTCGCCGCAAAGTTATGGAATAAAACCGGCCAGGTGCGAGTATGACTCGCGCACCGAGAGTTGCTTCGCCGCCCCTGCTTGTTTCCCGCCCCGGGCCATGGCCCCTTGGCCCTAGGGTCACATTATGTCAAGCAGTAGGTACTCGGTTTTTACAACGTGAGTAGCCGCTAATGTAATCTAAACAGGCCTAAATCCTGTTCCAGATTATCATAGTTACGTATAGGCTAATTATCCATTGCATAAAATTATCAAAAAGTACAAGAGCAAAGACCTTGGCGAATTATGATATGATTTTATCGTTGATAGTCTGTGGGCACGGTAGTGGCCTCGCCAAGACGAACAGAAAAGAAGGCGGGGCACTATCAAAATTTTGTCGAAAGGTATGGTCCCATTTTTAAACTCTCATAGTTTCGTTCCAGATAACACCAGAAAGCCCACAGAGACATAAGACGTAGTTAGGTTGTTAGGGAAGAAATAAAATACATTAAGTTTAAATGATCTAGCTTTTATAAAAAACAGTACCTACATCCGTTCATGTTCAAAATAATTTTCGTTAAAAGTATTTATTAAGTGTTACTTTTGTATTATGCAACTTTCAGTGCGATTATTTCCGAAGATATTCATACTATCAAAAAAGTTTCTTAGAATGTTTAAAATGTAAAAGAAGAAATGTCGAAATATGTAACACACGTTAATGTTTGCTACAAAAAAAACAGCTTCTGATACATGTATGAAGTGGCCCCCTATTTATATTTATTATTTAACTACCAAACTAAGGAACGGCTTATACAAAACAGCTACTTATACTCCAAATTTCATCAATATACAATATCTTGTAGTTTTCGAGTTAAATGCCTGTGTCATATGGACGGACGGACGAAACTATAAGGGTTCCGTTTTTGCGTACTTACAAACAGAAATGAAATACAACCAAAGACATTTCACGGCGGTCGAGACTCACAAGCTCATAACGCTTCCGCAAATAATAATCAATAAATTAAGTACCTATATGTCTTCAATAATATTAAACTAAATTTCTTGCTATATGGGCCAGACGGTCTGAGATTAACTTATTTACTTATTGTCTCACAGGTCGTCAATTTTATGACATGCACTAGATATACGAAATGGCCAAGCCATCCTTTTTAAACCAAGGTCAGGTAAAGTCAGGGCTTAGGGGCTTGGCTTTTCCTGGGATCCGTTAAATCCGTTAAAAATTAAAAGTTTACCCGCTAGGTCAAGCAGTCATTAAATAAGTTCATGTCCGACCGTCTGGCCCATATGAAAGTCCTTGATCTGCACATTTTCGATAAAGAAAAATATTGTGCTCAAATTTTCTTTTAATAAGGAAAATGTGGAAAAAATACCATTCTCCCCTTTTCTCCGGAGTTTACCAAGCGAAACATCTGAAATTTTCTGGAATAATAAAATTTTATATAAATATTACACGAAAATTTGTTTATTTCAAGAATTAGAAGCCCTCTAAAACTGCAAAAAATGCCACCATCCTGCGCCATAAGCACACGTTCAGTATTTTTTTTTAACAAATATAAAAGAAAAACAGAAAATATAGAAGCATAGCCGAAGCCTTCGTTATAACATATGTGGAAGAAAAACTAAAATTAGTCCAGTTTTGGAAGAGGAATTAGGGTACTACGAAACCCTGTTTTCGCCAATTTTTTTAGGTCAGATCGTTCCGAGATGCTGTTGTCCCTTTTGCACTGTAATACGGGGAAATTGAGGCGATGCGATAGCAATAGTGTACCTACTTCCAAAAGGCCTTTTGCTAGTATATTCTCTTAAGTTTGCCCCTCATTAGTATGTGACGCCGAAGATTACCAGATGCAATCTTAACTCATTCGGCGAGTTAGATTCGCACTTGACCGGTTTTTTTCTTCATGTCAGCCTGTATGTAGGGATGTTTAACATTTTACAGCGAAAGCCCTTGCTCACTAGGAATCTTGGCCTCCAATTTTACATGAAACGTGTTTGGTGTGATTATTTTATCGTGTGTGTGTTTGCTTATCAGACGTCGACAGGCAATTAAAGCCTAACTAATGCAGAATAAAGATACAAGATAAGATATAATTGCGTTTGAATATTTTGGTACAATTTTCCTTTATCATTTACTTACCTACTGGTATTTACGCACGTTCTTGATACTGGGAAATAAGTTTACTATTTGGATTAATGGATTAGTTCCTTTCTGTTCCGCGAAATAAAATTAGGTTTTGATTTGATTCCGCGGAATAGCAAACGAACTAGATATCATATATCTGAGACCTAGTCCAAATGAGGCGCTTTTACGCGCGTTTAGAAAAGGATAACATTATACGCTAGAATGAGATGAGCGTTCGTTTTCTCACCCTAGCATATAGTGTTATCCTTTTCTAAACGCACGTAAAGGTGCGTCCACACTTGTATCATTTGCTCGTATCCGATCACCGTGCCGTGGCATGACTGCGTATCGCTCTGCTTGGACGCTTACTGTCGGCGCGCCGGTCATGCCGTACTCGTCCGATATAACTGTGTGATACGCGTAGCAAAATGGGTTTCGAGCGATCCGATCGGCGCAACGTCCAAACGCGTGATCGTGACACGCGATCATGCCACGCGACGATGATCTGATACGGGCAAATGATACAAATGTGGACGCACCTTAAAACGCCTCATCTGGACTTGCACTAAAGAGGAGGAAGGTTTTAAATTCGTCGTAATGTTTTTGCTTTTTATGTAAATTCACACACAAGTACACAACTCATTATTTGATTGATTAATTGATAGATTCTGGCGTTACTTCGCAAAATTCCATATTAGCGAAATAGTGTCATTGTTACAGCCAGTGTACCCTGAAGCCCTGAACGATTATAGCCTATATAAGCACAGAAAAACTGCCTACTTTGGCTAAAATCCCTGTGCTTGCCACTGGTAACAGCCCCCGGAACTGGTTACTCCTGTTCTACAGGCTTAAGATGTATAAAGGCCCTAGTAGCCGCTGTTGTACAGTTTTAGGTTCTACGGCTGTGTGATAGTGGTGCTATTCAACTATTTTGGCCGCACATTAACTTTTTGCAACTCTAGTACCTTTAGCGCTTTGAGCTCTAGTATTAGTTATGTCCTTCCGTTATAAAGCATACTTACTCTACAACTTAACTATACACTTATAACATAACACTCTTATGTAATCCCAACGGCTGCATACAATGTTCTATATTTCCTCTTATACAACTATTTGCTGTACAAATTCTATATAATTCTCTCATACAACGCTGAAGGCACCTATTATAGTGCTAAGCAGCTCTACTATAGATATAGTGTTACCAAATGCGACCATGCGTTCTTATGCCATATAAAAGCAACTTCATTAAACCCCTTTTTGTTCATGTTATACGGGGCAAACGAGCTGACGGATCGCCTAATGGTAAGCGACCACCGTCGCCCATAGACACCTGCAACACCAGAGGAGTTACAAGTGCATTGCCGGGCTTTCAGGTGGGAGTACGCTCTTTTCTTGAAGGCTTCAACGTTGCATTTTACCTACCTAAGTGTCCTTTTATATCTCTCAGTGTGGTATAACAGAGCCCACTAACTCAACTTTACTTGTTATAGCTGTCTAACGACACTATTAATTGCTTTTCTATTACAGTAAGATATTTTGTTGCTATTATAAGGCTATATACCTCCTAGATGTTAAATAGCTTTTAAATAAGCAACTGTACAACATAAAAAATACTGTACAACACTTCAACGGCTTTTATGCAAAGTTTAGGCTGTACAAAGCCTCTATAAGTAGCTTGTGTACTAGTTGCTATACTATGCCTAGAAGAGGTTGCCCAAAACAGTATTTTACGCTAAACTCTCTCGTGGAAAACTAAAGCAGGGAGGTCAGTATCTGCGGCATAAATATGTCGGCAAACGCCACCTCACCGCTTGTGGTAACTGACTGACTGCTGGGAGGGAATCGCACTGCAAAGATCGGAATGGCGATCTACTGTTTCCAAAAAAGTGGAACAATTTGAACGCCAGCGGCTGGAAGACCTAGATGCCAAGCGACATATACGCGAAACTCAACCGAAACCCTCCTACACGTATACATATTATAATTATAACGCTGCCAGACAACTTCGTTGCGTACCCTGTAATCGTAACTTCCAAGTTTGGCTTTGAAGGTCATATTCGAGCCTTTCACAACCCGGATAAGAACCATTGACGAAGTCGTTGTCGCCGAACACGGCAAGGTTTTTTAAATAACCTGTATGTATGTCCCACTGCTGAGCTAAGGCCTCTCCTCTTTTTCGCCACTCATCCCGGTGGAGTGCATGTTTCTGCCACGCGTCCTGAAATGCGTCCAGGTTATCCTGCCATCTCTTCTTCGGTCTGCCTCTGCTTCGGTAGCCATCTCGAGGTGCAGGCTCAGTAAATAATTTGGCCCATTGTTCTTGATGCATTCGGCAGACATGTCTGGCCTAATCCCACTTATACATGGCGGTCTTCACTCCTACATCTGCGATACCTGATTTGGAGCGCAGTTCGGTGTTTCTGATCCGACCCGTCTTACGAACTCCAAGTATGCTGCGCTCCATTGCTCGCTAGCAAACCTTAAGTCTACTTATTTGGGTTTCCGTTAATGACCAAGTTTGGGCGACGTAGGCTAGGATAGGAAGGATATACATGTCGTTAAGTTTGCGCTTTTTTAAGATATTGGAAGGCTTCGTAAGTGTCTTCATGGACCAGAAGCTCTTCCAGGCATTCTCGATGCGTCGATCGATTTCCTTGGACTGCCTGTTATAGAAGGATGCTATCTGGACCAAGTATATATATTCATTGACATATTGTATATCCTCCTCGTCTACCTTTTCACGCCATTGGTCATTAACTGCGTTTTTGCCCTGATCATTTTGAGGCCGACTTCACGACTTGCCTTGCTTAGGACTTGTAGAATTTGCTCTAGATGCTGGGGTGTCGTGTCGGAAAACAACACAATGTCATCAGCGAAACTAAGGACCATTAGAGCAAGAGGAGTGACCATCTCCATACAAAAAGCCGTTCCCCGATATGTACAACGCCATCTATTTATAAGAATATTTTTTTACAATTATTCAACTTTGCAAGCGTGACACAGTATTTAAATGTTACGATTTATTTTTTATTAGCTCTTTATTCAATTACCTATATTATAACATCGTTAAATGTTTAGTTTTTAAGCGCCATCTAGTTTTTGCCAGAATATTTCCTTGCGATCGGAACACGATCCAAAGTATGGCGCGTCAGTCCTCTTGTTTTAATGGTCCTTGGCGAAACGTAAGTTCGTCAATTTTTTGCCGCCTATATCGATGCCCATTGTCACCCAAGAGACGGACATATACTACGCCTTATTATTTATTGATTATTACTGTCACAATTTTTATTAATTTCGTAGTAAATTGATGATAAAAGAACTAACTTTACTGCACTGTCTCCTCTCCAAGCTGGATAGCCGCTTCTCCAGCTGCGAGACCCTGGTGTTGAAGTCTATGGCAATGCACTTGCACAAATTCAGAGATTCGCCGAAAATCGCCATTTTCATCTTCATGTCGTCGAATTCTGATCGGAATCTGTATAATAAAGTTGTAAAAATGAAATGTCTGTACATTGAAGATATATCCAAAAACTATAGAACATAAAAAAATTAAAAAACCCCTCGACTCCTCGACCACTAAAAGCTGAATATCTTGGAGACGAGTGCTCCGATTTTCATCAAACAAAGCTAAGAACACTCGGGATAAAATTATCTATGTCACGAAAGAAACTGCATTCAAATCGATCCATCCGTATGCTCGCTACGATGCCACAGACAGATACACAGAGTCACATACACGTTAAACTTATAACACCCCTCTTTTTTGTCGGTCGTTAAAAATATTGTAACGCACTAATTGGAGTTCACTAAATCGAAAAATATTTTTATTGGATTTTTAGTATGTTTATATGTGTCGTTGTGGCTTCATCACACCAACGGCTAAACGGATTTCAACTATATTGTTGGTACGCGAGTAGCTGGGTATCCATAGATGGTTATACGAACTTTTTAACCAAATACGCTGAAGAATAAAAGAGGCTTATGATTTTATACTCCTCCGCTGATGAAGTTGCGGGTACATTCTAGTAATAAATAAATAGCATTTTTGTGACTAGGTTTTATTTCTGACCAATATTTTTATTATTTAGAGGTTTCTACAACAAACCACAGCAAGAAGCTGTTTTTCACAGCCTCTTGGCCGGGAGCACGACGACAGCGCTGCCTAGCGTTTTTGGAATTGCTGTTTCGTCATCTATTCTTGCAGTTTACCACACAACAGCTATCGTGACCCATTTTATTTCACTTTATTATTTTATAGCATAAATCATAAGAATAGTAACTGAAAAGTATGACGTTTGGTAGAGTAGCGTAGCGTAATTTTGAATTCAAACGGAAGCATGCCTGCTTTTAGCGTCGTCGTTGTGCTAGGCGGTAGGACGCCGCAGCGTCCTCGGTACCTAGAGGTGCGTCCACAC
Source organism: Hedya salicella (assembly GCA_905404275.2). Classification (NCBI taxonomy): domain Eukaryota; kingdom Metazoa; phylum Arthropoda; class Insecta; order Lepidoptera; family Tortricidae; genus Hedya; species Hedya salicella. The sequence goes on from FR990099.1 coordinate 8,527,292, forward strand.
TTGTATCATTTGCTCGTATCCGATCACCGTGCCGGGGCATGACTGCGTATCGCGCTGCTTGGACGCTCACTGTCGGCGTGCCGATCATGCCGCACTCTTCCGATATAAGTGTGTGATACTCGTAGCAAATGGATTTCGAGCGATCGGATCGGCGCAATTTCCAAACGTGTGATCGTGACACGCGATCATGCCACGCGACTATGATCTGATACGGGCAAATGATACAAATGTGGACGCACCTCCGTGTGGGTGTTGCGCGCGGGCGCACGGAGCAGCGGTAGTGTGCCTAGTCTACACTACATGTTTAATACAGTCAGTCAGTTTGTATGTTATGAGTCGTCCTATGCTCGAGTCTCTAAACAGAGAAGCAAAAGTTACTTTTGACCACATCAAGCGCTGCGATCGCTTTCGCTTTCCGTACCCGGCCAATTCCATACAAAAAATATTTTGTCGCGTCATTCATCACTCCATTGCCGCGCAGTTACGCGTGCGGTCTTACATTTAATGAACACATGAAAAAATGAACGAATATTGAGAATTATTTTCTTCATTCGAACACACAATACTTTCTTTCCACAGGTGGACTTCCATCCAGAAGGAATCCATACTAATATTATAAATGCGAAAGTGTGTCTGTCTGTCTGTCTGTCTGTTACCTCTTCACGCTTAAACCGCTGTACCGATTTGGATGGAATTTGGTATGGAGATATTTGAGTCCCGGGGAAGGACATAGGCTACTTTTAATCCCGGAAAAATACCCTTATCCGCGATAAACGAATTTAAGACGAAGTCGCGGGCACATGCTAGTAAATAAATAAATAAAAAAAAACAGGGACAATCTTACACAAATCAACCTAGTCTTAAACTAAGCAAAGCTTGTACTATGGGTACTACGCGACGATATACATAATATATAGATTCATTATAATACTTAAATACATAGGAAACACCTAAGACCCAGAAACAAACATTCGTGCTCATCACACAAACACTTGCTCTGGCCGGGATTCGAACCCGGGACCTCCAGCTTCATAGGCCGTTGCGCAAGGAACTGAGCCAAACATGGCGACCTACTGCTAATTCCTCCAATTTAAGACCGAAATAAAATGTATACAAAAAAATCGATGTATTTATAAAAGAGCTAGACAAATATTTATTGGATAAATGTTATTATACACTAGAAGGTGTCAAACTTCGTCCACGTAGGACAAAAAAATCATAACCCTCTTTTTTATTGTAAAAAGAAAAAGTCATTACAAAGTAAAGTTGTAGAGTTAAAAAAAAAACAGTTTGTACAAAATAGGCCAGATAAAACAGTGGTGATTGACTGTTTTTGGGTGGTATGGTATGTGACTGTTTTTGGGAAAAGGTCCCACTTTGTCGATATGGAGTTATGAGTAGTTCCGAATACTACAGATCATACGCTATCTTTTGGTGAAAGATGTGTATGTCTCAATCCTGAATATGGGTTTATTTTCTATATTTATAACATGACAAGCAGATTTATCATTAAAGTTGTATTTCTAAATGTATTCTCATGCTAAAAAAGACAGAAATAATTCTATGGATCCCTTTAGTTAGTTATTATGTCAAAAAGTTAATTTAATAATTTTGCGGTCCCAAACTTTAACCAACGTTTTCTCAATTGTCGCTTTTTCACCTCTGCAAGTTTGAGGAATTTTAAAAAGATAACCATAGCACTTAGAGACATATTTTTTTCACCGAAAGATAGCTTATGCTTTGTTATATTACAAACTACTTCATAACTCCATATCGACAAAGTCGGCATTTTTCCCTATAACAGGCACAAATATGATATCGACGATTTTTTTAGATATTCGACAAAGTGGGACGCTGGGCACTAAACTTTGAGGTCTTAAAAAGGTGCTTAAATTGGACATTTATGGGTCGACATCAAAATCATAGGTTTATTGCAGTATGTTCTATCAGTTTTCACTGAAAGTCGATTTTCTGTAGGTTTTGCCATATTTCACTAAACTGCCCGTAAATCCGAAACTAGAATCGACAAAGTGGGACATTTTACTAAACTCACTCACATATTTTACCTGTGCCATAGGGACTCGAGTTCGTCCGACATTCATTGTCTTAAACAAAACAGGTGATAGGAATGTAACCAGATGTAACAGCCGTACAAATGTAACAGAAAATGTTTTAAGCTAAAATAGAATTATTGATAAAAACTAATTCAAAAAAAGAATACAATAATATACAATGGAATTGAAGTGAAGTGGTCCTACTTGAAGTGAATATTTGGAGGTTTAATGTGTGATGTATTATTGCCAATATAAACTCAGGATAGTCTATTTAATAGATTTTCAGTGTCAGAGTAGGAGAAACAGCCAGTTCTGAAGTTTTACTTTGCCTTCATGTTTCGTTAGTGTGTAGATTAGTATGATTTATAACTTGAAAATAAATGAATGATTTATCTTTCAATCGTTACCTTTCAATGGATGTCGTCAAGGAATATGTCTTTCCGAAGTGGTGGCTGGTGCTGCAGCTGGAAACATGACTCGGGCGCGCGTGCTCCTGGATCGCCATCATACTGGTATCCTCCATCGTTCGGCTTCTGTCCGGGTAAAACGGCCTAGATTTGCCTAAACGACAAATAATACGTTAAGGGCCTGTATCGTCATTCGTAAACCACGCCCCAAACGCCGAGCGGGCCAATCAGCAGAATTTGTAATAAGGCACGCATTTATTGCTCGCGCGCATCAAAGAAGGAGAAAGCTAATACACTACATGCTTGGTTTTTTTGGCGTAAGCGCCAGATGTAAAAGTACAATGAAATCGAAAATATTAGTGTTTTATTAACATTTAAGATAATCACGTAAAAAATAAGATAAAGAGAAGAGTGACATTTTTACATAATTTAGCCGTTTTTAATCCGTCGTTTGCACAAACTATACAAAAAACGGAAAATGAAGACGCGTTTTAGGATTTCTTTTCTATCGAGGAAATTTTAAACAAACATGTTTACGCGTTAGGCGCTGAATAGGTTATATAGTCAAAAAACACATATCTGAAAACCAGCCTGTTTCATATACTAGATTTGACAAAAATCTCACAAAAAATTGCTTATTTTTTTGATGCACCCTGAATAAAGAGTTACTGTATTGTATTGTAAATGTTAATACTCACAAGGACCATTAAAACAAGAGGACTGTCTCCATACAAAAAGCCATTCCCCGATATGTACAGTCAAGGAATTTAATTTATATACTTACCATTTCGTACCTTCCATATCAATGTAACTACGACAAGGTAGAAAAGGGTACACAAATTAAATTCTTTTACCGTACAACGCCATCTATGTATACATAACAATATTTTTTTTACAATTATTCAACTTTGTAAGCATGACACTGTATTTAAATGTTACGATTTATTTATTAGTAGGGAATTGCAAACTAATTGTTACAATACTGTGTTTCTTTATTCAATTATAACGTCGTTAAACGTTTAGTTTTAAAGCGCCATCTAGTTTTTGCCAGAATATCTCCTTGCGATCGGAGCACGATCCGAAGTATGGTAATTGTCAGTCCTCTTGTTTTAATGGTTCTTGATACTCACCATAATCAGGATCGGAGGTCATTATAGACCTCAAACTGGTCGCGTGCTTGTGAAGTTCAGAGTCCTCGGAACTGTCGGAATCGTCGGAAGAGTCACGGTTATAACCTGCAGACCTGGTCCCTTTTTTCACTTTGTTCATTTTTAGATATATTGCAACCACAAAGTTTAAAGAGAAGAATTATTAGCAAGCAGAATTGTGGAGCGTTGCGTGATTTGGTGGATTCAGTTTGGATTTATTTTAATGTCTCCTGTTTTTTAGAAGATTCAGGAGATATTATTTTTAATCCGAATATGGCAGGATTGGGCTGTTGACTGCAGATTTTGAGTGATCATTTTGACATTGACGGCTGGAAAAAACACAGATAACTACGGAAAAAAATGTATGTTACGTCGGCTTAGGTCTGAGTTGAGCTGAGATGAGCGTAACCTTATACATAACCTCTAAATATTACAACTGTAGTGGCTGCCGTCAACTTAGTACTGTACAGTACAATACAATACGATATAAATACTCTTTATTGCACACCACAGATACACAGAAATATAAAACATGACAGTTGCAATCGAATAAACAGAGGTAAACAACGGGCGGTCTTATCGATAAATAGCGCTCTCTAAAATCTATTTTAGACAACCTTTGGGTACCGGAGTGCTTAAAGACACCAATTTTTATAATCAAATACGTAGGTATTTGATTATCGCCATTTTGGCGAGCTGCCATGTACGCAACATAAGGCCACCACTCAGTATGATGCTGCGACATTTTAGTTCCATGGACATTCGTATGTGCCTACCAGTGCCTGGAGCGCCAAAATGGCGATAATCAAATACGTAGGTATTTGATTACGTACGTACGAGTAGGTACGAGTGTCCATGGAACTAAAATGTCGCAGCATCATGCTGAGTGGTGGCCTTTTGTTGCGGACATGGCAGCATCATTGTGTTGTATCCTTATATTAAGTGTTATTGTCATTCTAAATTCAAGATAATTTTATTTTAATGCTCTCTGTAAGCTTTCTTCTTGTAATGGTACTATTTTCTTGCTGCAATAAATGTGTTTTTTCTTTCTTTCTTTTCAAAATTAGTGATGTCCGCAAGTCGACAACGGCCACAGTGTAAAAAGCATACAGTGGGCCGACGCCTTTGACGTTTGCGTAAATAACAATGACATGTCCCGAGCTACTAACTAATACGGACTATGCAGCTTGGGCTCGCCCCACCCGCGTCTCGCCCCTTGCACCCCGCACGATTTGTCTGTCTAGACTACTTCGTCGGATGACTGTATTGATTTCTAGACGGTGCGTTGGTGGTGGGTTCTCATGAAATTAATCGCGTATATATGTATATTTAATTTTATCCATTCGCGTTAAGTACATTCATGGTCTCGAGGGGACTCACTCAATCCATATTATGAAGTTAACGCGACGTCCGAAATGTCGTAGAATTAACATAATCATCATCATCATCTACCAAAAGACGTCCACTGCAGGATATAGGCCTCCCCTAAATAACGCTACCATGATCAGTGCCGCCTGAATTCAGTGGGCTCCAGCTACCTTCACCAGGTCATTAGTTCAACTTGTTTCCGATCTTATTGAGCGTCGGCAGGCTCTAAATTATCCCACTCACAAAACGTCCGTCTACCAAAATTAGGTCCCATTCGCAAAACATCTTTTTGTGCTAAATACCACGTTCGCATTACGTCCTTCAAACGTTCCCATCCCTTTCGCAAAATGTTAAAGCTACTTGAATAGAAGGGACATTTTGCGAAAGGGACAAAGGGACAATTTGCGAATGGGAACTTGTGCACCCAAACCCCTGTCGGCACTTAAGTTTTGCTATTCTTAGAGCTATTTCAGTAACCTGGTTCTTCTACGGATCTGTTTATTTCAGATTTTTTAGTGCCGAAAGTCACCCCTAGTCAAATACACACAAACTAATCAAGGACTTTCGTCTTGAACACATCAATGGTCTTGCTCACTGCGGGATATTGGAAGGGAATTAAATAAATTTGAATAAAGTATGATTTAAATTTCGTTTAATTTTAATGATACTTCATTAAGTATATTAAAAATAATAAAATAATATTGCTGCTAGTGAAAAGTTTATTGAGGTTACGGCCCTCTGTGAATAACATAAGGAAGTTGCTGAAGATGTTTAAAGTTAGTCGTTTAGATATGTGACGCTAGATGGCGCTAAGTTTAAATGTTTAACTATTATTTCCCGACGAAATACAATTTTGATACATACAGTACAGATGATCAAATGCACTCAAGTACGATATAAGTTTTATTTCTTTAATTTGTGATTTATGAATACATTGGTGATTTATTTGGTTATATTTAAGTAACGAGTATATGAAGAAAAATGTCGCTATGAGCCTATCTACTCGCCACTAGAAAGCGCCTAAATCAACAACAATCAGGTAGTGAGTAAATATCACTGTCTAGCTACCCAATTAGATGGATTTGCTAGCACCAAGCCCCTGCATAAATCTGATAATTATAAACTAAGAGAGTGTTGAAAACTAAGGAGAATAATCTCTATATATCCAAAAGGCGTTAAATTGCGCCACAGTAGCAAATGCGTAAAATAAACTATCATAATGATGCCAATAAATATCCTCATGATACAAGACGAAAACATTTTGAACAAGATTTAATATGTACATCAAAAGATTGAGTAGCATTTCGATAAAAATGTTTTGTAATTGGTTGCTTCAATACTATCTTGTTACTCTAGCGCCATTCTGGACGGATTTGGAACTGTTATTTACTACTTTCCGTTGCACACTTCTTCACCTGTTTTATTATATGAGATTGGCCTCCTTACCTTTTCTATAATATTTTGCAGTCAGGGTTTTTACAGCATTGTCAAGTTCTATACGAGAAAATAATTATGATCGTGTCTTTCATCGAAATCAGTACCGTAAAACAGGGTGAGTAGGGACAAAAGTGACATTCAAACCTCAATAACTTTTTATTTTTACATATGCAAACTAAATTGTATAGTGATTGTATATATAATAAATGTTCCGGCTATTTTTTTTTTTTGTGGATTTAACTATAATGCAAAATCCCCCCATAGTCGGTCGTAGTTGGGGTGAGTTGGGATTTCATACTAAGGTGAGTTGGACAAATTGTTAGATCGACACTTTTGGCTTATGAATATTACAAGAGCTATAGTAACATAATCTGTGATAAGAATATATTATTTAGGTAGCGGGAGTCTTTAAAAACCACCTCACCCCTCTGTCATTCTTACTCTCCCCATTCATAACCCAACTGTCCATATTCACCCCATTCTACGGTACTTAAACTTAAAGTTGCTAATGTATGGTAGAATTCCTTAACCATGGAAACTCGAAATATTAGCCTTTTCTTTATAATGGACTTTGTTTTTTTGTCACCGTGTATCAACAGGAACAAAAGAAACACAGAAGTTTTGAAAGTACCTCCATTTTATTTCAATTATTTAATCCTAATTATAACAATTAGAAAATGTATACATTGATAATATACGTATATTGACTAAATACTTATAATTATTGCGAATTATTATAAAAAAATATAATAATTAGTGTAAAACCGATCTATTAAATAGTTAACCATTTCGGTACATCCAAAACAGTCAAAAATCTAATTTTTCAATGTTTTTTTTCTTATAAATAAATGTGCATATTTTCGCTTACAAAACTGGCAGTTTTATTTCTAAAACACCTTTTACATAAATTAAAAAAAGAAATATTATAAAGTGCAAACCATTCTGTTAAAGAGATTCTACACTATCCAATTTGGCTTCCTAATCAGGGTAAGTATCATTATGGCTACGGTAGTTGTCCATCATAGCTACATATTCATTTATCAGTATCACATATTGGTATAAAACAGTCTTGATATCCTTTAGACCTTTTAGCCCTAAAGTTATTACAAAATTTATACGAGAACTTATGAAAATGGCGTATCTCGCTTAAGAATCTGTGCCACTATTGGAACAATCAAATCGGACAGTGTAACACCTGGTCTAAGTCAAGTTTTCAGATAAGTTTGATTTATATATAACCTATCTATTTACAGACAATTTCAAATATTTAATATCATAAATAAATGATCCAAATTCATATTTTGTACTGTTTTCATCTGTCTTGATTTTATGGCACGACCATATTTTATTTTAATACGAAAAACCGAAATTCAAAAATACATTGAGTTATTTGTTCTAAAGTGCTAGATGCGATTTGATTTCAAAGTTATTTTTCCACTTGTAATAATCGAATAATAGACTATTAGAGCTTTATGGAGCAGCGCTAAAGTTTTAACTCCCAAGGCAATACAATCCCTATACGGGTTTCATAATTACTTCGTATCGAAATAATTTGTTTTAGGTTGTAAAGTACTATTATATAAATCGCATATTAGGTATGTAAGTGTTTTAATATACTTTCTGGTTTTCGAATGGTATTATATACATTTTATAATTTAAAATTTCAAAGTTTAAGGAACTTTTCTAGCACTTTAGAACATTACACAGCAGTTAAGAGCTACAATGCTTCTCAGATTAGTATATACCGAGAGTCATAGGTTCATCAGAGCATCTACTACTAGATCCTTAATTATATTTATTGTGATTACTAAGCTTATATTATAGGAAATGAATGACTTATAATATTTTATATTTCCTGCACTACATATCTAAAATTACCTTTTTTTTTTAATTTTCAAAAACAATGCGTATGAATTTGAGTGATTGATGACTTGATATTTTTTATACTATTGATCAGATTAAAATCATATCACAGATCACAGTAGTTCATCAGAAAAGTAAATTTTATTAAAAAAAACCTTAATAAAACAATTAAAGTATTTTCCAGTAATAGATGCTCTTCAATCGCAGATTTCTAAAATTCCTTATTGGCAGTACTCGTGACTCTATGCCTTATAAAATGGGCAAAGATATTTGCATGTGGTCTTACTACGGTTTTACCAATATATTTTATTGGTATGTCAATATGCAGAGCTATTAAAGTAGCATACATGATCCGTGATACATGAAAAATGACAGTATATACATGTTTTGCTCCGGCTGTCAAATGTAAGCCGCTAGTTTGCCACTTTATTAGTCCTACGAACATTAGAAATCTACGTATTTGCTGTTACAATCTATTTCTTTCCTTCCAAGCACTTACACGCCGCGTTATGCTTGTGTTGGCCCACCAGCTCCGAAAAAGATGGGTTAAAGGTCACTCCAGGAGCAACGTATTGCGGGTTTGTACCACTTCCAGACGTCTCATAGGTTATGATCTGTGGTTTAGTGGTATAAGTCACAAGTTTTGGCTTAGTCGTGTACGTGATAATCTCTGGTTTCGTAGTGAACGTGACGATCTCAGGTTTTGTGGTGTATGTGACTATTTTAGGCTCTGATTGGAAGACTTTCTTCTCAGAGTATGAAGCTGAGAAGCTGTTGGTGATAGGGCCCGAGACTTCGCCGCTGAATTTGGAGCTTCCTTCGCTTGAGGAGGCTTGGGTGTATTTGGAGAATTGTCCAAATTGTCCAAAGCCTACTTTGCCGCCGATGCCGCCGAGGCCGACTTGGAATCCTCCTGTGAAGAGATTAAATTAGAAATTAAAAAACTTCATGGAATTGGTTGGCCAAATATTTACAAATCATAACCAAGAGCTACCACTAGAAACACAACTTTTATCATAAAGAATATTGCAGTCAAATCGATCCAAAGACAGACCCCTGGGCCAATTCCAATGTTTAAATTCATTATGTTCGATTTTTGCACCAGTTGGATGTCGTCCAGTTAACTTTGTGTGTGTTACTTAAATTCTTATGATGAGGCTGGCCCAGCTGACTGCATTGGTAATCCAATTTAATCTAATCCTTGATTCCAACTCCACCAGCATCATTTACGCCTCGAACGAACCGCTGACTGGCCGAGCTGTTCGTAAACTGGACAAATTAATCTAAAACTTTGTCCCAGGCGCAGTTTACCGTGGAAGCTCTGCTCCGGCGCTGCAGAGCGTGCAGCCTCTCTGCCCTGGTAGAAGAAAGCGCCGCACCTGAGCTCGCTACTCAGTAAACTGTGTGATTAAACTGGATAGTCTAATCAAATCTAACCTTTAATCCAAGCGCTAGCTAGGTCTATCGTAGAGGAAATCTGCTCCGGCGCTGTGGGAAGTGCAATCCTTCCGCCCTGGCATAAAAAATCGAATCTAATCTAACCGTTAATTCCAGCGCCGCCAGCGCCGCCCTTCACGCCGCTAGTGATGCGCTGACTAGCCGAGCTGGTAGAGAACTGGGCGAAGCGGGCGCTCTCGAGCAGGCCAATGGCCCACTCGTACCACTCCAGGTCGAACTTGTAGAAAGCAGCCAGCTGGTTGCCGGGCTGGCAGCCTGGAAATAATAAAATAAATTATAAATACAGCCGCCTCGGTGCCCAATACGACTTCATAACATTTGGCGTCGAGGCAGCAGGCCTGTGGGGCCAGGGTGCGCGCGGCCTCCACAGGGAGCTAAGCAACTTCAGCAAGCGACTGAGGCAGTTCCGTCTTTACTATAAGGGCACACGGGGCCCAGGGTCCCTAACCACACGGAGGCCTCGAAAGATCTTAAACGACGTTTTTTTACACAGTCCAAAGAGGTCTCAAATTGTGTTATTGAGTGCCCCAGGGCCCACGTTTTTTAGTGCTGGAGGGCTCCCATTCCTGCGCGCCTGAGGGCCCTGCAAGTACAAAGACGGACTTGGCCTGAGGAGGCAACACACCAACGCGCCGGCAGCGTTCTTACTCAAAGGTTTTCAATAAATTATGATCTGATTAGGTTTTTCTGGGTTTCCCTAATCCTTGCAGCAAATGTATTTCTCCCAGCAAACATTCACTCTCATGTAACTGACATTTCGAAAGTGCTTGTAACTAGGCCTACTTGAATAAAGAATATTTTGATTTGATTTGATTTGATTTGATAAACATACAGCGCGTTAACGGTATCTGCATCATGGGCGCCCTAACGAGGGGACCAAATTTTTGTAAAGTTTCTTAAAACCTTTAGTAATTGTATTTAGCATTGTTATTTTATCCCACTTGTTACATTTGTATTTTTACAAGTTTTAATTTATATTTGCCGTGTCTTTTTTTTATTCTCTCTCTATATTATTAAATATTTTTATATTTGCACGAGTTTATTTCAGTTCAATATCATTCCCTAAATGCAATTTAATAAAGTTTACAAAAATTCGCTTTAAAAAGATATTGTAACAGCCTCTGGGTGAAATTAGGCCCTAATGGACAAAGGTTTTGATTTTCCGTCAACAGTTGGCGTTGATGCCGAACACTACTATAGTCATAAGGGTACATTCTGTACTGACCTGAATCCCAAGAGTACACGCCTCGGAGCGCCCAGTGTCCGTCACCGGTGGTGCAAGCGAGGGCTGATCCGGTGTCAACCTGAAACAAACAAGTAAGCATTTAGCATACCACTAGCGACATCTAGTGAGAGGAGCTTCAAACCTTTTTTCATGAATTATTCAGCTAGGATTGTTTGATTTTAACGAAAGCCGCGTGTTAATTATGTGCGAGCGAGAGATATGTGTAGACCCTTTGCAGCGTTCACCCATAATTTCGTGGGTCTTCTTCTTGGCCTCCCTTCTCCTAGATTCCTATGCATCCCTTAACACTTTTTAGACTTACGGTGCAGATGTTGTTGATGGGGTTGGTAGGCTGGCCGCAGGCGCAGCTGTCTTGGTTGTACTGCTCCAGTAGATGGGGGTAGTCCTGGGACAGCTTGGCTTGGCACTCGCCAGGGTTGATCAGGGACACGTTCACACTGTGCATGATGGCGCCTGCCAGATGAGCTGAAGACAAAAACATACATGATTTCGAAGTTTTATTTAACAGAAAGCATCCAGAATCTACATTTTTGGATTTTTGTAGAAGTTTAAAGTACTTCAAAACTGCTTTTGGCATAGTGTGTTAGATAGCGCCATCTATTATCAATTAGTAAAGCTCGAATCATTCTACTACTCTCTGGTAGATGTCGATAGCAGTCACTCAAGTTAGTGTATTTTTGATTTGAATATTATTTAATTTAACAAATTCAAAAAGGGAGGACGTCCTCAAGACGGTTGTAGGTTGCTTTTATTAAATTATTTCTTTGTGCATTTGTAGCGCAACATCTGTTACTAAAATTGTGGTTCGATTTCGTTTTTTTGAACTTTTCTCTTAAAGGTGTTATCCTGCATAATTGTTATATCAGTGCTGCAATTATCTGGCGTGAATATTTAGTTTATGTTTGATAATAATAAATTATTTTTTAAAAATTACGTATTCGCCAAAATCTATTCAAATAGGCTAAGCCGATAATTGTGGTTAGCGCAAAATATTTGCGAACACGCCCAATCAATTTCACAATTCTGCATCTTGGGCCTTTATACATAAGTTCTAAAACGTGTGTGACTTGTTAGACTGTGTCACCTTTGACATTTACTCATACTGATCAATTCGTACAAATATGGAAATTTCGGCAAGGTCGTGTCGTTTTAACACCGACGCGTAACGAAAAAAAATTGACGACAATTTAAAACTATTACCTTCATTGTTCTCTAACTAAATAAATATATTCAGCAAGCAAAAATGACGGTACAAGAGCCTACTCTATAGACCTCCGTTTCGTACCACTATAGGGCGTAAAAATCCTTATAATATGTGCATATTAATATACAACAATATCCCAGATTATATAAGACAAATGGAGTATAATTTTCTACGAGAAATTACCAGATGGCTTATTGAACTTTGTTTTTATACCTTAAATAATTTATAGAATATAGTCCGCATTGCTGACGTCATTCACAACTTAGAATATCTTTTCGTCGGTGACCGACAGAATACTTTACTGATGTACGTTTAGACCTTGTACCAGATGTTTTGTAGTATTCTAGCAAATAAAACATTACCATTTCTATTTCAATGTTGCAAAGTATTAATTACTTCGTAATTATTCAGGAAATATATAAAAAAGTCTTTTAAAAATGATGGACGCATTTGGAATGTAGGAACTATAGATAATTCTAATTATGATTCGATGCAATGCCAGGAACCGAATAAACAAAGTTCGGATTTTAATTTGACGCTGAATTTTTCTGGTGATATTGCTCGAAATTCCCGGATATTTCTAATAAAATGGCTATTGTTTATTTTTAAGTTACAGAGGCCAAACGAGCAGAGCAGACCGATCGCCTGATGGTAAGCGATCACCGTCGCCCATAGACACCTGCACTGCAACACCAGAGGAGACAAAAGTGCGTTGCCGGCCTTTCAGGTCGGAGTACGCTCTTTTCTTGAAGGCTTGAAGGTTGCATCGGTCCGGAAATACTACCGGCGACAATTTATTCCAGAGTTCAGTCGTGTGAGGCAAGGAATTTATAGCAAAACGGTCTGCAAAGCATCTAAGTGGTGAGGATGGAATTGAATAACTATTTATTATCAAACTTCCGTGACCATGGGGTTTTCCGTCCATTTAATATCTAACTGTTACTTTTCGCATGATAAGGTTTAATCATTATAAGCCAGCTCAACAGTTTGAACAGTTAATTTCTATTATGTTCAGTTCAACGTCCTTTCAACATGAAACTATACAACTTTTACGTTAAGCTAATATAAGAAATATTGCTAGTCTAAATTGACTATAAGCCAGATATCGGAAAGATAAATATTATGAATTATAAAAAAGCTATATTTGAGATTAACTCGTAACTGCTATATTGTATTGGCATATTACGTCTATATTTTAACTATAATTTCACTGGGGCTTCGACTGCAAGACGATTTTTTTTTGTCAATCTGTTGCGGCTTTATTGAAGGATCCATGAAAGTAGGAGACCCCAAACAAAAAACTTTCGCGTTGTAATATTAGTTGAATCTGGGTTTGCGTACTACTACCAAAGCATTGACGCCATCAATTGTCAATTACATAATTTCGTATAGCAGGATATTTTATAGTTTAGATGTGTTTTAGAAATCGTTTTTTTATTAAACCAGTAAACATTGACCAATGGAATGAAAGAAGAGTAGGGATTATCCATTAAATATACACGCGCTCTTATCACATAACATTTACATCCCAGTAAAAGTCAAGTTAAGGTAAGGGTAGAAACACAGTGACGTGCATACAGTATTTGGCTGAGGCAGTTTTTCTGTGCCTATATGGAGCCATGGTCATTCAGGGCTTCAGGGTAGGCAGTTTCTCTGTGCCTGTATGGAGCCATGGTCGTTCAGGGTAGATAGTGCCTTTGTGGTCAATTTTTTATGGACCGCACGCCACTGAGATGCATATACCCTAGGACCGCTTGCTTCGTAGGTACTTGCACATGGAACTCGGCCAAGTAGTCCTAACGTTATATTGACGCATCTACGTGACTACTCCAAGCAAAATAATCTACCTAATGCTTAAAGTAATAAAGTGGTGAGAGGATCTAGAGAAACGAGTTACGCATCGGTGTAAAAATATGTGAGGTCGTTTTAAAAATGTTATCATCGCTCATAAATATGCATAATGACGGACCAATAGTGATTGGGCGACATTGAAATCATTAAAACACATCAAATACTTCATTATTGAATCTTAATGCTTATGTTATAGAAAATTCTTGATATCTCGTTGTGTCGTGATATGTATTTAAGGACTTTCGTCAGGTCATTTTGACAATCTTGTGTAAATATATTGCACTTATTGGAATTCGAAACCTAGCCCGCTAATAGTGTTTTTTTATGTCAATTTTTTATAATATAGTAAAATATACAAATTATTTGGCGTAATGAAATTATACTCATAGATCATTATGCCTATCGTGACGTGAATATGCGATATAGAATTATGACAAAAAAGACGTAAACAAGGGGAACTGATAACGTATTCGAGGAATCCATTTTTTTAATTTACATAGATTTGGAAAAAACCCTGAGATGACGGGGGTTCGGAAAGTTTGAACGGAAAAAACATGCTGCACTGACCCCAAATGAATGGTATAAGGGCAGGACAATGCTGATCTTTGAGTAGACCGCGACTAAGCGGTTGAAAAACTTTGCCCTAAAGTTTTAAGTATCAGTTACACCTTTTTGTATTATGCAGCAAAATAAATAAATATCTGCCAATCGAGAGAGAGAGAGACGGAAAAATAACGTTATTCATTTTTAACATTATGCAGATTTCGCAACAATGTTTCCTTCACAGTCGCGTCGTGAAATGTTAATTTAGACAAATAGGTAAACAAATAATGTTTATATAAGGTTACTTAACGCTTCCACGCAAAATGTCATACTGGTAATTATACTTATAATATCAATTAAGTTAAATTATTATTTAAATTAACTCCTGTTTATACTAAGAAAATGTTTTTAATCTTGCATCCGTTGGGTGTGAATCGATTTTTGTACATACATTTTGTTAAATTATACATTTCGTTTTTCCACTCTGAGGATAATTTCCGGAAGAAATACTATTTGGGAAATATTAGGTGCCACAAATTTACCATTGTCGGCAATATTTCAAACCAAAACGGGAATGTTACATGTCAGTTTTTTCCTCACTGCTGGGCAAAGGTGTCCCTCTCATTCTTCCACGTGTCCCGGTCTTGGGCAATCTCCCAGGTCAATAATACCCATTACTTTAGATGCTCTGTACGTTTGCAGTTAGTTTTATTGTATAATAGGCTTGTTTGACAAATATTTGATTCTAGAAATTGTTAGGTCTTAAACCAAGTTTCAAAAGCACCGTTTAGCATAATTTTGTAGCCGTTACAAGCAACTTCGCAATTCCAAATATTCTTTAAAAAAGGCATAAGTTTATTTGAGTTCTTACATACATAAGCTCTTATGAATTGAATAAGTTTTTATCCTAAATGTCACAGTGGGATTTCTATGTTAATATGGTTTTTCATCAGAGGTCGCGGGTTAAGCTCTCAAGTCAAATCGCAATGAAGAGCAATGAATATAAATTAATTGGCCTGTTTGTGAGTTTGTTTATATGTTTATGACTCTATATAGGAGACGTTTAGTGGTTTCTTGATATGTGGTCATACATACACTAGCTTAATTTGAAGCTATGTAATGAAATACTGTAATTTTCCACTTAGATACCTGCAATCAATGTAAAACTAACTCTTTATACTAATATTTTAATTCAAAAGTGGGTTTGGTGGATTGTCCTTCTTTCACGGAATATCGAAGGAACACCCCTATTTTTGTATGGAGATATAATGATACGGGTAAATGTGACGGTGAGCGAAAGCTGAAATGCTTGAAGCGATTGAAACCACAGAAAAGTTGGTTTCTTTGCAAAATAAAACCATGCTTAAGCAAGAATAGGTGTTCCTTGAAATTGCTGTCGATAAAATTATCTAAATATGAGGCAATTAATTGGATAATTTCCGGAAATTCTGGCAGTATTTTTATAGACCCAGATTTAACACAGTAATTGATAGATTCAGGCGTTACTTTGCAGAATTCTATATTAGATTAATGGATAATAGTCCTTTTGTTTTCCGCGGAATTGTGTCTTAGCTAGACGTGACAATAATTTGTACTCACATGCGCATATTTTCATGCAGTCTCCACAAAAAAATATGCATGAAAATACAACAAACCACCATCAGACAGTATATAATCCTCGACACGTGTTTCGCCTCTCTACGAGGCATCATCAGGAGATGCAGGAGATGCTGAGGGTCCAGCATCCACCCGAAAAGCCTCGGGTCTATTTTTTTGAATAAATTGCATGGAACTATGTGATAAGTGAAGAAATTTAATTTAAAAATCACGAAGATCGTAATTTTATATAAATCTACTGTTTCGTTGTTATAATTTTAATAATTATAAAGTTGTAAAAATGAAATGATAGATATAATTTTAATAACTATAAAGTTGTAATACATTGAATATATTTTCAAAAAAATGATTATAACGGACTATTTGGAGGTCAATGAATTGAAAAATATTTCTTTTGGATTTTTTGTATGTTCGTATGTGTCGGCTGAACGGATATCAACTATTTTCGGCCCACGGGCAGCTAGGTATCTCCAAATAGTTATAGGATACTTTTTACCCGACTACGCTGAAGAAAAATAGGGTTATGGTTTTTTCTCCTCCGCGGACGAAGTTTGCGGGCATCTTCTATTCTCTATTTATAAGGTCACATTATTTTTATTTATTGTATATCATAGTTTGCCCCTGGTTTTTTTTTAAATACATAACACGTACCCCGAGCCTTGCATTCCACTCGGTGCTAATCAATACAAGTTATTTATACTGCGTAAAGGCCAATCGCCTGCAATGTTGACTCGTCGACGTTTACATTTCATAATCGCCAAAAGCTTTGGTCAAATATGAGTATGCCAGCGGCTGTAATTTTAATGAAGCAGAAAGCAGAAGATTTTATCCGTAATTAAATAATGATCTTTATTCTGTAAGTAGGCCGCAAGGGCACTTTTACAAGTCTGACTTCACGGCATTTCCCAAGAGGAGACCATTGTTGAGAAGAAAGCCGAAACAAACTCAATAGTCAGTAACTTTTTCTAAAGAACTTTTATCTATTACAATATTTGAATTTAGCCTATCACAAGGACCATTAAAACAAGAGGACTGACAGTTTCCATACTTTGGATCGTGTTCCGATCCGGAGATATTCTGGCAAAAACTAGTTGGCGCTATAAATGAAACATTTAAGTATGTTATAATTGACAAACACAGTATAGTACCAATTAGTTAATAAATAGTATATAAATAAATCGTAAAATTTAATAACTGTAACTGTGTCACGTTTGCAAAGTTGAATAATTGTAAAAAATAATTCTTATAAATAGATGGCGTTGTACATATCGGGGAACGGCTTTTTGTATGGAGATGGCACTCTCTTGTTTAAATGGTCTTTCGTCTAAAGAAGAAAAAAAGCAAAATATGTTTTTTTTTTAACTATACTATATATAAAACGTTTGATATGCCATCATCTTATAAGTACCGTGTCCCGGTAAAAGTAAATTATTTGGTTTCTGTTTTGGGCCTTGTGGAAATATATTGAGGAGTCCTGTGTCCAGCAGTGGACGTCCTATGGCTGTAATGATGATGTTCACATACATTTCATATTAGACAAAAATAACCTAAAAAACTTCGTTTTTGCGAAATTGTACCTCCATTTCGTCACATTGAGACTAGAAGCAGATTTGGGTTCTCCTCTTATGTTGTTGAATGACAATGATTGGAACAAAGCGATTTGCTTCCACATTCCTCTTTAGGACGGCTAAGGCGTGAAACTATCTTCCGGCATGTTTCCCCGAACCATATAACTTGGATGCCTTCATGACGAGAGGGATTAGGCACTATTTATATATTTATTTAAACATTATTGCATAATACAAGAAAGCACAAATGGCGGACTTAATGCCATTAAATCATTCTCTACCAGTCAACCATTAGGGTAAAAAAAGAAATTATTGGTGCGGGATAGCGGTATCAAACTTGTATAAATTAATAATTACAAGGGTGAGACACCCAAATTATATTCTATACAAACTATACATAGTACGTAATATATATAACCATAATAAAAAAATATATATACATACATACGGGTACCTGCTTCTAAACTACAATGAAGACTCTTAATCTTGAAGATTTTCCAAGAGATGCTTGCACTATCTAGGTAAGCATGTTCCATCATTGCTTACCAATATGTAATATTGAAGTTAAATGCTACAAAAAAATAAATACATGAAAAATGCGAGAAATTATGAGATCACTCAAAAACATGTGGGTGATTGGGTATTCCCAGTTTCTGATAATCGCAATGTTTCGACGAAAGCGCACATCCGAAAAGGAAAGCGCGCAAATCGTGCGCCCGCGCCGCTTGTGGGTCAATGCTAAGGCGTACCGACAGCAAATATGAGAAAGATGTTTTGTTTTTTGCATATTTCTCTTTTAACCTGCGCCTCCTAATCCCTATTTTTTATCTGTTATAGTGTGAAAGTTTGTGAATATACGATACTTTACTCTCGGTAATCCAGGCAAAACCACGGGTAACACTATTTTTTATACATATACTAAATTAAAATTAAAAGCTAAAATAAAAGAATGTATTGATAATTTGAGATAAGAAAAAAAAATGCCCATGTATTTTTTTTGTTAAAATAGTCTATTCTAAGATACAAATTTTATGCGATTTACATTTGCATGCGTTTAACTTTTTATTGCCTAGGAGATATTTCGAGTGACGTCACTAATGACTCGAGTTATCAACTTTTTTCCTATCAAATATAGGATTTTCGACGCTGTTACCTCTAAAATATAGTAGATGGTAAAAAAATATAGTAAGTGGTTCAAATTTTTACTTTATTTTTGAAATGAATATTTTTGCTGCTAAGCGCCTTCATAATATTTTTTTTATTTTTGAGTAAGTATGGACAGTGACAGTGACAGGAACGAATTAAAAGTGTAAGGCTGCGTTCCGTTTTACGCAACATATAACAGTTTCGCCTACTATACCTATAGTTTTTTTAGAAATATAGTATTTGATGCCCGAATATAGCAGGATACTATATTATAGTCTATAGCCCCTATATTATATTTATGCGCATCACATAAATATTTGTCCTGACCCGGATTTGAACCCAGGACCTTCAGCTTCGCAGGCAACGTTACTTCCACTGAGCTAAACCGGTCGTCAAAAATTCAATTTGTTGCATTAATATTATGAGACTTTTACATCTCGCAGAATAAAGTTTCGAATTTTGAATTTTCGAACCAATCAACGTTTGTACGAGCTCACTGTCGACCACAACATAAAAATTAAATCACAAGATGAGAAGAATACCTTATTATATCATTATGCCCTACCTTGAGGCTAACATCGATTTATATGTAAACTCAAGGAAAATCACATTTTTTCAAACCATTACGTGATTTAGAGTTAATGTATGCAGACGTTTGTATGTAAATTTTGCGATAACATACATTCGTTAGCCTTCATCGCAGACAATGTCAAGCCGTGGGTGGATCTATAAAACAATAGTTTACACATGGATCTAGTTATATGACAATGGAGCAGAGATCTATTTTTATACATACGATAGTTTTTTCACCTCACTAGCTCGGAAAAAAATCCATTCACAGCGCCAAATCTGCGTGGAAAAGTTAGTTTTATCCGCTAGCTAAAAGTCATTTGAAGTTTTTATTTTTTGATATGTTTATTTGATATCTTATGAGTGTGTTTTGTAGTTTCATAGCCGTAGGATTTGGTGTACGTTTTAAATAACAAATATCAGGTTTCGTTATATTTTCATAGGACTTGCATCTCACATAGTCCTCGCTGTAGTGAGGTGAAAAGTTGTATGTTTCTCACGGCTGCAAAACTATTTGGCTTCTTGTGCCTTGAAAGCCTCGTTACGCTCAGGAGTTTATTTTTAACCAATCGCTTCGCTCGTGGGTCAATCTTAGATTCCTTCGCTTACTCGGCTTTATGATCATAGGATACTTTTTACCTGACTACGCTGAAGAAAAAATAGGGGTAGATAATGACTTTTCTCCTTCGCGTACAAGTTGCAAGCACTTTCTAGTTTTCTAATAAAAATATAATTTTGTGCCTAAGTTAAATTAAAAACAAATACGAATATGTTTTTCAATACAATGGCAATACTTAATACTTAACTACCTATATAACACAGCCTTAAACATTATTTAATCTCAAACACACTTAATGTATTCATATTTGTTCGTCTCAACTGTCTTGCTGTCCGTCCGCCCGCCAACCGGTCTTGAGTACATATATAACGTGATGTATACATGTATATGTCATATTGCTTAATGTTATGCCATCTTTAGGTTGAACACTGGTAGCGATGTTTCATTACATCTGTTATCTATATTGCTATCATTTTAACATGTCATCGTTTTGTTTGGAGCGAAGCATATTAGATGTAAAATTAAGGGATCGTGTCCGGAACACCACGCTACGCTCCCAAACTCAAATTATCGACGTAGCTCGGAAGGCGGCCAGGCTAAAGTGGGACTGGGCTGGTCATGTTTGCCGCATGCTGAGTGAGCTGTGGGCCAAGATTGTCACAGAATGGAGACCCGATAGGTCTAAACGGAGACCAGGCAGACCTTATCGGCGATGGCGGGATGAATTAGACTCCTTTCTTAAGGACTGGCCAGAAACCACCCAGGACAGAGAAAATTGAAAGAAGAAGGAAGGCCTTTGCCCAGCAGTGGGACATAACGGGCTCAGAATAATAATAATCGATCTTGTGGAATCTGAGGTGCCGTACTACAAGTACGAACCGATGCCAGTTCTTGAAAATGGTCGTGCCACGCTTTATTAGGATCGATCTATCATCACGAACAGGACTATTGTCGCTTATAAATCTGATATCGTGCTGATAGATCGATCTAAGCGCCGGGCAATACATCAATACTCCACATGACGAGAACCACGTGAAGGCTGAAAAGGACAAACTCAGCAAGTATCTTGACTTGGCTCACGAGGTGACCGCCATGTGGGATGTTGATTCGACGATTATTGTCCCGATAGTCGTTTCGGTAAACGGTCTTTTAGCGAAGAGTCTCAATTAACACCTCAAGAGACTCTCGCTAGATGGCTGGATCAAGGGTCAGATACAGAAGGCAGTAATCCTCGACACGGCCCGCATTGTAAGGAGGTTCTTCTCTGTGCGGCCCTAACCACCGGTAGCCCTGCCTAGATTAGGTTTTTTTATAATATGTTTATATTTTGTATTTGCTTTTTGTATTTTACTTTTAATATTCATATTTTAAAACGCCTAACTTAAGAATAATGTAATAAAGATAATAATAATAATCATTGTTTTGTTTATTCAGTTGAATGACTTATAAGTGTGAATGGAACTCGCTCCCGTCGTGTGTGTTTAATGAACATTCTAACTGGGGTCTTCAAGGAAGTAAAGAATAGGCTAGATCCTCAACCCCACAGTCACTCAACATCAAGTAATGCTGTCAATCGCTGGTCAGTTTATGAATAAAAAATAAATTGAAGACATTTTCAAAAAAAATATTGTAACTGACTTTTTGGAGGTGACTGAAAAAAAAAGCCAAAGATATTACCCGCTACCCGTCAAACCCTCTTGTTGACATACTCGAACCCCGCGCTCCCCCTCATATCTTACCGCACGCAATGACTCATCAACCCAGCAGTCGGCCTAAGTTTCACAAATTCACCCACTAGCCTATATGTTACATAAGGCTCCCAGTGGTGACAATTTGTCTCTTAACCTGTAACCCCAAGTCGTTAGCGTTGTATAATGACATATATGATAAAATGCCATTAGTTAATACGATGTGTGTCATTAATAACTGTTGAGTCAATTTGTAATAGTAAAAGTTAATGTTATGTATTCATAATATACATACGTAGGTTTGGACCACATAATGCAATCGTTGGATTAAAAATACCAGTGGATGTCAGAGAATAATATAATGAAGAAAGCGATATAACATGTTACGTCTTTTCTCAAATTGAACCCGGGACAGTGTCGCTAAAAACATTTTATAAATAGCAAAATTTAACTCTCTACCTACACTCTAAGGAACTTGCGAAATACTCAAACTTGGAGCCAATGTATGACTTTGTTCCGGTAGCTATAGAGACAAGTGGAACATGGGGCTCCGAGGCCAAGTCATTCATTAAAAAAATAGGACAACGTTTGAGGGAAAGAGTTTGCGACCACAGGTCTGACTTGTACCTGGTTCTGCAAATATCGCTAGCGATACAGCGGGGCAATGCCGCTAGCATTTTTGGAACATTTGGCCCAGGTGCTGGTCAGGCCGGAGTTTGATTATTGTTTGTTATTGACGAAGCGTGTTGGGGATTGCTATACTGTAGCATTTGGACGAACCTTGTCGCTGATAAATAATTGTATGTAATTTTGACGTAGGTAGTTACGGATGCTCATTTTGCATTTAGGACGAAACCTGCGCTGTGGAAATTATTATATTTGTATAAGAGTACAAAATATGTTGTCCTTCACGAATCTCAGGGTCTCGGCAAGTACTGGGATCGCAGCATCGTATTGGAGGTTAACACGCTTGTAGTACAGATGGCGATGGTTCTTCACTTGGGTAGTTTGGAATGATAAAGATAAGTAAAAATCTTACCTTGCAACACCTGTTTTCCCCAGCCAGTCACGATGCACTCTCCAGCGCCGTTGTAGAAGGCATCCAACGTGTCTTGCGCACTAGGCAGACAGATTGGATATATGTTCTTCGCGAATCTCAGGTTCTCGGCGAGTACTAGGATCGCAGCGTCGTATTGGAGGCTGCCGCGCTTGTAGTATGGATGGCGGAGGATATTCTTGACCTGGACGATCTGGAATGGTAGGGGTTCGTCGTCGATTCCGAGTTTCCATTCGCCTCCCTTGATTAGGACGTTCTTGGCTTGCAGGCTGTGGAAGAAAAGAGGGGTTAGGGGAGATTTCAATTCTTGAATCTTAATAAGTTGAAGCAGACAGGCTGAATTCCGTCTGTAATTTGTATGAGGACTGCAAGCCAACTGTTAAAGGATTGAAAATGGTTTTAGTATACGACTGATATATTTTCGAAAAGTCAACTCTTACTAAGTTTTCGAAATAAAACGTCTGTACATGGAAGATATATCCATAAAAATAAGTAAAATGGGCTATTTAAAGTTTAATAAATCGATTTTTTTTATTAAAATATGTGTCTTTGTGTCCTCATCATCACGTCGAAACGGTTGGATTGATGAGGATAAAAAGAGGATTATGACTTTTGTCACCCTTTGACGACGTTGCAGGCATCTCCCATTAGGTAACAGAAATATGTATATTGCCTTTGGTTTTTGCGATTAGTAGAGTAGGAAAATCAGAGACTGAAAATAGAATATCGATCAAAAGACGAACAAGAAATTTCTATACTTTTGTTTTACAAATATCATGATAATAATCACAATTTTTGCAATTTATTAGTGGATATGTTACATAAAATAACCACTAGCGTTATTATTATAAACAAAGATCAGAAACAAATGAAAAAAAATTTCGACGATACTGGACTTGAACCAGTGCCTTGAGCCAGACCGGGGCAGCACGCTCTGGCTCAAGGCACTGGCTTTCTGATCTTTGTTTATAAGAAATTTCTAGTCAATCCTGCAGTTTGCTGTTACAATCCGTGTCAATAGATGACATGAAGTTATCTGATTGACCTTAACTTTGTTGCATATACCTATCTAGATTTTTAACACTTGCCACTATCGCGATTCCTAACATTGACATTAATAGTTCACCTTGACACTTGCGTACTTATCTACCTACATCTAATGACACATTGTCTGCAACTGAGGAATGCCGCTAAACAGCTGACGAAATGGCCGAAATATCGCAACTTTTTCTTTACTGCTGCGTAACTGAGTAATCAATTTTATGTTCCCAGCCGGTCATATTACAGAGTCATAAATACACTCATCTTACGGTTTCGCAAAACATTAATTCATAAAGCCAGATTTTTTTAATTCCTATTTTATATCATATTTCAAGACACTATATTCATGAGTCCAACAAAATTTCTACCCCAGGTATATAAAATGTGTGTAAAAAATGCAATAGTATTTTTTTATGTGTAATCGTAACAATATTTTTATCTATAATCAGTAAAAAGTGAAATCTCTCAAAAAAATACTAGAAAAGCCAGTAAATCAACAAAATATATGGCTTTGTTGATATGTGTCATGTGTCCTAAGTTAACAGAAATAATAATAGGTAAACTAAAGCATCCTTAATTATTAATGATGCGATTCGTCTTCTATGTTACAGAGCAAATATTAGTTTATCAATATGAAGAAAAAAATAACTATAAATATCTTTTTCATTTTTTTTTAATTAAGAAAAAATAAATTCTTACTTTATTGACTCATATTTTGCTGGATTATGTGTATACATAATTACTAGAATTGTTATGTACTCTTTACTCTGGAAAACTCAGCTATTATCAATTATTTCCATTTCGCCACACTAGCGGGCCGTAAAATGACTGGACTACTATAGTTTGACCGATACAGCTGTACCGCGCCTTAGGCATGTGAGCGGCGAGACGGGGGGCAGATAATGGCGAAATGACGAATCAGCGGCTGCTCTACCCCCCCGTCTCGTCGCTCGCATACCTAAGGCGCGGTACAGCAGTGTTGGTCAAGCTATAGCACAACTCTCCGCGACTACGCTAGTCGCGCAACAATGCATCACCCGTCTTTCTCGCATTGTATTGAAAGGCAAGAGATAGACAATCTTTGTCACGCGATAAGCGAGGATCCCGTATCCGTCCTCGCGGAAGATAGATGAACAGAATCAAACGCCTTGCTAGCTCCATATGGATAATGGGGAATTGGAGACACAGACACGAGACGGCGATTTACGGAAGATTTTGTTCAAAGGAGGCCGACATAAAGGGTGATGATAATGATGGGAAAACACACAGATAAATAGTTAGAGAACCTTCTCCTTGACAGATATCGTATGGGTAACTAGCTCATATTCTAAATCGTAAGTACCCTTAAATAAACGGAGAAAAGCGCTGGGAGACGAATTAATACTTACGAATTTGATTCGCGTGTGTGTCGCGTATCACAGTTTTGCTAGAGGTGTAGTGGTAAGCTTGTTCAATCAAGTACTTTTATTAATAACAAGAAGGTTCCCGCAACTTCATCAGTGGAGAAAAAAAATATAACCCTCTTTTTTGCTTGAGCGTAGTTGGATAAAAATATTCTATAACCATCTGTGGATATTTTAACCCGTGTACCAAAAATGGTTAAAATCTGTTTATGCCGGTAGCACACCTCCGCCGCGTTTCGCGATTTCGCGGCGGAGGTGTGCTACCGGCATTAGTCATTTTGGAGTGATGAAGCCGCAACAACACGTACAAACATACAAAACTAAAAAAATAAATATCGATTCTGATCTTCAAATAGTCCGAATCACTTTTTTATATCTTCAATGTACAAACATTTAATTTTTACTTTGTAATAGTACCTATAGATTTGACCACCTACGAACACTATAATCAGCAATCAGTTCGATAGCATCTCAAACAAACCTAAATCCTCCGACTCGTTTCATAAAACCACATTCGCGTTATTTTATTGTTCGTAGCGAGGGTCTCTTCCGGTCTTATAAACGCCGTTTTAGGAGGCGCTACATTCGCGTTTTAAGACTTAATTATGTATAGTAGTTGATCTTCATCCATATATTAAATCCTCCTTATGTGTGTTCCGATAACCTGGCGAGTGGGCGGGCAGGAGGCCCTGTAGGAGGATTTGTACTGTAAAGTTTTATCAGATCTCATAACTACACCATACATCGTGTAGTTATGAGAATGTTCAATTTAGTTCTGAAAAGCAGGTCGTCGCTGCCCGGTTTTGACAAAACAGGGTTTACTGTATGAGTGTAGATAACTTATAACAACTTACCCATCAACGCAAGCGGCAGAGGTTATCACGACATCAGGTCTGGTGATCACACCACCGCACAGAAGGCTCTTGTTGGTCTGGAGCAGAACCATCGCTTGCCATGGGATCTCTGCGAAGTCCACTTCGTTCTCGTTGCGGTTTCCGTAAGGCTTCTGACCCTGGTGGAAGAAGGTTCAAGCATCAGTACTTTGAATAGGAACAGAAGACTAAAGTCTAGAACAGGGGTCGGCAAAGCTCACGAGCCGCATGCGGCTCTTTAAAGGGTCACTTGCGGCTCTTCGAGTTCCCCTTAAAAAAGTGGTACACATGCACAGTTTGGGACTGGGTTGATTTGTGTAAGATTGTCCCCGATATTTATTATTATTAGAAATTAATCAATCTTCAAAATAAATAGCCGAAATCAGTGTATCTACAAAACCGTAGCAATTCCTAACCGTTACTCAATAAATTATAAACGTCACGACCAAATAACTTAAAAGCAATATATAAAGTCGTATACAATCCGAGAGCAGATAGGATCAATGGAATTTAAATGCTCAGAAACACATAGAGATCTTAATAATGTGTTAACGGCGCCAATCTTAAACCAATTAATTATGCAAATATCTGCAATAGCAAATATAAATAATGGCGCACGATCTATTGCTAAATTGAACTAAGTGCGAATATGCTTTGGGGTTTTCGCAACTTTTAAAAGCGAAATTTTTTAATGATTCAGAATCTGGGGAGTTATTCCGATGATCGAAATTTCATGTCCGTATCGTGCCGCCCCTGTCGTTCTCAAGATAAATTGGCAACATTACATTTTTCAGAAACAATGAAATAATGATATTTGTTCTGTAAGTAGGCCGCGAGGGCACAAGTCTGATACGGTATTTCCCGAGAGGAGACCACTGTTGAGAAAAAAGTCGAAACCAACTCAATAGTCAGTCATGTTCTCTAAATAACTCGTATCTATCACAATATAAGTACCTACTTACCCTATCTTAAATATGTTTTTTTAAGTATAAACTCAACGCGTACTTCTCCAAGAAAACATATCTAAACTTATTCCTGAAGTACAAAGATCCAAATAATGAAAAAAATTCAAGACTCCGACCGGATTTGAACCAGTGCCGTGTGCCTTGCCGGGGCGCACGCTCTGCCAATTGAGCTACATATCCCAGTCAGCTTGTCTTCAAATGTTGACACTACTTGTTACAAGATCTTTGTATTTTTTAACCGTATGTCTGCTGTCACTGGGCTCAGTAGCTCAATTGGCAGAGCGTGCGCCCGGCAAGGTACAAGGCACTGGTTCAAATCCGGTCGGAGTCTTGAAATTTTTTCATTATTTGGATCTTTGTATCTCAAGAATATAGATTCTTAGTGATGAAATTCACTTTCAAAATCACGAATCAAGATTTTCGTAAAAAATCAATATCTAAACTTATAAGTAAAAAATTATCGAAGAAAAAAAGCAATATATGATTTGAGGCAAGGTGTGCATTTCATATTTTTTCCCATTAGTAACTAAATAGTTTTCTTATTTTGCTTGTTTTATCAGGATCTTATATCATTTTCACAAATTTTGAGATCAGGCTACATCCCTATTGGGCTGGTGTTGATGATCATGATGATTATGAATTGATTAATAACGGCTGAGCTTGTCAATCACATGTGAGAGAAACGTTCAATGTTCCTAAGTTCAGCTGTTACGGTAATTTATTGTCTATGTTTACAGATGTATTAATTTTAAGGTTTCGTAGGAGACAACTAACTAACTGAGAATCATAGTATTTTATGCGATCGTTATGTAATGTATGCTTTTTCAGTCGAGTACCGCGTTTAGACCACGATGCTTGCTGGGTGGGCTAATTAAGGAACGAGACTTTAAAAGCTAATTATATAACTATTGTATACAATACTTTTTCTACGAGTACCCTATAAACTACAACAGATGAAACTACTAAAAAAATATTTCAAAAACACTGCTTTCTTTTTTTTAAATTCATTATAGCTGCTCGGAGTTGTATAATATTTCAATATAATTTAGTGGCATATAATATAAACCATAGAGTGTAGAGTGATGTTGCAATCTAAAAAGTAAGCCTTTTTAATGTGATTCGCGTAGTTTTTTATTCACAGATTACGTGAAATCATACTCACATTGAACACTCCACACTGTCCTCCTGCGCTGTACCGGCTCAAGAAGACTCTAGAAGCCGACTCAGAGTACTCATTTTCGACGTTGTAGCCTGCCGATTGGCTGACCCCGAAGCCTTGTCCTTGACGGATGCTTTGACCGAAACCTTGACTAAGCGCTTGACCTTGGCCGCTGATAACAGTGCTGCCACGTTGGGACTGGGCGATGCTTTGGTCTCGGGAGCCGAAACCTTTGGCCTGTTGAGATTTTTTTATTATTATATTGGAATGACAGGAATTATTGTGGGCGAGTGATATTTTTCACGATCTCGAAAATTTACACTTAAATCAGTTAATTGATATAAAGTGAACTTTTCGCCTACAATCTTAAAATAATTTAAAAAATAATTTTTAAAATCGGTTCACAATTGGCGGAGTAATCGGTGAACATACTTAAAAAAATACAAGCAGACGAACATATAACCTCCTCCTTTGTTGGAAGTCGGTTAAAAAGGAAATTAATTTACATTATTAGTATGTTTTCATGTTTTTTATTAAAACTGATGTCGTTATATTGATTATTACAAGTTTATTTTACGTATTGCATAACGCCATGGCCTCTAAAGGTCTATCAAAAAATAATTTTCTACAGTTAAATATATTATTTCTGTTCTGATCTTGATTAAATTTAATTAAACCGCCATTTAAATAATATATATAATATTTTACACTTAAAATATGTAAAATTACAAATTAAATAAATCGAATCCCGTACCTGTTCCTGTACAGACACTTGCGATCCGAAGCCGACTTGACCTCTGCCGCCTTGGGCGAACGACCCTTGACCTTGTTGAGAGTACTGCCCTTGACCTCGTTGGGTGTATTGTCCTTGACCTTCCTGCGTGAATTGACCTTGACCGCCAGTCACAGCTTGACCTTGACCTCTCTGGGTTTGCGAGAATGAGTTCTGGTTGAACTGGGACTGGGCGCTTTGGGAGAATTGACCTGTGGAAATATCGTTGGTTAGTGGAATCTATACGGGACTAAGGTTGATATTATGCTATTATTAATCATTGTGGCTTCCCGCCACTTAGTCAGTGAGGCGAAAAAATAATAACCCTCTCTTTTTAGCCTAGTCGAGGAAAAAGTATCCACAAACCATCTGTGGCTGCCCATCTACCCATGTACCCATAATAGTTGAAAACCGTTAAGCCGTTTTGTCGTGATGAAGCCACAACGACACATAAAAACATGCAAAAAATAAAAAGATATTCATTTTAGAAACAGTGCCCTTCAAATAGTCCGAAATACTTTTGTTTCAATGATCTTCAATGTACAGACTTTTCATTTTTACAACTTTATAATAGTATACATAAGAGCCAAATAAGATTACTTCAAAAGTTAACAGTTTAATGCACTCAGTATTTTAACAAAGACAACTTCTCTTTTGTTGAATAAAATTAACATTTGTTTCTCTACTTTACGCCTATTTAATAGTCATATTTTAGACAGGAAACAGTAAAAAAAGTTGCTTTTCAAAATCATCTTCCAATCCCTTTGTTGTGACGCTCCGCCCTCTCTTACCGCGGGTGAAGTCGTAGTCAGACAGTCGGGCAATATGCAAGCAACATTATTACAGTTATTTAAGATGTTTTTTTTTACATTTGTTTCTGATCTTTGTTTATAATAATAACGGTAGTGGAGTGATCCACTAATAAATTGCAAAAAAAATGTGATTATTGTCATGATATTTGTAAATACAAGAAGTACAGTTATTTAAGTGTTAAGTACTTCAAATTTTCTCCTGATTATGGAATAAAAATCTCAAACCCAATCTAATTTCAAATAAGATTTTAATAGCTTACCGCCTGATCCTTGGCTGCCCTGGCCGGCAATGCCGAACTGCCCTTGGCCACCTTGAGCGGCGACGCCGAATTGACCTTGACCGGCTTGACCTTGCTGTCTGACCTCAAATTGACCTTTCTGGAACGAAGACTGGGAGACGGTGGAGGGGAAGCCGGGGGTCACTTGGTTGGGTCCGAATGTGGGGGTTGGTTTGGTTGTGCTCCTGTTGAAGAAAATTGTCTTTTAATTTTAACGTCTTTGAGTTTTTGCTATTATTGTACATTAACTAATTAGCTTATGTCTGTCGACCCGTTTTTTAATCTTAAATGGTACTGTGTTTCTCATACTGTAGTTACGTTACCTATTTCAAAAATACCAATGTAAGTATCATGGAATAGAAAAAAAATAGAAAAGCTTTTGATTTATATACTTCTAGGTTAAGCAATCTTTGAGATTGTATCAAATCAAAAATTCAATTCAAAACTGTTTACAGAATTAGATATTATTCGGTCGACGGCACTCAGTTGGAAAGTCGATCTTAAACTATCATTTTGACTTTTAGACCACTCTAATTGATGTTAGTCCCATATAGACATTTGATCCCTACAAAAAACAGGATTGGTCATCTTCATAAAAATCAATGTCCTAATGGTGTTCCCCAGATCCTGTCTAGTATTGTAAATTAGTGCTAGAATATAGTCTTAAAGACTCACGAGCCTTAAAAGCTCGGGTGGCCGAGGCTTCTTTTCTTGTAAGACCTGCAAGAATTGGCTCTAACCGCCTGCGAGCCTTAAGGGCTCCCGAGTACTTCCGGCCTTTAAGCCTTTAAGACTCAAATCTAGCACCAGTTGGAACTAAGTAGATTCCCAATTACCTGAAGTTGTTGAGGAGGGTGGACCCAGTGGCGAAGGGTCTTGCGGTAACCGCGGGCCGGTTGACGCTGGGGGCACCGCGGCTGTCGGATACGTATTTACCGTCATTACCGCCGAAGACACCGGGAACCCATTTACCTGAACAGAAAATTACGCCATCATCAACATTGAAATCACTTGTCACGAAAGAAATTTTAATTTGTGATTGTAATAAAACAAACCTAAGTAATAACTGTTATACAATGATTTTCTCAAAAATCACAAAAAACTTACAGTTTAAGAGAAAATAAAAATTCTACGAAATAAAACATTTCTATAACCTTCAATTCATGCGACATAAATAGAGTGTTGTTCAGTCAAAAAAATGCGTCCGTGCTATCTGCAGGTTACCACCACGAACCTCATGCAGACCTCTATTCAAAGAGCTTGGAATACTGGCCCTACCTTCGCTCTATATTTTTGAGGCCTGCAAATTTACTAGATTACATCCTAACCTATTTATTAAACTAAGCAGTGTTTGCAAGTTTAATGTCAGAGAATTTGAAAAACCTGTATTGCCAGTCACTTATAAAACTAAGCTCTGCATTAAAAATAGTTACGCCATGGCAATCAAACTGTACAATAATTTACCAACTGAAATAAGACGGCTTCCCTTAAAACAATTCACATCTGCATTACACAAATGGCTAGTCGACAAATGTTTTTACACGATACAAGATTTTTTAACGTATTATACGTAATAGAATAAATCAATGAAATTTAAATTAGTTAGCAATTGTAATTAAATAAGTAATACTAATAATTAGTCATAAGTTTGTAAAGTTTGCATGTCCAAATCTTGACGAGATGTGCTGATCATAACAAAGTTGTTCCACCTTATTGTTAACCATATCTCAGGCAAATAAATTTCATTTCATTTCATTTCAACTTAGCAAACTCAATGGTAAAAAAGTAACGATTGATATTACCCGTTATATCCATGATGTGGTCAAGATATTAGTTAATTGGATATCGCAATGCCTCGTCGAATACAGCCCCAAATGTGTTCAAATAAGTCTGTAACTTTGAAGTAAAAAATCATTTATATTGCCTCCTCACCATCAGGCGATCCGTCTGCTCATTTGCCCCCTATAACATAAAAAAAATTAGACTCACCGAGCTGGTTGGCGGGCCACGGGTCGGTGTACCACGGGTCACGGCAGCACTTCCCGACGCGACCAGTTTCCAGGTCCTTGCAGTCCTGATGAAGAAACACATCATTAGAATCTACTAAAGTGGTGAAGCGCAGCTACTTGAGGAACCAATCCACCCAAAAGATGCACCTAGCTTTAGGACGGGTTCCTGTTCAGTGTCAAACACCATACTGGCCCTTATTGGATATTGGTGTCAAGAAATCAGTACTCATAGAAAACATTGGAGAAGGTCTATGTCCGAAGGTGGGGGACATAAAGGCTGATGATCATATCGTTTAGAATAGACAAACAATGGAAAAAATCTATATAAATACGGAGCTAAAAAGTTCTCGTCACGACACTAACATTAGGGTTTAGAACTTGGTGGACAAAATCCTAATGAGTCTCGGCCTTCACAAGAGCTGTTCTTTGTCCTGAGCGTTTTCCTCTGTTCCTAACCTTCAGCCATTTAAATCGTACTCTGGACTTTTTCAGATCAGATAGACCTTGGCATCGATAACTGGCGAGAACAGGCTGAGGATTGAGGCGTCGAGTATACTGCTGTCGGAGGCCAGGATCTACTTAGGGTCGTTGCACTGTTATAGTTAAAGTACTCTGGAAGATCTTACAGTCAGTGGGACTCTGTAGGCTTCTTGGTCTCTGGTCAGGGCTACAGTCGTATTGGAGATCACACCCTCGGCCGTGCAGAACTCGATGGGGGTGCATTTAAGAGCAGCAGCACATCCAGACGGAACTTCACCTGTGGAGAGTTAGATCATCAGAAATTCTGCTGTACAATAGCAAATTACCTACACAGGCATTTCTAACAGAACGTTTGCTAAGCAAAAATAGAATCAAAAATAAACGATGGGGGTGCATTTAAGAGCAGCAGCACATCCAGACGGGACTTAACCTGTGGAGAGTTAGATCATCAGAAATTCTGCTGTACAAAAGCAAATTACCTACACAGGCATTTCTAACAGAACGTTTGCTAAGCAAAAATAGAATCAAAAATAAACGCTTTATAATAAATAATATAAATTAACAAAAAAAACAGATGGCTCTGAAATGTATATTGCTACTGCAAGCTCTGACACTGATTTTCAGTAGCACCCTGTTACCAAAAACACGCAAGATTTGCAAGAATTTGATAACTCTAAATAAACTTGTACTTCGTGAAATATGAAGACTAGGCCGAGCCACACGTCACGCAAACGGTGTGTCATCTCTTATGAGGATTCGTACTTTACAACGCACACGTCACGCGCACGTTACGCATACGCATTTGGTGTGGCTCGGCTTGAAGAATGGCTCAACTGTTTGGTAAGTGATTTTATGCCCTAAAAAATAATGTGGGCCAGACGAGAATGAGTGAAGTTTTTAAAAGTCTGATTTAAATACTTTTAAAATGCATGTCTTCCCAAATCATAGTACTTACTGGGCGGTGCAGGCTGCACTGGTGGGGGCGGCCTCCTCGGGGGCTGTCTGGTCTCATCCAAGATCAGTTGTCCATCAATATAGGTCGGTGGTCCCGGCAGTCTGGTCTCGGTGTTGATGGTCTGCTCTCCGACCGGCGGCAGATATCCTGGGGCAGCGGTGGACGGAGGCGGGGGAGGCAGGTAAGTTGGTCTCGCGGTCGTGAAGGGACGAGGAGTGGTCACAAATGTAGATGGGAAGGCGGTGGAAGACACCACGTTTGTAGGCACGTTGGTGTTGTCAGGGGGAAGGTAAGGGATGCCAGGTTTGAGGCCACTGCCGCTCGCGCCGGGTCTGAAGATGCCGTTATTCTCGCTTCCAGATGAGAAGGAATCAGTCTCGACGAAGTTTGACTGGCTGGTCTGCTTGTAAACGACCTCGTTGCCTCCGAATCGGCCAGCGGTGGTCGGGGCGACAGTGGAACCTACTCCAAATCCGACTCCAGCACCGAATTTGCTTCCTGAAGCGCTACCGAATCCAGATCCACGCGTAGAAGACTCGAATGTCGAAGAGCTGGACTCAACTGCTTTGTTGACAGTTCCAGAACCGAAAGCACCTGAGCCTTGAGCTCCAAAACCTTGGCTGCCTTGTCCGAAGGAGCTTGATCCACGGTTAGCATTGAAGCTAGATGATCCTGATCCAAATCCGGCCTGGCCGAAGCTTCCACTGGCACCTGAGTTAAAAGTTCCAGAGCCTCTAGAGCTGGAGCCGAATCCTGATTGGCTGGCACCGAATCCGCTCTGTCCTGATTGGCCGGCACCGAAACCGCTCTGTCCTGATTGGCCGGCACCGAAACCGCTCTGCCCTGACTGACCGGCGCCAAAACTGCTTTGTCCTGATTGGCTGGAGCCTCCGAAGCTGCTGCTGGTGGTGGAGCCGCTTCCTTGGTTGGAGGAGACGAAGAGGCCTCCGCCCTGGCGGTTGGAGTTGGCGCTACCACTGAAGGTGCCTGAGCCGACTCCGAGGGAACCCTGGAGGTCGCTGGCACCAGCGAGGGAGGAGATCTCGATGCGGCAGCAGATTTCGGTTCTGGTGTTGCAGTATTGCTTCTGTAACAATGGAAAACAATGGTGAAATCTTTGATACTGACTAAAATTTTTAGTATACAAGATCGTAATAATATAATGTGAAAACCACGAATCAGATATATTATTGTAGAGCTACTTTACGAGTATCATAAATTAACTTCACAATTCACCAATAAGTGTGAGACCTTCTTATATACAATAGCTTCTGCCCGCGACTTCGTCCGCCTTAAATTCGTTTATTGCAGATAAGGGTATTTTTCCGGGATAAAAAGTATCCTATGTCCTTTCCCGGGACTCAAACTATCTCCATACCAAATTTCATCCAAATCGGTTCAGCGGTTTAAGCGTGAAGAGGTAACAGACAGACAGACAGACAGACACACTTTCGCATTTATAATATTAGTATGGATTTCATGTAATACTCTTCCCTGGCTATTTTTATTTCCGCTTTCAAAATGTTCTCTGGAAGAGATAGCTCTTTAGTGATAAGACAACCTATTGTTCACCATAGTTTATGTTAAGGCTCAATTATTCGACAACACGTTTCGCTCAGTGGATTGCACATTTGCACAACGGCCTACGAAGCTGACGGTCCCGGGGTCGAATCCCGGCCAGGAGCACGAATGTTTGTTCCTGGGTCTTGGATGTTTTCTATGTGTTTAAATATTATAATTTATCGATATATTATGTATATCGTCGCCTAGTACCCATAGTACAAGCTTAGCTTAGTTCGGGTCTAGATCAATTTGTGTGAGATTGTTCCCGATATTTATTTATTATTATTTATGTAATTGTAGTTTTCTCTTGTTGGTATGCAATAAATAATTTTTGGATTGTATGGTCTTGTAATGTTATCATTCTATATTGATATTGAAGTGAAAAATAATTACGTATCTGTGGAATGTACAATTATTATGATAATTGGAATGATCCTCACTACATTACAAAACCAGTCATTTGACGTGGATCATAAATCACCACCATTACTGTCAGTCTGTCTGTTTATTAATATTCGTCGGTACAATGACAAATTGAATCTATAATAGCCTTGTTACATGACGAAATCTACGTAGAAGAGATCGCTTTTGTTGATAAGACCGTCTATTTGTGCTAGACATTAAAGGCAAAATTATACGTGTACAAATAATATGACTCAAAGTTTTTAAGTTTGCCTGGGAGACATTTCTTGCGTAGGAATCAAGAATTTTATTCGAGGAGGACAATTTAAGATGTTGTTAAAACTATATTCTATGTTAGTGTTAATTTAAATTTATAGGCTGTATTATTAATTTGCTATAAAATTTGAAATAAGTGACATTGTTGTTTGTAAATGTAATTATCTTCAAACACGCCGAATCTATATGTTATTAAAGAATTAAATCCTACAATTTGAACTTGAATTAACGGGCGGGGTTATCATAGGGACTCACTACGTGACAATACCTTTAAAGAATCAACATAAAAAAAACCAGCCAAGTGCGAGTCGGGCTCGCGCACCGAGGGTTCCGTGCAAAGTATACGCTATAAACGGCCGTATGTAAGAAGTTTATGATTGTACGTCAATGTCAAAGTTGCGGGATCCCCTTGGATCGCATAATGTTATTTAGACTATTATTGTTTCG
Source organism: Hedya salicella (assembly GCA_905404275.2). Lineage (NCBI taxonomy): Eukaryota > Metazoa > Arthropoda > Insecta > Lepidoptera > Tortricidae > Hedya > Hedya salicella. Next base: position 8,563,510 of record FR990099.1, read on the forward strand.
CATAATGGATTTGGCATAATTTGTTTTGGCATAATAGTATTTTCGCATAGTAATACTTTGGCCTACTACTTTTTTGGCATAGTACGCTATTAGCATAATTTCAGTCAGACTAGTTTGTATTGGCCGAATACACATTACGCATACTATTGTTTGGGCTAATAATTACTTGGTATATCTGTCATTATCCATAATTTTAGTTTTTAAAATGAATAATACTCAGTTTTGTTGTTACCATGCATTTATTATTATTTCTGAGTTCTGGTTCTGTCCCAACTTGTCTTAATTGAATTTCTGTAATTTGGTGTGTTATTTCTTGGGTAATCTTTCTTGCTAAATGATAAAAATGGGGATAATGTTTTTCCACAAAATGTGCAAATCTGTTATGCCATTCGACTAATAGACATTATGCATATTATTGTTTAGGCAAATAATAATTTGATATATCTTTCATGATCCATAATTTCAGCTTATCTATTTCACTTTAAGGCAGGTCCGACTTGGGTTAGGTTAGGTACGACGACGAGCGAAGCGAGGAGGAGTGTTAGGTTGAACTGCGTCCCTAGCGAGCGAGCGAAGCGAGCGAGCCGCGGAGATATCGAGTCTTGCCTTTTGTACATTACAATTTCTTAGGACAATATTGTTATGCATTTTGATACTATGCCAATTGATTATTATGCGTATTTGTGCTTATGCTTTTTGACATTAGTCTTCATGATGATTATGTTCTTTGTATTTATGCTTTTTAATGTTATGCGTAAAAAAATATGCGTAATGAGGATTATGCACATCACTATTTCGGCGTAAAGCAATTATGCGTAACAATATTAGTATAAATGACTTTATGCCTTCCAATAGAGAACCCAAAGTTACCACAGATTAGATATTGGTTTTTTTGCGTCGGATTTAGGAAAATCCTGATACTACTGAAATAGCCCTGTGATTGCGGGTATGGAAACTGTTCATTTATTTAAAATTATTTGACTGGACCGTAAAATGTGTAACTTTTTGCTGTGAATGAGAAGTCTTATTCCTACCCATAAAAAATATTCAAGCACTTTAAAATTATAATCCATTCCCTATTCGGTACTAGATGTTTTACTACAAATATTTATATTAGTAAATTATATTGACATTTTTACCCGACTACGCTAAAAAAAGTAGGGGGTGATTTATTCTCCTCCGCGAACGAAGTTGCGGGATCTTCTAGTATAATTAGATATAGGTTTAAAATTGATGTCTTATTATTTATTTAAATCGTATGAATTACAGAATGACGGTACCAAATCATTTTATTACTGTTTATCAAGGACCATTAAAACAAGAGGACTGACCATCTCGTTAGAAAAAGCCGTTCGCCATCTATGTATAAAAATTATTTTTTACAATTATTCTACTTTGCAATCTTGACACAGTTATTAAATACTTCTTGAAAGTAACTTCACAGTTCTGCACTACGCGGCGCTAAACGGCTAAAGAGTCGGATGCACCATACAGAGATCCATAAGCAAGAACAGATGACAAAATTCGTCGACTACTGGTAGGGACGATTAGCTCAGTTGGTTAGAGCGTGCTGCGCCGGTCTGACTCAAGGCACTGGTTCAAGTCCAGTATCGCCGAATTTTTTTTTCATTTGTTTCTGATCTTTGTTTATAACAGGTATTAAATGTTACAATATATTTATTATTAGCTATTTGCGAACTAATGGTTACTATACTATGTTTCTTTACTCAATTATAACATCGTTAAATGTTTATTTTTAAAGCGCCATCTAGTTTTTGCCAGAATATATCCTTGCGATCGGAACACGATCCAAAGTATGGCAACTGTCAGTCCTCTTATTTTAATGGTCCTTGCCGTTTATTAATATTTGCAATATCTATGCCTTAAGTAATTTTTTGCATCATTTTTCGCCCTAGGGCGCAAAATATCACTTTTAAACCCGCCATTGTCGGCGACGAAGAAGAATGGATGCAAAGGTCACGTCGTTACGTGGCCCATTGTGGCGATAAGGGTCACGGGTGACACAGGCCTGCTGACTGGAGTACAGTCATAAACAACTGTTGCAATTGGGGTATCAAACATTGGAACTTTTACCTTACTAAGTTATATTTTAGTTATTGTATGTGACGTTGTGGCTTTATCACGTCAAATCGGCTATAACAATCTGGAGATACCCAGCTACCCGTGTACCAAAAATAATTGAAATCCGTTTAGCCGATTTGGCGTGATGAAGCCACAACAACACATACAAACATGATATGACACAGATGGATATAAGATACTTTTCAGACTAAGGTCACGAAAAAACGAGGGGTTATGACTTTTCTCCTCTGCGAACGAAGTTGTGGGCACCTTCTAGTATTATAATATAATAATTATCTTATCTATTATCTAATACCTTTTTTTATATCATCAATGTACAGACATTTCATTTTCAGAAGTCTATAAAAATATAGATATACAATTCAATCTACTTTTACAGTCCTTGCACACCACGTTCCTAACATACTCTAAGCGGCTGCGGGTGGCATTCCAGTTTGTAGGTTTGCGCTCCTCCCGCTAAATCTGATTAATGTTAAGGAAGCTTAATCAGAACCAGACCCACTCAGTCACGGTCACTTCAAAAAAAATGTGTATATTGTGTACACGACTGTACATGCGCAGACGCAACCGTCGATGAGTGATGGGCATTGTAGCGTCTGTGCAACGCGGTTCGATTATCGGTAAACAACAAACAATGTCACAACTCTATATAAATACTCGATGAGTAACATTTTGTCATGTTGATAGACAAACTTATTTTTACCAGGGTACAGATTTTAATGATTGAGGAGCCTATCGATTTGTCAGAACCTTAAGGCTACATTCACACGAGCGCTGTTACAACGAGCCAAGAATATTGATACCCAATGCATTTATTCACACGACGGCGATTTAAGAGGACATACTAGTGGCCGTTCCATACAAACGTAATCCCCCGTCTCCTCCCTCGATAATTGTCTTAGAGCATTTTTTTTTATAAATACGAGTATAATCCATACTTACCTGTACCATGCCCCTATGTTTTATTTTTCTTAATAATTTGATTATTTTAAGCATTAGAGGCTCTGTAAAACTGCAAAAAATGCCACCATTCGGCGCCATAAGCACACGTTCAGTAAACAAATGTAACGAATATAAAAGAAAAACAGAAAACATAGAAGCATAGCCGAAGCCCTCGTTATAATATATGTGAAAGAAAAACTAAAATTATTCCAGTTTTGGAAGAGGAAATAGGGTACTACAAAACCCTGTTTTAGCCAATTATTTGTAGGTCAGATCGTTCCGAGCTGCAGTTGTCCCTTTTGCACTGTAATACGGGTGATTTGAGGCGATGCGATAGTAATAGTTTTTAAAAATACCTAATTTCCAAAAGGCCTTTTGCTATTATATCCTCTTTTTTTATCGAGAAGTGTTGGATTTTTAACTTCGAGCGTTGGACCGAATTGAGCGTGCAAAACTCAAACGCCGGATCTTAACGCGACGCTTTTTAAACTCTCGTGCGACAGTAGCTTTAAGTAATTATTTGACTTGGTTATGTTCCTTAAACACTCACGTAGTGTGCACTGACGAAAATAAGGACCCTCGTTATATGACACTACGGCTGTTACCGGTGACTTTTACTTCACAAGCTACTCCGTCCACAGCCGAAGAAATCTCATAGGTTTTATATGAGAACAAGTATCTTGTGCCGCTTTATAAGATGTCACCAGCAACCTTCAGGGTAACCAAGAGTTTACGCATGACCCACTCAAATGGTGCTGTGGCGCATCACAGCTGTGGACGTTACGTACTGCTACAAGGCCCACACAGGTAGGGTTTTGGGTGTATATGTATATTAAATTATATATTTATCCGTCGCAGATGTGCACAATATTCAATAACAAGTAAATCTGGGCGTAGGACTTTTTTGTACGCGTTTTATCCGTGCCACAGCATACTTTTCTTCAAAATGATCCTGTGTCTGTATAAAAGCGCTAAAATACAAAATGGCGGCTTTTGAATCTAAAATGGCTGCGCGACTATAAAGACCGGGTAGTTTTCGATTTTAGAAATAGAGGTTGTTTTCAATATATTATCAGAAGTAATGAAATTAATCATTTAGTGGAGCCGTTCAGCCGTTCTCAAACATTGTAATATTTAAAATGTTTCATTTTAAGCTTTTAGAATCCTAGACGACGATTATCGTCTTTTTTGCCTAGCCTTTTCCCGTTTCATTTGGGGTCGGCTCTGCTCATCGTTTTTCGCCAGGAGTATCTGTTCTGGGTCGTCAAGACGTCAATTTGAGCTTTCTTCAGGTCATTGTTGATGACTGACATCCATGTTATGACTGGCATCTAGACGACGATTATGTATCCTTAAATTGAAAGATAATATGTATGAAATATTCCCTATCGGGAGTCGACCACGAGACTGCTCGCTTCACTCGTAGGCAGCGTCAGTACCACAAAGGAAAACTTATCGTCAAATTAAAGTGTACATATAAGAGTAGGTTGGTAGGTAGCTTAGGTAGGTATACTATATAAGACCCATCAATAACTTATCGGCCCATATTGCTCAAAGAGCAAAGTTTAAACTGAACGACACATAAACAATACAAATGTACGGATAAATCAGATGAACACACATACATGTCCAATTCGAGATAAGTCACGCGCCATCTTGAAAGGTTAGGTCGATAGGCCTTTTTGCGAGCCTAAAGCTTGATTCCCATTTGTCTGACGTGTTGTGTCATGACGCTCCAAAACATTGATATGGTTACGTTCATAAACAATAAACAAAGCATACAAAAAACAAAAAAACACATTCGTAAATAATTGGGAGCAGTAAGGTAGTCAGAGCATTTTATATTTTTTCCCGATACTTATGTTTGAACACAGAATCTACGAATATCTAATTGTTATATCAAATTATTTTTTAAATATTACTTTTTAAACCCCCTTTGTGACATTTGTTCAGTTCCCTCGTATGAATACATTTTTATTATGATCCATGAAAATTTTGAAATTTTCACAATTTGTATAAATAAACATAAATATTACACGAGAAAATTATAACCACGTCTCTAACTAGCTATTTTTTTTTTAATTTTCAAAAAAACAATTTGAACAAGCCAGTTGCGTTAAGTTTGCACCTCATTTGTATCCAATGCTATAGATATCAGGTGCAAACTTACCTCAACCGGAACCGGGCGGGTAATAGAATAATTTTAGGGTACATGAAAGTTTGTACGGAGCCCTCGGTGCCCGAGTCCGACTCGCACTTGGGTGTTTTTTTTAAATATTTCTTACGATCAATAACCCAGTAAGATGTAAAATATTTGTAGATTCTAAGTTCACATAACGTTTAATTATGTACAGAAAAGAGATTTATGACTTTTCTACTCTTCAATTAGTCTAAGACCCCTTTTATGTCGGAAACTATCACGGTTCCCGAAGTACAAGCAAAATTATAAAATTATGAGAAAAATCTATAAGAATATAATATGTTTGACCATCAGGAGTTTCAGTAATCATTTAATGATTTCTTTCAGACATGGAAATCATTTGGTTATAAAAATGTATACACTGACGAGGTGAAAATATACGTGTAGAAATATCATACAAAGCTTAGTGTAAGTTAGTTACTTAGTGATAAAAATTTTACTTTTTGACACTGGTAAGTGTCCCTGTATTATACACATTACAATTTTTATTAGTCTCCTTGGCAGAATACCTCGCGTCATTGCCTTCGGCATTCAAAATGGCGGCTGACAGTTACAGAAAGGTATTTTAAATTAATGATTTCATCTTAGATTAAAAAATATGATGTGTGATAAGCAATTGATTTACGTTACGATGTCTTAAATACGATTTAAATGATTTTTGGAAAGGTAAAGGCCGAATTTAATGGAGATTTCAGAGAATTCGGAGAAGATACGTGACTCAAAATGTCATAACTAAAAGATGCCTGGACCTTCATTTGAGGAGAAGGAAAAGACATAGCCCAGTTTTCTACTTCAGTTTAGTCGGGTTTAACTATAAGTAATGGAGATGATAAGCCATGTCATTACCGAACAAATTTTGAGGGGGTTAGGTAAACACAGCACACTACGGAAATATTCCTATTTATACAAACGCACACAACGAAAAGAAATCAACTACAAACAAAAAACACCCTCACACTGACAATTTACCGTATAAATTAAGCGGAGATTTTTACTAGCGTAAGTGATTAGTTTGGCTGAGAGGAATGTATTCTTAGGGCATCTCCAGTGATTAAATGCTCTAAAACCCCAGTATCAAAAATTGCTAAAATCAGTCCTGTCGTTTTGGTACAAACGGAATATCGACAGAGAGATGGATACGGTACCGATATTGCACCAAATTTGCACCACATGTGTGTGGGATGTCATAGAAATTGGGTGCAAAATTAGCTCAAAAGCGTTGACGCAATACGGATTTGCGAATATGGTCAATAGATGTGAAATAGTATATGTGATTGGTTCACAGCTTAGTACATTCTGCGTACATATATGTTATTTATCCTTACTTGTCCTAAATAGTAAACAACTTAAAAGTACATCTTTTTAGTGTTAAACTCCCATTTTATATTAAATATAGTAACAGGAATTAATATTTGTAGTGTTGCATTGCCAATTTTATACATTAAATTTATTTCCTTGCGAGAAATCAGCTGGTATTGGCATGAAATGCATATTAGGTTAAAATGTTGTTTTCTACTTAGGACAAGTAAGGATACATTTGTTATGATCATGATGCACATTTTACGCTACGTTCATTGTGCGTACGTAGCACATCTTGTATGTACATTTTCCTAGTACGAGGGCTGCTATTTATATATCCGGAAACCGGGATTACAATCTTCTTAAATAGCATATTTGACCGCCATGGTAAAATTTGAACTTTTTTAAGTATATAAGGTATATTTTTTCTTCCTTATTAACGCTCGTGTTTTGTTTTTGACGGGTTTTAAATGTCATCTCGCAGCAAGAATGGAACTCACTCGTGAAAATATTCGTGCTATGATTTATTATGATTTTCGGCGTGGTTTAACGCAACAACAGTGCATAGATCAACTAACTTCAACTTTTGGTGATGTAGCCCCATCTAAAACTACTGTGTATCACTGGTTTAGTGAGTTCAATCGTGGACGTAGTATGCTTACGGACGAAGTTAAGGCAGGTCGCCCGAAATCGGTCGTTGTACAACAAAATATCGAGGCTGTGCGAAAACTTATAATGGACGACCGACATGTTACGTACCGCGAGATAGAGGCGACTCTGGGTATTTCTATGACCAGCATTAATAGCATATTACATAATTATTTGGCTGTAAAAAAAATTTGTTCGCGTTGGATACCCCACAACTTAACAAATGAGCAAAAACATGCTCGCGTCGAATGGTGCAATAAAATGTTAAAAAAATATAACCGTGGTGACTCAAAAGCCGTTTATAACATCTATACAGGTGACGAATCCTGGATCTATGCATACGATCCCGAAACGAAGCAACAATCAACGGTATGGGTGTTTCAAAATGAGCCGAACCCTACGAAAATTACTCGTGCAAAAAGTACATTGAAACAAATGGTGGCCTGCTTCTTCGGTATTAATGGCCATGTAGCTACAGTGCCACTAGAAAACCGTAGAACGGTTAATTCAGAGTGGTACACGACCATTTGCTTACCGGAAGTATCTGAACAAATTCGTAAAACTAACCAGCGACGAAGAATCATTCTTCATCATGACAATGCCAGCTGTCATACGTCACGCGAAACAACTCTATTTTTGGAGGGTCAAAATGTGGAATTAACGGGTCATCCGCCGTACAGCCCTGACTTGGCACCCAACGATTTTTATTTATTTCCAAATATAAAGAATAAATTACGCGGTCAACGATTTTCGACCGCTGAAGATGCTGTCGACGCATTCAAACAACACGTTATGGAGGTACCTCAGGCGGAGTGGCAGAAGTGCTTTAAAAATTGGTTCACGCGAATGCAAAAGTGCATAGATCATCAAGGGGAATACTTTGAAAAACAATAAAACTATTTTCAGCCGTGTACGTTTGTTTGTTTTTTTGTTTCCGGATATATAAGTAGCAACCCTCGTACATTTTACGTGTTGTACATTTTCAGCTGAAGCCACTTCATTGAGTGTTCAGGCGTTCGATTTTTTTTCTAGTTCTCTTTGAGATATTTCTATCATTTCGCCAATTATTTATGCAAATTACCTATTTTTCACATTACGCTTTTTATAAAATGCGTTTTTTCTGCTAATTCAATTATTCAGTTTCCTTATAACCTATTATTACTAATTATAGGCTCTTAATCACTATTCTTTGAAAGCCGTGTGAACAAACGTATTATTTTATAGATCCGTTACATCTTCTACATTGACAAAACTGTTACAAGACATGCAAGACGTAGCGTAGGGGGCCTTGAATAAGGTGGACCAAGGATTTGGTTAAGATAGCAGGAAGCGTAGGGCGGCATGTTGTTGTGGATGTACATATCTCCACAAGGGGAAGACCTTTGTCCTGCAGTGGACATCTTTTGGCTGATATGATGTTTATTGCTAAAAGTAAACATGAATTTATTTTTTTATCGGCTATACATACAACATACAATCTTATAGCCTAACTAGGAGCTGCCTGCAAATTCGGCAGCGAAGAAAAAAAAATCATAACCCACTTTTTTTCTTCAGCGTAGTCGGGTAAAAAGTATCCTATAACCAAGCAGTCGGGTAAAAAGAGCTCGACAACAGGCGGTTTTGCAGCTAAAGTGCGATGTCTTCCAGACAACCTTGTGGCAGCGGAACAATTAGTGATTTAGGCAATTGTTTTTTTACTACTTCTCTCCTAATGGTCGTTTTAAAAGAGATCGCTCTTTAGCGATAAGATCACCTGTTGCTGGAATTGTAATTTTTCTTTGTATACCCACTTCCTGTATAATTTGCGAAGTGTGAAATAAAGATGACATGAGTTTACAACATAAATTACAAAATTACGTAAACAGTTTTTTACTTACAGAACCCGCAAAAAAACCGGAAATAAACACGACAATTATATGTTAATATAGGACAATGAAAAAAGTGTAAATAGAAAAACAATGGACAATAGACAATGAGTCTCACGTTGAAAAACCAAGATTATTAGCTGGTCTGATATCGGATGTATTACTAAGAAGGGCCTAGCGGATCTAGCTCGCTTGTGTAGTACCTAAGTAACTTCGTCCGAGTGGAAGAAAAAGCAATGGGGATGATGACTAAATTTTATTAAGTAGACCGTACGTGTTATTCTTATAAAATAAATAAATAACACAGGGACAATCTTACACAAATCGACCTAGTCCCAAACTAAGCACAGCTTGTACTATGGGTACTAGGCGACGATATCTATACTATTATAAGGTTGTAGAAATGAACTGTCTGTACATTGAAGATATTTAAAAAATATATATTGTTACGGGCTATTTGGAGGTGACTAAAAGGGTTTTATTTTTTGTATGTTTGTATGTTCGTATGTGTCGTTATGGCTTCACCGCGCAAAATCGGCTTAACAAATTACAACAAGTTTTGGTACACGGGTAGCTGGGTATCTCCAGATGGTTATAGGATACTTTTTACCCGACTACGCTGAAGAAAAAACGAGGGGTTATGACTTTTTCTCCTCCGCGAACGAACTTGCGGGCATCTTCTAGTACATAATATATAGATAAATGATAATACTTAGATACATAGAAAACATCCAAGACCCTAGAATAAGCATTCCTGCTCACCACACGAAGACTTGCCGTGGGATTCGAACCCGGGACCGCTAGCTTCGTAGGCCGTTGTACAATATACTGAGCCAAACGCGTCTTTAAAAAAAATTAAAGACGTATATTTTCTTTTTTTACGTCATCAAAAAATATAGGCGAATACATTTAGTCAAAACGTCGCGTGACGTCACTCCTAAACTTTAATACGATTCATCAAAGTATTTTTAATTATTTTGAAGAAACAAAAAAATACGAGCCTTCTTTTTTCATTATCTAACTTCAGTTAGATAAAGGGCTTATTAGAAGTTTGATTTTCATACCCCGTCATCGTGCCTATTAGAATGATGACTTTTTAACCGACTCCCGAAAAAGGAAGCGGTTATCAATTCGGTTGTGTTTTTTTTACAGGTATTGTTCGATTTAGTTTTTCGTTAGAATATATTTTTTATATGTTTATAATACAAATACAGTATTCTAAAAGTCAGAAAAGATAGTTAAAGTTTGCCATTCCTCCTGAGCACTGAAATGCTCCATACCAAGTGTGACGTCATTCTTAAGTTGGAGTACAAAATGTACGAGAAAAAAAAAATATGATGCTAAAATATTTATATCTTTTTAATCTCATTTTAAGCTTTTCCTCAAGATCGCGTGTGAAATCCACATTAATTTTGACGGAGACAATACATCAAGTTAACGAGTCGGACAGACATACATACATAATTACTTGACAATGCCCCGTTTTAATTGGACGGACACCAAAACAGGGTTTGAATCCGAGTCCTCGTGATAATTGGAAAAATAAAACATAATCTTGACTTTTTATCGTCAGTATTCTTGAAATGAGCTTCTTGTAATTGAATTAAAAAGTTTTAGTATGTATGTATATATTAGGGAGGGCCGCTCATGTACGGAGAAAAATAAGTCTATTTTTTTATGATTGAAAGCAGCGAAATTTTTTTACACTTGCGGCTTAAAAAAATAAAGTGTCTGTAGGTACATTAAAAAGCATACTAAGATTATTAGCTGACAGAGCCCTCATTCCGAGCAGGTTTAGTTCGTCTTAGTCCGTCAGTTATTATTAAAAAAATATTGGACGCATATTTTTTTTTATTAAATGGACACTAGAAAAAATACGTGTTCAATATTTTCAGTTAATCTAACTGAAACACTAATTATACACATTCTTTAAGGATACAAGCCTATTGTGATTAACCTAGCTCTTAAATAATTATCCTTCTCTTTTATTAGCCAAAGCATTCGTATGCCAATGTATACATTCTTATAATAAGTTACCAGATGATGATTTAAAATTACCTTGTCCAGTTCTCAAAAAGTACTTAAAAAGGTCTAATGGCAAAGGCATATTATAGGGTAGGGGGACTAGTTTACACACAAAAATGCATGGCCCAAAACAGAAACCAAAATAATTAACTTTTACCGAGACACGGTTCTTATAAGATGGCATATCAAACGTACGTAAGTTGTTTTTCTAAAAACATATTTTCCCTTTTTTTTTCTATTATTATTATTATTTATAATTTTATAAGTTTTGATATGTTTTCTTGGAGAACCTAACTCACTCTCACTCAATGCGTGAGTGTATACTGAAAAACATATATTTAGGTTAGGCTAAGTACAAATATTGTAATGGATACGAGTTATTTAGAAAAAAATACTGACTGTTGAGTTTGTTTCGGCTTTCTTCTCGACAGCGGTATTCTCTTCGGAAATGCCGTAGAGTCAGACTTATAAAAGTGCCCTTGCGGCCTACTTACAGAATAAAGATCATTATTTTCATCACCCCGTTACGGTGAAGCAAAAAAGAGAGCTATGCTTATTATCCGCGAAGTTGCACATTCTATAGATTATGTATGGCTTTTATGAAATAGCCACGACCCATGCTACCGCTATCCCTTTGGTATTTAGAGAAGTCCATTTTGTAACTGCAGGTCGCGAGGCAGTGTCGTAAACGTGAGCAAAGGACATCGAGATGGGACAGTCGGCAGATTACGTTACGAACAGTTGAGCCTTTCATCCATGCAGTAGGTATGTTGCCTGCCTCAAAATTTGTAAAAATTATACAAGCTCCTGATAAAATAAGCATAATAAGGAACTTCGTTAAAATTGTGAGGACGATATCTTACGTGTAGCTATTTTTACGAGCCTTTAAAGTTGGGGAGAGTCCATTTTAAAGTATGCGAATATTAATACCTAATAATACCATTGAATATAGGTGGAGAGAAAAAATAGAAGGGCTGACCATTTAGCAAAAAGAAGTGATGGAAGATGGACCAATAAAGTCACTAAGTGGTCAGGACCACCTGGCAAGAGAAGAGTGGGGAGTAGGGAGGTATGGCCCAGAGCCAGGTGGTCTGACGACATTATTGCCTTAGCCGGTCCGGAATGGCAAAACAAAGCAAAAGACAGACAAATCTGGATGGACATGGAGGAGGCCTATACCCGACAGAGGTCCTCATTAAATAAAAATAAAAATCTTAGAAAATATGTAGTTAAGGAATAATAATAAAGGCTTAGCTTAATAATAATAATAACCATTGAATAACCCATAAAATGTATGGTAACTTTTGTTATGAATCCGTTTCGATAAACGCAAGTTTTATCATAGCTGCATAACAAAGTTCCTCATTTCCCCATACAACTAAGTATATTTTTTTTTACTCCTAATGGCCTCAGGAATGCGTGATTAAAACATTTTCCATTAAATGTTTAAATAAAAAAAAAACAAATTGTTGTAAAAACCGGCCAAGTGCGAGTCGGATTTGCGCACCGAGGGTTCCGTACAACATATACGCTACCAAGTGGCCGTATCTATGAAAATCGAGTGTTAGCAGAGCCCTACTCCTAAGCAAAAGGTACGCGGTGCTCGATCATTTTATATTGGTTCCAGATATAGACAGACAGACATAAAATTATACTGTTTAACAAATAATAATTTGTTGTTATAGCGGCAACAGAAATATCTGTGAAAATCTCAACTGTCTATCACGGTTCATGAGATACAGCTTGGTGACAGACTGAGATACAGACAGACAGACAGCGAAGTATTAGTAATAGGGTCCCGTTTTACCCTTTGGCTGCGGAGCCCTAAAAGTATATATTTTTATTCTATCGGTACTCAGTTCACGTCAAAATCTTTATGTTCCCGACAAAACGTTGCAGCGGTTGTACCTATCATTTACATGCAGATGTTTACATTATGTCGACGGAATATGATTCGCTCGGGGTGTGCCAATGTTCACACTGTTTTTGCAATGTTACTGATTTAAACTTACACATGTATACTATTACAAATGTTTTAAATATGAAATGACTATTTAAGGGTCACCAAAAATATATTTTTTCGATTTTTTGTATGTTTGTATGTGTCGTTGTGTCTTCATCACGTCATAGCCTATATACGTTCCGGGGCAATCTGCCGGATCCGACACCAGATCAGACGACGCAACGGAGCCACGGAGTTACGTCGCCTAGATCAAACTAGTTTTCTGTTTTTCTGTATGTTTTTGTTTTTGTAGTTCTCAGTGCCAGCGTATTACTAAGACTTTGCTGTCCGTCTGTCTGTCTGTCTGTCTGTCTGTCTGTCGCCAGGCTGTATCATGAACCGTGATAGCTAGACAGATGAAATTTTCACAGATGATGTATTTCTGTTGCCGCCATAACAACAAATACTAAAAACAGTATAATTTTAAGTCTGTCTGTCGATGTCATTAACCAATATAAAATGATCGAACACCGCGTACATTTTGCTTAAGAGAAATATTCATAGGTACGGCTGTTTGTAGCGTATATTTTGTACGGAACTCTCGGTGCATGAGTCCGACTCACACTTGGCCGGTTTTTTGTCTGTTTGTATGTGTCGTTGTGGCTTCATCACGTGAAAAATACTAAATGGATTTTAAATATTTAGGTAAATGAGTAGCTGGGTATCCACATATGTTTACGGGCATCTTCAAGTAAGCTACGATATTTTGCAGTTTTCGGACAATAAATCTTTAAAAAAAATTATCGCTTCGTGCTATCTAAGAGCTCAATAGCAGCTTCAAAAATCATTATAGCACTTAAATGTCGTGTAAAAGCATTTGTGCGACTTTTACTCGTCTAATTGGTCGAGCTATGGTATTAATGGTTGCTATTTTTGCATTAATAGTGTCACATATTGCCATCTCACAACTGTTATGGAATCTTTTTCCTCCTCTTATGATAAACTTACGATAATTACAACACTTAAACTCGAGTAATTCGTGCCCAAATCCAGTCCAGTAAACGTTTCCAGAGCTTTCAGTCGACTATTTGGCGTACCCTTTTCTCAGCTTTAGGCGAAAATAGAAACGTGCCCGCGACTTTCATACGACTTAATTTTACTTGTTCAACTTATTACATACTAGTGCCGGATTTAATTAAATTAATGTAAGTAACATAAGTGCCGCAATTACATAGTATTTGACGTAAAAGGATGTGTCTATGATGTCATTTTAAATGGCGACTGTGTGCCCGAGGGCTGCCGTTTTAGACACCGGTCAAGGCGGTCTAGTAAGGAATAAAATTCTATTGTAAGTGTGGTTATCTGCTTATTTAAATGAAACAATGAGGGTTTTCTAAAATGGTAATATCACCAGTTGGTGCCACCGTGACGTAAGGTCTAATTGACAAGAAGTGTCAAAATCTTGTGCTGTGATAGGTTGACACTTCTTGTAAGTTAGACCTTACGTCACGGTGGAGCCAACTGGTGATATTTCCATTTTAGAAAACCCTTATTATAAAGGGTAAGGGGTAAGCAATAATTGAGAAAGCATCAAATATCCAAGTAATATTAAATCGACGTCACACACGGAATTATGTAAATATGTCATTCTTCCCTTTATCTTCTACGTCACGAACACTAACTTAGATATTAACAAAACATAATAATATTCTCGATTTCACTGTACCGTGAATTGGGGTTACTTTGATCAACAGGGTAACATTGATCATTAATTTTTAAACTAGAAGGAGTGTATTTCTGAACGCATCAAAAATGATTTTTGAACGAGGTTGCCATCCTTAACAGTAAAATCTCATAAACGCGTTTATAAACAAATTTCTTATGGATTAAAAATGAGTGATCAATGTTATCCCGTTGATCAAAGTAACCCCAATTCACGATACTTTTACATCTGGCGCTTATGCCAAAGATGTAGTTTATTAGCGTTCTCTTTCTTTAATGCGCGCGAGCAATAAATGCGTCCCTATTACAAATTCCGCTCATTCGCCGGCTCGGTGTATGGGGCGTGGTTTACGAGCATTCCTTGACGATTTGGTACCTTAATGCTACTAGCTTTGAAGATAAACTGTGTAAAAGGGAAAATGTGTAGGAAGCTTACGATTCTCTAAGTGACATCACTAGGTGGATTTGGCACAGTCACAACTTACAAGAAGAATAGCAGTACAATTTCTATACTAAATCTGCCTTAGCAATAGTTCTTCTGTATAATTGTCTACGCTGTGACTGTCACCAACGACCTTTTACAATAAGCAACTTTTGAAATTTTTATCACACTTGATCGATTTGTCGTTATTAAAAAAAATTGGCTGTGTGTAAAGTCGGTTTACGGAAGACAATTTTACGTGATAACGTCATAAGAAAACATTGCATACTTTTATGAATTCACAAGCCGAACGCTTAGGCCGATTGTGCCTCTCTTTCGCTTGTTCTGCGCTCTCGCTTGCACCTTCGGCTCAGGCGGAACGTGACAGCGGAACGTGACAACGAGTCATGATGTTTCGTGCGTGCTGCCAGCGTCCATCGATTTATAAGACGTTATCATGTCAACAAAACTATCTAAATATTTTTGAAACAGAAAGAAAAGTGGATATTTGGGATATTTTTTAGTATTTACTTGATACATTTACGTGTGTGTGTATACATTAAAAAAGGAATCATGTTGGAGAAAAAACATAACCCTCTTTTTGCTCCAGCGTAGTCGGGTAAAAAGTATCCTATAATCATCCTAACATCCCTGACCATAAACGAAGGTTTGACATTGATGTTCTCAGCGAACGAAGTTGCAGCTTCTAGCTGTTTATTTATTTACTATTTTAAGGTCCTACGGTTATTATAATTTGTGATAATATTAATCAGCGTTATTAATATAAACACCAAACACGAAACATAATAAACAGGCGGATATCGTTTGATTTATTAAAAGTTTCCGCGTACATCTTTTATTATTTATTAACCAAAAACGGACAAACAATTAATCTTATAAATTATGCGCCGGCTTTTACCTTGTGAAGTCAGTAATGTCAAGGTGACAATTAAAACCACGCCTGGGATCGAACCTGGGACCGCCTAAACCAGTAGTGAGGCAATTATTGGAGAATTTATCGGTAATCAACATACATTAAAAGATGAAGGAATCTTGTATCTTCATATCTATACTATTATAAAGTTGTAAAAATTAAAAGAGGCTATGACTTTTTTACCTTCTAATATAGTATGAAATCAAATCCATTCATCATATTAGTATATAGATTCCAAAGGCCATCACACACCTTTCCCAAAATCTATCACCTGTCAAAACCGATGACTATTTAATGATTCCTAGATGGAATCCGATAATCACCAATCATTACCCGATTGACATATGACTGACGCAAGTCTCTTAGTCATCGATGACATTAAAAAATGACAAAAACGTGGTGATTGACTTAAAAACATGGGTGTCGAAATGACATCAGATTTAAGGATTTGCAATATTGTTTACAAAGAACCGCGAAGGAACCTTGACTTTTCTAAGTACTTATAAAATGGTCAGGTGCGAGTCGGACTCCGTACATGTGCGAAAAATGCAGAAAAATGTTTCTAATTAAGATCCCTATACCCTTTGATTTCGGTACCCGCATCTTCGTCCGCGGAGGAAAAAACAGGCAAAGTGCGAGTCGGACTCGCGCACCGAGGGTACTGTATAAAATATACGCTATAAACGGCCGTATCTATGAAAATCCAGTGTTAGCCCTACTCCTGAGCAAGATGTACGCGGTGTTCGGTCATTTTATATTGGTTACTGACACAGACAGATGGACATAAAATTATTATGTTTTTAGTATTTGTTGTTATAGCAGCAACAGAAAAACATCATCTGTGAAAATCTTTACTGTCTAACTATCACGGTTTATCAGATACAGCCTGGTGACAGATGGACAGACAGACAGACGTACGGAAAGCGGAGTCTTAGTAATAGAGTCCCGTTTTACCCTTTGGGTACGGAACCCTAAAAAAGCCTAAAAATTTTTTTTCCATCAGCATAATTGAATAAGAAGTACCATAGAATAATAATTCTTAGGTGTCACTATCTTTGTATCAAAAAATTTTCAAAATCTGTTCAGCATTTTTTCCATGACTTCGACGTAATTTTTTTTAAACGTTTAGTATTGATATTTTATCTAAATAAAATTGATTTGAATTTAAATATTGCAGGCTTAGCTACAAAACATCTCAACATGCAAGTAAGTAAATAACTTAATTAAATTCTCAGCCTTCTATTTAACATATTATGTTTTAAAAGTCAATAGTTTAATGAGTAGAATCAATAAAATTATAATTTAACTGATTGGACTGTATGGCCTTACTAACGAAATCACCGAACATCAATACCTAAGGCCAAGTGTCATAATCAGCTGATCAAAGGTCGCCATTTTGAACTCTAACGTGTCGTTTTGGCATTAGAGGAAAACACCTAACAATATTCAGATAACTACAGTTCGCGGAGGAGATAAAGTCATAACCCTTCTTTTGACGTGATAACGTCTTATAAATCGATGAACGCCGGCTGCACGCGCGAAAATGTGTCACGAGCTGCTCGTGACAATGAGCCGAGCGTTCGGCTTGTGACGCACCCATCTCTCTTCCACGTTATGGGATGAGGAAGAGGATGAGGATGATGAGAATGAGGATGAGGATAAGGATGAGGATGAAGATTATGATGATGATTTTTATGTAATTTCAATAAATAAATGAATAGACTTTAAAAATACGTAAAAAGTATATTACTGCAGAGGCTGCGAAATAGGGGATTGCTAGCCGAGTAGTTATAGATGGACGAGTACTAACGCGGCGACGAGGCCGACAATCCCAATTCGCCGATGTTTGTATAGTGTTTTTCTCAAATAAATCCAAGGATATAATACAAATGTTCAACTAATAAAAAAACCACTCGATTAAGGTTCAAACCGTACAAATATTTGTTTTTGACGCGATAACGTCTTATAAATCGATGAATGCCTGCTGCACGCACGAAAAAGCATGACTCATTGTCACGTTCCGCATGCAAGCGAGAGTGCGGAACAAGGCTTGATCGGCCTAAGCGTTCGGCTTCTCTTTCTCGTTATCACGTAAAATTATCGAGCTTAAACTGACTTTACAGACAACCATTTTTTTTCTTCAGCGTAGTCGAGTAAAAAGTATCCTATAACTATCTGAAGATACCCAGCTACCTGTGCACCAAAAATAGTTGAAATCCGTTTTGCTAATTTAACGTGATGAAGCTACATCGATACATACAAACTTACAAAAAAAATCTTATAATTATATATTTCGATTAAGTGACCTCCAAACAGTCCATTTCAATATATTTTTTGAAAATATCTTTAATTCTTGTTCTGGATCCACGGAAGATCAGCGTCATGGCACTCATGAGTGCTCTGATATATGCTGAGTGGACTCCATTTTTGTAAACACAAATATGATTGTTTATAGCTCCTAGGTTTAGTGTTAAGTCTAGGTTAAGTCTATAGGTACATGTCACTTCTCAAAAGTACCATTATTGTTGTTTACAAAATAAATTTAACTTCTTCTTCTAACGTACAGATATTTATTTTTTACTACTTTATAATAGTATAGATTATGAATTTCTCAAATTGACCTCTCATAATGATACTTAGGGTTATGATGTAGAACAAAAAATATAATAAACTAGCTTCTGCCCGCGACTTCGTCCGCCTTAAATTCGTTTATCACGAATGAGGGTATTTTTCCGGGATAAAAAGTAGCCTATGTCCTTCCCCGGGACTCAAACTATCTCCATACCAAATTTCACCCAAATCGGTTCAGCGGTTTAAGCGTGAAGAGGCAACAGACAGACAGACAGACAGACAGACACACTTTCGCATTCATAATATTATAGTATGGAAGTATGGATTCCGAACAAACCTCTTTCCATACATTATCTATGGACGAGCACACACACACACGAATCAGATTATGAATTTACCCTACAATTTGTTCGCGAGACAACTGATCAATTGGAATTTTTAAGAGATATTGTAAGCCAAGGCTGGTGCCTTATCAATCTTCAATAAATCCAAATTATGGATTCTGATTTTTAAAGGGTCGACAACACGCACGAAATGCCCCTGGCATTGCAAGCGTTCAGGCTGCGGTGACTGCTTAGCATCAGTCCGGCCGTACGCTTGTTTGCCACCTTAGTAGTATAGAAAAAAAAATCCGATGCAGCTTGTGTAACGGCAGCCTTAGGAGCTACGATACCTAAAGTTATACATTGTATATATTTTATGCCAAATTATAAAAACTAATATATTGGTCACCAAGTTTTTTTCTCCAAATACGTGGGAAGCAAACATTTAAACATCTTTTGATCCGGTTTTTTAAATGTCACTTTGAAATCTCGTTTTAGGAAACATTTCAATGTCAAGTTGGGTTTTTGGGGAAATTTATATATGTACATCCGGTCTGTAATAGTGACAGCTATGACGTCTATACTGTAGAATGTGTTGCTAAGCAGCACCTTCACCTTGACCTCGGGAGGTCATCTTTTTTCTGGAGGAAGAGGGGAAGGTTACAAATACAAAGTGAAATCATAGGCCTTTAAACTGGGTAAGAGGCGCGGGGGGTATGGTGACTATGACTAGTAGCAGAGGCTTCCGAAGTATCCGCTACTCTACCCAATCTGAATATGGAATTAATGAATTAAATTAGTCAATATAGGCCCGTTATAAAACTTTTCTTACCTTAGTCTTAGCCTGAAGGACGCTGGCGCCGTTGGTGTTGACGACACCATTGTTGCACTGGGCTTTATGGACGCACACGTAACCCTGGCCAGCACAGGTCTGTTGCAGCTCCCCACCGCTGTGCTGGTGGCTCTGCACGTTGCCGGTTCCTTGGAACGCCTCGTCAATGTTAGACTGAGTCTGTTGCTGCTGCTCAAAGTCATATTCACTAGTCTTCTGGGTGTTCTGGATCAGATTCACGTTGGAACCGGCGGTGGACGCCGTGAAGGGGCTGGGCGAGGAGCCAGTGAATCCAGAGGCGCCGAATTTGGAGCCGAAGCCGGCGTTGGCGGAAAATCCTTGGCCGGCGGCTTGGTTAGTCTGTCCAGCACCGAAACCTTGGGTTCCTTGGCCTTGGAAGGCAGATTGGCTGGATTGGCTCGATTGGCTGAAGGCACTTTGGCCGCTACCACCGTTAAAGCCCTGGCCGCCGTTGAATCCTTGTCCCTGTCCAGCGCTTCCACCAGCTGCGTTGAAACCGGCCTGGGTGTTGAAACCGCTCTGTCCTGAGCTGCCACTGAAACCTTGTCCAGATCCAGCCCCTTGTCCACTACCAGCACCGAAGGATGCTCCAGCTCCGCTCCCACCAGCTCCAAATCCAGACCCTCTAGAAGCAGATCCGAACGCGCTTTGACTGTTTGAGCTTGATCCGAAAGAGTTCTGGCTGCCTTGGGCTCCGAACTGACTGCCCTGTGCGCCAAACTGACCAGCACCTTGACTACCCTGTCCACTAGCACCAAAAGCACCGGCACCTTGGTTAGCACCAGCTGAACCAGCCGAGAAACCAGCCTGGAAGCCTGATCCAGCGGCGTTCTTGTTGTACTGTCCATTCAAGTATGGGTTGTTCTTCAGATCAATTTCTCCCCCAGCATTACTATTGTATGAAGAGCTCGAAGATTCGAAGGTTGACGA
The DNA here is from genome assembly GCA_905404275.2 of Hedya salicella. Lineage (NCBI taxonomy): Eukaryota > Metazoa > Arthropoda > Insecta > Lepidoptera > Tortricidae > Hedya > Hedya salicella. The sequence goes on from FR990099.1 coordinate 8,584,288, forward strand.
TTGGAATCCAGCAGGCTTCGCGCCGCCCGCTGCGGATGCTCCGAACCCGGCAGCCGAACCAGCAAGTTTCGAGAAGTCTCCATTCAAGAAAGGATTAGCGTTGATGTCGAAACTTGCGCCGATTCCAGCGCCACCGGCACCAATGCCAGCACCACCAGCGTTGCCTCCACTGCTCGTGAAGCTAGAGCTCGATTGGCTGAACTTTTCGAAGCTGGAGCCTCCACCGGCAGCTCCGTTCTTGAATGGGGAGTTCTGGTTCATCCACCAGAACGGTCCGTCTTTAGGGATGCCGCCTTCCAACACGTTTCCCAAGCTACCAGCAGCGTGGAAAGTGAACTGGTTGTCTGTGTCAGACGCGGCGGCCGCTCTGAAGGCGTCGACGTTTCCAAATCGTTCGATGACGCGCCCGTCTTTTACTTTGAGACCAGCGCAGCCCTTGTCGGAGGAGCAGCTTTCGAAGGACGACTGCGAGTGCACCTCAGCTCCAGGTAAGGCCTGGATGGCTGCTAGAACCTCATTCGGGCTTTTGAATTTGAGGTTAACTCCGGTTTTGCAGTTCGTGCACCGCTCCCCCCGCGCTTGGGGCTCGGACTCCTCCGCCTCGACGACCAGGTCGGCCTTTTCGGGCAGTTCTTTGGCTTCCTCGAGGCTTTCTGGGTGCGCTTGCGTGGCCAGTAGTAGGCACAGGGCCACCACTGTTTTGAGTAGTGGCTTCATGGTTCTGTAACAAAAAGAATGGCGATAAGTGGAACTGCAGGTTAAGTTATCTGTATATATCCCTAGTTGCATCATAAGTTGCATAGTCGTTGGGATTAGTTGTTGGCTGAACAATTCTGCAACTGTGTAAGGTGTGTCCGACACTTTCCCATTAGTGGGCACCCATCCTTAATTCGGAGTAATAGAGGTGACAAATAGGAGGTCAATTGTTGAACTTCAGCTTCAGCAGTATTGGGATGTTTATGTGGAATGTATTGGTTCGTTCAGTTTACTTATAAAAAGCCCTTGTTTTCATTTTATCTATTACTTCATCATACAAAAACTTTGTAACAAAAACGTTCGGTTATGTACAATTTATTCCTGAAGATAAGAATTTTCATTCTTTCTTTGATACTATGTCACTGTTTAGATACACATTTTATATATTTACCACAATTTCCACGCTGTATCGTTATACTTATATACTGGGCGAGGAAGCGACCAGCCCTTTGGTCACCAGAGGTGTCGACGAGCCGATATGATAGGTCCTTAAAAACAACTCAAGTGCTTGGACTCCCGGGCACAGGACCTCGACACCGAATGCTGTGAATTGATATTGACAGCCCTGGTATTTAAGGTAATTGATTCATTACTTTTACGTTGATTAGTTATATTGATATCTAACTACAATAAATTGGATTAAAACGAACATTAACGATCTAATATCGTTTACAAATGACGTCACATCCACCGATCATAACAATATATTTAAATGTATTTTACTTCCAATCAAGTATCCATAAATTGGTTTATAAATGTGGATCTTTAAATCGACGTTTATTGTACAGGTTTTTTTGTTTTTAATAAATATATCGTCTGCTTTACGTTGAATTAATTACAAAAAAGCTAGTCTTTTTTTTAATTTTGTTTGAATTCACGAAAAAACAAGTATTAACAAAGATTTCTTACATTATGCATAATGTAGTTAACGTTTTGGTAGTGATAACAGAAAAACATCACATGGACATTTTGTCATCTATGCTATTATAAAGTTGTAAAAGTGAAATGTCTGTACATTAACTTATTTTCAAAAAATCTATTGTAACGAATTATTTCGAGGTAACTCGAAAAATACTTTTTTTGGATTTTTTTAATGTTCGTTTGTGTCGTTGTGGCTTCATCACGCCAAATCGGCTTAACAGATTACTAAAATTTTTGGTGCACGGGTATCTGGGTATCCACAGATGGTTAAAGGATACTTTTAACCGACTATGCTGAAGAAAAAATAAGGTGTTATGACTTTTTCTCCTCCACATACCAAGTTGCGGTCATCCATATAATTAGGAATATTAGGGTAGGTATAATATAACTTGTGGCTCTGTGAGGTATAGACTTCACAAATTTTTTAACCCCCATATCTCCGCCATTTTGACAAAATAAATCTATATAACTACTTTAGAACAGGCCCCGAATAAGTTTGCATTCAAAAACTCCGTGAGCAACTTCTTTGCTGGCAGAACCGAAGACTCTTAGTTATAAGTTTATTTATTATATATACATATATATGTGTTATATATATTTATGTCATGCATGTATTTAAGTATATGTCTACATATTTGCTTTAGTAGTTACACAAGTCTCAGCACCGCCCACAATTTTTCTCCTGTGACCAAAAGTTGACTGGTAGAGAATGCCTTACGGCATTAAGTTCGCCATTTGTACGATAAGTTTTCTTTTGGGCAATAAAGATTAAATAAATAAATATAACCTGTTCACAAAATTTTACGAGAATCGGTCAGACATCCGCCGGACAGGCAGACATTTTGCAGAAAGGAATTATTGCCCAAGCTGAAACATTCGTAGAAACGAAAGAAACTATTTTTTTTTATACATTAGCAAACATTTGGGCACGGTATCAACTGTTGTAAAGAATTGAATAATGTCGAAAAATGTTTGCTGAGTGTAAGTAGGTTTTTTGCTGTCCTTAGTCCTTAATGAAACAAATCGAAACGTCACTAGTGGTACAGTCCAGCACCAGCATCAATATCTGCCAATTAAGAAGCGGGCGAAAATATCTGACGCGTCTTAACGGCCTTAGAAATAGATTCGTGTCAGATATTTATGTGCGCTTTGTTGTGGCAGATATTAATGCTGGTGACTGTACTTACTACAAATACTGTATATTGTATTTGACGACCGGTTTAGCTCAGTGGGAGTAACGTTGCCTGCGAAGCTGAGGTCCTGGGTTCAAATTAGGGTTGAAAAAAACGGTTTTTTTCTGTCTTGAAAAAAAAACCTGAAAAAAAACCGTAATAAAAACAGTTTTTTTCTGGAATATGTTATTTTAAGTATGAAGTCTCAAAATTTGCAAGGCAGTTAATACTTTTATACGGTTGTATTAGACTTTATGTTAATTATTAAACTAATGTAATTAAAAAAATAATTTCTGGTTTTATAAAACTAACATTAATGAAATCTGCAGTGGTAGTTCACAATTTAAAATCGTAATTTCACAATCTTTTGCTTGCAATACAAGAGAAACCAGAAAAAGAAACAGTTATGGACAACATAATAGACGAGACAGAAGAAGAAGCAGAAAATTCTGATACTGACTGACTTAGTGTTGATAGTGCTGCTGATAGTTCTCGTTCTAGTGAATATGTCCAAAGTTTTTTTTTTTAAATTTACTGAGAATAGCTTAGTTTCAGTTACATAACATAGACATACTTACTTTAATGCAGTTAGTTTGTTACTTATATAAATAAATCACGAAAAATCGTTATTATAGTATTATTTGTTCACCTGAAAAAGATCCTTGTTTAGAAAAAAAAAACAATGGTGCCAGGTTTTTTTTCATGTTTTTTTTTCATAAATTTGAAAAAAACATTTCATTTTTTTTTGTATTTGCAACCCTAGTTCAAATCCTGGTAAGGGCAAATATTTACGTGATGAGCATAATTTTTTCATCCTGAGATGTTTTCTTTGTATATAAGTAATCCACCAACAAACCGTCTTCAGTTTGGCGGAACATAATTTTGTACATAACACACCTAACATTGTTTTATGATAATTAAACTAATATATATATATATATAATTAAATATATCGTTGTCTAGTACCCATAACACAAGCTTTATTGAGCTTACCATGGGACTAGTTCGATTTGTGTAAAATTGTCCCGTAATATTTATTTATTTATTAATAATACTGTCTACTTACAATGACAAGTTGTTAGTGGCACCACCTTTTTGGCAAAAAGCTCTGTTCATCCTTTTTTATAAGTCGTATACCTGAGCCTTATTATTAATACCAAAAAAGTTTTTAAAACAATAAAATTGATTCTTTTGTACCGTATGTCATCGGTATCGTTAAAAGGGTCAAACATTATTCCATATAAATAAAGCTTAATGTCAAAGTATTTTATGTTAATGACACGTTCAACCGTTTAATTAAGTGATATAAACACCTGATATTTGTGTTTGATGATAATAAATAACTTATTTTTAAGATATTTTCAACATGAGATCATCTTTCTTATTACCCGGCTGCGCGATAGCAGAGATCGGGTTATGTTTTTATTTTATTGACATAACAATAAAAAGGCATAACCCTCTTTTTTGCTTCTGTGTAGTCGAGTAAAAATATCCTACATATCCTCGGATGTCCTGTACGGCTATCTACAATTAAAAATATATCTAAAAAAGTCTTGGGGAATATTGCCACTGTGAAATAATTGGCAGTAATACATTTGGTTCCGAAATTCTAAGCCACTGCTGTACTTTTTACGGTCCCGTAGCCAAAGGGTAAACGGGACCCTATTACTAAGACTCCACTCTCTGTCTGTCTGCCTGTCACCAGGCTGTATCTCATAAACCGTGATAGCTAGACAGTTGAAATTTTCACACATGATGTATTTCTATTACCGCTTTCAACAAATACTAAAAACAGTATAATTTTATGTCTGTCTGTCTATGTCAGTAACCAATATAAAATGATCGAGCACCGCGTACATATTGCTTAGGAGTAGGGTTCTGCTAACACTGGATTTTCATAGATATGGCCGTTTGTAGCGTATATTTTGTACGGAATCCTCGGTGCGCGAGTCCGACTCGCACTTGGCCAGAGTATACTTATTAAAATATTTAGATAATAAAATTGTCTGTATAGTTAAGCACACAAATTTAGATAATTCTAGAAAAATTTGCATAAATAAATTATTAAAAGCATCACGTCTAAGACCATTATGTCAACATTTGACACATAATGTGTTATATATTTACACTTCACAATTAATCAAATCGCGGAAGGCAAATGTAAAATTAAATAAGCCTTGACATTACAACCCTTTTGATATAGCGATGGGACCAGGAAACACATTGAAAGCCGAGCGAAAAACTACTCTATTTAAACATCAAATGGTCGAAACTGACAGTTGAAATGTCAAATTCTTTTAAGGTTATGTTACCATCGAAAATTTGCAGTTGTTATTTTATTTTTCACGGTATTTTCAATGTATAAAGCTATGAGTTAGAGTAGATTCTAGTTTTTTGGGCGGCAAATAAACATGGCCGATTAGTATGAATATATTCGACCATGAACTATTAGAGATGAGACGTTTGACTCGTATTTGGTTTGTCAGACGCGAAGGTGTGAGATATAATTAATACAATGATCCTAGGAAGCCTTCAATTGTACGAAAACCGGCATTCATTGAAGGTAGTTACTTACAGTTGAAAGGTCATCAATTCGATTCTTTATTATTAATATATTCAAATCAGTAACAACAAATAAATATATGAAACCTTGTACTTCTGAAACATTTTTTTTTATTTCACTTATAAATAACTTACTTCAAACACATTCAGTATTTTTTGTGACATAATAATGATAACGTCTTATAAACCGATGAACGCCGGCTGTACACACGAAAGAACATGACTCATTGTCATGTTCCGCTTTCACGTTTCGCCTGAGCCGAGCGCACAAGCGAGAGCGCGAAACAAGCGATAGTGAGACACAATCGTCCTAAGCGTTCGGCTTGTAAATTCATAAAAGTATGCAATTTTCCATCAATGTTTACTTCTGACGTTATCACGTAAAATTATCGTCCATAGTTCGACTTTACAGATAACCAATTTTTGATTTTATTTACGATATAAAAGCATTTCGTGTACAAAATATAATGTTAATAGTTATATTAACTATGTTGTTATATAAGCTGTCCATTGCCCGTCAGTTAAGGATTTAATAAAATATAACTTTTTTGGCTTTTATTTGTATCAATTTTATTGTAAAAACTGGGCATTATCCTCATCAAACTATTGAAATACTTTTAATTTTTTTACACAATCGAAAGTGTGTTTATCAGGTCCTTCTTTAACAGAACAACGGAGCAGCGATTCAAAATGATTTGCCTAGAGATTTAAAAAGTTCTGGAGAGTGACTTAGAGTAATTTGTATACTGAAATAATGCAATCTTCTCAAAATATAAGCATAATACGTTTGCAAGGCGGTAAAACCCCAGTATAAAATATATGTTTAATAGTATGTAACAGGTTTGTTTGTATGTTTGTATATCGCACGCAGACGGCCTTCGTCCTAGCAAACGGTTTATCCAAATAATTGTGCAACCTTTTAAACGCATACTTTTTAATGAAGAATCCGAAAATACTACCTTGAATATATTGATACTAGTAAGCTAACAACACATTAACCATTTCTATATTAACTTTAATTTTAACTAATAAATTTAAAAAAATATAAATAAAAAACAAAACACGACTTCCCGACGTTTCGGAAGCTTTCCAGCTTCAGTCCTCCCGTGACCATGGAAAGCTGGAAAGCTTCCGAAACGTCGGGAACTAAAATGAGATAATATACGCGATATAATCCGTTAAATTGTTTTATTTCAATGAGTAATAATCGCGGAAACAGAAGAAAATATTAAAAACACATTATAGTTTAGAAACCTTACTTTAAAACGTTCTGCAATTTAATATATTTAACGTTATCCGAATCAATGTTTTAAAGGCTAGTTTCATCTATAGGATTTAAACACATATCTATAAAAGAAAATGTGTCAAGCATCACTCGGAATTTAGGATATTCAGACGATAAACGCGTTTCATTCTATTTATAATCTACTACATTGTAATAACAAAGGCAAATAATGACATAATTTTTATATCATACCTTCATAAAAGAGTCATATTCTTTAATCAGACGATCGAAATAATCAATACCTACGTGTGAGAAAAAAAAATTGATTATTTTTCTAATAGATGTAACTCACTGGATTATAAAAAACCGGCCAAGTGCGAGTCGAACCCGCGCACCGAGGGTTCCGTACAAACTTTCTCTTAACCTAATCTCACTGGCCGGTTAAGTTAATTTTACACCTTATCTATAGAGTTGCATACAAATTAGGTGCAAACTTAACGCAAACGGATTGTTCAAAACTGACTTTTGAAGATTAAAAAAAAATATTTGTTGTTATAGCGGCAACATAAATACATGTAGAAATTTCAACCGTCTAGCCATCACGGTTCATGAGAACAGCCTGGTGACAGACGGACAGACAGACAAACGGTCAGCGAAGTCTTAGTAATATAGAGTCCCGTTTTACCCTTTGGGTACGGAACCCTAAAAAACTATAAAATTTAAATTAATATAATATTAAAATGTCTAAGGTTTCTAAATGGGTGTGTATGGTTACGGTGTCAAATTCAAAGCAACTCATTTAAGTACACAGTGTGATAAAATCTGCCAATTTACAAACTTAAAAGGGTATCTGTCCCAAATTTACTATTACTCTACCAATTGAGTCACACGTGTCATAATGTCAAAAGTCAGTGACGTGCGAAATGTCAGAGTCATACAAATATCTTAATCAAACATATGTGAGGTTACAATGGTTTGAAATACGCCCACGGTGTTATGTCACTTTAGTACAAGTAGTGTTGAAGCTACTTATAGTATGCCGCATAGCATAACTTTCGATGCCGACGTATTTCATTGTTTTTAATTGAAGGCAATATTTTGTTATTCCTACAAAGTTGGCAATATTTCCCACAAATGTATTTAGTAAGTTTCGCATTTTTAAGAACAAACAGTACTAGGCTTTTATTATTTGAAATATTTGGAATAATTCGGAAATATATCTGTCATTTTGGCAATATTTTCCGTAGCAAACACAATATACCTACTTGTAGAAAAATATTGAGGTTGTTTGGGCTTGCGTTATGAGTGCTAGACGACGATATAATCACATAGAAAACGTCTTAGATTCAGGAAGTAATATTTATGCTCATCACACAAATATTTGCCCGTACCGGGATTTGAACCCAGGGCCGTCAGCTAAGTAGGCGGCGTTGCTCCCGCTGTAATAAACTGGTCGTCGAAATGTAAGGGTAAACCTTATTAAATTTGGTCCAAGCTACGACTCACGCGCATCTCTACGGCCTCGGGCCCACGCTGTCTATTTTAGGCAGTCTACACTCCTATACGAGGTTAGCCTAATAGGTACACTTAGCATTGAATAGCCTTGCATTGCGAATGCCATTAGAAATTTGCACTATGACTACAATGAGACATGATGTAGGTAGACAATACTTTATCCACATTATTAATAGTCGAGTCCGTCTGTCAATCACTCATGAAGCATGTTGCCCACCTGAAGGAGAGTGGTTAATGCAAACTCCAGACAATACACCGGCCAAGAGCAAGTCGGACTCGCGCACCGAGGGTTCCGTACAAAATATACGCTACAATTGACCGTTTCCATGAAAATCCAGTGTTAGCAGAGCTCTACTCCTAAGCAAAATGTACTCGGTGTTCGATCATTTTATATTGGTTAATTACATAGATATATACGCGATTAAGCCCCGTTTTGTTGTGTTGTGATAATGAGTGAAGATCGTGTAAGTTTAAATCAATGTTAAGTAAAAGTGCATTTGAATGAAATATAAAACAAAATATTTACCTAAGACTAAATGGAATAGGATAAAATATGAAAATAGGATGCCTTATCGCTTAAAACTCTTCTTCCAGACCTCCTTTGATCTATGACCGAAATGTAAGGCTAGTACATTAAAAAAAAACATAAAATAGGTATTGATAGATTCATGTTATGCGTTCAATAATGCTAAATTTCAATAATCCCTATTCAATATAATGTAAGTTAATCTAGTCTAATACGGACTATATTATCTTACATTTTATTGAACATTCAGTCACGAGAACAATTTTAGGAACATAAGCACATAAGTTTAAACTATGTTGAATTAAGATCCATATGACACGCAGGTAAATGATAAACCCTCGTAAACCCATTCATTTTAGAAACCCGACAGTAAAGGTGTTTTGAATAAAAACTTTTTTCTTTTTCATCATTAATTAGGCATGGTTTTTGCAAAATAAATGTGTCAACAAAATATTTGATTTTAACGAAAACTAACGTGAGAATTATTCAGGTTTTAGTATTTTTTGTATAAATATGTCCCCAAGGTGACCTTTGGCATTTAGTCCGTCGTTTTTACTTACTTTTTAGTGCAATAAAGTTGAAATAAATAAATAAATAACGTTTCGACCGACCATGTCCATATAACCTTCTTTGACCGAACATTATTGGCATACGTTCGAAAATGCAATGACTATTTAACACTCGTGTAGTCTGGTTTATAAACTTAATGACATAAAAATAAACAATTATTCGTTATATATAACACAGGTCATTAAAAGGAACATTTAAAGGACAAACGAAGATTTAACAAGGTTCACGATCGTCATCAAATGTATCTATATTTATGATGATTGAGATAGATAAAATGTATGTATAAAATTCAAAGTTTAGGCAATAGAGGGCGGCTCCAACACATATCAGAAAAAAATCGGTTGTCTGTAAAGTCGGTTTACGAACGATAATTTTACGTGATAACGTGGAAGAGAGATTAAAAATTAAAAAAAAAAAAAAATTAAAAATTAAAATTATTTATTGTTTAACTTTGGATGACACAAAACTGGCTCGAATCCTCCTTTTAAGCTTAACGCTTGTGTTAGGAGGTATTCGCTCCTTCATGCAGAGGGATACAGTGTTGGGGTTTAAACATGAAGTTAGTTTCTGTTACACATAATTATACAATAATTTACTTAATTCTACTAAACGGATAACATTGTAATATATTGCTAACAAAAAGAAGAAAAGAGTAACTAAGCTAAGTAGTCCAATTGTACTACACTACTGTTAAACATGTAGGTACCACAACGAAATTATGTGCATATTTATGTTCTAACTTAATAATAGAAGTTCTGTTTCATCATAATTTTTACATTTTAACCACATGCTAATTTCTTTTTTACACTCTCTATATGTTTTAGCATAAATATTTGTTTTTCTATTAACCTTATTATGGAGAGAAATAGATAGAAATGTAAGAGATAGATGCGTCACAAGCCGAATGCGGCTCGTAAGAATGTTATGAGCAGAACGTGACACTTTTTCGTGCGTGCAGCCGGCGTTCATCGATCTATAAGATGTTATCACGTCAGCAACATTGCTAGACGCGTATTTTTATTTTTATGTAAGTATTGCAGTTCTGTGTATTTGCCATAATGAATTTGTACACAATTTCATACTGCTTATTCATAAGCTTGTATTATAATCCATCTAAGGGCCGATTTTTTATAGTATAAAAAATGAAATATAAGATTTAGATGCAAAATATAAACACATTTAAAAACCATAACCTAGGGTGCCGCTGGCAGTATGATAGGGCTCAAACTATCGGTGGCTAGGGTCTTCTGACCCTTGATCCAGTAATCTAGCAAGAGTCTTAAGATGTTGGTCGAGACTCTTCACTATAAGACTGTTTACTAAAACGACTAACAGCACAATGATCGTCGAATCAACATCCCACATGGCGGTCACCTCGTGAGCCAATTCAAGGTACTTGCTTAGTTTGTCCTTCTCGGCCTTCACGAGGTTCTCGTCATGTGGGATGGTGAAGTTGACAAGCATTGCCTGGCGCTTAGATCGATCTACCAACAAGATCTCAGGTACTTATGGACAGGATTATTGTAATAATCCAGTCCATAATGATAGATCGATCCTAACTACAATTATGATTGCTAAATATATTTCATAATTAAATTGTTACACAAACTTTCAATTATGAAAAGGAACATTGTAAAAAGAAACACATTATTTAAATTCAATCTCTTACTTCTACGATTAGATAATTATCGCGACTAAGATTTTAAACACATTTTGTAGCGACGAGTTTTATTAACTCCAGAAATAAACTTGCCTTTTGAGGTAAATTAAGTATTACTGAATTTAATTTGACCATAAACGTAGTCTGCGCTGGCAACATGTTTAATTATCACGCCCCGTTCACAAATGCGATGAATACAGAAAATAATAAATGCTTAATTTGAAAATACGTGCAAAATGTAGATTGTTGAAAATATTACATGTAAATTGTATTTAATTTTGTGAAAAAAACTTATTCCTTTTATTTGCATTAACATGTGAAAGGTTATATAAATGCTTGCATCTCTAGATATCCTTGTTAAAAAATGGTTGAAATCCAGCCAGCGGCTCAGCCAATTTCCAATATGATGTGACTATATTCTATTACATAAAACATTTGTATGAATGGAGATTGCATTTTTTCTGTAATAAACCCTGCTTATTACAGAAAAAATGGCCCTGCATGAGTTTACATACGGAAAATGCCGTTACAGGCAATATTTTTTTTATTATTTGAGAAAATTCGGGAAATATTGCCAACTCAATCTGACCCTAGAATGCTTTAAAATCTACAACGATTTAATTTATTCGCTCATTAATTCGACGACAAAGATGGCTTCCAAGAAAACATTGTTCACACAGAGACCTAATAGATTCACACTCTCGGCGTCACGGCAACCCGGATTCGAAATGATTGTAAATTTATTCAAGAAATAATGGCCGAATGGGTTTCGACAGCACGTGGTATTATTTTAGGATTTTTAGATTAGAATATGGATTGTCCATGACTTTGTCCGCAAATGAAAAATAATACGTTGAGTTTTTCATAATGTCGATGTAACAATACTGACCCGCGATACAATGAATTAAGCAAGCTTAATTAATGCATGTCTTTTCTTAGAGATAAACAATTGCATTTTTTGACGTCTTATAAATCGACGAACGCCGGCTGCCCGCACGAAAAAATTAAGTTCCGGTGTCACGTTCCGCCTGTCACGATCGTTCGCTTGTGACACATTTATCTCTCTTCCACGCTATCACGTAAAATTATATCGTCCAATAACCGACTTTACACACAACCATTTTTTACACTATTTTAGTTTTAGTTCTGGTTTAAATTAGTATACATTCTTATTTATTGTTTTTATCATCTAAATACTTTGTTTTGAATATCTTGACAACTAAATGACATGTCTGATTACAAAATACATATAAATATTATTTGTCATGTCAATCTTGCGTTAGATATTGTACGCGTTACAGTACAGAACTATCAATTTGTATCTTTTTTGAGGTGGGCTGTTTATTTGTGATTTATTTTTATTGTTTTGCTCTATCCATTTGTGAGATACTAAAATAAGGTCAGGTGGGGTAAGGGAAACATAATTTAATTTGTGGGGAAATAGAGACCATGCAATTAGCCCAACTCTAATATAACATATGTCAGTTTTCAGTATCATATTTACAACGTTTCTCTTACCTTGGTGTTTCCCTTACCCACCATGACCTTACTTATATTGTTAGGTGTATTCTGGCTTTCTTCGAGAAGAGCCAAAATATTAAAATGAGACTAGGTGTTCCAAAACGGACAAATAACCAGTGACCATAAATGAAACCTTAAGACATCTAGCTAAGTCCTAATAATTTGCAAGCGGCTTCACTGATTAACTTGGACCATACCTAAGAACACTCAATGCATGACCTTTAAAAAACACCATCTACAAGCCTAACGAATAACTGAGTCTGTTCCTGAGGTATGGGAGCGGTACGGGAGGGGTGACAAGTGACGTATATGTGTTAAACGAGACAGTTAGGACACGTCATGTCCCGTGAATGGAACAGACTCCGACAGAATGGTCCGTGGCTTTAATAGGAAAGGGATTTTAAATGATAAAATAATGCAGAACCCTAGCTGTAAAACAATACAATTAATTAATTTAGAGCTTCTTGCTAAAGAAGAAAAAACCCAATTTAAGTTCCGCTGAATTTATTCAGTGCCCATTGGTTTTCGTGTCGAACTATGGGCATCATCTTGAGGCGTGACTATATTTTATACTCATACATAATATACTCGTATTTAAGAGTTAAGCTCTTGCCGGTGGAGCTATTTCAATTTCTTTTGTTCTTTCTAGTCTTCTTTTTAATATCCTGATACGAAGCGCTGTTAATACAAGCTTTTATTTAACTTGCAATGTAACTAAATATGTATGTTCAGGTGGAATCTTGCAAGTTAATAGATATACTATAATTTTCCGTAGTTTTCAACACTTCATAGCTTTTACGCTATCTGGTGGTCCCTTTCTTTTGTATCAAAGCCTATTAAAACAAAAGGACTGACAGTTGCCATACTTTGGATCGTGTTCCGATCGCAAGGAGATATTCTGGCAAAAACTAGATGGCGCTTTAAAACTAAACAGCCAACTATATTATAATTGAATAAAGAAACATAGTATAGTAACAATTAGTTCGTAAATTGCTACTAAATCGTAACATTTAATGACTGTGTCACGCATGCAAAAGAAAAAAAATAATTCTTAAACATAGATGGCCTTGCACATATTGGGGAACGGCTTTTTTGGAGATTGTCAGTCCTTTTGTCTTAATGGTCCTTGGTATGTATCTATGCTGATTTTGATACACGGTTAGCAAGAGGTTAGTTAGAGGATTTTACCCAAAAAAAATCCTATAGGATTTTACCCGAAAACGCTGAAGCAAAAAAGAATTACTTACGCGTTTTTCCTGCTCAAGCCGGTGCCTCGGGGTGACCCTCTCGGCCCTTAATCCCATTTCACCAATTACATAACAAGGTCATACAAAACAACATATTGTATAACATAACAGATAACCGCGACAAATAACATTGACAATATTTGACAGCGTGATTAAGTACTCTACAAATGTAATCCGTTTTACATAATAATGAAAGTGATAGCGGATTTGGACATATATAATGGCTTTATTAAGATATAGTTGAGATGTCTGTTTTATTGAGGCTACTATTTGTGATATGCAAATTATTCATGATGTATTAATTTTCTTACTCATTTTATTGTGATTGTTTTGTTACTTACGTAATTCTGTTTAGATTACTACTGAATTAAATATACACAGTGGGAACGAGCAACCTGACACACTTTAACGATCGAGTTTAGTGCCTCATTGGAGCACATTGGTATTACGTTCGGTAAAAATAAAAACAAAACTTTTTTATATATTTTTATAAATTCTCGTGTAATGAAGATGTGCTTTAAAGCTGAGAGATACGAGTACTATTCGACACGAATACCGTCAATAAAAAATAATAATAATTGGATACCAAACGTATTGTACTTAAAATTTAATATAAACTGGCTAAAAACACGCAGGTACTGCTTCTGTATACAAAAATATTAAATAAGTGGCTAGATCACATCATTAAGGCGTAATTGTCCTGAGATTTTGATATTTATGAATTTATAAAAATAATTAATATGTCAAAATGTACTCGTTTTCGGACTTCATATTATCATTTTATATGCTCCAATTACATTCGAAGGTGTGTCGTGTCACTTGATCCCACAGTGTATATATTTTGTATTTACGTATGTATAATAGCAGTATATAAAAATATATGCAATTAATGTTATTTTGTAGTCGATGCAATCGTGTCACAACTTCCTAAAATCTACATTTTTTAAATATTTTTCACATGCTTTAGATGGCACCGATGCTAAAATAAGATAATAAGGATGATGACTAAATTTTAATAACTAGTCCGTTATATAGATTTATAGAAAATATTGGAGACGTATTTTTTCCTTTTTTATTACTTAAGAAAGGCGATATATTATTATAGAGTCTAAATTTCGCGTGACGTCACTCCCAGGTACAAATTGTACTTAGGAGTGGCGTCACGAGCCCCCACTCTTAACCTTTATGCGATTTACCCGAGTATCTTCTATTATTTAAAAAAGCACAAGTACGTATTCAATATTTTGTCATTATCTAAGTGACGGACGGAGAATTTTGATTTTCATACCCTATCATCATGCCTAATGTGTATACTGTATACATTGAGTAGAAAAACGGTTAAGTATTTGTAAGTAAATTGAAGAAACTGAATCATGCAGTTAATTTCTTAATTGTAAGTGTTTACTTTTTTGGAGTCGGTTTAATTTTTTGTTAAAAAGTAAATTTATTTAGTAACAGGTCACCACTGATAATTAACGTCGAGGCTTACCATGGAAAAATTGTGATTTTAACGCCATCTGTTGTATTAATTAGGTATTAATATTCAAATCACCTCAATTTACCCTGTTAATTAACCCGATACTGAAGATAGCCCAGGAGGCGACACACTTGGAAGATTCGCGTTTCGCAAGCGCTTGCGCAACCAACCGGGTCCGGGCTTCTTAAAAACAAGTTTCACGAATTCCGAAGGTGCTAGGATATAAATATGTGCGTTGATTTTCATAATTCCTTGAATTTTTAACCGACTTGATAAGATAAGTATTATGTTTGTTACGATATCTTCGCTAATTCCAACACGAATCTTTAAAAAAAACTAGAATGTGAGCACCTTCGTTTGCAGAGGAGAAAAAGTCATAACCCCTCTTTTTCTTCATCATCTATAACCATATATGAATGCCCAACCCGTATACCAAAAATAATTGAAATCTGTTAAGCCGTTTTGGCGTGACGAAGCCACAAGGCCACACAAACATACTAAAATTTCAAAAACTATTTTTTTGTGATCTTTAAATAGTCCGTTACTTTTTTTTTAATATCGTCAATGTACAGACATTTCATTTTTACAACTTTATAATAGTATAAACATATCCGGAAACTTGTAAAGGCAATATTTCCCGCAATCGAACTATGAGCAATATTTTGTAATATTGCTCATAATCATAATAAAATCAATATTTATAAAATCTGATCGGCGTATTTTTTTAAATGTATCTTTTAATATAGTTTAATGAACATAGTTTGGAAAAAATGCCAAGAATACTAAAGGATTTCCGGAAATATTCTGAATATATCCGGAATCTTTTAATGGCAATATTTCCCACAGACGAACTATAAGCAATATTTTTTGTACGACCGAAAAATGTGTAACAAAAAACTCCAGGATTTCTCACGATGATTATATGATGATGAAATCGAAATACGCATGATATGTGAAATCCATATTTTTAGAATCTAATCGACGTATTTTTTGCATTTTTTTGCGTACGGTAGCTAAATAAATTCGTGTTTGAATGAAGTAATGATTGAATAGCTATGTGAATACACGTTTTTTGTCAGTATTGATTATTAATTATAATACTAATTCTTTGTTCGTAATATACCAATCATTATTCTGGGACCTCATTTGGTTAAAGTGGCAAGAAATCATTTTACAAGCGTTTATTTAACTTGCAATGTATGTCTGTTCGGGTGGAATCTTGCAAGTTATATTTGACCTACTTCCTGGTTTCCGATTGAGCTAAAATTTGACATACTTATGTAAGTGCGGTGACAATGCAATAGTATGATACCAAAATTATGTTTACTTTGGCACACCCACTCGAAATACATAACCCGCCCTCTGAAGAGGTCTATTAAAAAAGTTTCTGTCTAAAAATCCATTTCTGTAACAAGCTTTTATTGCCCTCTGTACATTTCTTTGAACATCCATATACGACTTACCGAGACGATTTTAAAGAGCCGAAACTCGGTGGGACTTATTATTTTACGATACAGTTCCTGTGAACACCTTCCGGCTCCATCATCGGTCAAGCTCCATGGTGCCATATTGTTATATTTTCATCGAAGTTACTTGGGTGGGTGTACCACAGCTCAATTGATCCCGACAAGTGGTTCAAATCTTTTTTGCAAGATGTATAAACATACATACAAATATGAAGATAAACATAAGCTTGTAATGTAAATAAGACAGAAGCCACGACAATCAAGGTATAATTATTTGGAGACTAGTTTTTAAAAATAACGAACCAGTTATGAGTCACCTGAAAAAACATCCGTTTTGTGATTTACGTCTAGCTAGCTTTATAAATATACTAGCTAGAGACGAGATGAATACTGACACGCCAGGCATGGAGACGGTCCGAAGCGGTAAAGTAGGTTTAAAATAATTCCGTTTGCGGAGGAAGTAAAAGGAGTAACCACTATACCTATCTACTACTACCTACCTTTAGGTATCCGTAAGGAATGGGAAAAAAATTAACCCTTAAAAACTACTTATAAATCGTCTCTAATGGCAAAGGCATACGATAGGGTAGAGGACTATTTAACAGACAAAAATGCATGGCCCAAAACAGAAACCAAATAATTTACTTTTAACGGGACATGGTTCTTATAAGGTGGCATATCAAACGTACGTAAGTTGTTTTAAATAAAGAATCATATTTTGCTTTTTTATCTTCTGTTATTAATATTTTTACTTTTATAAGTTCTGATATATTTTCTTGGAGAACTACGCATTAAGTTTATACTTCAAACATATATGTAGGATAGGCTAAGTACAAATGTTTTAGTAGATAAAAGAGTTATTTAGAAAAAAATACTGACTGTTGACTTTGTTCCAGCTTTCTTCTCAAAATTGGTCTCCTCTTGGGAAATGCCGTAGAGTCAGACTTGTAAAAGTGTCCTTGCGGCCTACTTATGTCTGAGTGTCATAATGGCTTTTAGCCATGTGTTAAACACTCTGCTTTTCACTTCGACTGCGAGAAAATAAAAAAAACTTAATATTAAAATTTTATATTTCATGAAAAACTAAAAGTACAGTTTGAGCAATTCTATCTTAAAGTTAAGCCAATCTGAACAGGTTGGTTTCTTTGTTTTTAATTATTCGTAAGGAGTATGTAGCTGGCTGAAAGTTTTTTTTTTCAGTACCATAGAAATTTGTATGGGATTATATGGCTTTCTTTTAAACCCGAGGGGCTAAATGTACTGTTTTAGTCTCGCTTTGCGAAGCTAATATGACGTGCTTTTTGAGCAGAAGAAGTGAAAAGATGTTATACATATTCATGTAAACAATTTATTGTGATTACTAAAGTACTTAGCCCTTATAATCGCGACGTTAGCACATATGTGGCTAAGTTTCGCGTCGTTAGCGAGAGAAATCGAAGTGGCAGCTAGTACTCACTAAAATAATTCTTTTTTGGAAATATAATCGTTGCCATATTATTAAAAGGGATAATTTTCATAGAGAAGCGAAATTTGTTCAATTTTAATGTACTAAAATCGTGTTTTTTTGCTGAATTTGACTTGATTCATATATTTGTTTTACTCCTAATGGCATCAGGAATGCGTGGTTTAAATCTTTCCCACTCCTCGCGGGCACCGTGTATACATAGAAAATTTCGCAAAAAGGTACGTTGCGACGAAAAGATGTTAATTTGTTATTAATCAAAAGGTAAAATATTAACCAATATAATATATTTCGGGTTTTTATGTATCGTAATTTTGTTTATTACAACTTAATAGTGAATATAAAGGTTCTCAAATCATATAATTCATAATTTACAGCACCAATTAACTGCTATCTGATTATGCAGTAGCCGGCATATTAATTACGAGATATAATATCTTCTATATGTCAGATGTTACGAAATGTTGGGTGACTGGTTTTCGATGGCCCTCCGAAGCGCCATGCGCCTCTAACTCAAATGGATTTTTTAACTTTATTTAACTTGCAGAGTTATCAGCTAAAGGTACTGTGTTCAAATCCCGGTAAGGGATAGATAATTGTGTGATGAGCATCAGATTTGTTCCTGATTCTTAGATGTTTTTTTTATCTATATATGTAAATGTATCTATTAAATATATCGTCGTGTAGTACTCATAATACAAGCCTTTTTGAGCTTACCATGGGACTAGTTCGATTTGTGTATAATGTCCTTTAATTATTATTTATTATATTGGCTTGGGTCAATTTAATCTTGGAAGCATCTTGGAAGCTGAATTTGACCCACTGGGTGATTATTGGAGCGTTTTAACCGTCTTATTAACTTCTACAATGCAACCGAAAATATCGCCACAACTCATATGAAATTCGTCAATATTGGGGACTGTGTAATATGATGGTAAAATGCTCAAATAATCACTAATCACCCCACCTATACTTATTTATTTAATTTTTATTGCACAAAAGAAAACTTATCGTACAAAAGGCTAACTTAATGTCATAAGCCATTCTCTATCAGTCCACCTTAGGGCTAAGAAAAAAAACGTGGGTGGTGCTGAGACTCATGTAACTACATAAACACATTATGTAGCCATATACTTTAGTACATGAATAACATTAATATATAGCGATGAAACGTATTCACCAGATAAACTAAAAGTCTCCGGTTTTGCCATACTAAAAAAGGTAAAAAACATCTTTCTTACATGATTAATCATTATCAATAGTTTTAGATACCAAATCTCAATAAAAATATTTTTTTTATCAATTCAGCGTCTAGAACGTTTCTTATAATTTATGTGAAATTTCGAAATAAATCAATTTATGCGATCGAATATTATGCAAATATGTTTATAGACTTCATTTTATTGTGGCCTGGGCAGTTGAATTTAATTTTATCATTATATTTATTCCGTTCACTGGTAACATATTCAGATTTAATGAATAGCATCACAGTCCATTCTTGACTGTCTTATTTAATAAACTACCTCTTTTTTTATTTGGGGAGACGCATTTTTAATACTAGACAGAAAGATGATGACTATGTTGATGATTTAACAAAAACATAATTAAAAAATGTACCTATTCAAAATGTTCCACACGTTGAATGCTACAGATAAACACGAACAGACTTTAAACTTATATTATTGGGTTATATGTCATTTATGCCAAAAATATACCATCTATTTATTATATATTATATTAAGTTTTTTAGTATTTACTCAGAGATGGAGCCCTATTTTATAGTAAAAAACTGTTAGTCATGCATAATCATAATACTATACATTTATGTTTGCCATTTGACTATTGTGTTTGCTATGACATACTTAAGTACATAATTGGGCGCGTAAGCAAATAGTAAATTATATGTATTCTCAGTACAACCCGGCTCGGGTTTACTGAGTTATTTGCCGAAGCAAAACTGTCTGCCAACTTTGGTGGGGTTAAGTTGGCTCAAATAAGTGAGAAAGTAAGCTAACCTATAGGACACAAATTAAATTATTTACAATATTGCCAAGAGTATATCCGGAACTTTTATTGGCAATATTTCTCAAAAACGTGGTTTTATTATTATATATAATTAGGTTATATTTATCAACAACGATTACATATTGATAACCAAACCTTTCATTATTTATAAAGTTGTAAAAATAAAAATACTGCACGTGACTACACTAAGTACTACGTTTACTATTTGCAATACTATTATTATTTGAATTGACTATTATATGTAGAAGCCTTATTTTTCCAAACTCATTCATATATTTCAACCTGGTGTAATAGGATTTTTCCGCTTTTAATAACATTTTCTTACTTTTGAAGGTTTCTTTTAATCCAAATTAATTACAAATCCTGAAAAATAAGATATTCCTATTTATTTGGCTTAAATATATAACACAGACATGAATAATTTATTACCCTGTAAGCCTATTTTAACGGTCAACTCCAAAAACAGATGTTCAAAGTGTATGTGTCTATCTGTCTATGTAACACTCAAACACGTAAACCAATTGTGATGCAGTTTGTTATAAGGTATTTCTTGCAATAAGCTCCGTTTAATTTTAATATAAATCGGACTAACCAATTCAAAGCTATAGAGCTTTTTCGGAATATACAAATTACCATGTTCCAGAATGCCCATCCTTTACACAATACGCGTATTTTTCTATGTAATTGCACCGTAAACAAACAAAGCGTGTCACAAATTGTCCTTTTTCATGCCACAATTGATCCAAGCCGATTATCGGCACGATTGGTCCCAACTTACGCAATGCGTGACGCCATCGTGGATGCGCGCGCTTGTCGGACACTGGCGAGTTTATGCGAACGGAATTTATGTGAAAATAGTTTTTATAACTACAAAATTATTAGTTTATACCAACAGATTAAGCGTTTTCCGTTGAGTTTATTCAAACGGAATTTACGTGAAGAATATTTTTATAACTTCAGAATTATACTTTTATATCAACAGATTAAGGGTTTCCAAGCTCCTCAGTTTTTTGGCCACAGTTTCGTTGAAGCATCCGTACATTTTTGTACAATTTCGAGCTATATAGTGTATATAGTGATGATTCTGGACTTCTTAGGAATAGTATGAAATTCTATTAAAATATACAGTTTAGGCATTTCGACAAAAATATTTTCATGAAATATTTATGTATCTAAACTTGATTGCAAAAAAAAAAGTAAGGTACCAAATAGCGGACTTATTGCGAAATGGCATTCTCTACCTATCAGCCATAGGGCCAAACAGAGATGCATGAAAATGGTGCAGTGGTAAAATCATTCAGTACTGAGAGCGTTAGGACAGACAAGCAAATAATGCATTAGTATATAAATACTTATTACCTATACACTATATATGATACAATGAATATATATGTTTTTGTTTATATGTATTTAAACCGTCAATCGTCTCGTAAATGAATCATTATTACAACGAAATTAATGTGAAAAACATTTAATAAAATAATTATTTTATTGCTCATTTATAAAATTCATTGAATTGATTGGTGACTAACGTGCTTCTTAATGTTAAAAATTGTTTGTTTGTGTTATACAAATGTTTATTTATTCTATGTTTTTTTTAGTTGTTACGCATAAACAGACTAAGATTAAATCTTGTCAAGTTGAGAACAAGGAAGATATAACTTTTAATGAAAGTAATTGGTCATTTACTGTTATCATGATCAAACATTGTTATATATACCTATTATAAACACAAATGTTTCCTAGTTTGTTTGTTCTTGCTTTGCCTTTATTTGACGCAATGCGGCAGCAACGGCTTTTCATATTAGAAGAGACATAGTGTTTGGGTCCGAAAGTAATCTACGACGAAGTTTGTTACAAATCTACTACTATTTATTATAAAGTTGTAAAAATAAAATGTTTGTATGTGTCGTTGTGGCTTCATCACGCTAAATTGGCTAAACGGATTTCAACTCTTTTTGGTACACGGGAAGTTGGGTATCTCCAGATGGTTATAGGACAGAAGACAAAAAGAGGACTTATGACTTTTTCTCCTCCGCAAACGAAGTTGCGCGCGCCATCTAGTTACAAATAAATAAACCTAGTGTTTGATGTGACTGATTGCACAAGTGATAAGAATTCTTAATTATTTAGCCCAATAGTGTTTTATTAATTGGAAAAAATACGGCAACTGCGTTGTACAATATAACCCTGAATATTTTATGATAAATGTTTGTTATTATAATTTATGTGAATCAGCGAAGGAATGAGGACGCTATGTTACATTATTTATTACGGTCTCTTACATTTTATTTCAATATTTAAGCTTGCCCAGTGGTTGATGAATCAGTCGAGAGATGGCGCTATTAATTTACCAGGGAAACTTAGGTTAATCTGTTTTTTCTTGCATTTAGCACAACGGCGGTACGGCAAACGTTTTTGATGATATTATAAACGTGAAAGTATGTATGTACGTTCCACTTAATCTCAAAAACTACTGGACGAATTTTCATGAAACTTTCCAGATATGTTCCTTTTAAATGAGAATAGGATATAGGCTATAATTTATGTCAAATTTCATTACTTTTAGGGACGAAAAAGGGGGTGAAACTTTGTAAGCTATAAATTGCATCTCTACGCGGACGAAGTCGCGGGCAACAGCTAGTGTATATATAAATATTAAAAAAACGAATTTTCTCTAAAACTACGTCAGCCTCTCATCATCATAACCCTCTTGTTTGTTCAGCATAGTCGAGTAAAAAGTATCATATAACCATCTGTGGATGCCTTACTACCTGTGTACCAAAAATTGTTGAAATCCGTTTAGCTGTTATGGCGTAATTGAGCCTTTACAATAGTATACAAAGACAAATTATAGAGGACCTTTCAAAAGATTTCTGTATCAAAAAATATTCTTGTGTTTAATTTTTGTACGGGCATTAGGTACTTGTGCGTCAGTGCACTGTGTGCCTTAAAACCGTTTTGCGACACCCACTCGTGTTTCTCATTTGGAGGCTTTCGAGGAAACTTAACTTACTATTTAACATTTCAATTAAGTACCGACAAACCGACGTTTAAAGTTACATAGTCGTTTATTTGAAATTAAGCTTATATGAAACTAACTTCGTTCGCGAAGGAGAAAAAAAAAAAAGTAATAACTCCCTTTTTTCTTAAAAGTATCCTATAACCATCTTCAGGTATATACGTTAAGCCGTTTTGTTGTCACGAGGTTGCAAGGTACCTACATTGGAAAGTAAAGATAAATTACTGTTATAAAGTTTAATTTTTTTTTATCACAAAATAAAATTATTATAAAGCTAATATTTTCTTCTGTTTCCGCGATTATTACTCATTTACATAGAACAATTTTAACGGATTATATCGCGTATATTATCTCATTTCAAAGCTGAACAGCTCCGAAAACGTCAGGAACTCAAATGAGATAATATACGCGATATAATCCGCTAAAATTGTTTTATTTAAATTATTATAAAGCTGTAAAAATGAAATGTCTGTACATTCAAGATATTTCGTATGTTTGTATGTGTCGTTGTGGTTTCATCACGCCGAAACGGCTAAACGGATTGCAACTGTTTTCGGTACACGGGTAGCTGGGCATTCACAGATGGATATAGGATTTTGATCCGACTACGCTGAAGAAAAAGAGGGTTATGACTTTTTCTCCTCCACTGACGAAGTTGTTCAACTTCTAGTAATTTTATAATGAGCCACAGTCCTGCCGAGTACAACCAGGCACTAAAACTTGTCGCCACACACGTTAGCACAGGTATGACGAATGTAACATACAGTTTATTTTACAACTTCAAGTGTGGACTTAACACGAATAATAGGAGTTTAGCAATTCATGTTAAAATTAACATAATATTTCATATAAAAGTATTAGTTTACTGAGTGACTCAACAACGCTTACGGATTGTATAGTATTGTATTTATTTGACTGTATTATAATGAATGCTTATAAAATATGGATTATTTGAAATAAGGATTAACAATCTTAAATTCATTTTTTGATTGCCTTAAATTTGCCATACGATATACTAAATACAATTATTTGAACCTACGATGAGTGTTATTGTTTAACAAGTGTACACATGTATTCTTGGTATTTAAGTATTATAATTTATGTATATATTATTTATAGAACTTATATCGTCGCCCAGTTTCCATAGCTTTGCTTAGGTTGGGACTAGGTCGATTTGTGTAAGATTGTTCCTGATATTTATATATTGATTTATCTCACCGTCTGTGGCGTCGTACCTAATCAATAATTATATTTTGATTTAGTATTTTTTTTGACTTGAGTAATTAAGCGAGTTCGATATCACGAGCCGTTTGAAGATCTTTCTGATCTTTTCATAAATTAATGTTTATTATTTATATAAAACGCATTTCATTCAATATCGGCATTGTACCTTTTCCGGGAAGATACGCATAGGGATAAGTTCGCCTTTGTATTATCTTTTAAGGCAATTGCACTTGCAATTGGTTATTTTGTACAATAAAGTGTTTAGATACATACATACGATTTTTAATCATTTTTATGGTAAAATAACAAAATATATATTTTTTAGTTTGAATAGCTAGATTTGCATCGTCGTTTGCTTTATTATATATTAAAGTTTTCCCGCGTTTTCTGGCTTGTTATTTTATTTATTACTGTGCATTTTTCCGGGATAATAACTATCATATGTCCTTTCTAAAGTCTCAAACTATCTCCATACTAAATCTCATAACATTCGGTTCAGCGGTTTAAGCGTGAAAAGGTAACCGATGATTAGAGTTACTTTTGCA
The DNA here is from genome assembly GCA_905404275.2 of Hedya salicella. Taxonomy (NCBI): domain Eukaryota; kingdom Metazoa; phylum Arthropoda; class Insecta; order Lepidoptera; family Tortricidae; genus Hedya; species Hedya salicella. Next base: position 8,609,184 of record FR990099.1, read on the forward strand.
GTAATAATACTCCGTATGGATTGCCGGCAATGTTATTTGTTGACCTAAAACATTACGTGTTGACCATGGAGACCTTTTACATCTCCTAATTTAAAGTTTTGACTACGGAGACTCTCTACATCTCCATGAAACTTAGTATAAGTTTTTTTATATATATTCTGTTATCTATTACTATTCATTGTTTTTTTTTCTTTTTTTTTGCCGCCTAGAGACTCTTTACATTCCTGTAACTGTAAGTATTCATAGTTATAATCTAATGAACCTGGAGACAATAAATATCTCCCTGAAAAGTGTGCCCAAGTATTTGTATGTTGCATTAATATTGCTATGCACTATAATGTCATAATATAGATTGTGAATGTTTTTCTGTTTATTGTAAAATCAGACATGTACAAGTACCCTTGAGGCCTTTTGCAGAATAAAAAATTGAATGTAGTTTGTTTTATCTAAACCTAAATGCTTGTTAGGCGCATGTGGGAGGCCTATGCCCTAAAGTGGACAAATTTGGCTTGTTAGGTGTCCATTCCTAAATTGAGGTGCTAAATTGGAAACTGTTTTATGTAATACTTTTCTTTTGTAACTCTTCAAGACTGTTTTTTTAATTTCAGTTTGTTTAGGACATTAACATTAAATAATAAAATACACTCGGGGGCAAAAAATCCTAAAATAGTGCAGGGTTGTAGAGTTTTTAATGTTGTCATAATCTTTATTAAATTTTACATCTAAAGGTATAAATAGAACTCATGAAAAAAAATTCGTTAACGGAGCGAGATATTGCAAAAATCCTCATTTTTTGATATTGTTATTGTTATAATAAGATCGCGGAAATTGCTAATACAGTTGGGTATTGCAAAGAATAGTATATTATGTAAATAAAACTAGTGTTTAATAATAATAAAAATCTATTGCTGTTATTTAAATAAGGGTGACCCGCAACATTTGCTATTATAGTGTATAAGTTATATATTCTCATAATTTTTTTAAATTTTAAGTATCACCTCGTTTTTTCAAGTATCGTAACTTGCGCTATATCTCTCAACCGGATTGACCTCATTGATTGAGTAAAATTTTCAAGTATTTATTTTATTTTACAAAACGTTTGCGTCTTAACAGCTAATGCCAAAACAACACAAATTTAAAGTTACTTAGTGAACTTATGCGCCAAATCAATAAAAAAAAAGTTATACTTTATTTTTATTCCAGGCATGTTTAGGTAATTTGCATAAAATTGGGTCTATATTTGAGTTAACATGATTAAGTTCTTCTAAATAAAAATATAGGTATAGTATAACTAAAAAAAAAAAAAAAATCCTTTGATCAAAAATAATTGATAACATGGATTTTAAAACTTTGTGTACATTTTTTTATATTTTTTAACGTAATTGGAACTTATCACATCAACAAATTTTATTGCCGTAGTTTTTTTTTGTTCAGAAACTTAATTTCTGAATATAGATTTTTTTGTAAAATAGTAATATTCTGTATCAGTACAAATAAGACATTAAAAAATCAACCTTTCTTATTTGCTTCGTTTATGTATTTACTTCAGTTTAACCACCATAATTGTATTTAATTTTAATTTAATCCATATTTATTGTATTGCAAGATGTGTTAGATATAAACGTTTCATTTTAAGCATCGTCCGATAATATTGTCGTATCGTTAAAAAAAATCACATCCCGAAGTTTTCAAAGTTCTTTAAAAAGCTCAGCACCTACATTAGACATAAACGGGCTATTCGAAATAAACATCGAAAAGGAAACACACCAAAAAAATAAAGACACTTGAGAATAAGAAATGGCACTCAAAAAAAAATACTTACATAAAAAAAATATTATTCAAAAAAACACGTCCACTCTCTTCGTACCACCACACCGCACTGAATTCAAAATGAGGATGCGTCCGTATTTAAAAAAAAAGTTTTTTTTTTCACTCACGTCGTTTCGTTGTACTGCCGCGATCGAACAAGCTTGGGTAAGAGATGAGATGCTTATATATACGGGCGATTCGCGACCTTCCCGGGTTCACAGGGTTGATAACCAAATGACGTAACGGAAAGAGGCGCTTAGGTTTTTTTTTAAAAGGGGTAATAGTTTTAGGCACAGGTTATCCACTTGGCTTCTGGACACATGCTTTTATGTAAAAAGCTACTTAGACCAGATTTGACAATAGCGATGATGACTAAATTTTAATAATTAGTCCGTCATGTATTTTAAGAAAAAATAATGGAGACCTTTTTTCCTGTTTTTACGTAACCAAAATAAGGCGGCGATACATTGAATCAAAATACGTGACGTCACTCTTACGTACAAATTGTACCTAGGAGGAGGTACAAATTGTACCTGAACTTTAAAGCGATTTATCTCAGTAAATTATTTTATTATTTTTAAAAAGCAAAAAATGTGTGTCCAATTTTTTTTTATCATCTAACTGACGGGCTAATTACAATTTTGATTTTCCTACACCGTCATCATGCCTATTAAGTAAAATAGTCCCTTATTAAGTCTGACATGCTTTTTGTTTTACGTTAATACACGTATGGAATTTATTTCCCTTTCCTTTTGTATTTATATTTAATATCATTTTTTGAATTGTTTGTTTATTTATACTTTTTGACATGATGCTATAAAAAAATACAAACTATCGAACATATAACCTCCTCCTTTTTTGGAAATCAGTTAAAAAGTGAAATTAATGTGTAAGAATAATAGACAATTAAAATTAATTTGACGACACGTTTGCCTCAGTGGTTTGTACATCGACCTACGAAGCTAGCGGTCCCGGGTTCGAATCCCGGCCAGGGCACGTGTTTGTGTGATGAGCACGAATGTTTTTTCCTGGGTCTTGGATCGTTTGTATGTATTTAATTATTATAATTTATCTAAATATTATGTATATCGTCGCCTAGTACCCATAGTACAAGCTTTGCTTAGTTTGGGACTCGATTTATGTCGGATTGTCCTTGATATTTATTTATTCATAAACTGGTACTGGAAGAAAAAATGTCTAACTGTTGAGTTTGTTTCGGCTTTCTTCTCAACAGTGGTCTCCTCTAGGGAAATGCTGTAGAATCAGGCTTAAAAAAGTGCCCTTGTGACCTTATGTATTAATTAGAATATAAGACTTGTACTCTAGCAAATAAACAATTTGATTGATTGAAAAAGGAAGATTAAGTTTTTTGTAATTTATAGAAATATAAGTGTGATGAATATTTGTTCCTGAGTCTAGGATTTTTCTATATATATATATATATATCAGTAAATATATCTATTAAATATATCGTCTTCTGGTACTCATAACACAAGCCTTATTGAGCTAGTGGGAGCTACCCATGGGACTAGTACGATTTGTGTAAAAATTATCCCGTGATATTTATTTATTTAATTTTTGGAGTAATGCAGATACTTAACGCTCTTTAAACGTTTTTGGTAAATACTGAAATCGCTTTTTAGATTTAAAAAAATAGATATTAGATTTATATCTTTGCTGCCGTTTTTTGAAGGACTTTTTTGCTTATACATGGTGGGGACGAGTAACGCGACAGACTTTAGCAATCGAATGTAGAGCGTAATTGTAGCATGTAAAGTGATATAATCTGTAGTCCGAAAACGCGTAATTTTTGACATATTAATTCTGCCCGCGACTTCGTCTGCCTTAAATTCGTTTATCGCAGATAAGGGTATTTTTCCGGGATTAAAAGTAGCCTATGTCCTTCCCCGGGACTCAAACTATCTCCATACCAAATTTCATCTAAATCGGTTCAGCGGTTTAAGCGTGAAGAGGTAACAGACAGACAGACGGATACACTTTTGCATGTATAATTTATTATTAGTATGGATTTCTCACAATCTCATGACTATCGTGTCATAATAATGTGATATAGCCACTCCTATACTATTAGAAATTTGTAAAAATGAAATGTCTGTACATTGAAGGTATAAAAAAGAAACATTAAAACAAAGATCATTTTTATCCGACTACGCTGAATAATAAAAGAGGGTTATGATTTTTTTCCTTCGCTGACTAAGTTGCGGGGCGTCTTTTACTCTATAGGTATATTATACAATTGTAAAAATGAAATGTCTGAAAATTGAAGATATTTTTTTATTTATTTCACATACGAGTAAGTGGCAGGAACTATTTGGAGGTCACTTAATCAAAACAAATTTATTTTTGGACGGCTAAACGGATTTCAACTGTTTTTGGTATACTGGTAGCTGCGTATCCACAGATGGTTATAGGATATTTTTTGCCCGACTAGGCTAAAGAAAATAGACGGGATGGTTATGACTTTTTCGCCCACGTGAACGAAGAAACAGAAGCAGTATCTGCATATTTTCTCCCAGTTTGTATTAAGTTTTATACTAAGTTTGGTATGATTTTTTTTCATTGAAGTTTATTCGTCTCAAATGGTACTCGTATCTCTTAACTTTAAGTTACATTTTTATTAAACTAAAATGTATAAAATATAAATACGTTTTTGAGTAAACTGCCTGTGACATACGGATGGACATGACGAAACTATTTTTGCCATTTTGGCTACGGAACCCTAAAAAAAGGAGTTTTTTTTATTTTATTTACTTATTAATTCGACACACCAACAAAGTACAAGACTTTATATTTAATTAACGCTAAAACTAGGAGCACTTCTAGCCCGGACCTCCATAACAGAATAGATGTGCTACCGCATTTACAAAATATTATCTATATTATTATAAAGTTATAAAAATAAAATGTTTGTATGTGTCATTGTGGCTTCATCACGCTAAATCGGCTAAACGGATTTCAACTGTTTTTGGTACACGGGTAGCTGGGTATCTCCAGATGGTTGTAGGATACTTTTTACCCGACTATGATTAAGAAATAAAGAGGAGTTATGACTTTTTATATAATTCTGTCCGGTTATTTGTTCCCACAGTGTATATACCGAAGATTTGCGACCTTCCTGGGGTTCCTGGTGTTTTTCGTGGTTGATAGCTAAATGTCGTAAAGGGCAATCGCTCTCAAATAACCTTCTTATAACCGATTTTTTTTAAATTAAATTTGGCGTCAGACTAATACTTTTATTTAAGTACTTTTAAAGCTTTACGCGATTAAAACGCACATCGATGCGCATAATCTTTTTACCGTAAGTACTTATATCTTTATTATTTCCTTTTGAAGGATATTGGGCAAGCGATGATATGCTTATGAATATATGTATACCAGCGATTCGCGGTAGCGGAATAACCGATAAGTCGTTTGATAGGTAAATACCGAAGTATATGTATATTAAAAAATATTTCTTGTTCGTAATAATTTAGATTTAGGGTCAGACACTTTAACTTTTAAAATCACATACCTAGATGTTTTATTTCTACCGTATCACTAATTAGCTATCGTCCTGGGTCCAAAAGAGGTCCTGGGTTCAAATCCCAGTAAGCGCAAATTATATAAATATTTGTTCCCGAGTTTTGGATGTTTTCTATCTATGTAAGTAAATTTATCTATTAAATATATCATCGTCCAGTACTTATTGTCCAGCTTACTATGGGACTAGTTCGATTTGTGTAAATTTTTTCCCGTAATATTTATTTATTAATAACTATTTATTTATTTTGGTATTAATTTTTTTTCTTTTTCGTAACGAACCTGAGAATTAATTATCGTTAAAAAAATTTAGACCCGTTTTTGTTACATGAGGTTTAGGAGTAGCCCAAAAAAATTGTCAAAAAATACTTTATTTTATTTTAACCAAGAAGGATGAAAAATTTTATTCAATACTAATTGTTCCCAGACGAAGTTGCGGGCAACAGCCATTCCTGTATAAAATGCAATGCACAATGCTATTTTTTGTGAAAGGTGCAGTAAGTCAGTTGGTTGCTATGCCGTCCGCCCACACGAATCCGGGTTCGATATCCATTAGTGCAATATAAGGTGCCCTGTTGTTTTACTGTTTTTTAAAAGCTCGTTGAAATTACATTAAATGGGTGTCATTCTACATCTTATTTTTACAAGCTTATATTTAATCGAGAAAGGGATGCTAAGGTGGTTTGGGCATGTAGAGAGGATACATGAAAGAAGATTGACTGGAAAAATCTACAAGGCGAATGTAAGTGGAAATGTTGGAAAGAGGAAGGCCTAGACGAATGTCTCGCGATCAAATTGGACACATTCTGAAAAAAGGCCAAGTGCTTGAAAAGTACTCTAAACCAACGAGCATGCATGAAGAGTTTAGTGAATGTTGATGAAGTGGCAGTTCTATGCCAGGACTAGCAAGTGGAAGGAGGTAGTCTCTGCCTACCCCATTGGGAAAACGGCGTGATTGTGTGTATGTATTTAATAGGCATGATGACTGTATATGAATATCAAAATTCTAATTAATTCGTCAGTTAAATGATAAAAAAATATTGCTCACGTATTTTTTGCTTTTCCAAATAATAAAAAAATACTTAGATAGATCGCATTTAAGTTTAGGAGTAGGGGCTCGTGACGTCATTCTTAGGTAAAATTTGTACTTAGGAGTGACGTCACGCGACATTTTGACTCAATGTATCGTCTAAATCGTGTTTATTTTTTGATTATGTAAAAAAAGACAAAATACGTGTCCAATATTTTTTTATTAATCTATATGACGGTCTAATTATTAAAATTTAGTTATCATCCCTATTGGATTCAATTGACAGACGTGCCAAGAACCTCATTGGTGACCCAGATCTTTTAGAGGCAAAGCTGCAACGCCTCGAACACCGTAGGATGGTCACCTGCCTTGCGGTATTTGACAGGATACATTTCGGGGAGTGTGCGGTGGGACTGCATGAACTGATTCCACCATCTCCATTTCGTTACTATGGGACTAGACTTGGATTTGGATTCAACCCTTATGTTGTTGATAACAACGACTCGAACAAAGCGGTTTACTTCCACATTCCTCATTAGGACGGCTAAAGAGTGGAACTCTCTTCCAATATATATTTTCCCGGGACAATATAACTTGGATCTCTTCAAGACAAGAGTGAAAAGACACTATCTAGGTAAGCATGCTCCATCATAAAAAAACCCCGTGTTAATTAAAACTAAAAGGTGCACGCAACTTCGTCCGCGGAGGAGAAAAAAATCATAACCCTTTTTTTTTCTTCAGCGTAGTAGAGTAAAAAGTATCCTATAACTATATACCCGTGTACCACCTAGCTACCCGTGTACCAAAAATAATTGAAATCCGTTCAGACATTTCGGCGTGATGAAGCCGCGACGACACATAAAAACATAAAAAAATCCAAAATTATATATATTTCCATTCAGTGACCTCCAAATAGTCCGTTACAATATATTTTTTTAAAATATCTTCAATTTACAGAAATTTAATTTTTAATACTTTATAATAGTAGGTCAAATTTTACAAGTAAAATTTAGTCCTCCCGTGACCATGGAAAGCTGGAAAGCTTCCGAAACGTCGGGAACTAAAATGAGATAATATACGCGATATAATCTGTTAAATTGTTTTATTTCAATAAGTAAAATTTAACCCAGTTTCCGGTTTCCGATTGAGCTAAAATTTAGAATACTTATTTATTTATAAGACACACCAATAGTACATATACAATATCAGTAAAAATATAAACACAGAGACTCGAAACCTGTTTATGCACCAATAACAGGCGTGCATCAGCTTTTAGAAATAGTTTAAGGGCACATTATTGATTAATAATTTTGACATCAATAATTTTATTCTAAATATTTTCAAGATTTTACAGTTTTGGTTACGAATTCAAAAGACAAACATAAAAAAGGACACAACACTAATCAGCTGATTCCAGTACTTCACGCCTTAGAAATGGCTAAGAATCTTGAAAAATGTCTAAGTCGGCAAATCTCTCGGTCAGGTTGTTATATAGATATATTGCATTCTATAAATTAGTAGTGACTTGCCTAGTATTGTTCTGGTGGGACTGGGGCAAAAGGTGGAGCGACGACAAGGTCGAGTATTTAATTTGGGCACTTTCAAGTTGAGACATTCCAGCAGGTATAAAAGTTTAGTGACAATGCAATATTATGATACCATCGAGCTGATCTGATGATGGAGCCGGAAGGTGGTCAAGGGAACTCTGTAATAAAATAACGCAATCTTAGTCCTAGTCCGAGTTTGAGCTCTTTAGAATCGTCTCGGTGAGTAGTTAACGGTTATTGAAAGAAAAATACAGTCAAGAATAAAAGTTTGTTATAAAAAAAATGACGGAACTTATTTTTGTTAACACCTGAAGAAATTACCTGAGGGTTGTTTTTGATCCAGTAAATCAGATTATAGAAAACGTGCCAGTTGGTTCTGGTCACATTAAGGTTAAGTGAATATTTTTGGAAATAATATCTTAACCTCCAAAAAACATGAAAAAATAACAAAAGATTCGCTTTTTTACGAATGCAATATTATTACATCGTATTTTTTCATCTGTAGTGCATTTGTTTGTAGTTACGGCTGCGGAACCCTACACTGAGCATGGTCCGACATGCTCTTGGTCGGTTAAGATAAGATAAGATACTAGGACCCTCGTTTGCCCCCTAGTACACATGCCCCCCCAGACGGATCGCCTGATAGTTAACGATCACCGTAGCCCATAGACACCTGCAAACAGCACGATAAGATTTCACAATAAAATTACTATACAAATGGAATTAATATTGAAATTATTATTTAATTGGCTTATTTTTGAAATGCCCTTGGACAGCTGTTACGATACTATGATAAATATAAATATTTAAATAAATAATATGTGACGATATATTTGGCGCTTTGGATGTTACCGACTATTTGACGCTGACTGTACCTTTGACTGTCGCACGAAGACAAGCCAAGAAGCAAAATATAACAACAATAAGCCATGAAATTTATGGTATCCTCAAGCACTTTAATAGTACGATGGGTCTTGTTAAAAGGATGTAAATAAAAATGCGAGAGTATCATCCATTATTTTTGCATCCTGGACCACTAGCATGATGCTACAATACAATTATCTAAACGGTGCAGGCAAATTCGTTCGTGGAGGAGAAAAAGTCATAACCCCTCTGTTTTTCTTTAGCATAGTCGAAAATTGTTGAAATCTGTTTAGCCCATTTAGCGTGATGAAGCCACAACGACACATACAAACATTTTATTTTTACAACTTTAATAAGATATAATGAAATGTCTGTACATTGAAGTTATTTTCAAAAAAAAAATTGTGACGGACTATTTCGAGGTCACTAAATCGAAAAATATTTTTTTTGAATTTTTTGTTTGTTTGTATGTGTCGTTGTGGTTTCATCACGCCAGATCCTTAACTATACTTACCGAGACGATTCTAAAGAGCCCAAACTCGGTAGGACTGCGTTATTTGGTTACAGTGCCTATGACCTTCGGGCTCCATCATTAGATCAGCTCGATGGTATCATAATATTGCAGTGTCTGGAAACTAACATAAATATGCTAAATTTTAGCTCAATCGGAAACCGAAGACTGAGTTAAATTTTCCTTGTCAATTTCGACTCATCTATACTTTTATAAAGCTATAAGAATGAAATGTCTGTACATTGAAGATGTTTTCAAAAAAATATTGTAACGAAGTATTTGGTGGCCACTGAAACGAAAAAAAAATTAGGAACTTTTATGTTTGTAAGTTCGTTGTAGCTACATCACGCCAAATCTGCTTAACGGATTTCAACAATTTTTGGTACATGGGTAACTGGGCTACAAATGGTTATAAGGTACATTTGAACCATTTTCTCCTCCACACACGAAGTTAGTTGCATCATCTGGTTTAATATAATACAAAAAAAATAAACGGAATATTCGATTATTCTTGGCAAATATGCTCATCATGCTAACCCGAATCGTTTTGTTTGTTCAAAACAAAAAGAAGGTAATAGCGAGTCTTATTTCTTCAAAATGAATTTAAATAGTGGGTTTTTACGCCTGTTACACACCGCTATGTAGAAAAGGTGACAAGCGTGATCCGTTATTCATCCATACTATACTTCTATACTATTATAAACTTGTAAAAATGAAATGTCTTTACATTGAGGGTATATATTTAAAAAAAAAACATTATTTTTGGGTATAAAATATTTTTTAGATTTTTTGTATGTTTCTATGTATCGTTATGGCTTAATCACGACAAATCGGCTTAATGGATTTCAACTATTTGTGGTACACGGGAAGCTGGTCATCCACAGATGGTTATAGAATACTTTTTACTCGACTACGCTGAAGAAAAAGAGTGTTGATTTTTTTCTCCTCCGTTGACGAAATTGCGGGCATATTCTGGATGACCAGCTTACCCTGTACCAAAAATAGTTGAAATCCGGTTAGCCGATTTGGCCTGATGAAGCCACAACGACACATATTAAAAATAATATAGTTGGATTCAGTGACCCCTTTTTTAAATATTTATTTATTTTAACTTTATTTCACAATTCAAGATAAAGGCATTCTCTACTAGTATACAAAAAATATCATCAATGTACCTACATATATTTCATTTTAACAACTTTATAATATTATAGAAGTCATAAATATAAATTACAGGTGTCAAGTCCAACGGTGCAATTGTTGTTTGAAAAATAACTGGCATTGAAGATATATTACCATCTTCCTACAGTTTTTATTAATATATTATTCAAATTGGCTGGACAGAGTTATAACCCACTTCAAAAAAGAGAAGGATCTCAATTCTACAGTATATTTGTTAAATCACAACCCTCTTTTGATCGCAATTGGGTAAGAAGTATCCTGAACCATCCTCGGATAAATATTCACCAAAACAAACACAAAATAAATATTTTTGATTCAGTAAAATTCAAATAACCTATATCACTTATTTTGCTGAAAATGCCTTAAATGTACAGCCATTTCTATTTATTTAGAAGTTTATAATGATACTGAAAATAATTAACACAAAAAAAAAACGACAGACTATAAAGCTGATGCTAAAAAATCATATATGACCTATCTTGACTGTTACCTATAACCAAGGACCATTAAAACAAGAAGACTCACCATCTCCATACAAAAAACCGTTCCCGGATATGTACAACGAAATTCATGTATAAGATTTTTTTTGATAGATGGCTATCAAAAAAAATCTTATACATGAATTTTTTTTTACAATTATTCAACTTTGCAAGCGTGACACAGTTATTAAATGTTACGATTTATTTATTATTAGCTATTTGCGAACTAATTGTTACTATACTATGTTTCTTTATTCAATTATAACATAGTTAAATGTTTATTTTTGAAGCGCCATCTAGTTTTTGCCAGAATATCTCCTTGCGATCGGAACACGATGCAAAATATGGCAACTGTCTTATAAGTCAAACTTGTGTAAGTATAGATTAATGGATTATAGTTTTTCCCTTAGCTATTTCGCGAAACAGTTTCTTGTATCGATGTGACAATAAATTGTGCACACATGCGCATATATTTTTTTCCATATATGTATATACATATATGATAAAAGTGTGTGTAGGTATGTGCATGTAGAGTCTGTGTGGAAAGAGAAGGTGAGGGCGTACCAGTGCTATTTTATGTTTTTGCTATGCTGACAACACTGTCACGTAATTATACTTTGTCAGTCATATCAGGATCGTGAATGACCTGTACAAAGTTTACTACATAAGTTTTGCAATACACAAATATGAAACAAAGAGGTGGCATATCATATTTTTTTTTTTAACTGTATTTCTATAGACAATGTTTGGCGGGAAAAAGTTTTCTTTTTTTATTTTATTTTTCATAAAAAAAATAGATTTAATATTTAAAAATGTCGGCGTGGTCTAGGGACGAATTACGAGTTGTAATTCGTTACAACTTTGAGAGGGGCCCGTCGTTAGCTGACTGTCTCAAGGAAATGCAATCTATATTCAAAGAAAACTGCCCTCATCGTGCACCGGTTTACCATTGGTATTGTGAGACTAAACGTGGAAATTTCTAAGTTTCTGATGCACCAGTATCGGGACAACCCAGTGACGCGTATATTCCAGATAACGTAGCCAAAGTAGAAGAAATGTCAAGAGTTGATTGTCGAACGACCTATAGGCAAATAAAAGAAGCCCTGGGCATTAGTGCACCATGCGTTCATAAAATTTTGCACGAAATTCTTGGAGTAAGAAAAGTTTGCACTCTATGGGCACCTCACTACCTAACGGAGGAGCAAAGGGACTGTCGTGTATTATTGTGTAAAGAAATGTTAAAAAAGTTTGAAAACGGGTTAAGTGCTTATGTTAACAGCATCGTCACCGGTGATGAAACTTGGCTAAATTATTATGATGTGCCATCTAAAAGTAAGAATAAAATTTGGCTCTTTGAAAATGAGCCTACACCAACCCAACCCCGCAAATCAAAATCTGTTAAAAAGAAGATGATAGCTGTATTTTTTACTAACGGTGGTATAATCCAACAAGTTGTTCTGGACAGACAGCGTACTGTACCAGCTAACTGGTACACTAATGAATTTTTACCTCAGGTGCTTGATAAACTTAAGGAAATCCGTCTTAACTCCAGACTCGGTACTTGGCATTTTCACCATGATAACGCACCGGCATCATCATCGGCGTCATCGAGCGGCTCTCACAGTGATTTTTTGAAAACTGCTGGGATAAAAATGGTTGAGCACCCACCATACAGTCCCGACCTAGCCCCTTGTGACTTTGCTTTATTTCCTATTATCAAAGATAAGCTGAAAGGGCGGAAATTCACCAGCGACGAGGAACTTTTAAGAGCTTGGGACCATGAGTGTGCTGTACTTCCAGAAAAAAAATGGCTAGATATTTTTGATGATTGGTTTTAACGCATGACTAAATGTATCAACTGTAACGGAAATCACTTTGAGCTATTGTAAAAAATAAAGTTGTTTTGCAAATTTTATCTAGTAACATTTGTATATTCATATATTTTGAATGAATATACTTACTTACCGATTTTTTGTCGGAGACTCATTACTTAAGAGTACTATTAAATAGGTAGTAATTTAATATTAAATACAACATAAATACCTATTGAAGCGGACACTCGTTCTGTGACTTTTTGCAAGTCAATAGTGGGGCTTTTAACCGCGTTTTCCCGCTGACAAAACCGAATAATATTAAATATAATTTCCGTTGTTGCACTGTGCACGGTTTTACAACGCTAAGACATTATTTTACACATAAGCCTTGCGGTTTTTGTATATTAAAATACAGAATGACATATAAACGACAGAAGTTTGTATATTTTTTATAAGACACGTGTCTAAGGTTCGATTGCCAGATAAAATGTATAATGCTAGTTCCCGTTTCAGCCACGACCTCTTTTCGCAGAGACACTATATTAGAAATATAGGTAAGTATATAAGTTATTTAATCGATTCTTTTTTCTTCGTTTCTTTTAGTACTAACAATTCTGCACCTACCGCATATTAAAGGGAAATAGACAGACAATCTTTGTCGCGCGACAACGAGTCATATATCAGAGTTATGCTAGAGGCGTAGGTCAGCTGTTTTGACGACCGGTTTAGCTCAGTGGGAGTAACGTTGTCTGCGAAGCTGAAGGTCCTGGGTTCAAATCCCGATAAGGGCAAGTATTTCTTTAATGAGCATAAATATTTGTTCCTGAGTCTTGGATGTTTTCTATGTATATAAGTAAATGTATCCAATAAATATATCGTCGTCTAGTACTCATAATACAAGCCTTATTGAGCTTATCATGGGACTAGTTCGATTTGTGTATAATTGTCCAGTAATATTTATTTTATTTCAGATTATATTTTTTCTGGGTGTGTCCAGGGTTTCTTATCGAATTTCCTATTATTAACAAGCCTCTATTATTAATTATTCGTTACCTGTCTATTAACTGTCATAATTTATTTTCGAAATGTCATCTGTTTGTCATAGAGGGCCGTGCCGTCGGCTAATATCTGTATTAGCATAGTCATGATCTCACTATGACTCAAGCGCATTGTTTTACTAGGTAGTTTGACATGATACTTGTTTAGAATTTGAATTCAAAAGCCGGTAGCATCTCTGGGTTTTACCCAGTAACAAATCTGTGTTTTAGATGTATATAAACAAGTAACCAATAACAATAACAATGTCGACACACCTCGACATAGAGCCAAAAAGAACGCCATCATAAGTGGTCCAGCACCACCTGCATCCTGCGGAGTTCGGCGCCCTTCACCAAGACATTAGTCCAGCTTTCGGGGGGCCTACCCAATCTAGATCGTACGGTGCGTGGCTCCCCAATTCTACGAGCAATATACGAGGAAATGCCCATTGTTACTTAAGTCACAGCCTAGTGCACAGTAATAAATAAATAAATAAATAACACCGGGACAATCTTACACAAATCGACCTAGTCCCAAAATTAGCAACGCTTGAACTTAGGCCACTAGGCGACGATAAACATAATAAAAAGATAAATTATAATACTGAAATACATAGAAAATATCCAAGACCCAGGAACAAACATTCGTGCTTATCACACAAACACTTGCCCTGACCGGGATTCGAACCCGGGACCGTCAGCTTTGTAGGCCCTTGTACACTGGACAGCATAATTGCATGGACATTTGTCAGAAAGTTTGCTTTGTAGCGAAACGAGACGCCATCTATCAGGTAACTACATTGGTTGCATAAGATCTTACTAGATGGCGTTGATAACTTCAAAATATTAAAAAAGAATCTCGGCTGAACTTACGATTGCCAAACACACACGGCAATTCCTCAAATATTCAATTTACATTAATAATCGTATTTTCAGAATCCAATATTTTTGAATGCACCTTCAATTAAATATTACTTAGATTCACCGTCATAACCAAAGCCAACGATGATTTTGCCAATTCAAACACAAAATACAAAAACGCTTTTTCTATACCGTGTTCGAGAGGATTTGAACCCGGAACATTCGTCGTATAGATCAACTCATTAAACCCCTTAGCCATCAAGCCATATTCAACGTGGATGAAATTTATAACCGTATTTGCAATCACTAATCACCTAGTTTGCAAGGCATGCGTTTAGTGTTAATAGTTTTTTTATTTTATTTTTTACTGAGATTAATTAACAGCTGCTAAAACAAAATATTTTTATATAAACAAATAAATATTTATAATTAAGTCACTTGTTGAGTAGTTGTTAAATAGTGCAACAATTGTATAAAAGTAACCGCACATACTTAGAGGGTAGACTTAAGATTATGAATATACCGTAATAGTTTTTATACAAAGAAACTGTTCATTCGTTCCCTTGCGGCTGCCGTCCGTTCGATTGTATTTTTGATTGAGTTTTAGTATTTATTATGTAATAATGGGTTCTCGTTGCAATATTGACTTAGCCTTGTTACAAATAATTACTTTGCATAGTCAAGGCAAAAATTTGACAGAAATTGCCATAGAAACCGGTGTAAGCGTAAGTATTATTGTTTACATTTATTTCTAGATTTTTTATATTTGTGATATCTGTATGCTAATTTAATAATGATTATACATTTCTGAAAATTGTTACAGAGAAAAACAGTCGTGTTATGGGTGCGACAATTCACAGAGATAGGATCATATAGGATCTGCACCGCCAAAGGACCGTTAGACCTCGACTTATAAGCGAACAGCGGCGTCAAAGCATGGTCCAGGAATATGAAGAAAATGTTTTTCCACCAACAACCCATTACACCCGTTTATTTAACACAGGCGTGGACACTGGTCGCCGTGTTCTCCACACAGTGAGGGTTTACATCCTCGCAAGCATGCAGTCAAGCCCTCGCTGACTCCACAGCACAAAGAAGCGAGATTAAAGTTCGCTCGAGAATACTAAAATGCCGATTGAAGTAATGTCATTTTCACTGACGAAAAAACGTTTCACTAGTCAACACGGACGTTTAAGCTTGTGGCGTTGAAATAATACGCGTTATAATAATGATCACGTAGTGCCTAATGTGCAATCTGGTCGCATTACCGTGAATATGTGGGGTTGGATGAGCGGGGCTGACCCGGGAGAACTCGTCAGAGAGACCAGTCGGGTTAATTGCTGATTACGTTAATGTGCTGGAGGAGCCCATGATTCGAAATGTGTATCCGGAGGAAGAATTACCCATAATTTCATTTGTGTAGGATAATTGTCTTTTACATCGTTCCAAAAGTGTGAGTGAGTGTTTTCGCCGGCGTTATAAGATAAATATCATTTCGTGGCCTGCTAGATCACCAGATTTAAATCCCATTGAAAACCTGTGGCTAATATATAATAATTAAGTACAGAAGTAAGTGGAGATAGGGTTACACTGATGTTTATTAGTAGTTAAACAGGGCGTCATTGCGTTAAGTATATTTTATTTTTATATTTTACTATACTATGATAGAAAATAACTACATTTTTATACTACAAAACGGAAATCAATCACGTATTGTTTTTTTTGCATATACGCAATTTTGTGACAGTATTTTACGATATTTTCTTCATCATTCAGTCTTTGAATTGTTAAGAAATGATAAGTTAGTAAAACAGTAAAAGGTAAATGTTAGAGTGCGTTCGCCTACAATCATAACCAGTCTCAGCTTATAATACTGTTTTGTTGAAGGGAAGCTTCAATCCTCTTTCCAATTTTGGAAATGAATACTTAAGCTATACACTCAACAAAATCTTAAGACGAGATTTTACTTAAATTTTATATTAATAAATTGTGTTATTTATCTTAAAAAAAAGTTTTTTGTTAAGTTGTATTATTTCTAGTTGTAAGTATAGATAGTTATTATTTGGTTGTAATAAAGAAATAAAAAACCCTACTTTTGAGGAGTGTCATTATAAGAGAACTTGTGACTATTTTTCTTTTACCTTACCTTTTATGAATACACACAGTCAATTGTAAATTTTCTTGTAATAACTATATAATTTAATAATATTAATATTGAATCAGTATTTCGATTGCTATAAGTGTAAACATAGTCTATGTCTATGTTGTGTGCATAGTCAATATTCAGGCAAAGATCCAGGCATAAACAAGGATTATTTTGTATCAGCCTAGTCTATGTATCAACTGACTATCTCTTCATATTATATAATATTATAATAGATTTTCATCCTTGTCGACTTTCAAACAACTAGCAACGCAAGTTTTTACGGCAATTTGCATCCAAAGTAGAGTACTTTCCAATGGAGGGTATTATAAAATTCCACCTTATTTATTATATTATTTTTATTAAAGTATAGTGCCGTAATATTCACGTCATCACATATGTTATTAAAGTGTGGATGAAGTTAAGTATGTTTAAAAACCTCGTAGTTTTATGAAGAAACAAAGTGTGACTCTGTTCTGTTACGATAGTAACAATACGCTTGAAAGATAAATTTTAAAACAACCTTACTTAAAAAAAAAAACATTCCGTCGAATTGAGAACCTCCTCCTTTTTCTAGAAGTCGGTTAAAAAGAAGCGTGTTCCAAATTACAGGTGCCGTTTAAGTGGAAGCTTTTTTTTTAATAGTAATTATATTTCATCCATGTAGTAGATTATTCTATTACAGAAGAATTTTAGTATTTGTGAGACTTAGATATCAACAAACAAAGCATTACATTGTTTGTTCGTTGTGATAGCAACGCCATCTAGTTTATTTTCTTGTAACCATCATGCAATGTGAGAGCTACCTGCTCTCAGCATCTTAAGACAGCCAAGCGATTATCGTCTTGGCCATGTCCATGCAATTATGCCGTTGATAGTACTACCCACTGAGCCAAACGTGGCGTCAGTCATCCGACGAAGCCATCTAGACAGAGCAATCGTGCGGGGTGCAAGGGGCGAGACGCGGGTGGGGCGAGCCCGAGCTGCATAGTCCGTATTAGTTAGTAGCTCGGGACATGTTATTGTCATTTACGAAAACGTCAAAGGCGGCGGCCCACTGTATGCTTTTCACACTGTGCTCAAGTAATTATTTAAACTAGGTATATCACTTACTCTGTTTCTACCAAGGACCATTAAAACATAGGAACTGACAATTGCTATACTTCGGATCGTGTTCCGATCGCAAGGAGATATTCTGTCAAAAACTAGATGGCGCTTTAAAACGAAACATTTAACGACGTTATAATTGAATAAATAAACATAGTATTGTAACAATTAGTTCGCAAATACCTAATATAAAACAAACCGCAACATTTAAATACTGTGTAACGCTTCCAAAGTTAAATAATTGTTAAAAATAATTCATAAACATAGATGGCGTTTTACATATCGGTGTACGGCTTTTTGTATGGAGATGGTCACTCCTCTTGTTTTTATGGTCCTTGGTTTCTACGGATCCCTTCACTCCTGATGTCGCTGAGAAGCTCCAAGCGGAGTGCTCCAGTGCTCTCTGGGATCTTTAGCCTCTTATAAAGGCGTCCGCTGTGTTGAGCGGTAGTCCGGAGCGGACGCCCCGCTCCTTACTTAGAGCATTAACCACTGGAGATGCCATACGAATACACTCCCCTCTGCCAAAGTAATCGCAAAATCTCCGGTTACTTTATACGGTTAATAGGGATGTTGATAACTTTTTTCTGTGGTATGTTATAGAAAGACCTTTCAATAATAGAACTACTGGTGAAATAAATTAATAGTTTAAAAAACAATTCCAGTTCATATGTTCCGGCTCAGACACCGACAGTACCATATTATTGTATTGTCATCAGAACTACATACAGCTGCCAATTTTCATGACGCTATGATCCTTGGAAGATGGTTAAATTAATTACCTTAGATTCCATTACATACAATACAATACAACAATTCTTTATTGCACACCAACAACAGAAACAGTACAATAGAGCCTTAACATAAAATAAGGTAGACAATAGGCGGTCTTATCGCTAAACAACGATCTCTTCCAGACAACCTTTAGGTAGCGGAAATGACACGAAGTAGCTAGGAATGAGTAGGTGGTGAAATAAGATTACATAGTTAGTTACATACAGGTCGACCTAATAAAAGCGTGTTAAAAACGACTTCAATGTCATAAAAACTCCACGAGATACAACAAAGTTAGAATCACATTTTTGGACTTTCGCAAAAACGCTCCATACTAAACCCTAGGAACGCGTGACGTCACACCTTTATACTTTATATGGGGAGATTAAGAACTTTGTTCTGCAGCTATGTTAAAACTTGCGTGTATCGAAACAGTTTCATAACAAAAGTTACCATAAATTTCATGGGTTATTCAATGGTATTATTATTTATTAATATTTTCATACATTAAAAAAAACAACATTCCGACGAATTGAGAACCTCCTCCTTTTTTGGATGTCGGTTAAAAATGGACTTTCCCACCAATTTTTAAAAACTCATAAAATAAGATACAGGTAAGGTATCGAATTCACAGTGTTTTTTTTTGTTTGTAGGTGATTTATTTTAATCGTCTACGCTTGTAGGACAGGATTTTTTCCTTCGTGTGTTGTACGTGTTTACCTCACTCCCCGCTAAAAATGCATGAAAAATTTGAACGGTAATAACACGGTTTGTCATCTAAAAAATTCAGTCGTGTCGTGTGCACAGCTCTCCGTGGCGTCGCCAAAGGTCTCACCGGAAGACCAGCGCTGACTGTCGAGCTAGCATTATACTGAGGTGAGACCTTCTCGTGGCATACTAGTTGTTTTTTGTATTTGTGCTTGTTTTTTATTAAATTTTTTGTTATGCCAACGAACAAACTATACTTTTTTCCTAGCATTTCAGCGGAAACTAAAACATAATATAAAGTGATGTAACGGTGTCCTTATGTATCCTATTAGCAGTAAACGAAGACATTAACATTAAATATGCATTTTCCTTCATGTCCGGCTGACATCCTCTCATTTTCCGCATCAGTACACTCAGCTAGAATAACTGTTATTCCGAACCGGAGAGATAAAAATCTGGTGCAGTGCCCGGTACGAAACTAGATTTAAGATGGCGGCACATGGCGAAGCGCGGCCCAGAAGATCCTTGTTAGAGTTCCGTAGCCAAAATGACAAAAACGGAACCCATATAATTTCGTCATATCCGTCCGTCCGTCCCAGGCATTTTACTCAAAAACTACATCTATACTATTATAAAGTTGTAAAAATGAAATATCTGTACATTGAAGGTATTTTCAAAAAAATGACTGTAACGGACTATTTGGAGGTTACTAAAACGAAAAATATTTATTTTGGATTTTTTGTATGTTTGTATCTCCAGATGGTTATAGGATACTTTTTAACCGACTACGCTGAAGAAAAAACGACGGGTTATGACTTTTTCTCCTCTGCGAACGAAGTTGCGGGCGTCTTCTAGTAATCTATATTGATAAAACTTGGAGTATAGGTGTCTTTTATAAACCACTACTTAGTTTGATAGTTAAATAAGGGGCACACCATACACTTAAGTTTTTTTTTAATCATTTTGAGGTTTCTAAAAAGAAAAAAAAACTAAAATATTCTCGTAAATAATTGCTGCGAAAGTAGCATAAATTGTGTCCTCTATTTTCTAAAGGGTGCGTCAAAAACATGAAAAAAAATTACAAAGATAAATCTTAATAAAAGACTAAACGAAAATTGTTTTCAACATGATCGGTTATAGGTTCCGTTTTTGAATTATTGCCAAAAAACTGCGCTTCTCAGCAAAAAAACGTAAGTGTCGGGAGATTGTTACGCTCTTTTGCTAGTATACTTTTTCATATCCTCTTTTTTTATCTGTAGTGCATTTTTTTGTATGAACTGCTACGGAACCATACACTGAGCATAGTCCGATATGCTCTTGCCCGGTTTTTACCTCTTTTTAAATACCTAAAAGAACAATACAACAATTCAATATATTCATGGAAAGGTAAACAACAGTCGGTCTCATCGCTAAACAACGATCTCTCCCAGACAACCTTTGGGTAGTGGGAGAGGTTGAAAGAACAGACTATACAAAGGTGTAAAAATTCAATATCTTTATAAAAATTACTGGAATAGGCTATTTGAAGGTCTGAGATGAAAAATATATTTTTATATTGATATGTATGTATGTATTTGTATGACTTGAACTTTTAAGGTTGAGTGGGTAACCTTAAAATGCCATTCGTTACTATTCCCGCGTCCAACTGTATACAACAACAATAGGCGTAATCATGCCGGATGTATACAGCCCTAGCCCCTAACTGGAAGATGACACGGTAATAAGTCCACCTCTGCCGCGTTAAGTTGACAACAGTCGTCATTATGGAAGAATGCATGGAATTTTGTTTTTATCTCTGATATCGACGACAAAAAGTGGAAAAGTAGCAACCGGCAACTGAATCCATTGGCGGTTACTACGTTTTACGTTTTTGTTTTTACCTAAACTTCCGGGAGATCGTAAAAGAGCGGTTGGTAACCACCAACGGCACCAACAATAAAATTTATATTCTTAGTTTACTCTTTGGATACTTTTGTGTAAAGTTGGTCAGTTGACATTTTAATTGGTCCATAATAAAGGTTATTATTTTTTTATAATAGCGTGTTTAAGTGTTCCACTATTGGGCATACGCCTCCCCTTTTTTTCGCCATGCATCCCTATCCAGCGCATACTCCCGCCAGCCCTTGCAAAATGTGTCCAAATAGTCCTGCCATTTCCTTTTCGGTCTGCCTCGGTTCCGGTAGCCATCCTGGGGGATCCATTCGGTACTTACCTTGGCCCACCGATCTTGGTTCATACTGCAGACATGCCCAGCCCAATCCCATTTGAGTCTGGCGGTTTTTACACCCACGTCTGTGATACCAGTTCTGGAGCGCAGGTCGGTGTTTCTGATGCGATCAGTTCTTCTAACACCTAGTATACTGCGCTCCATCGCTCGCTGGCAGACCTTGAGTCTGCACTTTTTGGCTTCAGTCTGTGACCGGGTCTGGGTGTCGTAGGTAAGGATAGGCAGGATGCACATGTCAACAGGTTTGCGTTTTAATAAGGCGTTCTTATTTGTAAAAAAAATATATATATGATTGATTTTTATCGAATGCGGGATTTCCGCGTGACTTTTAACCCTTGGTTATACAATCTACTATTTACTATCCAATATAGGTCTCTACTACCTTGAGGTTGTCTGGCAGAGATCGCTTCTTAGCGATAAGACCGCCTGTTGTTTACCATTTTTCATACTGTTTTACATTTAAATCTCTGACAATATTTTCTTCTGTTTCCGCGACTATTACTCATTTAAATAAAACAATTTTAACGGATTATATCGCGTATATTATCTCATTTGAGTTCCCGAAGTTTCGAAAACTTTTCAGCTTTCCATATTCACGGGTTAACTGAGAAAAGATATATTTTTCTCTATCAAAGTTGCAATTTGTGCAAATTGTTTTTTTTTCTTTTGTGTTGTGTTTTATTTAATTAAATGTCTTATGTTATTTTCTTTTGGTGCGCAATAAAGAGTATTGTATTCAAATTCAAATGGTTTATTCTGTAAGTAGACGACAAGGGCACTTTTACAAGTCTGACTCTACGGCATTTCCCAAATGGGGACCACTGTTGAGAAGAAAGCCGAAACAAACTCAACAGTCTGTCATTTTTTCTAAATAATTCTTAATTATTACAATATTGCCTTAATTATACTCCAAACCTTATTATTGTATTGTAGGTATAGGTTCATTTTTCAAGGTCACATCTCGTCAGTATGTAAATAACCCAGGTTATTACCATTTTTCTAATAAGTAACTCTGTCACTATTCATTTAAATAAAAAAAAAATTAACGGATTATATCGCGTATATTATCTCATTTGAGTTCCCGACGTTTCAGAAGCTTTTCAGCTTTCCATGGTCACGTGTGGATTGTTTTATTTAAATTAGTAATAATCGCGGAAATAGATGAAAATATTCTGTCACTATTGTCGCCTGAGTTACGGGACAGAATAAAAAAAAATGGAATCCCCCTTTTATAACATTGCTTACTCACTCAACCTTAAAATGCCATTCGTGACTATTCCCGCGTCTGACTGTACACAACCACAATGGGCGTAATTATACCGGATGTACGCGGCCATGACCGTCAACTGGAAGACGACACTGTAACAAGTCCGCCTCTGACGATGTTGATAACAGTTGGTCATTATGGAACTCTATTATGGTATGTTGGGGTAAGACAGAAGTATCGGAAAGTTCGAATGTTGGACTTAATTTCAACGCCTTTCAGAGCATTTTCGGCAAAATTTCAGTTTTACCCTAACGCACCCTACAAATTCATCTATACTATTATAAAGTTGTAAAAATGAGATGTCTGTATTTTGGAGATATTTAAAAAAAATGTTTGTAATGGACTATTTGGAGGTCACTGAACCCCATTTTTTTTTTTTATGTTTTGTATGTTTGTATGGGTCGTTTTGGCTTTATCACGCCACAAACGGATTTCAACTATTTCTGGCATACGGGTAGCTGGGTAGCCACATATAGTTATAGGATACTTATTACCCGACTATGCTGAAGCAACAAAGGGTGTTATGACTTTAGAATAATGGATTATAGTTCCTTTGCTTTTGCGCGAAATAGTCTCTTGGTTAGATGTGACAGTAAATTGTGCTCACATGCGATATTTTAATGCAGTTTCCAAAAAAAATACGCATGCAAATACAACGAACCACCACCAGACGGTATAATCCTTGACACGTGTTTCGTCTCTCTAAGAGGCATCATCAGGAGATGCAGAAGATGTAGACGCTCCGCATGAAATTCATGAAAGTATGCGCATGTGAGCACAATTTATTGTCACATCTAATCAAGACACTATTTCGCGAAAAAGCAAAGGAACTATAATCCATTATTCTAAAGTCATAACACCCTTTGTTGCTTCAGCGTAGACGGGTAAAAAGTCAAACAGTCAACATCTCAGTTCCGAAAAGTAACGCCTGAATTTAATCTATCAATTGGTTATAACTTTAATATTCCGCTAATATAGTTGCAAGCATCTTCTACTTTATAATATTATATAGCAGGATATGATAGTTATTTACTTTAAATATGTGAGTCATTAACCCATTACATAGTAATTTATTGTTGTCATTATTTCTTAGTAGATGCATCATTTTGTTATTAAACATTATAATTGTGCGTAATGCGTGCAATCATTATATCTTTGCCCGCGACTTCGATCGCAGAGGAGAAAACAGTAATTAATTCCTTTTTAGCGTTCTGTAGCTACGGACCCCTTATAAGACCATTTTGTTGTCTACAGTCCGTCTGTCTGTCAGGCAGTCAAGGCCCTTTTTCTCAGGAACGCGTAGAGATACCAAGTTGAAAATAACAATAAATACTTATGTCTGCGGTTCATTGCAGCTGTAAAAAAATCAAGCTTCTAAGTCAACGTAATCCATATATACAATCATTAAAGAAATTGCTTACATACAAATTACCTAGCTATATAGCGAAGCGATGAGCGATTTTAAACAGTCGGGACCCATTGTTGGGAAGATTTGCGTCGATCTAGATTTCTTATGGGTCCCGACTGTTTAAAATCGTTATGTTCCACATTAGAATTTATTATTTGTTTTATGTGAGTATCGATATTGAATCATGAAACATTTCCATTATAACTAAACAAATTTCAAGGGTACCGGACTTGTTTTTTTTCTTTTTAATTTTTGTATGCAGTCAGTCGGGTTTTTTGTTTTTTATTTACTCTAAAGTGTTTTCTTTATGGAGACGTTATTGAATCTGGATTTAAACTTTTCTAGTGTCTAATCTCCTATAGGTTTCTTTCTCATTCATTCATCCGGAGCTACCGGCAACGGCTATATTTAGCAAAGCTATTAGATGCATGCACGGATTCAAACCCATGACACGTCACCTTCGCCATACTCTCATAGAAAATCCTTCAGATAATCCTACGCGGATCAAAATAATGAATCACTACCTGTGTGTACGTCTACACGTTCACACGCTACATACTAAAATGTCTGAAACACATTTTTATAATTAAAACAAGTGATCGATGAATCATTAGAACAACCGGCCAAGTGAGGGACTGACTCGCGCACCGAGGGTTCCGTACAATCTTTCACTTTCTAACCTAATTGACCGGGTGAGTTAAGTATGTACCTGTACGCCTACCATGAGTTCGGCACGAGCGAGTATCGAGCACTCGATGACGGTCTATCTCTTTCGCACTATTAGCGCGTGCGAGAGAGGTGCACTGACTCTCGATACGAGTTACTCGCTAGCGCCGATCGTAAACTCAGCTCATGGTAGGCACACTGGTATAGCATTGCATAATTCGAGAGAATTGCAAAATTTTCACTTGGTAAACTTCAGAGATAAGGGTTGGTTATTTTCGACACATGCATTCATAAATCGAAATTTAAAAAGAAAAGTTTTGGAACTTGAACATTCCATTAAGACCATTAATATGATATCATACTTGACCTAGTAATTTTGAATTTTTGCCCCCTCCTCATTATGATATTTTTCATAGAAAATGATAATATCTCATTGAAATAAAACAATTTAACGGATTATATCGCGTATATTATCTCATTTTAGTTCCCGACGTTTCGGAAGCTTTCCAGCTTTCCATGGTCACAGGAGGACTTGTTTTATTTCAATGAGTAATAATCGCGGAAACAGAAGAAAATATAATGATAATATCTATTAAATTTTTTCATTTGCTATATATGTGTTTATAACTATTCCGAATTTCAAATAGATACAACGCTGTAACTGTCGGTCAGACACAGTCGCACCATAAGGGTTCATTTTTACCATTTTACTAAGGAACCCTATTAACCCCACAAAAATGCTAACATTTTCAAAGGGCTGAATGTACCGGGTTGAACCCTCCGTGTCTTTTTATTTTAACTGGAACGCACATCAGAGGAAGACATCACGAAAGTCTTTTTGACTTCGAAAAGCTTCGAAAAACGAAATTACTAACTAACTTAATTCATGCTTAGTTCCGCGTTCGTAAAGTAGCCAAATCATTCGTAGGTCAATGTATACATTTTTATGATAACTTACCAGATTATGCTTTAAAATTACCTTTTCCAGCTCCAGTTTTGACAGTCTGCTTGACAGATAAATATATTTTTTGGTTGATCTGAAACAAGTACAGTCGCATAATTTGGGACCCATTTAAGGTTGAGCTGTCATATTGTATAGGAATTCAAACAATATTTTTGCGAAATGGGTCCAAAATTAAAAAAAACGCGACCGTACCATTACTTCGCGCGTCTAGTTATATGGCAGGCACGAATCGATGGAGGCTTAACGCAAATTGCCAGAATATCACTTCTAGTCTCTATACAAGGCAAGGTCGTTTTGAGAGAAATTCACTGATGCATGGAACAATGACTAAGGTGTATCATCTACCGAGGGCAGATTGATTCAAACAGTCCATAATCATAAGGTACATACGTAATAGTAGATTGTTTGACAAGGGGCTAAAATAAGCCATTATGACACGAAGTGATTATTTGGACGAGCTCACGAAGTAAGCGAGTGTCATAATGGATTTGAGCAGGAGAAGTGAAAAACATGTTTCTCTACAAGATATCGGAATATTAGCTAGCGACATCTAGCTTTTGTCTGAATACCTCCTTACGATCGGAGCCTGATCCAAAGTATGACAATTGACTGTTTACCCTCATCTGGTTTTTTTTTATCATAAACATCAATAGGCATAAAATATTTTTTTCTGAACACGTAAACTTTCAGGATTGTTATAAGACAAACCTAACCTAACCTAGTCTAAATTCGTTGGCATTTAACAGGAAGATGCCTTCGAAAATTCCTGAAATAACAATGTAAGCCTTAGTGAGATTTGTTGAATCTTTGATACATGTTTATTTCATAGTTTATATTTAAGTTGTTCTTATGTATATCTATTTTTGTTTGTTCTCCAAATAAATAAAATATAATTTCTCAATTTCCTATTGTTTGTTGAGCCATCTCTTCCATGTAACCATTATCGGAAAGTTACAATTCGTTGACATTTCTCCGCCGGCCATCTTTGTTGCGAAACTGTATCAAATCCTTATTTATGACCGGCATGCCGAATACAACGGCATATTGTTTAAATTAACCTTGGCATGATTTTTCTGAACTTTATAGATCGTATTAAATTATTTATAAGCGTTTTATGACCTGAGTATACCTAGTACGAGAGTAATTTTGACAATGACTCTTCCATGACATTTAACTAGACAAGTAATATTATGTATACTATTATAAAGTAGGAAAATTTTATGTCTGTACATTGCAAATTTAAAAGAACCGGCCAAGAGCATGTCGCCCCATGCTCAGTGTAGGGTTCCGTAGCCGTTACTGCAAATAAATGCACTACAGATGGAAAAAATACGATATGTAAAAGTGCACTAGCAAAACAGCGTACCTTCGTGGCACTTACGTCCTTTTTCCGAGAAACGAAATTTCTTAGCTTTGTTTTTCGCGTACGTTTAAAGTACTTATTAAGCTGTATCTTTATCAATTATAAAATAAACGTTCAAGTTTTTTTTTTGAACTTTCGAGATATGACTATGGGTTCGGTTTTTTAGCTACGGAACCCCAAAAAGACGGATTTCTTATATGATTGATCATATATAAAACATCCAAATATATATTTTCCTATTCAGTGACCTTCCACTTATTGTTGGAAAATATTTTCATCAATAATTTCATTTTTATAATAGTATGTAAATATTCACGTTCACCCAGACTCGCAAATAAATGTGTAGGTGCACATCGCACATACGCATCACGTTGTCTCACACATATGCTGAGTGGACTCCATTTTTGTAAATAAAATTATTATTCCAAATATTCTAAAAATAAGTGATACGGACTATTTGAAGGTCACTGAATAGGAAAATATTTATTTGGATATCCATAATAATATTATAAATGCGAAAGTGTGTCTGTCTGTCTGTCTGTCTGTTACCTCAAATCAAATCAAATCAAAATATTCTTTATTCAAGTAGGCCTAGTTACAAGCACTTTCGAAATGTCAGTTACATGAGAGTGAATGTTTGCTGGGAGAAATACAATATGATCCAACATTTGCTGCAAGGATTAGGGAAACCCAGAAAAACCTAATCAGATCATTTAACTTAAGTGAAATATTATTGATAAAATCATCATTTTTAAAATTAAAATAATCAATAAGATAAATCCCAAAAGGACTGTCAATCAAAAATAAATAATCTAGAATGTGTCTACAATAAAATTCTAAATGTCAGAGTATATAAAACAATTAAGATTAAAGTAATAATAATACCTTAGGTATTCGTTAAAATAATTATTCATATACCTACATGACGCTATAATTTACATTACTCCCACGCGGCTTCATCATTCATGTAGTCTTGTGTGCTATAACTTGCCTCTTCACGCTTAATCCGCTGAACCGATTTGGATGAAATTTGGTATGGAGATAGTTTGAGTCCTGGGGTAGGACATAGGCTACTTTTTATCCTGGAAAAATACCCTTATCCGCCATAAACGAATTTAAGGCGGACGAAGTCGCGGGCAGAAGCTAGTTTTATATATGTTCAAACATACAAAAAAAAAACCGTCTTTTTAAGGTTCCGTCTATTTTCTAATAGATGAAGATCTTAATAAATACTCTCAGCAGCTGCCTACCTGAAACGGGCAAAATTGTGAACTAGTTTTTCAAATATATATGTGTGTATAACACACATATAGTTTATTTTATTTAAAATACACATCGTTTGTGATCAATATTTCGTTCCGGCCGGCGCGGCGTAAGGGCTTAGTAGATCTTTGTCGGCGCTGAACGTGTTAACAGATTTACCAACAGACATAACACTGTATACAAGGACATTGATATCATATGACTATAAATCTGACAAAAGTGTTTGATCCAATTGGGATATTGACTGCACTCAATAAAAAAATAACTTTTATGCGATATGGTAGTTTGTCTGATAAAAAAAATAGTTCGTTACCTTAGGTGTAGCTTGATTTATGAACTTTACAATGGGGTGGGAAAGTCCATTTTAAAAGTATGAAATTATTAATAACTGATAATAAATACCTACCATTTGAATAACCGATGAATCGTATGGTAACTTTTGTTATAAAACCGTTTCGATAAACGCAAGCTTAAAGGCTGAAACACACCGGATGCGTGCAGGTGCGCATGTGCGCGGCGTTCGCTTTGTTTCGTATGAAATGTCATAGTAGATGGGACACCGCTGGCGTGGCGTGCACGTGCGCAGCGGTATGTCATCTCTAATGGGTTATCGTACTTTACAACGCGCACGTCTACGTGCACGCCACGCACACGCATCCGGTGTGCCTTTAACATAGGAACGTTTGTACAGTTATTGATAGAAATCGCGGAAAGGGGAACTGCAAAAAGAAGTTCTTAATTTCCCCTTACAAGGTAGGAACAGGAACATGTCACGTCGCTCGTTTCAAGGCTTTAATTAGTGTGGAGCGTTTTTTGAGACGGTCCGAAAATGAGATTGTTGTAGCGCGGTGACTTTTTACGAGGTTGAAGTAATTTTTGCAACAATATTTCTATTATTAAATGGTCATTCTATAACATACGACTGAAAAAAGTTGCCACCAACCCTTTTGGCCTCCTTACCTTCTCTATACTCCATGCTAGGAATTTTATTAACACTCCAGGAAAAGGCAGCAAAGAAAACTTATTTACTTAGAACCAAATCATAACTTAGATTCGTTATATGTTTCAATGAAATCGATGCTAATTCAAAGGAAAGAATGCAAATTGAGAAACATGTCGTTTAGTATCTATATTAATAGCCCTCCTTGACCTAAACTAGTATTGCAGGTAGCTTATATTGTTATAATATTATTAAGTAGCGTTTCATTAGACGTAGAAGCGAATTCAAAGTCAAAGTCAATTATTTATTACATGGTGTGTACAAAAATCTTACAAAAATAAACAATTTTAGTGTCCTCCATATTCTTAAGGCTCTTCCAGAAATTGTGTGATCGTCTATGGGAGAGGTGGGGTTAGAAAAATATCACATACCATCACGATGGGGGAGAGGGGGTCCGAGAAGACATTACGTGTAATTTTTTTACACAGCAGGAAAGTTAAAAAATAACGAATTTACTCAATAACTAACTTAAGTCATTCTTAGTTCCAAAAATACACGTGATCTTGAATGGGGGGGAGAGGTAGCGTTATAATCATCAAATATGACCAAGGCGGAGTAGGGGGTCAAAATTAGGCCAAATATAAACACATGATTTCTGGACGAGCCCTTCCTTACATGCAATATTAATATTACTATCTATTGTATCTACCCTCATGGATCCCCCGGTCCTCGCTTGAGGATATAACATCCATCCATACTAAATATTATAACTGTGAAAGCGTGTCTGTCTGTCTGTCTGTCTGTTACCTCTTCACGCTTAAACCGCTGAACCGATTGAAATGAAATTTGGTATTGAGTTAGTTTGAGTCCAGGGGAAGGACATAGGCTACATTTTATCCCGGAAAAATACCTTTATTCGCGATAAACGAATTTAAGGCGGAAGGAGTCGCGGGCAGAAGCTAGTACTATTATAAAGTTGTAAAAATAAAATTTTCGTACCTACATTGAACATATTTTCAAAAAATGATTGTAACGAACTATTTGGAGGTCTCTACATTGAAAAATACATTTTTTGAATTTTTTATGTTTGTATGTGTCGTTGCGGCTTCATCACGCCTAATCGGCTAAAAGGATTTCAATTATTTTTGGTACATGGGTAGCTAGGTATCTCCAGATTGTTATAGGATAATTTTTACCCGACTACACTGAAGAAAAAAAATATAGGGTTATGATTATTTTTCTCCTCCGCGATCGAAGTTGCGGGTGCCTTTTAGTAGCTTATAAATTTGATTTTTTTCTGTTGTTATTGCTGTGGATGTTTAAAGTTTCTTTTATCAATCTAACTATAAATAAATAAATAAATCAGGGACTATCTTAGACAAATCGGGTCCCAAACTAAGCAAAGCTTGTACTATGGCTACTAGGCGACGGTATACATATTTAATATATAGATAAATTATAATACTTAAATACATAGAAAACAACCATGACCCAGGAACAAACATTCGTGCTCATCACACAAACAATTATCCGGGTCGGGATTTGAACCCGGGAACCCTAGCTTCTTACGCCGTTTTACAACCCACTGAGCCAAACGTGTAACGTTTAGTTCTATCATATCATAACACTGCCATATTTGGGTTGGCGCCGCGGCGCTTTTGCGGTCAGAAACCATTTAAGTATTAACTTATTCATGCATATGTATATTTCGTATTGCTACCGTGACACGCACTAAACTTTACTATTATAATATATTTTTCATTTCATTTATTCATAGCAACCATGGTATTATAAGGTCTTAATATTGCATAACATGCTTATTTTACTTAACCTAGATTCGGAATAACTTAATTTGGTAAAAGTATATAAAAAGAACATAATTAAACGTCACAAATGTGCTGATGTTTTATAAACTCCTACTATTTAATATGTCATAATCATAATGAGTATACAACAAGTTCGTAATTGCCGACTTAGAATAATTTGGATTATTATTGTTAAATATGAAGAAGTCTTTGGGATTATGTGCTTAAAAATATTCAATTTACAATATAAATGTATATAATTATTTTTTATTTAAGCTCAATGTCAAGGTTAAATAAAAAAATTGACATCATCCAAAAATTCCTCAATTGAATAGTAACATTTTCGAATCAGTATATAATACTAGAAGGTGCCCGAAACTTCGTTCGCGGAGGAGAAAAAGTCATTACCCCTATCTTTTTTTCAGTGTAGTTGGGTAAAAGTATCCTATAACCATTTGTGTGAAATCGGTTTAGTCGATTTGGCGTGATGAAGCCACAACAACACATACAAACAAACAAAAAATAAATAATTTTCGTTTCAGTGACCTTTGAGCAGTTCGTTACAACCATTTTCTCAATTTACAAAAAAATCATTTTTACAACTTTATAATTGTGCCATGCCCGTATGTTCTGTTTTTTTTTAATTAGTTTATTTTTAGAATTATAAGTTTCAAAACTTTAAACTCAAAACTTGCCACTTTTCAGCGTCATCAGCAGACGCTCAGTAAATAAATGTATCGAATATATTAGAAAAACATATTATATGGGAAAGAAAAGCTAAACTACGTCCAGTTTTGGAAGAGAAAATATGAAACTACAAATCCTGTTTTCGCCAGGGTCGAGCAACAGCCATTGGTATATATGAAATAATGATATTAATTCTGTAAGTAGGTTGCAAGGGTACTTTTACAAGTCTGACTCTACGGCATTACCCAAGAGGACACCACTGTTGAGAAAAAAGCCGAAACAAACTCATCGGACAGTTTTTTTTTTCTAAATAACTCTTATCTGTCATAATACTTAGCTTATCTTAAATCTCTTAAATCATAGTACTTAGCTTATCTTAATTATATATTTTTTAGTATAAACTCAATGCGTAATTCTCTATGAAGACATATAAAAATGAAAAAAGTAAGAAAATACCAAAATATATTTTTTAAACAACTTTGATATGCCTTCTTATAAGAACCTTGCCCGGTTAATTATTTGGTTTCTGTTTTGGGCCATGCATTTTTGCCTGCTAAATAGTCCTTTACCCTTTAATATGACATTGCCATTAGAGACTTTTTAATGTGCTTTTTGAGAACACGAAAATGTAATCTAAAAGCATTTTGACGACCGGTTTGGCTCAGCGGTAGTTACCCTACCTACGAAGCTGACGGTCCTGGGTTCAAATCCCGGTAACCGCAAATATTTGATTATATGAGTAGTATATCTATTACATATATCGTCGTCTTGTAGTGTCCTGTAATATTTATTTAAGTATTTATTAAAGCATCATGCCATTATATTCTGTTAAGAAAACCATCAAAAATGACCGTGGAAGATCTCATAACATGACATGACGCACGTAGTGACCGCTATAGAAAGAAACGTTTAAAAACCTTCGGAGATTACGTATTCGTCATCGTTTCACAAATGTGAGTAAACATTGAGATTTTTGGTGTAATAATTGGTCCAAATTGTTGGCACACATGTTTACTTATTAAGTAACTGAACTAA
This sequence comes from Hedya salicella, assembly GCA_905404275.2. Classification (NCBI taxonomy): domain Eukaryota; kingdom Metazoa; phylum Arthropoda; class Insecta; order Lepidoptera; family Tortricidae; genus Hedya; species Hedya salicella. The sequence continues at coordinate 8,642,215 of FR990099.1, forward strand.
AATGTAACTCAATGTATACTTACTCATAATCCTTTATCAATTTACAAATTAGCTATAGCAAAGTAATTGGGATTTTGACTGTACATATAAAAATGAAATTTTGATGCGAAATTACAGTTTCTATTAATTAATTTTTTAACGCACAGTGAAAAAAAATATCTACCTTTTCGCTGGAAATTGCTTTCCTCCGATCTTACCTTTGATCCGGTCTTATCCAGGTATACCTTACATTTGGGCTCACCAAGACTATTCCAAATTTTAAATAGATAGCACAAGTATTCCTCATAACTATTCAAAATTTCAAATAGATATATATCATAGGTAAGTAGTTTTTGAGGTATGGCACTCTAATCAGTCAGAGTCATACTCATACCACAAGGGTTCCTTTTTACCTTTTTGGTACTTAATCCTGAAAATATGCATCTTCTTTTAATAGAGAATAATGTTATATAATCATAGAGCGTAGCTGTAGCGGACTAGAGAACGTAAGGTGTGCTGCCGCGTTCGCCTGCGAATCCCATTGTAACCACGCCCCGCGACTCTCTAACCCGCAAGCTGCGACTTTATGAAATTTCGATGATAAACGGTTTTACGCGGAATCGAACCAGCCTCGCCAGTTATCAGGCTTTCCAATGCGTCACATGTGACGCAACACTCACTTTGTTATTCTAACTAGTGACGCAGTCTGCCAAGCTGACGGTCCAAATCCCGGATAGAGCAACTAAATATTTGCTTAAAGAGCATAAATATTTAAATAAAACAATTTAAATATATAGCGTTTTTAATTTGAGTACCCGAATCAAACTCTCAAATGAGATACGTGATATAATCAGTCTAAATTGTTTTATTTAAATAAGTGGTACTCATATTAAGCATTAATGTTTGTTCCTGAGTCTTGGATGTTTTTGTATTTGAGTAAGTATATATCTATTAAATAAGGAATGATTATATACGAGAAAGTCTCAAAGTGGCACCAATGACAGATATGAGTACATACTATAGGTAGCAGGCGACGATATACATAATACATAAATAAAATATAATACTTAAATACACAAAAAATATTCAATATCCGGGAACAAACTTTCATGCTCATCAAGCAAACACTTGCCCTGGCAGGGTTCGATTCGAACCCGGGACCACCAGCTTCGTGGGCCGTTGTGTAACCCACTGAGCCAAACGTGACGTCAAACTTGGCCGGCTTTTTCTTCGGCCTTCCTCTTCTAGATGGTTTTTGAATCAAACCAATATTGCCAGTTATCAGGCTTTCAAATAATTCCAATGCGTCACAACTACAAAAGTGACGCAACACTCACCTTGTGACTCAAATGCATTTTGCGTCACTCGGCCTTTGGTTGACCCTAGAGTTATAGATGAATCTTATCAATCTATTATTATTTCTTCTTGAAGACCGCTTCGACCTCATATAAGAAAACTTGCAGGCGAGATTATACCCGGCTCTTCAATTAAAGGGTCTAATCTTTCTAGGCGGGATTGGTGCAACTTAAACATACTTCGCACTGGTCACGGTTGCTGGGCTCAGTACAAACACCGTTGTGGGTGGATGGACTCCCCTGCTTGCGCCTGCGGAGCCGAAGAGTAAACCATCCAGCACATCCACGATTGCCCCATAACGCGCTATGCCGGCGCCCTCCTGAAGACATGATCTCCCTCAGTGACGAAGCCATTGAATGGCTGAATCCAATTTAAGATCCTTTAGCGATTGAATGGCTAAAGAATCCCAAATTGGATTTGTAATATTAATGGATTCGACCTGTTCTAACCATTGTGTAATGCTAATAGGTACGATTAAATAAATAAATAATTATAATTTATTTTATTTTACAGGTTAATACAAGTTTTAATGGTAGATTATGCTGTTACTTACTCATTTTTAAGCTAGAAATTACGATGTTGAGTCTCATCGTAATTTCAAGCGAATTTAATATATATATATATTATTTAGGCAACAAACAGTCCCAATTAACAAATAATAAATAATAATAATAGGCATGTAAATAATTTTACATGGCTATTATTATTACGGTAAATGACCTGGAGTCCCATAACTTGAGTTTATACAAATCTATTTAGGAACGGTGGGAGGCGAAACAGCAACATTGCAATGGTATTAATTACTTATAACTAGTTGTAAACCGACGAAGGATTACGAGTAAGTACACATTAGGTACACATTTCATTTCTTATAACAAACAACAGACTCTTGAGGGCTATTGTCGATGTCATATCTGAACCTTTGGCAGCTATATTTAACCTTAGTATCGAATCTGGCTTATTTCCACAGGATTGGAGGACAGCTGCGATAGTACCAATTCATAAAGGGGGGCCCACAGACACGCTTAGTAACTATCGACCCATCTCTCTTCTTGGAGCTTACTCCAAATTATTGGAACGAGTAATCAATAAGCGGCTTGTCCATTTCTTGGAGAATAATCAACTTCTGGCAGATCGTCAATTTGGCATTCGCCAGGGGAAATCCACGGAGGAGGCCGTAAAACTTCTGACAGACATAGTCGTATCTCACCTGGACGAAAGAAGTTTCGATTCCCATCCTGTTAAGGAAATTAAAAATGTTCGGTATACGTGGAACTGCATATGATTGGTTCTCTAGTTACCTGACGGGCAGAAGTCAACGGGTAAAAATCGGTAACAGGGTTGCTGGTGTTTCGGAGCCTGTATTTTTTGGCGTACCACAAGAAAGCATTTTGGGTCCTACACTATTTATAGCGTATATCAATGATATTTCGACCCTTCAGCTTTTAAATAGTGAAGTACTTTGTTACGCTGATGATACAGCTATAGTTTTTTACGGTGATTCCTGGCGGAGTGCTCAGGCTGTAGCTACGACGGGACTTTCCTGTTTATCCACGTGGTTAGATCACAATCTATTGAGTATGAATGCAGATAAAACTAAATTCCTATGTTTTCACAAAACAGCTGCATCTCGGCCTCCTGAGTGGCTCACACAACTTAGGCTCCATAAAGATAGTTGCGTGTCTCAGGGGGACTCTCAAACTTCAGTCTGCCCATGTAGCCATATAACCAAGGCCAGCTCACTGAGATATCTCAGTGTTATAGTAGATGACAATCTTAACTTTAAACGTCACATCTGCACGACTGCTGGTAGGGTTCGTAAACTTATGTACACAATAAAGTTACTAAGGGAAGCTGCTGATGCTCAACTCTTCAAAACCGTGTACCTGGCCCTGTGTCAGTCTATTTTGAGCTATTGCATACTTGCGTGGGGTGGTTCTGCTAAATCTAACTTAATATTGCTGGAAAGGGCACAAAGAGCGGTTTTAAAAGTGTCTTTGCGACGAACTCCTCGGTACCCTACCTCTGATCTTTTCAAAGAAACTCAAGTTCTGAGTGTCCGGAAACTCTTCTTATTGCGTGTCACTATGTATGTCCATAGTAAAACTCTAAGATCGCCAGAGTATTCTGACATTACACTTAGGAGAATCTATAAAATCCCTAAACCTTATGTTAATACTGCCTTTGCGAAACGATTTTCAGCATTTCTCTTCCCACACATATATAATAAGATGGTAAGATTTTGTGATATAAGGTATTTTCGGGTTAATGAGGCCAAAGCTTGTATACAGAAACTTTTGTTATCGTGGGACTACGACACGTCCGAGAAAATACTTAATGTGTAGGAGGGTAAACGTAGTGATCGGCAATTTTGTCATCGATCCCAAGAAATGTTATCTCTCGTAGGGCTGCTGTTTACCTTTCACACTTCTGCTTATTCACTGTGCACATACTTACATATACTAACTTACACACTACACACATATACAAACATGTCCACATCTTAAAATAATGAGTGTAATACCTATGTATTTCTGCCAAATGTTTCTTACATTATAACAGCTATAAATAGCCGCATTATTATGGTAACTCTTTTGGTACTGAATTCCACGAAACAGGCCTTGCCTAGTGTGGAAATCACTGTTCTTTCTTTGTCATTTGTAACTTATGGTAAATAAACTGTTTTTCTTTCTTTTCTTTTCTTATTGGAGTTCAAAAAAGAATATTATTTTAAATGTTACGTATATTTTATAACTTACATTTTAAATGACAGACAATTTGATTTTTGAAACTCTGACAATTGTTGTATGAGAAAAGATCTACATTACACAAATGTGTATTGTAATAGCTGAATACATGTATAGTTAAAAAAGGGATAAGGGATAGAGAAAGGCTAGAACCGTTTGAGATGTTGCGTTGCAGGCGTTTGGATGGTATTAAGATGGGCCGAAAGAAAGACGCAGTCATGACGCATGTTTATTAATTTTTGTTTAATAATGCACGGATACGTAAATTTCACTAGTAAATAGTGACAGTTCGTCTGCCAAAAGTATCTTTTTTGACCACGGCGCGCGCTGCGATCGATTCCTGGTTCTCCCAATCCCTACTTCGCTCTCAGCTAAGATCCATATTTAAAACTAAGCAAAATAGAAGAGGAAAGGTGATGGGTCACCTGATGCGACAATATATGTTTTTACTCAAGTATAAACTGAGCACATCGGTCATGGGCCCAGCAAACCCAAATTTAAAAGGGCCCTGGAAAAATATTTGCAGCAGGCGCTTGAGTGACATGATTAAATTTAGCATCAAGTAATATCGTATATCTTATAATGCTAAGATATTAATATTGTATATAAATAATTATACTTTAATATTATTAGTCTAGAGACTCGTGCCTGCAGTCATACAGTTTTGCAGGGAACTGTCTTCGAAATAAGAATGATGATTTAATCAATAAAACAAATAAATAAACTTAACGTCTAGTTCTCCAAGAAAACGTATAAAAACTTATAAAACTAAAAATATTATGGAAGATAAAAAGCAAAATATGTTTTTTTTTTTCATATTTAGTTTCTGTTTTCGGCCATGCATTTTTGTCTTATAAATAGTCCTCTAGGTACCCTAATAATATGCCTTCGCCATTGGAGACTTTTTTAAGAACTTTTTAGGTGCTGGAAAAGGTAATATTATCAGCAATGCGTGTTTAAAATCTGTCCGCGCTCAAGTTCCCAGGGTGTATATTTTATAAGATTTTATTTATTTAACTTGACGTGTTAGTTTGTTTGTGTTGGAAAAATCTTGCAAGATAATTTAATCCAGTTTCCAAATTAGCTATTTGGCATATTTATTTTATAGTTCGGTGACAATGCAATATTATGACACCATCGAGCTGATCTGATGATGGAGCCGGAAGGTGGTCGTAGGAACTCTATAATAAAATAACGCAATCCTACCGAATTTGGGCTCTTTAGAATCGTCTCGGTGAGTAGTGGCGGATGTTTAAGGAAAAATACGTTCGGCAAGCTTGTCACAATTTTTTTTTGTTAATTTATGTTTGTAGCAGAAACTTATAAGATTCGTTTTACTCTACCCAACTGTACTAAGTATATTTGGAACCATTGTAATACGTAGGCGGTACATCTTTGGGTCGTTACGTATTGACATATATCACTAAGTATTAAATATAATAAATACGTTCGCAACCGCGGCATATTGGTATTCGCAATTCTTAATATGTCATGTTAAACATGTGTGGGTACAAGTGCAATATTTATTTAGGTCAAACTGATCGATTATTTTGACATATTCTCACGATTCTTAACGGCTGGCCTATTTGTAATGCTTTTTTCATCTCCCTTGTTCGGAAATTTTAATGTTCATGGGTAGATAGCCGGGTGGAAAATGGATTTTTCATCCCTAGTCTGTCTGTTACATTTTTTTTTTAAATATCTTTAATGTGCTACAGACATTTTATTGTTACAACTTTATAATAGTATAGATGTCCTGAAACTCATCGAAGTAAGAAGTAAGTGGTAAACGATCAGGAGGGTTATTGTCTAACGAAATTTTGATAATAGGTATCCGAATCAACTGTCAATAGCCCAAACAAAATCATGACACTTTATTCTGATTCCGAGCGTCAAACGCGCGCAGGGGGCAGTTTTTCACACGCTTTTATTAGGTCGACCAGTATGTAACTATGTAATGGAATCTAAGGTAACTAATTTAACCATCATCCAAGGATCGTAGCGTCATAAAAACTGGCAGCTGTATGTAGTTCTGATGACAATACAATAATATGGTACTGTCGAACTGGTCTGATGATGGAGCCGGGAGATATGAACTGGAAATTCATGTTGGAACATCGTATCATAGCTGTGTTTGAATTTGTTATAAAAGTCTTGTAAAACGTGTTTTTCTAGTGTTTTTTAAACTATTAATTTATTTTTTCGGTGTATATGTGCAATGCAAAAGAATGGGACATCGATATTGATATGTTATATTGTTCTTGAATGAATAAGGAAAATGAATGTAAAAAGTTTTGATTACTCACTTAACGGTGGTATTAAGTAGAGCAGTGACATTAAACGCATGTTGCGATTTTGCCACTTTCTTATTACTTCGATGAGTTTTTTTTTATGACATAGGAGGCAAACGAGCAGAATGGTCGCCTGATGGTAAAAGCGATCACCGACGTCCATAGACACTTGATGAGTCATGAGTTCGTTGCCGGCCTTTCAGGTGGAAATACGCTCTTTTCTAGAAGGCTTGCGAATATTTTCTTAATCCGAGTAGCTACTACAAGACTTGTACATATTATGTATTCTTCTAAGGGTCGATTTCACCAACATTTAATTTACACGAGAGTGGGTAGCCCAGTATAACTTTAATCTAACAATTTAGTCAATGGTTGACTTCAAGTTCGTTTCACTACGCTTGTCTATGGCTCGCATAATTACTCTGTAATGTTGAATGAATGAATGGAATGAAATCGTAAGGCACCCACGCGAGATAGACAGTTTGTCCCATGCTTGAGCAATGGTGCTGCGTTTTTTTTTTTATTGATGATAGACTTCTGTTAAGTGACGATGCGGCCGAGGATGTGTCATGCCCGTCTAGAAACAGCCTATTCACTTTTGTCTTGAATACGCCCAAATTATAATGGTTGGGGAACACACTCGCAGGCAACGAGTTCCACTCCTTTACGCGCATGATCGTACGCATGATGAATCGTACGCATGATGAAAGTGGCATCGAAGCGCTTCGTGCGGCTACGCGGAATATCGACCACATGTGGATGGAACGTACGCACGCGTCGTGTGTCCCGATGGTGGGAAGGGCCTGGTGGAATTAGATCATGTAATTTCCCAGCACATTCTCCCAGATGTAACCTGACCTGAACGACCCTACGTCGTTTTAAAATTTGTTCGGGTAATACGTTAATGGAGAAATAAGTAAGGAATTGACTAGACTGACAATGATAAAACGAATCTACGAGCAACAATTTATTCAGCCGAAATCGGCGGATAAGTTTTTAACCTAGTATAAGAGATTTTATCCTTAGGTTAAATATTAGTGAAACGTAAAATGAGTTTACTCGCGTGTAATTCATGATTTACTATTGGAATAAGACTTATATTACGTTGGTGAAATCGACCCTAAGACGTGGAAATTTTATTTATCGATACCGGAAATGTCGATGTTATTTTTATGTTCAGGGGGCGCTGAGCTTCTGACGCGTGTGTGCGGGGTTCCGTGTATGTGTGCGTGATGCTCCCTGTCCGTCGGACAAAAGCGGGACTGAAAGCGGACAGGGGGGGGCGCGTGGCGGCTCTGGTTAGTGGGCGTTGCGCTCGAATTTAGGTATTTCCTTCGTATTATTCAATCAATACAGATTTTTTAAATATAAGGCGCATAAGTTATTGAAAACGTCTCATTGTGTTATTATTAAAAAACTGATGATTTTCCGTGCAGTATTTACGACATACTAAGGGTTGATTTTATTTTTTTTAGAGGTAAAGAATTAAAAAAAAGTAATCGTATTTCTAAAGCGTATGTATTATAGAGTGAATCCTTTAATATCTTAAGTATTGATTGTATAATTAAATCTTCAGTAATAACACAGCATGGAATCAAACCAACGCAATTATTTCTAAACTAGGAGGTGCCCGCAAACTTTGTCCGCGGAGAAGAAAAAACATCATAGATCTCATTTTTTATGCAGCGTAGTCGGGTAAAAAGTATCCTTTGACCATCTGGAGATACCGGAGATACCTAGCTACCCGTGTACCAAAAATCGTTGCTATCCATTTAGCCATTTTGGCGTGATGAAGCCACAACGACACATACAACCATACAAACTTGCGCTAGCCACCTGACATTCATGGTCGAAAAATGTCTAGGTATGGTATTTATGGATGAGAGATATAGTAGACCATTAATACCATGATAAAGTGGCATTTTTATTTGCGCTTCGTTATTTTTCCTTATAATTCAGGCGTTGACATTAGTCAACTTTTGGTTACAAAGTATAACCTTGAGCCTGCGTCACGCCGCAGATTGTGGTTATTCTAGCGACGGCCGGTTCCTGAGAAATGTAATATCACGAGACAAATAATGAGACGTTATTACGTGTTCTTCTAGTATGAACGATGTTTTGGACCTGATTGCGATGTTGAAGGGTTGAATTCGACCCCTGTTTTAACCCATAGGTGCCTGACTTCGTATACTTTAGACACATATAAGCAAACGATGCACATCCCTGGTGCGCCGGGTACGGGCCAGCCCCAACCCCATCCTACTTTCTATAGCGGACAGGCTTGACTGTCCGTATATGAGGCAATGTTGTAAGATGCATTTGTCAAACAGTCCTTTTATTATGTAAAATACGTAATACGTTAATTAATTATAATTATATTTAATATGTATGTTACTTTGGTAAGGTATTTATCTAGGTATGGGCCATAGATGCCCGCAATAAATTAATTTTAATTTTAATTTGAATATAAGCGGCCCTAGTAATGTTGACATCAGATGTATTTCGATGTCACTGGCAAGTTGTATTTTGAATTTAAATAACTTCACAAAGAAATGTTTCGCATTTCGAATATTTCATTAAGAATCATATGTTAGGTCATAACATAAAGTGAGGCCGCGTTTAATATTAATATAAGATAGGATAGGTCATTCTCTTTTCATTATTATTATTATTGTTGATTTGTGGGCCTTCTGTATGCCGCTTCGACCAGATTTGATCTATTGTGGCAGCCCTTTATTAGAGTTCACTACTGAGGCCCGTTGAGTCTAGGAATTGCCAAATTCTTTGGGCAGTGAAATTTTGTATCTCTTCCGGGGGCACGACATGTTGCCCTAGGTGGATACTTCTTTTCCTCATGAGTGGTCCACAGAAGCAGAGGATGTGCATTGCAGTCTCCTCTGCCTCTTGGCAGAATCTGCATACTGCGTCCTGTTTCATACCCATTTGAAACAGGTGTTTGTTTAGTCTCTTTTCATTATCAACTTTTTCAAAACAAATATACAAGAAAATATTTCTAAAATTAAGATGCTAGACAAAAGTTTCGTAACCGATTTACGGATTCTTATATATGAAAAGTCATACATTGATAATTATAGCCGTAAAAAGGCGGTAACGCAGCGGTAAATACCTTTTTTTTTTTTTTTACTAAAGTGGGGGACATTGATGACCACTGCGTTACCTGCTTTATAATTATAAACGGTGACAAAAAAAATAAATTGAATTTATTGAAAATGACAGTTTAACAATGCTATATGTTAGATTAATCCGCCACAAAACAATCTGACTATCAGTTTTTGCATACGCCTTTTACGTAAAGATCGAAAAAATAGCGGCGGCAAAATAGTGAAATGGCCCAGATGTCATTCATACAACCAAGACAAATCTAACAACATGCAGTACGTCCAAATCCATGAAACCATTTAGGCTACAGAGCGAGCCAAAGAAATAGTCATACATACTCACATTCACACAGACACTCTTAAAAAACATAATCATTCGTCTGAAGATATCGGTACAACTTTCCATCCAGTCAGTCGGATAATAAATTTCAGTATCTAATCCCTTTACCTCACTGCAAATAATCCCGTCGCGTTATGAAACTGATTGACCATTGTTACTTGTAATTGCTTTGTAATTGGTAATCAGACGTTGCAAAGAAAGAAATTGTCTTCCTGGGCACGCAGGCACTAATTAATTATGCTCTAATGAGGGTAGTTCGGGGATAATTGCACCCTAACGTCTGTACTTACCCCTGTTTCCTCTGTCGTAAAAACTACACTCAGAGCAAAAATTTTGGGTCAGTGAAATATGGTTATACCTACTTCCTACAATAGTCAAGAAGAAGAAGATAGGTACATTTATTTTGCAAACAACAATCATAATCTATTGAAAACCGACATGTATAGACTTAACCTAGACTTAAAGCTAAACCTAAGGAGCTATTAATAGCGCTGATCTTCCATGGATCCAGAACAGGACATGTATAAGACAGCGTGGTGGTCATGTGCGCTGTGTACTGTATACCTACTCATTTATGTGCGTGCCTGTGTGAATAATGAGGAGTTGCAAAGTTTTTTAGTATTGTCATGATCTTTTACATAGATGGCGTTGTACATATCGGGGAACGGCTTTTTGTATGGAGATGGTCATTCCTCTTATTTTAAAATTTGGGTGTATTTACATCGCCGATGGTCGCTGGGGTAGAAAGGTATCCAGTGGCAACCGCGTATAGGATGACGCAGCGTAGGAAGGCCCCTAACATGACGGACTGGTGTTAGATGAGGGCGGCACATGATTGCTCGTTATTTATTTTACTTACTTAAACTTTATTTCACAATACAATACGGAATAAATGGCGGACTTAATGCCTTAAAGCATTCTCTCCCAGTCAAGCATAAAGCTAAACGGAAACTAACAGTTAGTGCAGCTCATTAAAGTCGAGAATACGAAAAAAAACAAAGAGAAGAGACACAAATCATCAAATCAATAACCTAAAAATATGCATGTAATGCTAATACCAGCTGTTTTCTCGCAAGGAAATCAATTTAATGTATGAAATTGGCAATGTGGCACTAAAAATATTAATTCTTGTTACTTTATTTACGAGGAAATTGGAGTTTAAGACAAAAAGGTGTATTTTTAGGTTAGACTGTTGTTTTACTATTTAGGAGAAGTAAGGATGCACAAGGTACATATATATCTGTTTCAAATGGCATGTACCCACCTTAGGCTGTGAGTTGTTTGTCAATAGTTAAGTCTCGTTATTGTTTTGTAGGTATCCATAAAAGGTTTGGATATTTTTATAAACAAACCTTTTATGGATCGAATGTACAAAAATATAATTTTAAAATCAAAACTTAGTTGTGTGACACAAAGTTGAAATTTGTATGACAGCTTCTTGTGGTTTGGATATTTTTATATACCAACCTTTTATGGATCGAATGTACAAAAATATAAATTAAAAACAAAACTTACTTGTGAGCCACAAAGTTGAAATTTGTATGACAGCTTCTTGTGGTTTGGATCGTTTTACCTTAACTACATCCGATGTATATTAGATTAGGGCCGCAATGAAGAGCAATCATTACATAATATCGGTATAGACATTCTCTTAGCCAGTTGTTCTCAAAGTATGCTTTCTGTAGCTCAGGGCTTTGTAAGATTTGTCACCAAACACGTTGAACCTTATATTTTAATTTGTTTGCCGCACCCGCTCACAGGAGAATGGTGTCCCGGACCTTTGGGGGACGTACCCGGAGCCGAAGTCAACGCGCGGGTGCTATTCCTGTCCGTATCATGGGACACGCACAGAGACAGCACCCACTAGATGCGGGAACTATTGGATATTGATGGATCTTTTTATTTTATTATTAACCTTGTAAGGCACCCCCAACTTTGTTAGCGTAGGAGAAAAAATCATACGTACGAAATTTTTAAACCAGTCAAGAACATTCAAGAGCATTTCGCAACATTCTAGAACACCCCGGAACATTCTGGAATGACGTTGAATGTTCAGTAATAGTGTGCAATTTTCGAGAATATCGTAAATTAATTTAGTGTGTGACATTCCAGAACACTCGTATTTTGTGAAATTTGACGACGCGTATGGCTCAGTGGGTTGCACAACGGCCTACGATGCTGGCGGTCCCGGATTCGAATCCCGGCCAGGGCAAGTGTTTGTGTGATGAGCACGAATGTTTGTTCCTGGGTCTTGGATATTTTCTATATGTTTAAGTATTTTAATTAATCCATATATTATGTATATCGTCGCCTACTACCCGATCGATTTGTGTAAGATTGTCCATTATATTTCTTTATTTAATGTTCGAGAATAGTCTAGAACGTTCGGAAGCATGCCGTAAGATCCCAGATCATTGTGAAACATTCCAAAACAAGCTCGAATATAGTCGACAATAACAAACCACTCCTCAATAACAATAAAAAAATACAACTTTATTATGGACCGGATGAAAAACACACTGGCGGAATTATCTATACCTACTATTATAAAGTTTTAAAAATGAAATGTCTGTCCATTTTTTATACTACTAAGGTGGCAAACAAGCGTACGGCCTGCCTGATGTTAAGCAGCCACCTCAGCCTATGAACGGTTGGAAAACCATGGGCATTATGTGCGTGTTGCCAACCCTTTAAGAACCTATTCACTCCCCTCTTGAAGAACCCCATACTGTAACCTCCAGGGAAAACCGCAGCAGGGAACTCATTCCACATTCGGAGTGTGCGCGGTCGAAGATACCTTTGATATCGCAAGGTGCGCGATCATTTTGGTATATTGAACATATTTTCAAAAATACAAGTCGCATACTAACTAGTCGAAGGTCACTGAATCGTTTCTTAGGGTTCCGTAGCCAAAATGGCAAAAACGTAAACCTTATAGTTTCGTCATGTCCGTCCGGTCCGTTCGTCCGTATGTCACAGGCATTTTACTCAAAAACTACATGTCGTACATTGATCAAATTAGGAGTATAGATGTCTTGTTTAAGCCGCTACTTAGTTTGATGGTTAAATAATAAAATAAAATAAATCTAGGGGAGGCACTCCATACATGTAACCGAAACTGAAAACAAAAATCAGCAAATGTCAATGAGTGCCACATATTTCGACAGACCTTTTAAAATCATTTTGAGGTTTCAACAAAAAACATCGATTGAGTAAATATTTTTGGAAATAATCGCTCCGAAAGTAGCAAAAACTTTTTCGTATGAACGGCTGCGGAACCCTTCATTGAGCATGGTCCAACATGCTCTTGGCTGGTAATTTTTTTGTACGTGGGGTTATGGGTATCCTACCTTTTCACCGATTTTTTTTCGCTGAATGTTTCAATCGCCAACTGTTTCATTTCCCAACACTCGATTTTCTCCAAAACCATTGGCAGAGAGTGCGCCCTGGCAAAGCTCAAGGTTCAAAGAAACTTCAAGGTTTGTATTTTTTTTTCGATATTTCTACCGGATTAAAAAAAATAGTTTCAAAAAGATGCCACCGCCGAAAAGTTTGAGCACCACTGTTGCAGAGTCGCTTGCGCTTGCGCATATTTCGGGTTATCAGACGTCAGATCTGATCTGTCGGACGAATGCCAAGGTCATGGGAATAAATGGTTTCTCTGTGGCAGTTTGACGGAAAAATATAAACAAATGTATTTTTGACCTGTTGACTAATAATATTTACATTCAAAGAGGTGTCTGGAAGAGATCGCTATCTGTTGTTGTTTTTAGGGTTCCGTATCTAAAGGGTAAAACGGGACCCTATTAGTAAGACTTCGCTGTCAGTCCGTCTGTCCGTCCGTCCGCCTGTCTTTCCGTCCGTCTGTCACCAGGCTGTAATCTCATGAACCGTGATAGCTAGACAGTTGACATTTTCACAGATAATATATTTCTCTTGTCGCTATAACAGCAAATACTAAAAACAGTGTACTTTTATGTCTGTCTATCTATGTTAGTAACGAATATAAAATGAACGAACACCAACATTTAGAGAGTAGAGCTCTGCTAACACTGTATTTTCATAGATATGGCCGTTTATAGCGTATATTTTGAACGGAACCCTCGGTCCGCGAGTCTGACTCACACTTGGCTGGTTTTTATAGTGGGATTTTAGAGCATTTAATCACTGGAAATCACAAGCCGTATCATTTACCGCACAATTTTTTATAACATAATTTTCCGCTAAAAAGCGGGAGGCGTACAGCAGGCAGCACGCTACTGAAATCTGGGGGTACGGTAGTGCCCCCGCCAAGACGAGCCAACCGAAGCGCAAAGGCTTTGCTCGATGTGCTTCGTCGTTTTCTTGAACCCTCGTAACATGGGCTTGGATTACCAGACAAACAAAATTCTTGCAATATGATGTCAGTAGTGAATTTAATAAACATATAAAGTTTCAATTGCGTCGCTCCTTGTTGATATCTAAAAACCCCGACTTCGTCACTGACTCACTGATAATCACCAACAAACTAGCTGATCGCTGCGACCCAAACACCAGGTTACGCCACGCTTCGCGACCCTGAGCCAGCTCATGCCAGTAACGGATGTCTAGGTCCCTGAGATCTTTTTGGACTTCATCACTCCAGCGATATCTAGGTCGTCCTACGGGTCTGCGACCAGTCGGACGTCCAAGATAAGCGATTTTGGCGCCACAATCCTCTCCCATCCTGTCCACGTGCCAGCCAGCGGAGTCTGGAAGCCTTTGTCCCCCCTATAATAGGCTTGCGCATAACTAGGTCTTCGATATCTTGCTTCGAAGACCAACATTCTAAGTCATCTCAATTCTTAGGATACTTCCTGAAGTCGTAGAAAGCTTAAATTTGGCATGTAAGCTAACACAAAATATCAAAAAATAAAACTAAAACTTGGAACTTTTACCCCCCAACCCTTTAAACTAGGGGATGGAAGTTTGTATGAGGTTTCCGCAAATTTTGATGCTAGAGGTCTGAAAAATGTATACAGGGATTCCTTTTTATAAATAATAAAATACATATTTAAGACGTTTTTTTTTATGGCTTTTCCCATACCAACTTAATTTCATGCTGGAAATCTGAAAATTATACAAGTACACAGACTTCTTATTATATTACAAATTAAAAAATACGTGTTTCTGGTAACTTATAGAAAGAAGTGGAATCCCACCAAAAACATTTTCATGTCAAATGTTGCCAAGACGAGACCGTATGTCTCGCACTGTCAAAAAGTTATCATATATGTAGAGTCAAGCTTTTAACTCTACAGGCCTTAACTCTACAAGCCCTAGAACGTATTTAATGTAACATGAGAGCACATTTGTTGTTTCTCACCGGGCAATACTTTTAGTCCTTAATGCATGGCAGCGTGAGCATGTCATGCTTGCTTAGAGATCTTTGCTTACGGTGGCGTCGTTGATCGGGTCGCAACCTTCCCTAGAATATGGTTGAGGGAGGCGATGGCTGAGATATGTGTCATGCTCGTGAACGGGTGCCGTTTGTGGGGTCCAGTCTGTTCATGCTAGCAAGGGCCAAATTAATTGTATACCTCGTAACTGCTTACCAGTGTTTAATGAACTGACGTGAGAGACTTCATCCTGTACTCGATTGAAGTAATGCATTTTTTATTTAATTTAGAGACTCTTAGAGACCTGTATACATCTCCAAGAAACTTTGTTTAAATATTTATTTTAACGTATAGAGGTATATCCTCAATCATTTCTCAGGATTTTAATTAATTAATGTTATCTTATTGCATGTTATGAACGCCTAGAGACATCTCTGAGAAAATTATCAGTTTATGTTTTATATTACTATTACTATGGAACCTGACATTGATCTGGAGAATATGTACATCTCCTCTGCGTTTACCAATTATAAATCAGTTACAACACAATTGTAAAAGTTTTAAGTAAAATAAAGATAGTACTTATATTGTAATAGTTCAGAAACATTTTTGAAAAAATGACTGACTAATGAGTTTGTTTCGGCTTTCTTCTCAACAGTGGTCGCCTCTTGGAAAATGCCGTAGAGTCAGACTTTTCAAAGTGCCCATGGTGCCTACTTACAGAATAAGCAATTTGAATTTGTACATGTCCAAACGTTTTTGTTTTATGATGTTTGTTGTCTATGACTTCACTAGATCAAGGAAGGACTTATTATGTTAAACACACCTTGTTATTGTCACACATGGCATCATAATGCGGTTTAACTGGTCTGATGACTTTAAAATAACCCATAAAATTAACGTTACGATGTCAAGTCACTTCAAGTGTTTATATTATTTACTATATATTTAGTTGCCCGGAACTTCATTTTCGAGGGATAAAAATCATAATCCTCGTTTAAGGATCACCGAAGCCGGTTAAAATGTATTTTGTAACCGTCATTGTATGTTCAACTATTCCGGTACCAAAAATCGGCCGTGTACGAGTCGGTCTTGCGCACTGAGGGTTCCGTGCAAAATATATCCTAAAGGCCGTATCTAAGAAAATCCAGTGTTAGCAGAGCCGTACTCCTAAGCAAAATGTACGCGGTATAGGATTGGGGCCCTTCAATTGGGGCCCTCAAACGCCTTCTAGCAATTTGTGAGAGTTATGCGTTGACCCATAGACTCAAATATAATTGTGTTTACATTATTATTTTCTTAATTGCAAAAGCCTAAACAAATCGTCCATCCACACTATATTCTCATTCCTTAAAAAACAATAATTCTGACACCTACTGGGACCTCCTTATGGACGTATTCTCTTATTGATATACTCAGGGACAAATTCCAGCAGGAGTACAGTGACAGCAAACTTCTCGAAAGAGCCTCTACGTGTTAAATGCAAAAATACGGGACGTACGAACCTGTGACTCAAGAAGCGGTTAATTGTACACATTACAATTTTACAACTATATATCATCACTAGACGGCGCCCGCAACTTCGTTCGCGGATGAGAAAAAGTCCTAACCCCTTCTTTTTCTTAATCATAGTCGGGTCAAAAGTATCTTATAACCATCTGGAGATTCCCAGCTACCCGCGTACCAAAAATAGTTGAAATCCGTTTAGTCGATTTAGCGTGATGAAGCCACAACGACACATACATACATTTAATTTTCACGACTTTTAACGGTACCTATAGATTATTCGCTTGTCTTTATCTATTTACTTGGGGTCGGCGCAGCGCTTTAG
This sequence comes from Hedya salicella, assembly GCA_905404275.2. Lineage (NCBI taxonomy): Eukaryota > Metazoa > Arthropoda > Insecta > Lepidoptera > Tortricidae > Hedya > Hedya salicella. The sequence continues at coordinate 8,659,235 of FR990099.1, forward strand.
TCCCATCTCGTAGCCAAATTTGGTAGCTAGCTACGAAATGGGAATTGTGCTTTACCATATTTTAGCTAGTAGCTACCAAATGGGAACAATTTTCCCATTTCGAAGCTATATTTGGTAGCTAGCTACGAAATGGGTGTTGTACTTTCCCATATTGTAGCTAGCTACCAAATGCGAACAAATTTCCCATCTCGAAGCTATATTTGGTAGCTAGCTACGAAATGGGTGTTGTACTTTCCCATCTTGTAGCTTGCTACCAAACAAATGGGTAGTGTGCTTTCCCATATTGTAGCTAGCTACCAAATAGATATGAACATCATCCTATTATTATTATTAATGTCAAGCACATGACAAGTCCAAGTTTCATTATAATGAAGAACTCATAAAAAAAGTCTCACCAAACTACAAACAGTTTGAAAAGACACATGATATTTAAGATAAAAAAGCAATTTGAGTAATGGAACTAAATGATTCCCGTTTCGTAGCCAGCTTCGAATCGGGAATGTTTCTCCCATTTCGAAGCTAGCTACCAAATCTGGCTTTAAGATAGGACCCAAGCATTCCCATTTTGTAGCCAGCTTCGGATCGGGAATATTTCTCCCATTTCAAAGCTAGCTACCAAATCTGGCTTTAAGATAAGACCCAGGGATTCCCATCTTGTAGCCAGCTTCGAATCGGGAATATTTCTCCCATTTCAAAGCTAGCTACCAAATCTGGCTTTAAGATAAGACCCAGGGATTCCCATCTTGTAGCCAGCTTCGAATCGGGAATATTTCTCCCATTTCAAAGCTAGCTACCAAATCTGGCTTTAAGATAAGACCCAGGGATTCCCATCTTGTAGCCAGCTTCGAATCGGGAATATTTCTCCCATTTCAAAGCTAGCTACCAAATCTGGCTTTAAGATAAGACCCAGGGATTCCCATCTTGTAGCCAGCTTCGAATCGGGAATATTTCTCCCATTTCAAAGCTAGCTACCAAATCTGGCTTTAAGATAAGACCCAGGGATTCCCATCTTGTAGCCAGCTTCGAATCGGGAATATTTCTCCCATTTCAAAGCTAGCTACCAAATCTGGCTTTAAGATAAGACCCAGGGATTCCCATCTTATAGCCAGCTTCGAATCGGGAATATTTCTCCGATTTCAAAGCTAGCTACCAAATCTGGCTTTAAGATAAGACCCAGGGATTCCCATCTTGTAGCCAGCTTCGAATCGGGAATATTTCTCCCATTTCAAAGCTAGCTACCAAATCTGGCTTTAAGATAAGACCCAGGGATTCCCATCTTGTAGCCAGCTTCGAATCGGGAATATTTCTCCGATTTCAAAGCTAGCTACCAAATCTGGCTTTAAGATAAGACACAGGGATTCCCATCTTGTAGCCAGCTTCGAATCGGGAATATTTCTCCCATTTCAAAGCTAGCTACCAAATCTGGCTTTAAGATAAGACCCAGGGATTCCCATCTTGTAGCCAGCTTCGAATCGGGAATATTTCTCCGATTTCAAAGCTAGCTACCAAATCTGGCTTTAAGATAAGACCCAGGGATTCCCATCTTGTAGCCAGCTTCGAATCGGGAATATTTCTCCCATTTCAAAGCTAGCTACCAAATCTGGCTTTAAGATAAGACCCAGGGATTCCCATCTTGTAGCCAGCTTCGAATCGGGAATATTTCTCCCATTTCAAAGCTAGCTACCAAATCTGGCTTTAAGATAAGACCCAGGGATTCCCATCTTGTAGCCAGCTTCGAATCGGGAATATTTCTCCGATTTCAAAGCTAGCTACCAAATCTGGCTTTAAGATAAGACCCAGGGATTCCCATCTTGTAGCCAGCTTCGAATCGGGAATATTTCTCCCATTTCAAAGCTGGCTACCAAATCTGGCTTTAAGATAAGACCCAGGGATTCCCATCTTGTAGCCAGCTTCGAATCGGTAATATTTCTCCCATTTCAAAGCTAGCTACCAAATCTGGCTTTAAGATAAGACCCAGGGATTCCCATCTTGTAGCCAGCTTCGAATGGGAATATTTCTCCCATTTCGAAGCTACCTACCAAATCTGGCTTTAAGATAAGACCCAGGGATTCCCATCTTGTAGCCAGCTTCGAATGGGAATATTTCTCCCATTTCAAAGCTAGCTACCAAATCTGGCTTTAAGATAAGACCCAGGGATTCCCATCTTGTAGCCAGCTTCGAATCGGGAATATTTCTCCCATTTCAAAGCTAGCTACCAAATCTGGCTTTAAGATAAGACCCAGGGATTCCCATCTTGTAGCCAGCTTCGAATCGGGAATATTTCTCCCATTTCAAAGCTAGCTACCAAATCTGGCTTTAAGGTAAGACCCAGGGATTCCCATCTTGTAGCCAGCTTCGAATGGGAATATTTCTCCCATTTCAAAGCTAGCTACCAAATCTGGCTTTAAGATAAGACCCAGGGATTCCCATCTTGTAGCCAGCTTCGAATGGGAATATTTCTCCCATTTCAAAGCTAGCTACCAAATCTGGCTTTAAGATAAGACCCAGGGATTCCCATCTTGTAGCCAGCTTCGAATGGGAATATTTCTCCCATTTCAAAGCTAGCTACCAAATCTGGCTTTAAGATAAGACCCAGGGATTCCCATCTTGTAGCCAGCTTCGAATGGGAATATTTCTCCCATTTCAAAGCTAGCTACCAAATCTGGCTTTAAGATAAGACCCAGGGATTCCCATCTTGTAGCCAGCTTCGAATGGGAATATTTCTCCCATTTCAAAGCTAGCTACCAAATCTGGCTTTAAGATAAGACCCAGGGATTCCCATCTTGTAGCCAGCTTCGAATGGGAATATTTCTCCCATTTCGAAGCTACCTACCAAATCTGGCTTTAAGATAAGACCCAGGGATTCCCATCTTGTAGCCAGCTTCGAATGGGAATATTTCTCCCATTTCAAAGCTAGCTACCAAATCTGGCTTTAAGATAAGACCCAGGGATTCCCATCTTGTAGCCAGCTTCGAATGGGAATATTTCTCCCATTTCAAAGCTAGCTACCAAATCTGGCTTTAAGATAAGACCCAGGGATTCCCATCTTGTAGCCAGCTTCGAATGGGAATATTTCTCCCATTTCAAAGCTAGCTACCAAATCTGGCTTTAAGATAAGACCCAGGGATTCCCATCTTGTAGCCAGCTTCGAATGGGAATATTTCTCCCATTTCAAAGCTAGCTACCAAATCTGGCTTTAAGATAAGACCCAGGGATTCCCATCTTGTAGCCAGCTTCGAATGGGAATATTTCTCCCATTTCAAAGCTAGCTACAAATCTGGCTTTAAGATAAGACCCAGGGATTCCCATCTTGTAGCCAGCTTCGAATGGGAATATTTCTCCCATTTCAAAGCTAGCTACCAAATCTGGCTTTAAGATAAGACCCAGGGATTCCCATCTTGTAGCCAGCTTCGAATGGGAATATTTCTCCCATTTCAAAGCTAGCTACCAAATCTGGCTTTAAGATAAGACCCAGGGATTCCCATCTTGTAGCCAGCTTCGAATGGGAATATTTCTCCCATTTCAAAGCTAGCTACCAAATCTGGCTTTAAGATAAGACCCAGGGATTCCCATCTTGTAGCCAGCTTCGAATGGGAATATTTCTCCCATTTCAAAGCTAGCTACCAAATCTGGCTTTAAGATAAGACCCAGGGATTCCCATCTTGTAGCCAGCTTCGAATGGGAATATTTCTCCCATTTCAAAGCTAGCTACCAAATCTGGCTTTAAGATAAGACCCAGGGATTCCCATCTTGTAGCCAGCTTCGAATGGGAATATTTCTCCCATTTCAAAGCTAGCTACCAAATCTGGCTTTAAGATAAGACCCAGGGATTCCCATCTTGTAGCCAGCTTCGAATGGGAATATTTCTCCCATTTCAAAGCTAGCTACCAAATCTGGCTTTAAGATAAGACCCAGGGATTCCCATCTTGTAGCCAGCTTCGAATGGGAATATTTCTCCCATTTCAAAGCTAGCTACCAAATCTGGCTTTAAGATAAGACCCAGGGATTCCCATCTTGTAGCCAGCTTCGAATGGGAATATTTCTCCCATTTCAAAGCTAGCTACCAAATCTGGTTACAAGGTGGGACTAAAGGAGCGCAGATGTTTTTTTCCTCCACACCTACCTATCACCCGTCATCTCGTCACTCACATCCTTCTTGTCCATATCATCTCTCTCGCAATTCATCCATCTTATCCTTGGTCTAAGCCTTCTCTTACATCCCTATTCGTCCACATACATATCGAATACCTTTTTTGTCACGTGACTCTCATCCCTCCGCATAATATTACAACCTTATAATTACTATAGATACCAATAAATTATTGTACATTATACGTAGACAGCCATTAATGCATAATATTAAATTACATTGTATTAAATTAGCAAACTACTGTTAAGAATTATTTATTGCCTTGTTTTGGAAAAAACTTATGCGTATAATTTATACAAATTACTAGGTTTAGTCATCATAGTATTACTGGTAGTAGCTGCGTACTCGGTCGTACAGAGCTATTTTAGAAGCTTAGTTTTGTTTTTTTAAACCAGTATGTGTTGTCAGTGATGACAATACGGCAGCACAGAGACGTGGTCACTCACCATGGGCCTCAAAAGTCACTCAAAGGGCAATGGAGTGAGCTATGCTCGATAGCTCGGAGTCTCCTTGCGTGATCGAATCAAAAATGAGGAGATCCGCCTTATTACCAAGCTCATCATAGCTGAAAGAGTTGCTAGACTTAAGTGGTAGTGGGCGGGGCGCATTGCTTGTAGCACCGATGGCTGCTGTGCTGTTGTAGGTTAGCGACCGCGTACATGATGACACGGCGTGGGACCCCAACAAGATGGAATGATGATCTGGTGCAATTTGCGGGAAACCGTTGGATGAGGTCGTTTATGCAGATCCTTGGGTGAAGCCTTTGTTTAGCAATTCCGATATTAGCCATTACAAATGTTAAATTCAGCAAGGTGTTTACAAATTGTGCTTTCATCTAAAAATAAATACAAGACTACACGTGTCTCAATAATACAAATCTCACTCCACCCGCCTCTAATCTCTATACACACTATCTCCCAGTGGCGTGCGATCTACTACCATGGCTACATACAGGCACAGAGAAACTGCCTACCCTGAAGCCCTGAACGACCATGGCTTCATATAGGCACCGAAAAACTACCTACCTTGGCCAAGAACCCTGAGCATGTCGACTGCTATCTCCCTCTTTGTGATATTTCGTGATTTTTACCGAACCCCTTTCCTCGTTTTCGAGTCCCACGTCATTAATAATAATGAAAAAATTATCTTATTTCGGTAAGTAGGCCGCAAGGGCACTTTTACAAGTCTGACTCTACGGTATTTCCTAATAGGACACCACTATTGAGAAGAAAGCCGAAACAAACTCAAATAGTCAGTCATTTTTTCTAAATAATTCTCAATTATGACAATTTTAGTTCTTTGTCTATCTTAATTTCATCTTTTTAAGTAGCGACGTTCTCTAAAAGCCCTCAATTCAATCACAATCGCTAACTAAGTATAAATAATATTTTTAATTTCAATTACTACTGGTAACGGTCCCTAGCTTAAGATGTTTAAATATTCTATTGACTAGGTACTTACTCTATAAAAACATACTGTAAAAAACTTATGTTATTATGATAAAACGTCATGGTTCGGTAATCTCTAATTAAACAACACGTGAGCCATATTAATTACTACAATATTTTTTTTCGAAAAAACTTGAAATAGCAAATTTCCAGAACTAACGTAAATATACGTCTTTGGGGGCGTTCAAGGATTACGTCACTAATTTAGTATTTTTTTGAGCTTTTTCACATAAATTTGAATACCTACGTCAGTGGCGTGCGGTCCACATAGGCACAAAGGGACTGCCTACCCTTAACGACCATGGCTTCATACGGGCTCAGACAAACTGCCTACCCTGAAGCCCTGAACGACCATGGCTCCATACAGGCACAGAGAAACTGCTTACCCTGAAGCCCTGAACGACCATAGCTCCATACAGGCACCGAAAACTACCTACCGTGAAACCAACCAACCAACTATCCTACCCGCGAGTGTGACTAGGATAAAATGAGATATATACGTGTAATAGAATTATTGCGGCATGAAAATCTTGGAAGTATATAGAGCAAGTAATACTCGACAATTATTTTACCGAGTTTTAATAACTACTATTGTGTAGAGGGGGAGTTCCAGCTCCATATATACAGGATGGAAAAATCTATGGGCCCTGTAGGGAAACTACCTTAAATCCTTAAACAAATCCGTATACATTCTTTTTTTTTCTAACATGAATAACTGCATTCACAGAATTTGTGAAAAGCTTACCTGAACTGGGAATCGAACTAACTAAAAGTGCAAAAATTGTGATCAAAATGTTCCTACTCCTATGCCGGTGACACGTTTGTATGATTTGATGTTTGAGTGCCAGTAACATAACGTTTGTGATCAAACAATTCTTACTCCAATGCCGGTGACACGCTTGCGTGATTTTATGTTTGGGTGCAAGTGTCACGACGTTTGTGATCAAAAGATTCTTACTCCCATGCCGGTGCCACGCTTGCGTGATTTTATGTTTGGGTGCCAGTGTCACGACGATTGTGATCAAAAGATTCATACTCCCATGCCGGTGCCACGCTTGCGTGATTTTATGTTTGGGTGCCAGTGTCACGACGTTTGTGATCAAAGGATTCTTACTCCCATGCCGGTGCCACGCTTGCGTGATTTTATGTTTGGGTGCCAGATCACGACGTTTGTGATCAAAAGATTCTTACCCCCATGCCGGTGCCACGCTTGCGTGATTTGTGATCAAACAATTCTTACTCCCATGCCGGTGCCACGCTTGCGTGATTTTATGCTTGGGTGTCAGTGACACAACGTTTCTGATCAAACAATTGTTACTCCCATGCCGGTGACACGCTTGCGTAATTTTATGTTTGAGTGCCAGCGACACAACATTTGTGATCAAAATTTAATTTCGGCCGGCATGCCTATTTTTGTTTTTTTCTATAGCTCAGTCGGGTTAAAAGTATCCTATAACCATCGGGAGATACCCGTGTAAAAAAATAGTTGAAATTCGTCTAGCCGTTTTAGCGTGATAAAGCCACAACAACACATATAAACATTTCATTTTTACAAGTTTACAATAGTATAGATTTTATGTACTTACTAGAAGATGCCCGCAACTTCGTTCGCGGAGGAGAAAAAGTCATAACCGCTCGTTTTTTCTCCAGCGTAGTCGGGTAAAAAGTATCCTATAACCATCTAGAGATACCCAGCTACCCGTGTACCAAAAATTGTTGAAATCTGTTTAGCCGATTTTGCGTGATGAAGCCACAACGACACATACAAACATACAAAAAAAATATTCTTCGTTTTAGTGACCTCCAAATAGTCCGTAACAATCAATTTTTTGAAAATATCTTCAATGTACAGACATTACATTTTTAGATGTTTATAATAATATAGATATAAATACATAGAAACCATCCAAGACTCAGGAACAAATATTTATGCTCATCACACAAATATTTGCCCTTACTGGGATTTGAACCCAGGACCGTCAGCTTCGCAGTCGTCACTCCCGCTGAGCTAAACCGGTCGTCAAATACATACTTAACTTAATATATGCGAGTCGTGAACTAAAACAATACAAGGTTTTAGTTTATAATTATATTCTCAAATGTCAAAAGTGACTCACCTATCCGTCATCTTATCAATGCGAGCCTTATTTGGCGAAATGCAGACAATCTATTTTAAGATCACAGACATCAAGAACTACCTATCTTTTTCTTTCACAAAAACAAAAACTTTCATACAAAAATAATAATTAAAACGATCACAGGACATTAACATTTATTTTGAGTAGTTACATTTTCTGAAACTCATAATAATATAATAATGGTAAACAAAAAATATACAGGGTGGAAAGTTTAAGTGGGTTAGTAAGGGCAGCTACTTGTAATCTTGCCGCCATGCGATGATGACCTTAAAAGGCATTACCTACTTTTAAAAGTTAGTTTTATCGGCATTTATAGATTTTGAAAAAACGTACTGTGAGCGACAAAAGTGATTTTATCGGTATTTTTTTAATAATTAAACCTAAGAATAGATCTCATTACTATTCAAAATCAATTGACTCTTAAAATTCTACATTTTAATTAAAAAAATGAGTTTCTATGTATTTTTGAATTAAAATTTAGTATTTCCATAGTCTTTTGATCCTTTATATTGATGGCAATTGATGGCTTTTATTGATGGCAATGGGATTGACTTGCATTTAATTAATTATTTATCAAAATGTACGTTTCCTTGCTGCCGTTTATTGAAAACTATAAATTCCGGTCAAAATAACTTTTAAAAATACACAATGCCTTTTAAGGTCATCTTCGCATGGCGGCAAGATTTCGAGTAGCTGCTCTCACTAACCCACTTTAATTTTCCACCCTGTATATTTCATGTTTACCATTATAAGGATTTCATGAGCATATTTAACTTTCAATCTTGACCGCATTTGTTATTTCTAAACTTCCGTGTTCCCTTGCAAAAATCTAGACTATTATAAAGTTGTAAAAATTAAATGTCTGTACAGCGAGAATATTTAAAAAAAAATAAGTCATACGGGACTATTTTAAGGTCCCTGAATCGTTTTCTGTATGTGTGTGTCTGTGTCGTTGTGGCTTCATCACGCCAAATCGGCTAAACGGCATTGAACTATTTTTGTTCCACGGGTAGCTGGGTATCCACATGGTTATAGGATACTTTTTACCCGGCTAAGCTGTCGAAAAAAAGAGGGTTAGTGACTTTTCCTCCTCCGCGAACGAAGGTGCAGCCACCTTCTAGTTTTAAATCAAATTCAGAATTAAAAAATTACATAGCAACTTCTCAAGGATATAGATGTTTTAAAAAATTCGGTTACATGTATATATATATATATATATATTATTTGTTTGAAACTCGAATAGTACCGTGAGAACATGTTTAAATAACAAAGACGGTTACTCACTCAATAAAAGCTAAGTAAACATAAGTGAAGAAGAAATCCACCTTTCTTAAAGCCGGTTTAAAGTCCTTGATGTCCTCTTTGTAAGCATTTGCTATGCTAATCCTAATACCACACATACTAAACTGTAGACCTCATTAAAAAGTATTTTTCCCGTACATTTTCATCGCAACGTTTCCTACTATGGATCCTTGACGATGACATCACTATGGCTAACGATTAATTTACAAGCGTCAATAAAAAAAGATTCATTCATGACTGCATACTACGTTTACACGCGATTTTCCTTGTTTAAGACTTCAATAGAGGATGACAGCAAATCTATATGTACATACATAGGTATGTAAAAACTCCTTACCGGCTGTGAGTAAACAATTTTCTTGATTTTTGACTTAAACATTTAACTTTTTCTTTTATTTAAAAAGACTATGTTACTACGAGTACGTTAATACTATGGGATTATTTTTTATTTTTCATCCTTTCGATTGGCATCATAAAAAAAAGGAATGTTTTTCTTCAGATTTGGTCGGTTCGATTCCCAGACGATGCAAGTAATATTTAGAAAATCCTTTAATGCATTTACAATAAAATAATAGGTCCCTTCAGTAAAATATATCTAAAATATTCAGACTTAATACCTAGCAATCCAAGCATATTTATGTACAATGCCTATTATATCGCAATTTATGTTTGTCTATCATATTATTAAGTTGTAAAACTGAAATTTTGAAGATATTTAAAAGATATAAGTGAAAAGGGACTATTTTAGGTCACTGAACCGAATATTTGTATATTTCTATATGTTGTGGTAGTGGCGACATGATGTAAAAGCAGCTAAACGGATTTCAAATATTTTTGGTACACAGATGGTTATTATAGAATACTTTTACCCGACTTCGCTGGAGCAAAAAAGAGAGCTATGAGTTTTTCTCCTTCACGAACACGTTGCGGGCATCCTTTTGAATGTTATAAATTAAAAAAAAACACAAATCGAACTGGTCTCATAGTAGGTAAGCTCAAAAGGCTTGTGTTATAACTGTTATAAGTAACGATATATTTACTTATATACGTAAAAGAACATCTAAGCCTCAAGAACTAATATGCTCATCACACAAATATTTGCCCTTACCGGGATTTGAATCCAAGACCTTCAGCTTCGCAGGTACCGTTACGCCCGCTGAGCTAAACCGGTCGTCGGAAGTAGGGTAGTATACTAATAAATTCATTTTGTATTACATCTAATGGTCTACAATAATTGGAGACTTAAGTACAGTTAGCAGCAAAAATATATACACGATTATACAGTTCAAAAATATTCAATAACTAGAAGGTGCCCGCAACTTCGTCAGCGGAGGAGAAATAAATCATAACCCTCCTTTTTTCCTACAGCGTAGTCGGGTAAAAAGTATCCTATAACCATCTGAAGGTGCCTAATCACCCGTGTACCAAAAATAGTTCCAATCCGCTTAGCCGATTTTGCGTGATGAAGCCACAACGACACATACAAACATACAATTTTTTATTTTTTTTCGCTTCAGGTACCTCCACATTCCAAATAGTCCGTTACAATATATTTTTTTAATATCTTCAATGTACAGACAATTCATTTTTACAACTTTATAATATTTAGTAAAGAAGAGGAGAGACATTTTGATACAGACTAATTGTGTTATATCTTCTTACAGCTGACTTTACATACAAACTTCCTTTTATTAATATTAGACGTAATACCTAGCATACAATGAATAGAATTTACATCGTAAATTCTTTTCATATTTTTATAGCACGGAAATAAACATGCCTACAGAATGAACATAAGCGGAGACTCATCTAATTGGGTTTTTTGCAACCGGATTTGAAATGTCAGTGAATAGGAAAATCCAGACCATTGTGTAGTCTTTACATTATAATAAGTTACCAGATGATGTTTCAAAATTACCTTTTCCAGTTCCCAAAAAGTACTTAAAAGTCTCTAATGGCACAGGCATATTATAGGGTAGAGGACTATTTAACAGATAAAAATACATAATATAAACGGAAACCAATTAATTTACTTTTACCGGGACACGGTTTACATTATAATAAATTACCAGATGATACTTTAAAATTACCTTTTCCAACTCCCAAAAAGTACTTTAAAAAATATCTAATGGCAAAGGCGTATCATAGGGTAGAAGACTATTGAACAGACAAAAATGCAAGGCCCAAAACAGAAACCAATTAATTTAGTTTTACCGGGACACGGTTCTTATAAGAAGGCATATGAAACGCACGTTGTGTTAAAAAAAGAAAATTTTGCTTTTTTTCTTCTATTATGTTCTTATTTTTATGTTTACTTGGAGAACTACGCATTGAGTTTATACTTAATAACACATATTTAGGATAGGCTAAGTACAAATATTGTAATAGATAAGAGTTATTTAGAAAATATGACTGACTGTTGAGTTTGTTTCGGCTTTCTTCTCAACAGTGGTCTCCTCTTGGGAAATGCCGTAGAGTCAGACTTGTAAAAGTGCCCTTGCGGCCTACTTACAGAATAGAGATCATGATTTCATTAATACGCCCGGTTAACAACCGGGTTAGATCAGCGGTAGTGAAACTGCCTGAATTTAAATACCGATAAGCTCAAATATTTGCGTGATGAGATTAGATATTTCTTACCCAGTCTAGGATTTTGAGGTAATATATCTATTAAATAAGAAGCTGCTCGCAACTTCGTTCGCGGGGGAGAAAAAGTCATATCATATCTGTGGATGGTTATGTATTTTTTAATCATTTTTTTACGCTTGTTTTTATTTATCAAGCAAGCAAAAGTTTCTTAATAACTATTTAAGTTTTATCAAAAAAATTATATTTAACGGCATGTTTTTTATAACTTTCAATATCCTTTTTCATCCCATGAACATTTAAACCTATAGAAAACTACCCATAAACATAGTTATAATGATAACCTTTACGAAAGGCTATGCGTGGGCGGCGTTGCACGACCCAAAAGGCATAACTCACAACTCGTACATAGCAATCTGAAGTTTACTTGTAAAATATTAGAGTTTAAAATTACCTTGCTATTCGATGATAATGGACATTGGTTTTTGATTAACATATCTTTTATCTTAAAGTTACTTTTACTACATCGTATTTTGATACAATATAGAAAAAGTGATCTTGCTTGAAGAGGATAAAAGTGAAAATTGAGAATGATTAGACAGAGGTGTACTTTTAAGGAGGTAATCTATTTATAAGTCATGTGTTAAGAATGTGTCGCTTCTATCTGTATTTTTGTATTTTATTCTTTAAAGGCAGCACTATCAACCCAATGTTTACAGACTAACATCAAAATATACACAAATCTACCAGACTATATTTCAAGGGCTCTGATTACTGATTCAAATATGGTTGAAAGACGTCCTTAATAAAAATAAGAACCTGGGCAAGAGAGCTTTGCTCGCTAGGTGAAACCTATCTAGATAGACTTGGAATGCAAAACTATGTGTACACTCTAAATATTATACCAAACATTAGAGCCGTTTCCGAAAAACCAATTTATAAAACACATTGATTAAAACTTACACGAACTTAACTCATTATCACCACACAGCAAAACAGGGCTTAATCGCCTATAAATATGATTTATTTAATTACCTTTCGTTGTCTACAAATTTGTGTCTTGTGTCCTACAAAAATGTAATAAGTCAGTCAGTTAGATTATCGGAAAATATTGGACACACTACAATACAAATACTCTTTATTGCACACCTCAGATACACAGAAATAAAGAACATGACAGTAACATTCGAATTAGCAGAGGTAAACAACAGGCGATCTTATCGCTAAATAGCGATCTCTTCCAGACAACCTTTGGGTAGCGGAGTGTTTAAAAGACAACAATTTTAGTTGAGTAGGTGGCGAGAAACAGTTATGAAGCAAAACAAAAAACTCATATAGACACATGTAAACGCAATAAACATACACATAAGATTGCGTAAATAAACATACATAAATACTTATACATAATAAATATAACATATGCAAAGTACATAAATAAATAACAATAACAGTGTCATCCGCAAAGTTGAGAAAGTGATTTCAATAGCAGTGTGTTAAGGGAGAGACAGGTAATGTTTTTTAAGGTGTGACTTAAATGTTGCAAGGGACTGGGCACGCTTTAAGTCATGGGGTAGAGAGTTCCACAGTAGAGTTGCCTGGAATGTGGACACAATTTTTTTCTTTTGTCGATTAAACAAGAAATTAAGGAGATATAGCCCGTTAAAGTTCCCCGTGACGTCACACCGTGACCCGCCCCCACTCCCAAACTTTGACGCGCTTTATCTTTGTCTTGTTTTGTTTGATTGACAAAAGAAAAAAAACGTATCTAATGTTTTTTGATAACTAACTGACGGATTAATTAGAAAAATATTTTTTTACCCATGAAACAGGAATTTTTCGACGTTTCGGATGTCGCGTTACGTCCAGAGTCTCGAAGGAACTGGAGAGGCAACAGCATCAATTATCATCCGATAAATCGCCAGATGCCGTGAGTGTAGTGTGTCGATCTCCTGACGACCTTAGTCTCCAACCTAATAATCTAATCAACACCAAGCGTGGGCAGATCGAAAAACTCGAGCAGCTAGAAAATGTTGATAATGAAATAATGATCTTTATTCTGTAAGTAGGCCGCAAGGGCACTTTTACAAGTCTGACTCTACGGCGTTTCCCAAGAGGAGACCACTGAAGAGAAGAAAGCCGAAACAAACTCAACAGTCAGTCATTTTTTCGAAATAACTCTTATATCTATTACAATATTTATACTTAGCCTAATGCGTAGTTCTTCAAGAAAACATATAAAACTTAAAAAAAATATATATATAGAATATAAAAAGCAAACTAGTGATTTTTTTATTTAAAACAACTTACATACGTTAGTTATGACACCTTATAAAATCCGTGTCCCGGTAAAAGTAAATTATTCGGTTTCTGTTTTGGGCCATGCATTTTAGTCCGTTAAATGATGATGATACTCGCCTCTCCAGTTCCTGTATATGAAATACAGGCGACAAAAACGACAGTGAACATTTTAAATTAGTGGATTATACTTCCTTTGCTTTTCTCCGAAAAAGTGTCGAAATCCTCAATACTGAGATGAAGAATAAATTGTCTCGTGGTGGTTTGTGTTGATCCTACGCAGACCACATCCACCGACTTCCTGTGACCCTCCCATGGTCATCCATCCTTCTAATAGGGGGCTTTCCACGCTGCGCTTTCCTTTGCGCGGTCGCAACTCCGGGACTTTAATCCCCCCCATTCTCTGGCCTACATGCCCACTCCAAGCATTAACTAAACGACTTTTAACTTAACAGCGGCTTAATTTCACGCAGTTTCACAAAGATGTTATGATTATTCCAGTATTTCAACAGCCTCAATAAATTCATTTAATACATTTTTGTCAGTGCCTGAAATCTTAAACCGAGCTTCTAAGAAATGGTGTGAAATCCTATTAAATTTAAATGTATTTTATAGATTTACTAGAATGTGGTCCACTGGTACCCGCGGGACGAGCGGCGGCGGCCGAGAGGTCGGCCGCGCCTCCGCTGGCGCGACGATATCACCCAGCAGGCAACCGCATGGACACGAACTGGCGAAAGACAGAGAAATGTGGCTTAAGATAGAGGAGGCCTAAAACCCATTAAATGTAGAATTTTAATTGTATTATAGAAGCGAATAATTTTTTTTGTGATTATTTTTAAGTATTTTAATTGTACAAATGGAATGATCAATATCTTAATGCATTGAATAATTTATTTAAAATTCACAAATGAGTTGCTATTAATACTATAATTATTAACTATTCATAATTCGTATTTCTATTATTTAGTTCACAAGCTTAATGATTTTAATTCTTTTAGTAAGATATTGTATGATCTGTAATAATGTACATACATTAGGCATGAAAATTTTACTTTGGGTTATTAAATAGCTTTAATATTATAATTATGTTGTCTCAACTTCCGTGAGTCACGGGCCATGGGGCCCGGTCATTTGGAAGGCATGACTAGGGCCGAAGCCAACAGTACAGAGGCCCTTTCGAGACATTTATTTATTATTATTACTAGAAGGTGTGCCCCCAACTTTGTCAGCGGAGGAGAATAAAATCATAACCCTCTTTTTTTCTTCAGCTTAGTCGAGTAAAAAGTATCCTACCTCAGTTTGGAGTTTGGGCTCTTTAGAATCGTCTCGGTGAGTAGATGATGGATGTTCAAAGAAAAGTACAATCGGCAATAAAAGCTTGTCACAAAAATGGTTTTTTTGACAGAAACTTTTTTTGTATGATTCTATGTGTCGTTGTGGCCTCATCACGACAAAACGGCTCAACAGATTTCCACTGTAGTTGCAAACCACACATTTCGGACATCTGCGGAAAGCTTCACAAGTTTGTATTTGCCTTACGAAGCTTAAGCACTACTTGCTCTAGATATGTTGCACTCACAGTCAACCATGGTTGTGTCTCCTCCATTCTGAGCTACGGGATACTGGCAGAGATGGGCATTCAAACACCATCTGTGGATGCCCAGCTACCTGTGTACCAAAAATATTTGAAATCTGTTTAGCCGTTTTGACGTGATGAAGCCACAACGACACATATAAACACACAAAAATTAAAAAAAAATATTTTTCGAGTCGGTGACCTTTAAACCACTTATGTCATCTATACTATTATAAAGTAGTAAAAATGAAATGTCTGTACATTGAAGATATTCTCAAAAATATATTGTTATGGACTATTTGGAGGTCATTAAAACGAAAAATACATTTTATGGATTTTATGTATGTTTGTATGTGTCGTTGTGGCTTCATCACGTAAAATCGGCTAAACGGATTTCAACTATTTTTGGTACACGGGTAGCTGGGTATCTCCAGATGGTTATAGGATACTTTATACCCGACTACGCTGAAGAAAAAATAAAGGGTTATGACTTTTTCTCCTCCGCGAACGAAGTTGTGGGTGCCTTCTAGTAGAAAATATCTTCATTTTACAGACATTTCATTTTTACAATTGTATAATATACCTATAGAGTAAAATACGCCCGCAACTTAGTCAGCGGAGGAAAAAAACATTTTAATTATTCCTTCCCTTTTTATTATTCAGCTTAGTCGGATAAAACTGATCCTATAATATAACCATCTGTGGATGCACTTCAAATAGTTCGTATCATTTTTGTTTAGTAGCCTATTTCAGTGTCCCACTGCTGGGCAAAGGCCTCTCCCTTAGATCTCCACGACTCCCTATCAGATGCTACCTCCGGCCAGTTGTTGAGAAACGTATCACTTATTTTTAGAAAATATCTTCAATGTACATACATTTATTTTTTTAAATTGTATAGTATAGATATTGTAATCAGGTCACTGTTTAACATAACTTCATTATGCGTCTCTAAAATCTTCCTCTGCCATTGACTGTTTCGCAATTCACTGTCAACCTTGATACAGTTACTTGTAGGTATTCGTAGTGTCATTACCATAATTACCATGTGATCAATAAAACTGAGAGGTGAGGATAATGTGATCTGATGAGTTTTTAGGGTTCCGTACCGGGGTTCTCACAGTGGCGTATGGTCCATATAGGCACAAAGGCACTGCCTACCCTCAACGACCACGGCTCCATGTAGGCGCAGAGAAACTGCCTACCCTCAACAAGCACGGCTCTATGTTGGCGCAGAGAAACTACCTACCCTCAACGACCACGGCTCCATGTAGGCGCAAAGAAACTGCCTACCCTCAACAACCACGGCTCTATGTAGGCGCAGAGAAACTACCTACCCTTAACGACCACGGCTCCATGTAGGTGCCGAGAAACTGCCTACCCTAAACGATTATTGCTCCATATTGGCACAGAGAAACTGCCTCCCCTAAACGAACATGGCTCCATATAGGCACATAGAAACTGCCTACCCAAAACGACCACGGCTCCATATGCGCACAGAGAAACTGCCTACCCTAAACGATTATTGCTCCATATCGGCACAGAGAAACTGCCTCCCCTAAACGAACATGGCTCCGTATAGGCACATAGAAACTGCCTACCCAAAACGACCATGGTTCCATATATGCACAGAGAAACTGCGTACCCTAAACGACCATAGCTCCATATAGGCGCAGAGAAACTGCTTACCCTGAAGCCCCCGAACGACCATGGCTCCACATAGGCACAGAAAAAACTGCCTGCCTAGGCCCAAAACCCTGGTCAAGCCGCTGTTTGTGACTTCCATTTATAGACTATCTCCACTTGACTCAGCATGAAAGGCGACTCGCGCTACTACGGTTATGTGTTTTTGTACTTAAAGGATCGCGCGGCCGGCCTCTCGTTTACTAGCGTCCATGTTTACGAACTGTGCGTGCGTGAATTTAGAAAAGGCAAAAATAGTTATTATGGAAGGCTGCAAAGTTGTTATTTGGCGCGAGTGCTTGAATTGAAAGTCGATTAAGCGAAAGGATCTATAATTGAACCTTGAGAGGAGCGAGTGCTTTCTAATATAGATTCCTGAGCGTAACGAGGCTTTCAAGGCACGAGATGGCAATTAATTTTGCAGCCGTGCGAAACACACAATTTTTCACCTCACAACAGCGAGGAAAGTGTGAGATGTAAACTATGAAATTATAACAAACCGATTATTTTTACATTTAAAACTAGTGATAATGAACCTACGAAACATATTCATAACAAAACAAACAAATGAAAATATAAAAATATAAAATTCGAACTTCAAATGACTTTTCCACGCTAGCGAACAAAACTACTTTTCCCAAGCAGGTTTGGCGCTGTAAACGGAAATTTTCCGAGCTAGTGAGGTGAAATTGAAATTGTGGTCCAAAAATAGTATGTTGTTGCTGCATAAAATGGTGTGGGAAGGATAGCAGATCTTTTATAAAAAAAGATGACATAAACCAAATTCATTGTATGAAACGTAAATTAAAGATGTCAACTATTGGAATCAAGGTGTAAAGCATTGTGACGTTTATCTTATGGAACCCTTCATGCGTAAGTCCGACTCGCACTTGGTTGGATTTGTCGCTGCTTTAAATCATTTTCGCACAAATCGGTGATAATGTCTTCCGTATCTGAAGTTAAGAAACCATTTATATTTATGTCTCGGAATGTCGTCAGATCTCATTTGTAAAAATTAAATGTCTGTCTGTACATTGAAGACATTTTCATAAAAATAAGTGTAAAGGGCTATTTAGAGATCACTGAATTAAAAAATATTTATTTTCTGTATGTTTGCATGTGTCTTTGTGGACTCATCACTGAATACAAGCCTTATTAAGATTACCATGGGGCTAATTCGATTTGTGTAAAAATTGACCCGTAATATTTATTTATTTATTTAATGACTGAATGGATTGTAACCATTTAATGTACGAGTACAGTACAGTCACCAGCATTAATATCTGCCACAACAAAGCGCGCATTAATTCATTGATTTATTTATTTATTTATCTTCATTTCGTGTAACCATGGACACATATTGTATCAGTAGAACTTACAAACTAAGGAGTTAGTAGGTCAAACATTTACATTTAAAACAGGACAACACTGACAGGGTAGTGCAATCCCTCACAGTGCAACAGTAGGACTAGTCAACCCTGACCGCTATCATGCGCAGAATGCTGTTGGTACTTGGGACTACGTCGCACCCGGCGCACCAGATACGCGGCGCGCGCACGCATGGTCGTATAAAATCAATTCACGCACGCTTCCGCGAACATCCCTGATGCGCTACAGAAACGAGGCAGTTACATCAACATCCGAAACTCATTATTATACTGGACCCGAAGGGCCCCATAGGCCCTTTGCGTGTACCGCGCCCACAGATTGCAGGTATAAAGGAAGGTGCAAAACGCCCTAAACAATGCAACTTTTACCTCTTTGGAGCACCTTGTAAATCTGCGTACGATCATATTCGCCCTGACCAACAAAGCCCTTCGTTCCCAGGACAGATCGTTTTTGAGGTCGTTCGCGATCATATGGCCTAAGTACTTGAAATGGTCTACTCTCTCCATAGGAGTATCTCCAAATGACAGGAACTTCCACTGTTTTCTTGCGACCGCGCTCAAACACCATGAACTGGCTCTTGGCAAAATTATATTTAAGGCCATGATCAGCTGCATACGTTTCATAAATTTTCAGTAGCTTGCGCAGCCCACACACCGACGCGCTCAGCAGTATAATATCTTACAGGGCTTTATTTCTAAGGCCGTTAGAACGTGTCAGATATATTCGCCCGCTTTGTTATGGCAGATATTGATGCTGCTCACTGTACACTGGTAGCTGGGCATGCAACCATCTGGTTATAGAATACGTTTTACTCTACACAGGTGAAGCATTAAAAGAGAGAATAAAGACCTTTATTTCACCTTCTAATTTAGTAGTAAATATAACCATAAATTCGATAAAATCTTAACAATTTGTCCTTTTCTGAAACGTGTAAACAAAATACCCAGCAAAAAAAGAGTTTTTATACCTGATTGTTTACTCCGCGGTTCGAAATTAAAAATTCGTATCCTACCGTCCCGTTCGCTCAAATATAGAGTAAGCCGAGAGGAAAAGTGGCGGCGCTATACGAACTTCAAATTTCGAACTTCGGAGTCCCCTTATGACTACGTCTATGTATAAATATCGTTGGACTCTTGACAACAACCTAAACGACATTAATTATGTAAAACACGGGTAAAGTACGAGCCGGACTCGCGCATTAAGGGTTCCGTAACATTGTGCGCAAAAAAAAACTGGCTAAGTGCGAGTCTGACTCGCGCAGCGAGGGTTCCTTCACAACATTCACTTATCCCAACTTAAGTGGCCGGTTAAGTTACGTATAAGCTATCTAGCTTGCTAGATATATAGTTATAATTTTCGTATAATATTTATGTAAATTTATATCATTAAAGAAAATCTAGATCTTTTGGCTTGGTAATCTATAAGGGGGGAGAATGGTATTTTTTCCATATTTTCCTTTATAAACTAAATTTTGCCAATGTAAAAAAACATAGCTTGAGAATTAACAAATCGAGCCCTTATATTTCATAACCTTTATCTATTTAGACTTAAAATTTTGAGATTACCCATATATGACCCATATAGGACAGTTTTATTTAGAAAATTAAAAATGTGTTTTTAAATTTTCCATTTATACTTGAGTTAGCCATGTTTATAACAATTCCAAATTTCAAATTGATAGCATAAATAGTTTCTTAGTTATAACGATGTAGCAATCGAACATACAGACACACAAAGTCGCGTCATAAGGGTTCCTTTTGTATTGGTATATGGTACAGTACCGAACCCTAAAAACGAGAAATACACGCTTTAATTTTTATTTTTTTATTATTATTTATTATAGCGTCTATATAATAGTAATAAACACTTTAGGAACATTTGAAGTGCGTTTTACGGTTCTAAAGATATTATTATAAAGTTGCATATGAAATTTCTGTAAGTAAAAAAAATATTGAAGCGGGTTATTTGTAGGTCACTGAGTCGATTTATTTTTAATCCATACTAATATTATAAATTCGAAAGTGTGTCTGTCTGTTACCTCTTCACGCTTAAACCGCTGAACCGATTTGGATGAAATTTGGTATGGAGATAGTTTTAGTCCCGGGTAAGGACATAGGCTACTTTTTATCTAAGAATATAAGGCGGACGAAGTCGCGGGCAGAAGCTTGTTTTTTATATGTTTGTATGTATCTACTAGAAGGGCACCTTCTACTACTTTTGGTACAAGGGTAGCTGGTCATCCACAGGTGGCTATAGAATACTTTTAACCCGACTACGCCGAAGCCAAACAGAGGGTAATTACGAAGTTGCGGGCATCTAGTGGCGTGGCGTCCATTTAAGGCGATGCATCGAAAATTTAAGCAAATTTTGTCAAATGTATTATATAAAACAGGCTGGTTTTTAGATATCTGTTTTTTGACTATAGATATAACCCTTATAACCTATTTATTAATATATTATTTAATTATAAAAATGCATTGCCAACTTATTTGTTATCGATATAATGCTCATTACTATAATTTTTAACTAATTTCGATTAGTATAAAAGTATACAATATTGTTATTAATTGGTTGTAAAACTAAACTTAAACAAAACCAATAAAACTTAACCTAAAAATATAATTAAACTATAACAAAATAAATTTAAATTAAATTTAAAAATGGCCCCTGCGGCATTGTACCGAAGATGCTGGCGGCGTTTCCTCGCTGAATCGCCAGACTGATTCTTTGAGCGAGGGAACCGCCAGCTCTCCGGTCGCCAGTGACTTTTGTAAGCCTCTTCGAAACGCCTTTGAAGAGGCTTAATGCGCTGGGGCCCCACGGACCCAGGGTCTCGACGCCAAAAGGAACAAAATTGTACTCAGCGCCAAGACCACTGTATTTATTTCTTTTAAGGCATTCGGCCGCTTCTGCCGCTGCTCCAGCCCTAATCGTCGTCCGGTTGAGGTGTGACGGGGCCAGTGTGTCTACACAGGTTGCGTCCCACACTAGCACCCGTCCCTTACTCCACGGAATCAAGGACATT
The DNA here is from genome assembly GCA_905404275.2 of Hedya salicella. Lineage (NCBI taxonomy): Eukaryota > Metazoa > Arthropoda > Insecta > Lepidoptera > Tortricidae > Hedya > Hedya salicella. Next base: position 8,680,827 of record FR990099.1, read on the forward strand.
CCGTCCGGTCTCTTCCCATCATTTCTTGAGATGCCGGTAGGCTCTAATAGGGCCGGCACATTGACTGACGCGAGAGACCGGCGGATTATAAAAATTAAATTAAATTGCAACTTAATTTTATTTTTATACTTTATTGATATAGCAGCTACGAGTACAGTATTTAATACACGTTTTATGAACATTTCAGGTGTCTATTCCGACTTCGTCTGACATTGTGAAGGGATGGTAGGTTTACAAAATCCAGTGGAACTCGACATTTTCTTCACCTCAGAGTCCAGGTTCTTGACTGCAGCATGTCGTTTTGTAGAGGCGGAGAGTGACTTCCAGCTCAATTTAGGAAGGTAGATAGCCTAGTATTTAAGTAATGTTTTTGTATAGCCTAAGCGGACATAATGATGTTAGTATATTTTTGTTATTTAATTTGATGATGGGACATGTTAAATGGAATGATATCATATAAGTTGACATACCTGCATAGTCTTATGTTAATAATTAGTTTTACATAATGTGATCATAATAGTGTAAATAAATGTGTAATAATTAGCACGTAAGGTTTAACTATTAGTGTTAATTTGTAATAAATAAATAAAAAACTGAAAAAAAACTGTCACCAAATATCAGTCGCCTAGGCCTCTCATTCAGGATACACTCCATTAAGATTTTAGCCCTACTTAGGTGCGGTCTTGAAGATAGATAAGATTAATGTACAGATGTGCATTTAAGTCTAGGCTTGAAATGCATATTCACTTTGTTGGAGCGGCATATTCGCATTAGCGAAAAAGCTCCTTAAATATAGAGAAAAAAACCAGCCAAGAGCATGTCGGAACATGCTCAGTGTAGGGTTCTGCAGCCGTTCATACAAAACATGCACTACAGATGAAAAAAATACGATATGAAAAAGTGCACTAGCAAAAGAGTGTATCTCCACGGCACTTACGTCCTTTTGCTGCGAAGCACAGTTTTCGGCAATAAGACAAAAACGGTAAATCCGATCATATTGAAAATAATTTTCGTTGAAAGTATTTATCAAGCTTTATTTATTGATATTATTGGGACATATATACAATACAATACAACAATTCTTTATTGCACACCAATAACAGAAACAGTACAATAGAGCTTTAACATAAAATACGGTAGACAATAGCCATATATAGTTTCGGTTACATGTATGGAGTGCCCCCTTCGAAATATTTTACTACTAATTAGCGGCTTACACTCTAAATTTCATCAATATACATCTTATAGTTTTTGAGTAAAATGCCTGTGACATACGAGTACGCACCGATGTACCGGCTACGTAATCCTAAAACGTTTTTACCTGCTATCGTATCTAGGCATATATATGGATATAGCTGTGGACACTCTTGGCAACAGCCTAAACCACATAAGCTGTGTAAAAAAGATCCAATAACTCTTTACAAATAAGGAAAAACATGATCTGACTCACAAATCTCACAATCTAGTGAATCCAGTAGCATTGGAATGTGGATTCAAATTATCGACGGTTTACAACTTTATCTAATACCAAGCACCATTAAAAAAAGAGGACTGACAATCGCCATACTCTGGATCATGTGCATCTTGCAATGTTGAATAATTGCAATTAATATTTTTGATACATAGATGGCGTTGTACATATCAGGGGACGGCTTTTTGTATGGATATTGACAATCCTCTTGATTTAATGGTCCTTATCAATGACGGTCCTATAAGGTGGTCGCAACTTTGACCTTAAATATGTAGAAAATTTGTTAAAATTCGTCATTCGTCATCCCCAGTCGTTTAGGAGTATAGCCATTTTATTTTTTATTAAAATTATTTAAGTTTGCCAACAGCAGTTACAACCTTATTTGCATTATTGCAAATTCACATATACTATGCTTAAAAACTTATTGCACAGGTAGCTATAGGGAAATACCACATGAATAAACGATTTTATGTCAAACTAGAAGGCGCCAGCAACTTCGTTCACTCAGGAGAAAAAGTTATAACCACTCTTTTTTTCGACAGTGTAGTCAAGTAAAAAGTATCCTATAACCATCAGGATACCCAGCTACCCATGTAACAAAAATACTTGAAGTATGTTTAGCCAATTTGGCGTGATGAAGCCACAACGACACATACAAACATACAAGAAAATAAAAGAAAAATATTTTTCGTTTCAGTGTCCTCCAAATAGTCCGTATCATATATTTTTTGTATATTTTTGATAATGTACCTACAGACATTTACTTATTACAACTTTATATTAGTATAGATATCTATTTAGCTATACTTAGTTAGTTACTACAACATGTACAGTGAAGGGCTTTTGGTCCACCACAAAATCTCAAAAATATATATCCAAACCTTTTTACGATATACATTAGAGTTGGTTTGTACATATTTTTGAATCTATAGGTGTTTATTTTGTTTGCTCCTTGACTGTAGGTATATAATGATATTAATCACAGCAAGAAAAGGTTATTAACAATTTCCTCAAGCCTATCTCCCTCTCCTCCTGTTTCCTCTCGTGACACATCAACCTAACCTACCCTCTCCCAGCCCTTCTTCTCTCCACCTCCCTGAACCTTCCAACTCTTTAGGGTTCTGTACCCAACGGGTAAAACGGGACCCTATTACTAAGACTTCGCTATCCGTCCGTCAGTCACCAGGCTGTATCTCATGAACCGTGTTAGCTAAGACAGTTGAAATTTTCACAAATGATGTATTTCTGTCGCCGCTATAACAACAAATACTAAAAACAGTATAATTTTATGCCTGTCTGTCTATGTCAGTAACCAATACAAAATGATCGAACACCGCGTACATTTTGCTTAGGAGTAAGACTCTGATAACACTGGATTTTTATAGATACGGCCGTTTGTGGCTTATATTTTGTACAGAGCCCTCGGCGCGCGAGTGTCGACTCGCTCTTGGTCGGTTTTTTTAAGTATTTGCGCATTATGATGTTTTCGAAACCGCGCTCCGTTACTAATGCGATGGATAAGGCTGGCGACTTAAGCGGCAACAGATCTTATGGGCTATTGTTCATCGGTTTAGGGTTCCCCAGGCTAGTCCAACTAAAAATTGATTTAAACTAACAGGATCTTCACTCATTATCACAACACAGCAAATGGGGCTTAATCGCGTATAAATATGATTTTATTTAATTACCTTTCGTTCTTTCGATACTATGGACGTAACGCGGCGTCCGAAAAGTCAATGAATTACCAACGAAAGGTAATTAAATATAAACAAAACACACTTCTATATTATAAAGTTATAAAAATGAAATATCTGTACATTGAAGATATTTTCAAAAAAATAAGTATTACGAACTATTTGGAGGTCACTGAAACAAAAAAAAAAAATCTTTGTATGTTTGTATGTGTCGTTGTGGCTTCATCACGCCAAATCGGCTAAACTGATTTCAACTATTTTTGGTACACGGGTGGCTGTTTATCCACAGATGGTTATATGATACTTTTTACCCGACTACGTTGAAGTAAAAAAGAGGGTAATGACTTTTTTCTCTTCCGTATAATAGTACATTTTTAGTAAATTTTCGTAAGTAGTATAGTTTTTATTAATGTTAAAGTACAGCCGCCATTCTGACTCTCACGTAAGTAAAGCTTTTCTGCTTCAATTATTATTATGCTCTTTGTGATATAGATACAAGTCAAAGCACGTGGCTTGCTGGTGGAGGGGTGACACGCTCGACGCGTAATCGAGAGGTACCGGGTTCGAGTCCTGGTGTGACCACGTGCGAGAGCAATAGTATTTTTCTTTGCACTTTGACTTGCATCTATATCATAAGAGATTATAATGTGGTGTTAATTTTCCCGCATTAAAAACACAGAAAAACAAGAATTTGTGTTTCATATAAAGAAAATATTATGCTTAATAAAATCTGCTATCTACAACAGAACACATTTGTTACAACTGTAGTTAAATTTAACCACCGGAACCCTGTTTTCCACAGATTATATCTGCCAAGCTAATTTTAATCCGTAACATATAAGTCAAGTGGCGTAACCGGACACGCCATCTTTAGCGGCAGTGACGTCACTCACAACCCAGATCGAGTTTTTTGCACAAGTGAGAAAAACGTCGTAAAGTCCCATCTAAAATACAAAAAGATTGTAAATAATACACGGTGCCCGCGAGGAATGGGAAAGATTTTAACCACGCATTCCTTAGGTCATAAGGAGCAAAAAATGTTGAATGAACCCCAGGCAAATCCGGCTTAGTTTTGAAGATATTATAATTTTTTATGTTAACAATATATCGTGATTACTAAAGTACATTAAGCTCATCTGATCGCAACGTTGCCACATATGTGACCAAGTTTCGTGTCGCCATTGACAGAAATCAAAGTGAGAGCTACTACTCACTAATGTCATCCTTTTTTGGAAAAATAATAGTTACCATTTTATTAAAAGGAATGATTTTCATAGAGAAGCAAAATTAATTATGTATAAACATCTATTAAACTAGATTTTGTATTTTTTTCCTGACTGACTTGGTTCATATAGTTTTTACTCCTAATGGGCTCAGGAATGCTTGCTTCAATTCTTTCCTATTCCTCGCGGGCACCGTGTATTTTCGCTTTAAGCGAAGATCGCCTTATTTTGGTGCACCTTTATTTGTTTTCTCAAAGTGGGTAGTTTGCACAAATTGTAATTTTAACAGTGAAAAATATATCTTTTCCCTGTCAACCGTGAACACGAAAGCTTTCGAAACGGCTGGAACTCAAATGAGATAATATACGCGATATAATCCGTTTAAATTGTTTTATTTAAATGAATGATAATCGCGGTAACAGAAGAAAATATTTTAGTTTGTTATTGGGTCCGGTAACTCAGGAGACAACAGAGTAACAGAGTTATTTAGAATACAGCTATTTGATGAGATCGGCTCTTGAAATATTTTTGTTATCGCTACATCATTTAAAAGCGTAGTTTTAAAGATTAACTCAGGAGATGTAGCCCAACGAGGTAGATACAGAAATAAATGACCCTTTTATCGGTTTAATTATAATCATTTTTCAATTCAGAAATTCGTTTCACCCTTTGAGCGCCAAAGACAGATTATGTCAACGAAAAATTGTGCCTCAGACGCCACGCTGCCGTCATTTGCCGCTATACGGTATCATACAAAGGGTTTATTTTATTTAACATGCTGGGCGCTCAAAAGGTTAAAACTCCGTACAAAGCAAAATCATCGTATGTATGATCAACTGTATATGTTCGTATGACGGAAATGGCATGGCATTCGTCATCGCGTGCCTAGGACAAATTAGTCATTATTAATTATTCATAATTACTATTAATTAAATAGCTTTAACATAGGCGATTAATTGTTGCAGTTATTTTATGGAAAATTAGTATTAATTGTTGGTTTGATTAATACTGTTATTCAAGGAATTCAAGGTAAACAATTTAATTTGAAGGATAGTCGATTTTTCATACTATTTAGCATTTTTTATAAACAGATTTAATGAGTCGGGGAGACCGAGTAAGGTTGTCTTACAGGTTGGTCGTCACGACGGCCATAACAGAAAACTGAACGATCGAATAAGTTCATCGACCGGTGTCGAAAGATCGCGAGAGCTTTATCTAGGAGGGAGATGACTCTCAACAATAATAATAATAATAATGATATTTCTTCTATAAGTAAGCCGCAAGGCCACTCTTATAAGTCTTACTCTATGGCATTTCCCAAGAGGAGACCACTGTTGATATGAAAGCCGAAACAAACTCAACAGTCAGTCAATATTAGTACTTAGCCTATTTTAAATATATTTTTCTAAGTCTACACCCAACCTTACCCAATCTCCCCTACTAGGCTAGTCACACTACCATTTCAGGTTTTAACATTTTTCTGGTGCATATTTTGAAGAAATGAGCCACATTATCGTGTACTGTGCTTACGACAGAATCTTGATTTATTAAAATGCTACGATTAATGCGATCTTAGTTTGTATATGGGTCCATATTGACTCACATAAAATCGATCCTCCTATTTATTTTTCTACTACGTATTTGTAGCATCGATACAGTTTTTTTTTTTAATTTTTTACTCATAACGCTGGTGGTTTTCATATTTCTTTCATTCATAACCTTACATTTTTTTAACATTTTCAATCATAATTTTTAATAATATCTGGATTCTGGAGAATATCTGGAGATATATTAAGATTGCGAGATATGAGCGTCTCGCCGAGTTAATAAGTAGTTATGTACCCTATAATATGCATTTAGACACTTTTTAAACTACATTTTGAGAGCTGGAAAAGGTAATTTTACAGCTTGGCACTCATGAGTGCTCTGGGAGAGCCTGAGTAGTTAGTGGACTTCATTTTTGTAAACAAAAGCATGATTGTATTTAGGCCTATACATGTCAGTTTTCAAATTTAATTTATTTTCATTTATTCAAGTCAAAATTAGCTGACTGTTTACACCAAATCGCTTACTTGTACTTTTTAACATTATAATGACAATTGATAAAAATAAATAAAAACATTTAAACATTCAAAGTTAAAAAATACGGGTAAAAATAAGATTATTAATAATACTGTCGTGCTAGTGAAAAAAGACGTAAAATATGTGGAAGCTCCTATCGAAAGGCACCCTTTTAAACTAGCACGGCAGAATAGGTCCATTTCCCTTCATTAATAAAAACATACAAAACACAAAAAAAGACCCTTAAAAAAAATTTAAAAGCCAGTTTATAATTCTACACTTTTAAAACAACATTTTAAATTTCATACATATTTACAAAATCCACCAATACTATCTACAAATATACGTCAATCTCATGCCCGTTGATTGCCATCTCATTGAATTGTATTATTATTTTTGTTTGCAAAATAAATGTATCTTCTTTTTGACTGCTATCTTCGCATTTTAAGCTTTAGTTTTGGAACCTTAAAGATGTTTCTTTGTAGAAGCGAACCAAAACTTAGTTGGGGTCAAATACCCCTTAGATTGAATTAATATATAAAAAGGTCATTAGACAGGTCAATATAATGTTTATAAAAATTGTCAATAAATCACAACAACGACAAAAAACTTGACTGATTACAGTGCGTTAGGCAATTTATCAAGATGGGAGGTTTTTTGTTTAAGATCGAAGATAAAAGGACATTGCCTTGTCATGATCGCGTCTAGGTTTTTCCAGTATACTAATATGATAGTATTTTATATTCGTGAGCTTTTATTTAACTTGCCGAGTTAGTATGTTAGTGTGAAAGAGTAGAATCAGGCTGGACCAAGAAACTATGAAACTACAACAAAGGACAACTCAGAATCAGGGTATGTTCACAGGTCACTTTGGAGTCAAAGGACTCCTGGCCAAACTGGGACTTTCTGATAACACGGATTATAGAATGTGCGGTGAGGAGGCTGAAATAATGGAACACATACTATGTGAATGTCATGCCCTCGCCAGATAGAGAATGAAGGAATTTGGTTTTGGGTACCCAACGCCAAAGGAATTACAGACGCTACCATTGGTAAAATCATTCGGTTTATGGGGTTGGTAGGGCAAACTATTCAGTAGCAAGAAGGGTTAATTACACAGAAGATACCACTGGGTCTATGCTTATCTGTAAGGACCCCTAGTATGATAAAATAAGATGTTAGTGTGGGTCAAATCTTGTAAGTAATATTTGACCCACTTCTCGGTTTTCGATTGAGCTAAAATTTGGTATATGATTGAGCTAAATATGATAATGCAATAATATGAAACCATGAAGCTTGTTTTATGGTGCAGTTGGAACGTGGTAGGAACCCTGTAAAAAAAGGCAATCCTACCGAGTTTGGGCTCTTTAGAATCGTCTCGGTGACTAATTGATGGATTTTCATAGAAAAGTGCAGCTATAAAAGCTTGTCGCAAAAATGTTTTTATTACGGAAATTTATTTTAAAACTAAACACATCAGAATAAGCCAGAATGCCCAGAATGAATGCAAATTCCATCTCCATACCACTTTCGGCATTGTTACGTAAGGTAACTACCTTTTTAGCGCTCTACAAATCTATTATGGTCATTATGACATGCTGTTAAACTGTTTTATTGTTTTTAAAATATTTTATGGCCGTTTATAAGTTAATCGACTGTTAATGGCGCAATGGCATTGAAAAGATTATGATAATTTAATTAATCGTTGAGAAATGGAAGCATTTTGTTACGAAAAATGTTTTTTCGTCTAATGTTATTCACTTATTACCGCAGCGGCAAAACCTACAAGCAGGGTTATGTATTTAGCATTCTCTGTATTTAACGTTCGTATAGGTTTTTTGCAAAAACTTAAATACAAAGTCCCCCTTAATATGGGCATAATAAGGATACTCCGAAAAAAAATCCCTTGTTTTTATTTATTTATTCGTTAAAATAAGTATTAGTATCCTATCTTACATTTATTAGGATATTTTTATTCAAGCAATTGACTTCTATCTCACCTGCCGGCAAGGACCATTAAAACAAGAGGACTGTCACTTGCCATGCTTTGGATCGTCTTCTGATCGCAAAGAGATAATCTAATTCTAAAGATAATTCTAAAACTAGATGGCGCTTTAAAAGTAAACATTTAACGACTTATTATTATAATTGAATAAATAAACATAGTATAGTAAAAATAAGTTCGCATATAGCTTAGTCGTATAATGAATAAACCGTAACATTTAAATACTGTGTCACGTTTGCACAGTTGAATAATTGTTTAAAATCATTCGTATACATAGATATGGCGTTGTACATATCGGGGAAAGGCTTTTTGTATGGAGATGGTCAGTCCTCTTGTTTCAATGGTCCTCGCCTATTGGTAAGCGACGATAAAGCCGACGATGGAGCACGCTTAGATATTGCCTATTCACTCTCATCTCGAAGACATCCAAGTTACATTAAGTTGTAAGAGAGTTCCACTCTTTAGCCGTCCTAACGAGGAATGTGGAAGAAAATCACTTTATATTGTTTATATTTCTGTGTTTCAGATACGCAATAATAGTTATTTGGCTGCAAAGTTTTTATTTGGCGCGAGGAATTCAAAGCCGCACGCGTAACGAACGCTCAGGAAACTAAAATTGAACAGCGAGCGGAAAGAGTGGTTCAAATATAAATTCCTGAGCGTGACGAGGCTTTCAAGGCACGAGAAGCCAAATAATGTTGCACCCGTGCGAAACATACAACTTTTCACCTCACTACAGGGAGGAAAATGTGAGATGTAAGAAAAAGTATTAAATTATAACAAACTCATTACATTTTTCAGTTAAAATTAGTAATAATGAATCTACTAAACACACTCTTCCAGTACGATTACTTTGAGTGTACCACTGACATATGCTTTTATTCCACTGGCTATTCGACTTTAATACTAATACAAAAGAGTTTATATTACAAACAAACGACGTTTAGACAGTGTGTAAGTAATAAACTCTTTTACATTAGTGTTAAAATCGAATATCCATTGGAATAAAAGCATATGTCAGTGGTGAACACAAAGTAATCGTACTGTACCAAAACCAACAGTTAAACACATAAAAAAATATAAATTTGAACTAAAAATGTTTTTTTCATAAAACTAACTTTGCTACTCGCAGATTTGGCGCTGCAAATAGAACTTTCCCGAACTAGTGAGGTGAAAAGAGTATTCGTATTCCATTGTTATCGTACGATAAACGCGCCCGTTATAGGCGGCGAGCATGCTGGCTTGCTCGTTCAGTGTACAGGATGTAGCTGATAAATAAATCTCGATTCGTCTCACCGTTTTAAACGCCGCTTTGCATTAATATGATGATGAAGTATGATACAACGTTATTTGAAGTGACATTAGACCAAATGAAGTACAGTCGGTTAGACAATGGTTAGAAATCGTACTAAACCTACATGAGCGAGTAAAACTTGACGTCTGTCAATCGCTGTTCTTCGGATCGTGTTGACTATGAATTTATATGAAAATCACGATTTTTTTGCTGTTTCTGCGTTTTTAATGTGGAAAAATATGATCGTAAGGTACAAGTTGGACGCGAAATCCAAAGGTTTCATGTTTAGTTCCTGGATTTTCTTTGCGCTTTTTATCTTTATCACATTAAATAAAATTACTTATTTTTCTTTTTACTGATATATTAGGAGGATCAATGCATAAATATTCACTTTACTTAATTATCTTAATATACTAGTCTTTAAAATTAATGAATAAGATTATCAATACAATACATGTCTTGTTCGGCATTTTTCGATATAAACAACACTTTGTTTCTTCTTAGGATGAATAGTACTCATCATAACTTGCGGAGCGATTATTTCCAAAAATATTCACTAAATCAAAAAAAAAATATTTAGGAACCTCAAATTATTTTTAAAAGTCCTGTCGAAATATGTCTCACACATTGATTTTTTTTTTGAGTTTCGGTTACATGTATTCACCTTAAAAATATATATTTGTATCATTTAACTACCAAACTATGTAGCGGCTTATACAAGACACCTTCACTCCAAATTTCAATAATATACATCATATCATGTAGTGTAAGAGTAAAATGTCTGTGACATACGGACGGACATGACGAAACTGTGAGAGGTTCCGTTTTTGCCATTTTGGCTACGGAACCCTAAAAAATTAGGGTTACGTTTTTGTATAAAAAGGCCTACGATACTACAGAACAACTTTTGGTAAATATCTATTCAAAATTCCGGACCCAGTTAATAATAATTGTAAGATTTCACAATTATTATTTTTCAACTCGTTAATGAAGTATCTTATTTATTAACTAGAAGTTGCTTTGTTGTATTCGCCAGCGGAGGAGAAAAAAACCGGCCAAGTGCTAGTCGAACTTGCACACCGAGGGTTCCCTACAAACTGTTACTTACCCTAACATTATCTAACCTAGTTCCGGTTGATTTAAGTTTGCACCTCATATCTATAGCATTGTATACCACAGGTGCAAACTTAACGCAACCGGGTTGTTCAAATAGTTTTTTTGAAAATTAACAAAAAAATTAGTTAGCTAGAGACATGGTTATAATTTTCTTGTAATATTTATGTTTATTTATGCAAATTGTGAAAATTTCAAAATTTTCGCTCTGTAAACTTCGGAGATAAAGGGGAGGGGAATGGTGTTTTTTATCACATTTTCCTTAATAAAACAAAATCTAATCACAATAAAAAAATAACAAAAATGTGCAGATCAAGCCCTTTCATATGATAGCCTTGACCAAGTAACTAGACTTTTAAGTTTTCTCCCCCCCTGCCCCCATATTGGTCGCTTTTTTTGAATATTTCTTTTGCAATATATTGTGGGCTGACCATGTTCATAAATTTCGCACCATAAGGGTTCCTGTTTTACCTTTTTTGGTACGGAACCCTAAAAAGCATAACCCTCCCTTTTCTTCAGCGTAGTCGAGTAAAAAGTGTCTTATGGATGCCAAGCAGTGGCGTAGCTAGGTAACCAAGGACCCTCGGGCAAAATATTTATTTATTGGGGGCCCATGTCAGTTGGAGGTTCTGTTAGGCATATTGGGGGCCCTGGTGCAGGACACCGTCTAACTTTTCAGTAGCTACGTTATGGGTCAAGGTCCCACGGGGCCCCTTAAGGTTGAAATTCGTTTAGCAGATTTGGCGTGATGAAAACACAACGACACATACAAATATACAATAAAAAAAAACTATTCAGTGCCCGTAAAATAGTCGGTATCATTTATTTATTTGAAAACTAGCGGCCGCCCGTGACTTCGTCCCCCTTAGATTCGTTTATCGCGGATAAAAGGTATTTTTCCGTTATAAAAAGTAGCTTATGTCTTTCCCCAAAACTCGATATTTTACTCATTTAAATGTGAAGCATATTAATAAGATTTCAAGTTCCTAGCGTAAAAAAATATTTACTGTCCATACAAACTTTCATCCCCTTTTTCGTCCCTAAAAGGAATGACATTTGACATACATAACTGGAAAGTTCAATAAAAATTCGTCCAGTAGCTTTTGACATTAAGTGGAACGTACATACATATACTTTCACGTTTATAATTTAGGAAGGATATCTTCAATGTACAGAGATTTCATTTTTACAACTTTATATTAGTGTGGATAGGAACACTTTTGCAAAGGACCATACACGAAAGGTCAAAAATAATAAATGCGGTCAAGTGCGAGTGATATTTAAGTATTCCAAACATAAATAACGAAAACAAACTTATCTCTGCGGCCCGCCAACAACCTAACAAAACAAGATCCATTACAAATTGTTGGCAAAAATGACGATATCTACGCCGCTGGTGACTGCAAATTTAACTTTGTGCTTTTTAAAATACCAAACCTAATTTAACATTCGCATGTCTCTAAAACAATACTTTTAAAGTAGAATATAGCTTGTTTTGTATGTATGTTAATTGTGGTAAACTGAACATTGTTTTTTTGCCAATCGTATTGGAATGCAAATTTCTGGTATAGTTGCGACCTTTTTTGTCTCAGCCGTACAAGGCAAGATGAGACGGATGTGATCTATAAAACAAAAAAAAAATATTTTTATGACGAAATACATAGAGTCCATATTGGATGATTGGATCAAATGTTGAGTTTTTTTTTTTTAATTCTAAAATTTTAATACTTACGAAATTACCTATACCATTAAAATGAAATGTCTGTACATTGAAGGTATTTTCAATGGTACCAAACAAATTATATTGAACACCTCCATCCATGGCCTCACTGAATCACAGGATCTCAAACAAGTTGCAATCGGGTGTCGATGCCAGGAGCGCATTGAGGTGCGTCCACACTTGTATCATTTGCTCGTATCCGATCACCGTGGCGTGGCATGACTTCGTATCGCGCTGCTTGGACGCTCACTGCCGGCGCGGCGATCACGCCTCGCTTGCCCGATCTAAGTGTGTGATACGCGTAGCAACATGGATTTCTAGCGATCCCGTGTCCAAACGCGTGATCGTGACTCGCGATCATGCCACGGGACGAAGATCTGATCGGGCAAATGATACAAATGTCGACGCACGTCTAAGCAGTGAAAAGGCGCAAATGCATCGAGGATCTGGTGAAGATCAGTCATTGTGGACTGTGGAGATCTTTATAGAGGCCTCTGTCTACCAGTTGACGTCAATAGGCTAATATGATAATGATGATGTTGAACTTCCTTAAACAATGATTTTAATCCATTTTAAACTTTTTATCAGAGCCAATTACCTGGAATAATTTCCTGCAATACAGATGTCGGTTTGACTGCCATTTTGTAATACTTAATTGGAAATAATCGAAGTTGCATACACAATGAGACAAGTAAATGACGTTCTTATGAAGTGATTAGGAAAATTTATGGGTGGAAACAGGCACATGGACAAATCGTTTTGAAATTAGGATGTTACACTGAAAAAAATATTGGCGTATCAGCCACTTCATTTTTAGCTTGATTGGAAATTTCTTAATAGATTCGATCACAATATGAATTAAGTCATTACTTAACACATGATTGCAGTAGTAAGACTTAAAATGATCAAACATTTGAACATTTTACTTAGTTGACCTTAACTTAACATTGTAACAACAAACACACGAAGAAAATGTTGTATTCCACCAAAACTGATATTTGTTTCAATCACAAGTTAATTTGAACTTGACAGCAATATACAACTTTTGTGATATCTATATTATTATAAAGTTGTAAAAATGAAATGTCTGTACATTGTAGATATTTTCAAAAAATGATTGGTGCGGACTATTTGGAGGTCACTAAAATGAAAAATATTTTTTTTGGTAGCTGGGTATCTCCAGATGGTTATAGGATACTTTTTAAGTAATAAATAAATATGAGGGACAATCTTACACAAATCGAGAGAACCTAGTCCCAAACTAAGCAAAGCTTGTACTATGGGTACAATACTTAAATACATACATAGAAAACATCCAAGACCCAGGAACAAACATTCGTGCTCATCACACAAACACTTGCCCTGGCCGGGATTCCCACTGAGCCAAACGTGTCGTAAAGTTTTACCCAACTACGGAGAAGAACAAAAAAGATGTAATGACTTTTCTCCTCCGTCTCCACCAAGTTGTGAACTATATTTTTCACTTCTCCTGCTCAAAAAGTACGCCATATTATCTTTGCGAAGCGAGACTAAAATAGTACATTTAGGCACAACAAGCCATATAATCCCATACAAATGTTTATGACAAGAAAAAACTTGCAGCCAGCTACATATTCCTTATTACGAATAATTAAAAACAAACAAACCAACCTGATCAGATTGGCCAAACTTTCTGATAGAATTGCTCAAACTATACTTTTAGTTATTCATGAAATATACAATGTTAATATTAAGTCTTTTTTATTTTCTCGCAGTCGAAGTGAAAAGCAGTGTTTATCACGTGGCTAAAAGCCATTATGACACCCAGACATATTAGTCCTCGCTCACTTCGTGAGCTCGTCCAAATATAATCACTTCATGACATAATGGCTTATTTATCCCTTGTCAATCAATATACTATTTTAACTGTTAGGCTAAGTTTCAAGCATTGGTTATACTGTAATGTCATTTAAACGTTGTTATCAATATGTCGTGGGAAAGACCAAAACATAGATTTGAACAAATCTCTAAGCGATATGACCAAATCACTGATAGACCCTTAATAATAAATACTAATATAATGGCATATAGGTATACTATTATAAAGTTGTAAAAATTAAATGTTTGTACATTGAAGATATTTTCAAAAAACATGATTGTAACGTACTATTTTAAGGTCGCTAAATCGAAAAATATTTTTTTGGAATTTTGGTATGTTTGTATATGTCGTGGCTTCATCACGCCAAACGGCTGCTCAGATTTCAACTATTTTTGGTATAGCTAGCTATCCACAGACGGTTATAGAATACTTTTTACACGATCATCGCTGAAGAAGAAAATATGGGTAAGTAATTACTTTTTCTCCTACGCTAACGGAGTTGCGGGCATCTTCTAGTTTGTCCTGTATTTTGGCTAAAGGGAATGCATCCGTATGCGATATATCTCGTAGTTTAACCTTTTGAGTGTAAAAGTTTGTGTTTAATCCAAATATAATATCAATACCTTGTTCTGCAATCACTATTTTATTTTAAAGTTTTTATTTTTATTTTCTTGCTCTGGCGTCTTGGTCGCGTCGTATTACTTCGCTGCTTGGCGGTCAAAAGGATAATGCTCTACAATTTGGACACGTGTATCCGTTGTGGCATCATGGACTATTTTTTTTAATGTGTTTATGAATCCCGCATAAGGCGGGGGACCAAAGCGGACACGCCGAGGCTGATGCGTTAGACTACCGTTTGAAACCTCCAACGAATGCCAACTCCGAATTTACTTTAAGCATTCGACCGCGTACGGAATCATGGACTCCTGCCAAGCTTTTTTTTTCTTTTTTAGAACCTGACCTGACTGGTTATTTCTGACTATATCTTACCGGTTCCAGGAGGCAAAAATCCACAAACAGGAAAGCCCCGCGATCACTTTGAGTTGGGTGGGGACGCGACACGCACAGTGTTTGATTTTAAATGTTCCGCTACCCAATCTCAGTATGTTCTAGGTAGTGTAGATGTTAGATGACAATACTGAGATAATATAATCTAAACTACGTAGATAATATGCAAGATTCCTGAACAAATATTCTAGCTCAACATACAAGTCTCTTTAGTTCAACTTAAAAAACTTCGAAAGGAATAGTGTATCAGGACGACATCTATTGTGTATTAGAAGAAACGTATAAGTTCCACAGTAGATGTCGCTAGTAACGTTAAGTAGTCGTCTGGTCACATCTTGTGAGACGATATTGTAACAAACAATTAACTATGATTAGAAGTACAATGAGTGACGCATATAATCACTCATCACTTTTCTCAGTGCAACGTATCTGCAATAGTGCCACCTGGTTTAGACAATGTTTTAATAGCACAGTTTTTTGACACTATTACCATTACAGACATGCTACATTATTGTTGTTATTTTTCTACTCTATCCTAGATGTCGCTAGTAGCGTCGTCAAATCATAAAAAGATACGTAATTTTGTTGAGATATTATACAACAAAGAGAATTAACCACTAGCAACACCACAAAAAATAATTAAGGTTAAAAATATATGTATATTATTACGGAATGAACAATGTACTACTAGTTAGTGAGGAACTGGGCTGGGGGAATATAGGAAGTATATATATAATGCTTTCCCCATGCTGCCTGTTAGATTGCTTTTGAATTCGCTACTATGAACTAAATAATGCATGCGACACACATAAATACTAGGCTTAATATATTGACTCCGTGCACGAGTTCAGCTCCACCTAGCGTCCACAACTTTGTTGGCCCTGACGTTTTGACATTTAATTGCGACGTGACAAAATATTACGATAATCCAAAATTATCTATTAATTTATTTACAAAATTACTGTGATACCTTAATTTGGGTGGAGAAAGGGTTTTGAAATCAATTTTAGTCATTCAAATCAAATGGGGTAAGTAAAATTTATTCAAAAAGTGTGTTTTATTTTGAATATGTCAGGGTTTGTTTACTTAATTTTTAGTTGTAGTTTTACTGAAACTGAAAACCAGAAGCTAAAGCTACTTTAGTGGTTTCATTCAATAATAATAAACATATATAATTGTTCCTGTATCGCTAGTACAGGCCGGGTTTATCCAAATTAGGTAACCAAGTCTAAACAAATTACTTTGAGATATAACAGATAACAGCGTCAACATTAGTTTTACTTTTGGCCACTATGAGCGCTGCGATCGATTATATTACCCCCACCTAGTTAGTACTTCGCACCCAGCGAATAGATAAATGTCTCTGGGACAAAACATGCAGTTTTCGAAGTAGATTTAAGACGAACTGTATGTACCATGTTTAATAAAATAAATTACTATTATAAAGTTGTGAAAATGAAATTCAATATGTACATTGAAGATATTTTCAAAGAAATTATTGTAACGGACTACTTAGAAGTGATTTTTTGTATGTTTGTATGTCGTTGTGGCTTCATCACGTCAAAACGGATTTCAACTATTCTTGGTACAGTGGTAGCGGGGCATCCACGGATGGTTAAAGGATACTTTTCACCAACCGAAAACGCGTACGAGGTTCTCAAGTCGACGCGTACCTTTACATATATACATTTTTACCCGACTGTATGATATTTTTCTTCTCCGCTGACAAAGATGCGGGCACCTTCTATATCATTATTTTTCTTCACTGGAAGTCATTTCAGTTATCCTACATAGGTACCTACCTACCTGAATGTCTTTTGGGTAACGTTTTTTGTTCAATATAGAGTATGGAATTTATAGTGTCATATTCTTTCTTTATTTATAACTAAAAGAATAGCGGTGTACTATCTCCAGTCGCTATTTATTCTTAAAGTAACGAATGACCAATGTCTGCACACCAGTAGTAAAGTTGTCCTACTACTGAACTCTAGATGTCGCTAGTGCTTCAATAGAATAAAACAAAAAATAATTACATTATTTAATTGCTTAAAACAAATACAATAGTACGTTTTACAAAAACTTAAAATATTAAAATAATATACAAATTCAGGCACATCTCTAAGGCTTTATGATATGTATGTAAAACTATTTAATATTCAACGTAAAAGATATCCTCCTTATACTTTAAAATATTGTCACAAATTCTGAACACAAGGAAATAAAATGCTTTTAAAAACTGGCTTTTTTTAATAGCAGGAGAATTAACAAATCAGGATGGTGCGTATTTCTTGACCAGGCCTATGGAGTGTAGAAAACTAAGGAGAGCAATGTCTATATATCCAAAGTGTCCGTCAAAAGGCATTAAATTGGTGGCGCCAATGTCGAAAATGCGTAAATAAATTACCATAATAATGCCAAAAAAATCCACAACTATGCAAGAAAAATAATTTAGAACACGATTGAATATTAACATCAGAATAAAAACAAAGGACTGAGTAGCATTTCGATAAAAATGTTTAGAATTTTTTTGTAGACTTCATAGTTTCTTGCTACTTTACCGCCATTGGGACGCATTTGGAACTATTATTATACTGCTTTCCGCTGGACACTTTTTCATCTGCTGTCCTATATGAGATTGGCCTCCTTACTTTTCTATAACTAACTTCATGATCCGGCAATTTAACTGCGGTCAGCGGTAAGAAAGAGGCGTATTCCGACGAAGGGTTTTGACTGGTAAAGGGTAATAGGTATGCTGTCGCACGCGACTCTTCAGACCCCTTGGTCGCTACGCCCCGCACCTCATACCATAGGCGACAGCTCAGTTAAACGATCGGCCTATAGTTAATTTCAGAAGTATGGAGATAATAGTGACACTGTCTAAGATAGGTGGCGTTGAAAATGATCAACAGATGGTGGTAGTATCATTAATCACTTCTCCATAAATTCGTTGTATTGAGAATTAATGGTGATAGTAACATCGACGGTGTAAAGGAGAAATGGAATAAGCGGCATTTTCGAGACATTGAATTAGACACTTTATAAAATGATAATTATACGTACCTATATTACAAAACGCCACCATTTCTCCTTTCCACCGTCGAGATCTAAAACTACAGCTGTTCCAAGTATTTTTCTTAGAAAGTTTCTCTCTATTTAAGTCCGACCTTAATAAATGTTTATTTACATGGAGATTTCGGACTGGCTACGTCCAGTCTCGAAGAGAGTTCAACTCATTATTACGTTATACTCTTATTGGTGTAGCTTACTTAGTTAAATAGTGAAGCCTCATTAATATCAAACATCAAGATTTTGCACTAGATAGCGCTAGTTGTATGCGAGATTACAGATTTGAGATTACATATGTCACTGCTGCATAGAGAATCTTAAATTTGAAACCTACCGCGAAAAAAAAAGCAGTGAGTGCATACTATCGTCATATAGAATTACTACATTATTTATGTTGAACTTAAATAAATAAAAGGTTCTTCTAAAACAGTGACGATAAGCATGTGTGTCCTCACTTTAGTCCTAAACAGACAGTGTGACTGAAAGAGTTTAGATTAAATATCATTGCTTGAAAGTCATGTACCTTTAAAATACGTGCCATACTAGATGGCACTACTGTCGTCACTCTATATATTTGTTGTACAAGAACAACGCTCTTGAGTGATCTTTTATGGGCTTTATCCCAAAGTCAATAAGGTCTACCAATGTCACTTAAGTATTTAACTATACAAGTGGAACAACAAAATTGGAATACATAGCATTATATACATTGACATTGACTTTCATACTCTCTTGTCCGACTTGGGTGCGATTCAACCAACACAGCATAAGATTTATTCCTAGAATGATTTTTTTTTGGTTGCTTAATCTCTGAATATAATGGTTGAATTCAGCCTTAAACTTCGATAACGTTCGGACGGTGTGACATCTATTGTCCGCTAGGAAAAACAAAGAAATATTGCAATTCAACTACTCCACACTAGATGTCGCTAGTGGTGTCATAAATATTAACAATATCAGCCAACTCATTGCATATCAATAAGTAGTATGTTAGTTGATCGAATAAAGTGAAACTAAACTAAAAGCTAATTCAGTTAACTAAATCTCTTAGCTTAGTCTTCAATAACCTAACTTTCTTATTCATAGCAGTTTTATAATAACTTTTGCCGTCCATCTTCTCCATTCTCCCTCTACTGCTGACTCTGTCTTCGAAAAGTTCATAGTAGTTGGGTAAAGGCGTGTCGACTAGTGGTATGTTGTTGTTTTGCTTGTTTGTGTGGACAGCGCACATGTTTTGTATGAAGTGGTTGAACATTGCGGTCTCTGTGAACCACTCGAGGAAGTATTGGGTCTGTTTGGATGGAGCGTTTTTGATGAAGGCCTCTTTCTGTAACAGACAATAATGAAGTTTAATAAGTTTCAAATATAATTTGTAGGGTAAGGCGCAGTTTCCGCAAGCACTGTTCGTTATTAACGGTCGATTATACCTATCAATATCGAAAATTTGACAAAAAAAACTTGGAGAACTATGCATTGAGTTTATACTTAAAACATTTATTTAAGATAGGCTAAGTACAAATATTGTGATAGATAAGAGTTATTTAGAAAAAATGTACTAGTGCGAGTCAGACTCGCGCACCGAGGGTTCCGTACAATATATATACGCTCCAACGGCCGTATCTATGAAAATCCAGTGTTAGCAGAGCCCTGCTCCTAAGCAATATGTAGGCAGTGTGGGGTCAATTTATATTGTTGACTGGCATAGACAGACATAAAAAATTAAGATTTTCAGGCTTTTCGCGTTGACTGTGCTGTAATAGCTATGCAGGTGCATACCAAACAAGTTTCTACGACAACTGGAAGTACCATATAGGTTTCCAACTGACGACAATTTGTATGGAAATACCTTTTTTAATGACTGTATCTGTAGATTGCGTTGTGATCGAAGCTTGATTTCGTCACAGCTTCAAGGGAATGATTTGGATTTGTATTTAAGGTGTCAATTATTATTCGAAATAAAATATCAATAATAACAAAAATGGAGGATAATAAAAACAAAATTGAACAACAACAATAAGACGACGCTAGTGCAGAGAACTATGTGTTGCGTAACATTGTTTTTATTGCAGAACGCATTTTTAAAACCTCTTAAAAATTTTAGGTAAAAATGGTCACTTGGTGTTTAAATAACGTTAACTAGGGGAGAGGGGGGCTTCAGAAAAGCGTTACGGCGCGTTACATGGGGGGGGGGAGGATCAAAAATCTCCAGAAATTGCGTTACGTAATACTTGAACGGTCCCCTATAAATATATATATATGTATACTCACGTCGAAAACAATCCCACCATTCCCCATTTCCCCATCCTTCTTCACCCCCTCCTTGAAACACTTCTCGTACCCCCCCAGCACATCGACGAAGAACCTCAGAAACGCCTCAGAAATCATCACATTCCTCGTCTTCGTATCCTGCTTGTCTTTCTGTTTCGCTGACTCCATCTGTATGGTGGTTTTCAGGGATTTGTAACTGTATGTTGGTAGAATGGTTGACTCGTCGCCTTGGAAGAATACCACTTTCGACGGCTGTGTTAGGTCTATTAGCATGCCCTGGAAAACAAAAAAAAAATTCTTGCTAGTTCACCCTCGTTTCCGAAAATACATAAAAATGCGGTTACCCTCATCTGGCATAAACTTTTTTGTTATAATCATCATTTGGCATAATGCATTTTTTCAGAACACGTAAACTTTTCAGGATAGTTATAAAATAAACTTAACCTTACCTAATGCATTTAACCTTACCTAATGCCTTAAAAAGGCCTGAAAATTCTATAGTTTCAGAAAAAAATACATTATGGCAAATGATGATAAGCAGGCATCGGATAATCGGATAGATATTCACCTAAACTTTGGCGGCGGCGTGTATGTTGAACGGTATGGAGACGGACTCAATTTAATTTTCCTAATAAACTTCTAAATGTTTTATGAAAAACAATGTTTGTTTTATTATAGTCTTATGTTAAAAATACCTTCAAATTAAATCAATTCACATCGCGGTAACAAAAAATACTTACATACAATATTACATTACCTACATATGCAAAACAACGTACGTGCTTAACAAAATAGTCATAAATAGCCATAAATTAAACATCTTTGTGTATTTTTAAATAAATAAATATTACGGGACAATTTTACACAAATAGAACTAGTCCCATGGTAAGCTCAATAAGGCTTGTGATATGGGTACTAGACGACGATATATTTAATAGATATATTACGAATATATATAGAAAACATCCAAGACTCAGGACAAATATTTATGCTCATCACACAAATATTTGCCCTTACCGGGATTTGAACCCAGGACCTCAGCTTCGCAGGCAACGTTCCTCCCACTGAGCTAAACCGGTCGACAAATTATTACCTCCTCGTGTCGTTTTATGCAATCCCGGAATCCCGGAACTTATAAAAATAATTAAATTAATAAGCCGACTCCATGTTTGCCCAACTTTTGCCGGGTTTTTGGCAACTTTAGGTAAATATCTATCCGATTATCCGATGCCTGATGATAAGACAAAAAGTTTATGCCAGATGAGTCTGTCCCTGAGGTATGGCAGCGGTACGGGAGGGGTGACCAGGGACGGAACATGACGTGTCCTAACTGTCTCGCTATATAAGCCCGACGCCCGTCTGAAGTTACGCGTCGTTTGACGTTCCGTAAACACACCCCTCCTGCACCGCTCCCATACCTCATGATCAGACTCAGTTATGCGTTAGGCTTGACAGTTCACGCTTATTTCTTAAAAAAAATAAAAAACCGGCATAGAGCATGTCGGACCATGGTCAGTGTAGGGTTCCCGCAGTCGTTCATGCAAAAAATGCACTAGAAGTGAAAAAAATACGATATGAAAAAGTGCACTAGCAAAAAAGCGTATCTCCACGGCACGTCTTTTTGCTGAGAAGCACAGTTTTTCGGCAATAACTCAAAAACGGTATATCCGATCACGTTGAAAACAATTTCGTTCAAAGTATTTATTAAGTTTTATGTTTGTGATTTTTTTCATATTTTTTGAATATCAGGTTAAGAGGGCACACAATTTATGCTACTTTCAGAGCGATTATTTCCGAAAATAATCAGTTTATCGAAAAATTGTTTTAGGAACCTCAAAGTCTTTTTGAAAGAACTGCCGAAATGTGCCACACATTGGTATTTCACTTTTTTTTTCATAATCATCATTAAGCATAATTCATAGCCTAATGCATTTTTTCAGAAACTAGGACTTTTATGACTTTTTAAGGCATAATTCTGTTAAGTACATTCGGTTACGTTAGGCTTGTTTTATAAAAAAAACCTGAAAAGTTCACATGTTTAAGTTTATGCCAAATGATGATTATGACAATAAAGTTTATGCCAGATGAGGGTACTTAATCATCTTTTTATTCTAATCCTCCCTAACTCTTACCTCCTCAAACAGCACCCCAGCTGTGTCCAGGTCTTCGGTCTTCAGTAGTCCAGCTAGCATGGGTAAAGGCGCTTCCAGCACGTCCCTCTGGATCTCCGAGGGTATGCAGGAGATCAGTGGCTGCTGCCACACGAAGGGGTACAGAGAAGTCTGCAGGGCTTCCAGGCACGAGGAGAGTAGGCTGAAAATGATAGTCTTAATGTAAATATTTACACTTTCGCAACCGATATTTTCGTAGCCAATACTATGGGTAAAACAGTATGTAGCGAAAACTTGCTTCGAGCAGAGTACCCGCCGAGCGGGCTTGCTGTCGTGACTGTGTTAAAACTGAAAAGCTGTTGGAGACGTGGGTTCAAATCCCGCTTGAAGCATACAATTTTCGCTTTAATTTTACATGTGGATTTCGCTATAGTGTGACCAAAACCGCTGTACCGCGCCTTAGGTATGGCGTTGGTCTCACTATACAACACATTTCCGCTTTAACCTTGTTACCCGTTAGGGGCGGTTCATAAATTACGTCATCTAATTTTTAACCCCCCCCCCCCCCCCAATCCCTTCTAAAATCATCCAAGCATCAAAGATGTCATTTCCAAGAAATGCGTTTTTAGCAACAGTTTATAGAAACACGAATTTCATTCCTATTTTACTCATTAAAGCTCTTTTTAAAGATGCGAACGATGATTTCATCTTGGGAATGACGCGGTCGCCACTCGAGAACCTTTCTGCCCCAGCGGCCATCGGTTCTACGAGCAATGTGCCCCGCCCACTGCCACTTAAGATTAGCAACATTACTTGGTTGCAATGAAGCAAAAGTTTCAATGGTCGAAATAGGGATGTGACAACTTTTGTGTGTGGTATGTTAGGGAACGACTTTTCAATTATAGAAATACTGGTGAAAAAACTAATTCAATGCCATAAAAACTCCCCGAGACACAAGGACGTAAGAATTATTGGACTTTCCCAAAAAACGCTCCATACTAAACCCTAGGATGTTGTGACGTCACACCATCCAACCTTATATGGGAAAAATTTTGTTCTTCAGCTATTGTAAAACTTGCGTTTATCGAAACGGTTTCATAACAAAAGTTAACATACATTTCATGGGTTATTCAATGGTATTATTGGGTACTTCCCTGTAGTCAACATAAATGATGTCACGCTTGCAGTTAAACATTCATCATTACTTATTTTTAAGCTTTTGGCGATTTTAAAATGATCAAAGACTAAAAATAAGGAGGCAATTTGACCGTATAGAATTATGACGTCATAAACCTTTTTTCCCTTCAAACTTCATACTTTCTGACCGTTTTGACAGTTCATAAAAAGGAACTGATTTGATCTGTCAGTCAAGTACCCTATTATTTATTAGTATTTTCATACTTTAAAAATGGACTTTTCCACCTAACTCTAGTCTTATAAAACAAGCTCCACGTAAGGTATCGAACACATTTTTTGTTTTGGATTTGCATCATACCTTCTTTTCGCATCAAAATTGTATTAATATTTTAGTACAGTCAACATTCCTATTCCATTTTAGTAGTCATCATATATACCTCAACTGATCACTGATGATGATGACTTTCCTCTCCAGCAGAAGGGACCCGAAGACTTTAATGAGGAGACCAGCACCCAGGGTGTCAAGCAAAATGGAGACATTGTCTTCATCAGCTCGCGGCTCTAGAGGCCGTTTTATTGTTCGTGTTCTGAAAATGAAAATATAAAATAAATATCAGGGACAATCTTACACAAGTCGACCTAGTCCTAAACTAAGCAAAGCTTGCAGTATGGGTACCAGTACCAGGCGACGATATCAATAATATCAATATCCTTAATATATAGATAAATTATAATACTTAATAAGTATGAATACCTTACTCTATTTAATATTATTGTACTGATGAAAATAAGTAAATAAATATGACATTTGTATAATGTTCAGCTCCTAAGTAGTCCATAAGTAACTTTGCATGCTTCTTTAAACAAAATGTACGCGCTCAATACACCATTTCAACTTCATATACCACTACATTTCTGCAAATAAAAAATGATTATCCTTTCTTCCTTCTCTTTTTTCTTTAAAATACATAGAAAACATCCAATGCCCTGGTCGGAATTCGAACCCGGGATCGCCAGCCTCGTAGGCCGTTGTGCAACCCACTGAGCCCAACGTGTCGTCAAATCTATGCTATTACTACAAAGTATAAAGTTGTTAAAATTTAATGTCTGTACATAGAAGATATTTTCAAAAAAATATTGTAACGAACTATTTGGAGGGCACTGAATAAAAAAATATTTTTATTTTTATTTTCTGTATGTTTGTATGTGTGTGGCTGTGGTTTCATCACACCAAATAGGCTAAACGGATTTCAACTATTTTTGTCAGACTGGTAGCTGGGTATCTCCAGATGGTTATAGGGGAACATTCAAATAATCCTTCATCATTCTTTTGGCAGACGGTAATGTATTCGTATGGCATCTCCAGTTGTTAAATGTTCTATGGGACGACGAGATCACAGCAGCCATCGAAAAGATGACTATAGTGGACGGTGTACAAAGCAAATATTGGTAGAAAACAGCAACGTACAGGAGTGACAGAGAAGGCAAGAAGGGGAGAGGAGGTGGGAGGGGGAGGATGTAGGAGTTTGGTACGCAGGTACTTTAGGTTAAGGCAATCGTGGCCACAACAACCATAGAAAGTAAGATAAACAGGGAGAGGTCGACAAAGAAAACGTGACAAAAATAGACGGAGATTACATAAATAGAGATATACAGCCATAGAATCTATCTACGGCTATCAGTAGATCGACACAAACATACATAGACAGGTACATAGATTCAGGAATAGACAGCCTGACATAGACGGACCGACTTAATGTCAGGAAGAGATACTCAGCTCCTCGCCTGGCGACGGCTAGTTAGTGGTGTGGCCACAAGTGACACAGATGTAGAGAAGTAGACAGAGGGAAAGAGAAGTAGAGAGAGAGAGAGAGAGAGAGAGAGAGAGAGAGAGAGAGAGAGAGATAGAAAGACAGAGAAGTAGAGAAACAAACGTGTTTTTACACAGGGTCGGCAGACATAAATAGACTGACTTTAACAATGACAGATAGGCCGACAAATAAACCAAAGATCGATCGCCTGTACATAGACAGACAGACTGATAGATATATCTGTTAATAAATAGACACGTATAAAGATCAATAGACAGTTATACACATAGATCGATCGATGGATAGTCCAACTGCGAATATAAATAAATAAATCGATATAACGGTATATAGGGTGCTATAGAGATAAACAGATAATTGGACCTACAGAAAAACAGATAGATCAGTCGACAGATAGACAGCTATATAGACACATAGATGATAAATAGACAGACCTACAGAAACACGGTTGCGTTGAAAATAGACCTACCTATGGTTTTCCTTCCACAGTCCCCCATTATTGTTCTCAAGGTCATAGAACGGCGCCCTTTCCTCGGCCACGGAGTGTCGGAAGTCCGGCATGGTCCTGGCCTTCAGCGGCTCCAGGTTGAGGCTGCAGCGCGCTGGCCGGCAGTGGGAGATGCGCAACTCCTCGCCTGGAGACGGGAAGTCGGTCTCGAAGAGTTGCTGGAGGATGGAGTTGATTTCTACGTCGGAGCTACCGTGGTGGGACTCTATTTCTTGGAGGACCTGGAAAAAATATATGTTAAAATACTAGAAGGGGCAATTTCGTCAGCGGAGGAGAAAAAACTGTGCAAGGTGACCTCAAGTGTATTTTTACGAAACCGAGAACAACCATACCTATACCTTAAAAGAGTGAAAATAAAAATCATGTGAGGTTACGTGGAGGAGGGGGGCGGGGGTTCGCCTAGATCTCACCACACTAAAAATCACACCACTCTAAATGTGGCTCTAAATCCTCGCGTGATATCTGGATGAACCCTTTCATGCGTGGCGAAAGTAAGATGTGTGCTGTGAATGTCTGAGATTCTGTGAGAAGATAGATTCAGGGCAATCGACAGTACTTATGACGCATTGGTGATCACTGTAATGTCATGTTAACATGTTTAAATAAATAAATGATTGAATGTGCTTCGAAAATTTGGTTTCCAGTTAGATCTCACTTCCTTTATAAGCAAAACTTGGCATTCTTTCAAATTTATGTTTTGGAAGTGATTTTAATTCAGTTTGCCGCCTTAAAAACATTGTAACTTACCTTATAATAGAAACCAGGCGCTCTATATTTGCCTATAATGCAATAGCATAGAGGGAGACACACCGTAGCGCCCTCTGGCAGCACCCTGCGGCAGTAGCTGGAAAAGTATAAGTTTGGGTCACACGGGAGCGAAATGGCGTATTTATTAGCTAGAACGCAAAAGTAGAGTTTAATAACCTAGGGCAGGTCGTCCTGTGGCTTGGGAGCCGTATATTTTGTATGGAACCTTCGGTGCGCGAGTCCTACTCTCACTTGGTCGCTTTTTTTAAAAGAAAGAGCCAGATAATCTTTGTCGCACGATACATCGTCGCATATCACAGTTGCTAGAGATACTCCTATAGGCAGACATTTCCCTGTCCAGTCCATATAGCCACAAAGGCACTGCCAACCCTGAACGACCATGGCTCATACAAGCACAGAGAAACTGCCTACCATGAAGCCGTGAACGACCATGGCTCCATATAGGCACAGAAAAACTGCCTACCTTGATAAAAAGCCCTATGCACACCACTGCCCCTGTGCTAATATGCTTACTCACCCATAAGACCGTTCGCCCCTTTCATCGGTGAGCACTAAGGAGTAGCACTGAGCGCTTTTGGCTTCTGGCGCCCACTCCTTGCACCCGGAACTCAACGTCTCAGGAAATATGAGGTTCTCTATGTGAGGTGGCACTTGCACCTGGAAAGAAAGCAGGTATCACATTGTTATAGATGACAAAACGCGGTTTCGTGACGGACTCTTCAAAAGAAAACAAATAAACCTGCTGTCCTATTTCTTCAGGCAAGTTCGTACCACTAAAATGATGGTGAAGACTTATGAATTGAGCTACGATATGATTATTATGATTATGACGGCGACTGTGATGATGCTAAAGGAGACGATGATGATGGCGATTAAGATGACGACGTACGTAATCATTGTGATGGCGGAATCGTTAATCATGTTGATGCAACTGCGAGAGAGAAAGAAAGAGAGAGGAATGAGACAGAAAGAAATAGGAAAGAAAGATAGAAAATGTTTATTGCCACACCAAAATAAAATAGGCACCGGGAACAAATAGCATATGAAACAACAAAAATAGCATAAAAAAGTAACAGCAACATTCCGCGTGACAAAATGAACGGTCTCAGGATGTGCTGCGACAGCCTCGCGACAACACAGCGCTGGTTTTCAGTCCATCCCTTTCTACACTGAACCCCATCGCCATAGTTACTACGATAATACTAACGATGATGATAAAGAAGATAATGATAGTTATGACAGTGAGGATGATGACAATCATGATGATGTTGATGGTATTGATAATGATGATGGTGACGATGACAATGATGATGATGATAAACCTGGTTTTCGTAAGATTAAACTTGACCCACTTGTTTGGGGAACACGGCCTTCACA
The DNA here is from genome assembly GCA_905404275.2 of Hedya salicella. Classification (NCBI taxonomy): domain Eukaryota; kingdom Metazoa; phylum Arthropoda; class Insecta; order Lepidoptera; family Tortricidae; genus Hedya; species Hedya salicella. The sequence goes on from FR990099.1 coordinate 8,709,338, forward strand.
TACGCCTCCCCCGCCATGCAGTTGTACCCGACGAGCAGGCACGCCTCAAACAGCCCCCCGCTCTCGCCCACCCCGCCGCACCCTGTCTTCTCGTGCCCACCACAGGCGTCGTGTTCTTCTGAATCCATGTCATTCACATTCACTTGCGATGATCTGAAAAAAGGGGAAAAACTGTTATCCTATTACAACTCCCTTGCCGTTGTAATACAAATACATTAGAAAGGCAAAGTCAGGACGTCAGTTTCACTGAAGCAAGTTTAGACTAAACATTACGGACATTGTGATGGAACATGGTACAACGTCATGATTTTTCACATAAAGCTCTAGCTAAAACCACTGACCAGCTGACATAGTGTCTATACTCCAATTCAATATTAAATCCCAAAATGTGACAGCTCCCATTTTGATTATTTAGTTATTTGAACGTTTTTTCGAGATTTCGTGTAACCAGTCAAAATTGAGGAAAATTTTATTGATACATATACACTTGAACCAAAATTGTATAATACCAGCAAATATGCGCTCGTGAACGTCAGATTTGGGAATTTAATTATGAATCGGTGTATAGCTCCGGTCTATATTAACTGCCATAAAGTTGAGCGTCATAATGTAAAGTTTCTCCGAATTTTCGTTACTCATAGTCATTAACCTTTCAGCATTGTTACAAAGCAAACCTAACCTAATGGGTTCTACGAAAAAACATTTTCAAAGATCCTGAAAATTTAACGGTTTCAGAATTATGACAAATGATTTTACGACAGTACATTAGGACAGTCAATGATTATGGGAAACAAAGGGATCCGGTCTAACTCACCTGAAACTCTTCCAGGAGCGGAAGGTAGAGTACCGCTTGGCCTCGGTCGTGTCAGACTTGTATGAACAGTCGGAAGTCTGGTGCCTGAAGCGTGTCCGGTTCTTGGGGTCCGTGTAGGCGACACGCGAAGACACTCGACGGACGTAATTCTTTCTCTTCTCTGTCAGGCAGCGCGTCAGTTTAACTGAATCTAAAAGAGAATAGAGTTAAAGTTAGAAAATGTAGACTACGTTTTACTGAACATTATCCAAGGGACTGGGGTACAGCGCTGAGAGGAGTGGATTTTTTTTATGTTCCATGGGCAAGTTGGGGTATTTTTGACGATAAGATATGACCTCCTTCTCGAAGTTGGACTCAAAAATCTAAAATACCCCAGTGTTTGAAGACGAAGATCATCGAACAGTGCGTGTTGCCAGTGATGACCTAAGGATCTGAGACATGGTCGTTCTCAATGGGACTCATAAGGCGACTCAGAGTTACGCAACGTCCAATGGAAAGGGCTATGCTCGGGGTTTCTCTTCGTAATAAAATCTGAAATAAGGGTATCCGCATAAACACCAAAGTAACCGACATAGCTCACAGGGCACAGGATTGCATTGTTGAAGTGGGAATGGGCGGGTCATGCAGCCTGGAGAACGGATGGCCGTTGGGGCAGTAATATCCTGGAATGCCGACCACGCATAGGAAAGCGCAGCGTAGAACGGCCCCCGACTAGGTGGACGGACGACCTCGTAAGGGTCGCGGGCAGTCGGTGGATACGGTTTGCGCATGATCGCACCCTGTGGTGAACTATAGGAGAGGCCTAAGTTCAGCAGTGGACGTCAGTGGCTGAAAGATAGGCAAGTATTTAATTTCAATCCAGCCTGTTGGTAAGCGACGAAGTAGCCGAAGATGGAGCATGGTGCTTCCCTAGATAATGCATATTCATTCTGGTCATGAAAATCCACGTCTAGTCCCATAGCAACGAAATAGAAAAGGCGGAATCAGTTCGTGTAGTCATGCGGCACACTCCCCTAAATGTATCCTATAAAATATCGCGAGACATGCGACCCTCCTACGGTGTTAAGAGGCTTTGCCTCCACAAGACGGATGGATAAACCGATTATGAGCTGATACTGGTGCTAGCTGATGACGATAATAAACTTACCTTCGCTCGGTTCGTTCTCATTCCTATTGCACGCTGAGACTGTCTCGTAGATATCGTCGATGAGGCGATTAAAAATAAATAAATTTCAGGGACATTCTTACACAAATTGACCTAGTCCCAAACTAAACAAAGCTTGTACTATGGGTACCAGGCGACGATATACATAATATATAGATACATTATAATACTTGAAAACATCCAAGACCCATGAACAAACATTCGTGCTCATCACACAAACACGTGCCCTGACCGGGATTCGAACCCGGGACGGCCAGCTTCGTAGACCGTTGTGCAATTAACTGAGCAAACGTGTCGTCAAGAGATAATGCTGATGATGGTGAAGTTAAAAATGAAGAAGAAAACAAAGACGAAACTGAAGAAGATGCAGATGAAGCCCAGGATGAAAAATTAAACATACCCCCCCCCATTGGTCGTATATAAAAGCTTTATAGGGAAGCTGCTAGACTAATATTTTTTAAGTCGCTCTCGAAGGTGACTAAAGACGACGATGATAAATATTATGGCGACGATGTCGTTGATGATGATGATAATGATAAAAATGATGATAATGATGGAGATGAAGCAAATGATATACCTTCGCTGGTGCTATCTGAAAGCTCTGTAGGGAAGCTGCCAGGCTTGTTCTCATCCATGTTGCACGCTGAGACCGTCTCGTAGATCTCGTTCATGAGTCGATTCAACTGCAGCAACGAGACACACCGTTTAAACACAGATTATACACAATTACATATTTTGATCACAGAATAAATTGGTCAATAAACTTTTAGAATCATACAAATTTGTCCTGAACTTTTAAACTTCGTAAGAAAATAACGCCATTAAATAATGGTTCCTCTTTATTTAAATATATGCGTCATGGACCTCCCTTATGGTGTACGTTAAAACGTTGAAAGTATTTATTAATTTGTACAAGTTTGATACCGATAATTTCTCTGTTTAGCCTACTGGTTGTCTGGTAGAGAATACAAATGGGGGACTCAACGTCATAAAGGCGTATGGCATGAAGTCCCCCATTTGTCTTTTCTTATATTGTGCCATAAAGTTGAAATAAATAAGTGTCCCGTCTGTTAAACGTAATAAACAGAGAATATATTAGAAGCTCGGTTTCTTGGTAACTCTAAAGACATTTTAGGTAAAGCCAGAGACATCAGGTCCAAAAGGGCCGCAATTCGATAGACCTAATCTAATATGAAAGTCCCTTACCGCTATCTGATAGAGACGCGCCCTCTTTTGAGACCTACAGCCTCCCAGCAAGCTAGATTAGATCCACAAGGAATTAGTGTTGTAACTTCCCTTCAGTACCCTGGACTTTTGTAACTGATGCCATCAAAAATCTTTAATAATAAAGCGGTACGCACTTGCAACTCCTACCCTCTTGTCTGGCTTCATTTAAAAAAAAGAGTCATCAAAATTGTGGGTTAATTTGATACACTCAAATAACGTTGAAGGACAGAAGACTTCATCAAGCATTTAAAAGAATATGTCTAAAACAATAGATATCGTATAAAAATAAATAGTCTGAGATTCTCAGTCCACAACGGTATCAAGAAAAAAATACAAACACACGACTGGAAAACTTTATGGTCTCGATTATGTATGAGATATTTTAATTACGAGAATGTGACTTTAAAATTTATTAATTATTGAAATAAAACAATTTAACGGATTATATCGCGTATATTATCTCATTTTAGTTCCCGACGTTTCGGAAGCTTTCCAGCTTTCCATGGTCACGGGAGGACCACCCTTTTATTTCAATGAGTAATAATCGCGGAAACAGAAGAAAATTTATTAATTACTAAAAAATTATGTTTGTTGTTTATCTAACGGTTATAAGAGGGAGATGAACTGATTCCACCGTCGCCTTTTCACCTTCGAACGTATCATGCACATCTCGTGGATATCTACTTAGCCGGGTCATAAGTTCTGTAACAAATATTTTGAGTGATAAAAACAATAAACAAACTGTTTTGGAATTGATGGTGTATATGGTCTACAAGCTTATTTGATGACTAGAGCTTTAGAATGACGAATGACTAGCTTCTACTCAGAAACTTCGTTCGTGTAGGAGATAAAGTCATAACCCCTTTTTTCTTTAGCGTAGTCGGGTAATAACTATCTTACATCCACCCGTGAACATGGAAAACCGAAAAGCTTCCGAAACGTCAGGAACTCAAATGATATAATATACGCGATATAATCCGTTCAATTGTTTTATTTAAAAGGATTTTATATAATAAACTATTTTTTTTTATTTCTACCATAGAAACAACCATTTCGCATCAACTGTTTTTTTTATTTGAGTACAGTCAATATCCAAATTATAACGAAAGACTTCTAAGAATGGATCCACCATACTAAAACATCATCTACTTTTGTTTATGATCAGACACTAACGGAATATTTCTTATTTTTCAACAACGATCAAGTAACTCACTTGAATAACATCACTTACTTAATGATTCACCTTGTGATTCCATTTTGAATGATGTCATGCAACACCGCACAATTTAATTGATGTTAATTAAATTTTTAGCAGCGCCCGAAGCACGCAACACTTTTAGTTTTATAACTAATCACAGTATGATATTATAAAAATCATAACAAAAGAACTGATAAATTTGTTGTGTAATCATTATTATCACTTAAGAAACGAATACGCTCTCAGATGTGTGTTGAAACGCAATTAAACACACCAAAAAATACTGACTTTTAATGTTGTAGGTAATACTCTTTTTTGTTTAAAATATCTAAATGTTTCCATTGAAAATAATTTAATCACAACGATTTTTGTCACTTGAAAACAAATACGCACTCAAATGTATTTCAAACACAATTAAAACACTTGAAAAATCTGTCACTTTTAAAATCGTATCCAAAACTACAATTTTCATCAACTAATTAAATCGAATCACAGTTTACGTTCCACTTTATGATAATTTAATGTAAAAAATAAATCACTGACATTTTTGTTTCACTGTTCTTTATTATTATTATTAACACCACGTGCGCTTATTAATTACTAATAATTAATCGCGCCGTGTAAGTACACGTGTACCCGGTTTGAGCTCTCCGTTCTAAATCAGATGAGTGCATGTTACATTTCTTACCGATGATAACACGGTCGTAAAACTGTGATGGTCAAAAATGGCGCTATGCCATAAGGAGCATCTATCCTAGATATTATTAATTTATTGACAGATATCATCGATAATGTCATTAAAAAATAAGATATTTTACAAAAAATACACAATGTAATGAAGGTTAGTTGGAGGTCAATGAAATAAATCGAACAATATATTTGTTTTATATATTTGTCAGTTTCCACAATTATCGCTCTATATATAGACCAATTTAACAGGATTATATCCCGTATAATCTAATTAGACTTCCCGCTATTTCGGACGTCACGTGAAATAATATACCCGATATAATCCGTTTAAATTGTTTTCATCTTTGAATGTTGGGATGTATATTTTTTAGCTACGTCACTTGGATTTCAACTGTTTTTGGTACACGGGTAGCTACTAGCTAGGCAACCAAGGATGGTAGCTACTAGCTAGGCAACCAAGGATCCCTTTTTACCCGACTACAGTGAAGCAAAAAAGAGGGTTATGACTTTTTCTTCTTTCTTTCGACGAAGTTGCTGGCACCTTCTAGTAATTTTTAGAACTTTATAAATAGTTTAATTTGCTATGTCAAAAATATTTTTAGTACCAAATGTTGAACTGTTCGGTATCGACATTAATTGATTTTAACTTGGTGTCTAGACGTTTGTTTGTTTGTTTCGTTATCTATTCATTTACATACAGACATTATCTATTTATCACATACAGACGAATGTTTATAGTAATTTATGTAATAATGCAGTGCGTGTCTATTGCTATCGTTTTTGACCGTAAGTATTTCAATCGGATATAGTGATTTTATTAAACCACTCGGTATTCCAATATACGCATGTTCTGAGGCGAAAAGACTTCATGAGTAACACGAAAACTTTGTTACCACTTGTAACAGCTGGTTTTTTTCCCATCTGTTACCAAAATCAATGCATCAATCACTTCAGTGGTAAGGGACACAGCTACGAATTTTATTCCCAGTAGTTACCACTGGTAACATAGGAAAAAATCCCAGCCGTTACCAGTGGTAACAAGTTAGTGGTAACAGGTGGGAATAACCTCAAAAGGAGGAATTTTAACTAATGTATGTCTGTAGATCCGTAGTATCATTTTAATTAAACTCGACTACATGGACCTTATTAGGTTTATAACGTAGAATTGAACAGAATTTTATGAAGTAGATTAGTTTTGACTAAAATTAAGGCAATTAATTCAAAGGTGTTTATTTTTCTCAACGTCTCCCACGAGCGGGTTGTCTGGAAGAGATCGCTGTAAGCGATAAGACCACCTGTTGTTTACGTTGTGCCCTCGTAGGTACATGGAGGAGAAAAAGTCATAACTTTTCTTTGTTGTAGTTTCCGTCCTAAAACACTTGTTTTTTGGAGATCATCGACACTGCATAGACATTTTATTTTTACAACTTTATAATAACGTTAGTATGCAAATTAATCGCTCAGTTTCGAATTCGATAGTAAGTTTGATTCAAACCTTTACATTTTGTATGATAAACAAAGCTCTTTGTTTCGTAATGACTAATTGCCGCTTATCACTTAACGTATAACGCCGACCGTTACATATAAACAATCGCTAGGTCGTTATATGGCGATAATGACTTTTGTATACAAAATATTTAGGGATGGCCAATTTGTATCGACGGGAAAATATCGATAAAGTTATAGACTCATGGCATGTTTTACATAATTCTAATTAAGTACCTACTAATAATTACACTCTGTTTTGTGATTTTTTAAATATTTTAGTGTTTTTAAACATAGGATTAAATATAATACCTATTAAATTTAGCCTGCCTGTTATTAAGACATCATAGTCTTAATATCAGGGACAGGGACATATTAGCCTCCAGATTTATTATTTTCTTGGTAATATGGGAAAGGCAACTGAGTTTGACAACAATGACGCAATATCTATTATAATGATAAAAGTTATAATAAGGAATGCTGCTTAGAAATTTGAATTGTTCGGTTTTAAAAAGAAATCTACATGCTTATTTTATGTCACGGCAACAAACACGAGGACTGTTTAATTCACATCATTTGTTAATTCACTTTACAGTCTCCGTCTGTTTCGAGTGATTTTTTCAACAAACTTGAGAAATTCAAATTCTCTATCGAACATATTTAATTTCCTCACTACCGAATTCAAGGTTAATATGTTTGTTGTGTTCTATTTATTATACTCTTCAGGTCATGGAAATATGCATACCCTTGTCACTTTAGACTTTGTGTCAAAATCAAACTTACACCACTATATTTCTTAGCAGAATATCTAAGATTTTTTCAAATGCATAACATTGATTATATATTTTCTTAATACCCGACTGCGCAAAGGAGTGGTAATGTGTTTATTAGACTACAGGTTCTAAAGCAGATTCTAAATCAGAAATTTTTTTTTTCGTAAAGATAATTTTCCGATATAGGGAGTTTTTCGCAGTCTGTGGCATCACTCAAGAGTAAATTGAATAAGTTGTGGCTTTCCAGTGATTTGTAAAATGGTTGAATATTATTTATATTTATTAAATATTATTGTTATATTTTATTTTGTTATATATTATGTAGATATATATCTATTTATTTATATATTTTATTCATATACATATAATTTGTACAGGGTGTTAGTTTGTCTATCTTCCTTATATCTTCACTCACTTGCTCAAAGGTTAACTGGAAGAGATCCCTAATAGGGATAAGTTCGCCTTTGTACTTATATCTTTTAAGTTTATTGCTTTTGTAACTGGTTACTATGTACAATAAAGTGTTTACATACATACATACATTTTCCTGAAAAAAAACGTGACCCAAACCCATCTACTTATTTATGTTTTTTTCATTACCATCCAGATGAAAAAATTAGATAGAACGAAATTTATATCGATAATCAAAAATGTAATCATGTGTCATTTCCGCTACCCAAAGGTTGTCTGTACGAGGTCGCTGTTTAGTGATAAGACCGCCGATTGTCTACCCTATTTTATGTTAAGGCTCTATTGTACTGTTTCTGTTGTTGGTGTGAACAAAAGAATTGTTGTCTTGTATTGTATTGTATTGTAATCGATAAGGTGCATTTTTTTATCGTGTCCCATCCTTACATAAATTATAACAAGAATGATAGAGTAATCGTACACTAGTGTAGAAACGTGATTCGCACACGTGTTTAGCAGGTGACTGTTGCTACTTGTTTAAGATCGGTAATATGATATCGATATCGATATAATAGTGTCACCACAAACCAAGTTTACAAATCTTAATATCAATTTATCAACGATGTAGGAAGCAAGCATAATCTTAATGATTAAGTCTCTATTTTCTAGTCAATGATATGAATTTCAAGCCATGTATTCAATTATATAATCTGTAATGTATGATAACATGATTATTTATATTATTATATAAAGTTATCATAGAAATCAAATACTTAGTTGACACTATTTATGTAAATATTTATATCTTTTATTCACTTATTAGTCGCTAAGAAACATTTTACGAATGGTGAAGTTTTATACACTTTTTGTTTTCAGGTTTTTTTGTTTATAGACTTTTATTGAGCTTCAAGGTCAGGGCTTGTAACCCGGATAGAGCCACACTCTGAGAGCCTAACCCATAATAAAGGTTACGCTCTCAAGAACATTGCTCTATTACGCTCTCAAGAACGGTTAGTATCCCGGAGCCCAAAACAGGGAGCGAAATGCATTTACCGGTAGGAAAGCGGTTCCTCCGTGTGAGCGGAGTCTAGGGTTCCGGTTATTCACCCTAGACTCGCTTAGACAGGATTGGTATTAGATTATATTTTTCATGTAGTTGACGGTCGTTGCGCCACTATCCGAACACGGAGTAACCGGTTAGAGCGCCTCGAAATAAAGTTCCCAAATCAATTCGTCCGAACGTAACCTAAATAAATACCGGTTTATTTGTAACCGGTTACAAGCCCTGCTCAAGGTTATTGACGGTGGCCAACGCTATGCGTACAAGTACAGAAGGCTCTCTCTATTGAAATTCGCACAAGCCGCGATCAATGTACGAGCGAGAGAGCAAACCATGTTTAAAGGGGCGCCTATAAATTACGTGAGTGGGTTTTGGTGATTATATAAGTCGAAGGGTCGTGCTTATGATTTTTAAAACACATATATTACAAACATACATATAAACAAGCCTGCACCCCACTAGTGTAGGCAGACACTACCGAATGCCACACTCTACGGTGCTTACACACTCTCGCTTCCTTTTTTGTTACAGGGTGCAAGCGAGCGAGACGGATCGCCTGATGGTCAGCGATCAGCGTCGTCCGTAGACTCCTGCAAACCCAGAGCAATCACAAGTGCGCTGCCGGCCTTTTAGGTGGGAGTACGCTCTTTCCTTAAAGTTTTGAAGGTCGCATCGGAAATACTGCCTGCAATTTATTCCACAGTTCATTCGTGCGTGCAAATTTGTATTTTACTTTTATTTACATCCATACATCCTCGTCGGTTTTAGACACGTTTTTTTTATTAAATTATATCGACATTTCTTCCAGCCACATCCCTACAAGCTATCTACATTCCAGTAGACCGCCCGCCGCCTGGAACTTGCCGCTCTCCATATAAGTGGGTGACACAGACGGGTCGTGTAATTTGTCAAAATTATCATAAACTAGATAATAACGTAACACAGAAAGCTCGTTTTTTTACATAATTTACTTAAATTCGATACACTGTATATTTAAGTAACTAAATTTGTTTGTTCTACCGTTTGTACAATCGGGAATTTTCTGAAGAACTTTTTGAGTTGGTGCCACCATCACGTTTCTATCATTGCACCTCCCGCCTCAGAAACAAAGTGCATCCCCACTATCTGAATGCTTGGCATCACAAAAATAATCGGGCATCACGCTCATTTTTACCACGTACTTGCAAGTTGTACAATTACCTGAGGTGTTTCCAGAGCGCTATAGCATGGGATTCTTCAAGAAGCGAGTGAACAGGGCACTCAAATGATGGCAATGTATTCCTCCGGTGTTGCACATATCCATGGGCGACGATGACCACTTTCCATGAGGTGGCTCGTCTACCCGCTTGCCACTCATTACATTTAAAAACATGTATGTATATTTATTCGAATAACATATACAGAGATTATTACTAGATATCTACTATAAACTAAATCATACATATGGACAACAACAGAACATGCCTGATCTAGGATTCCCTGTGTTTCAGGCAATATAACGTAATTTATCTTCCCGCCCCGGCTTCGCAGGTAGGGTTACCAGATGAAAAATTGAAAAATCCTGAGATTTTGTTCCAGTTTGAGAATTTTCTCTTGCAGGAAGATTATTTTTAGTTCGTTACTTTTTTTATTGAATACTTAGATCTTTAAAATTTAGGTAAGTACTGTATTTTATTGAAGATTCCAAAAATCCTGAGAACAGTCCAAAAATCCTGAAATCTCAGGACAAATCCTGAGATATGAAATCTCAGGACAAATCCTGAGATATGGCAACCCTATTCGCAGGGCGTATTTATATCTTTTGTCCCACTCACTTCTTTATATGGAGATTTTCAATCCATGTTCACTTATCCATGCATTTTTTTGCATATTTTCTTACAAACAATCCTTGTCATGACAAATTACAAACACAACAAAAAAAAGAATTAGCCAAATAATATGCCCATTCTAAAGTGATGCGCAAACAATTTTCTTTTTTCAATAGATTTTTATTCTTATGCATATAGATTAATTTAAATTTTGCTTTTTATTTTTTTCGTACCTAGTAATATCATTAACGCCCAAATTTTCTTGTAGCGGAGAATTGCTTTTTAATCGAGATATTCGGTATGATCATTTAGAAATACATCTGAGTTTAGGTTTTTTTTCCCTTGTTATTATTATTATTACAGTCAAAATAATTTAGAAAAAAAATAGCTAATATTAGATCTAATGATTAAATAATTTTTAGATATACATAAATTAATACATTAATAAACAAATTGTCACGGTTGCCCTTTCTAAATTTAGTTTTCTTTTGAGGGCTTAATTTTATGTACTTTATAATAGGCATGACGACAGGGTACGGAAATCAAAATTCTAATTAGTCCGTATTGTACATAATAAAAAATATTGGACACGTATTTTTTGTTATTTCAAATTATAAAAAAAATACTGAGATAAAGCGCATCAAAGTTTAATAGTGCGGGCTCTTGACGTCACTATATAATACTAGGTATAATATGTACCATACGGTGACGTCACGCGACATTTTGACTCAATATATATCCGTTATTTTTTGATTAGGTAAAAAAAGAAAAAATACGTGTCCAATATTTATTAATTATCTACAAAACGGACTAATTATAAAAATTTAGTCGTCATACCTATGATATATTATAAAAAAATCAAATTAATACATAGTGATGGACAATATTCTTGGAGAACTACGCATTGAGTTTATACTTAACACATATATTCAGGATAGTCTAAGTAAAAATACTGTAATAAATATAAGAGTAATTTCGAAAAAATGACTGACTGTTGAGTTTGTTTCGTCTTTCTTTTCAACAGTGGTCTCCTCTTGGGAAACGCCGTAAAGTCAGACTTGTAAAAGTGCCCTTGCGACCTACGTACAGAATAAAGCTCATAATTTCATTAATTCATTAATAACAGAGTTCAAAATATATTATTTCGTGTCAAATTTGACTGAAACAATGAGTCAATGGCATCGAGTCTAAGGGTCTAATTATAGAAATGACGAGCCCGTCAACGCTACCGCAGCGATGTTATCAGCTTTGACCAATTTCTGAATGTAGCCGAGTTGAATAATCAATAAACAATCCCTACTAATATTAAAAATGAGTAAGTCTGTTTATGTGGTTTGTCTATCTTTGAAGCCATAACGGCGTAGCGGATACACGTGATTTAATGTTTTATTTAATGTTTATTCGCGCAAAAACGGTACATTGTTCTTAAATATAATCATATTATAGCACATTAACCAATGAAGTTGCCTCTCCTTACTGATGCATACACATAAAACTAAATTACGGGAGTGATTTTCTGTATATTTATTTAAATTATATACTATACATATAAGTCGATTCCCATCGGGTTGCCCAAGGAAAGACTTATAAACCCCACCTTTTACTTTAAATATGAGTAAATGAATACGCTTCGGCTGCCTTTGTAATTTTCCTGACGCCACGCCACTGATACATATATACGTAACAGTGGCGTGGTGTCAATATAAGCCGATTCCCACCGGGTTGCCCAGATAAAGGCTTATAACCCCATCACCTTATTCTTTAAATATGAGTACTTAAATGAATATGCTTCGGCTTCCCTTGTAATTTTCCTGACGATACCTGCTTCTAAACTACTATAAAGACTTCTTAATCTTGAAGATTTTCCTAGAGGCGCTTGCGCAACTCTTGAAGGAGAATATATTAATACACTCGAGAGCAAACTTTTCGGGTCACCCTAATTTAAATAACTGCAGTAGGTTTTATTATTGTTATTTGCCAATAGTTTTATTTATATACTACTCGTCAAAATACCCAACTGAACCCCAATATCCGCGATCCTTATATAAAAAATTATATTTCCAAAGGAGATCATATTTAGCGATTTTTTAAAGGGCTTTTACTATTCTGATTTAAAGTTAGAAAGGTATTTTTTTTACCGTTACTTTTTCAGTTTAGAATTTTAGATGTAAAATTAAATATATTGACTAAACAGTGAATGAATGAGTGAAATCAAAGATATGAAAAAGATCTTTAAAAAAATATTTCATTACATTACATGGTCCAAATAGTAAGGAAGTTTAGTTCTCATCTTCTGCCTAACTACCCAAAGGTTGTCTGGAAGATATCGCTGTTTAGTGATAAGACCGGCTGTTGTTTACCTCTCCTTGTGTGTCTTGTTTTCTGTACTCTGTTTTATAAGGTAGTAACAGTGATTTATTATGCAAGGCTGCAAAGTTGTTATTGGCACGAGTGCTTGAATTGAAAGCCGAGTAAAGCGAAGGAATCTAAAATTGAGCTACGAGCGGAGAATATAGATTCCTAAGCGTAACGAGGCTTTCAAGGCAACGAGAAGTCAAAAAAGTTTGCAGCCGTGCGAAGCACATAACTTTTCACCTCACTACAGCGAGGAGTATGTGAGATGTAAGAAAAACAATTTTTTCATTTAAAACTAGCGATAATGAACCTAAAAAATATAAATTCGAACTTCAAATGACTTTTCCACGCTAGCGGATAAAACGAAGTTTTCTACGCAGATTTGGCGCTGTAAACGGAAATTTTTCTAGCTAGTGGAAGAAAAGAGTTATTGTATTGTATTGTACCCCCGGCAGCTGCCCGCCATGGGTACAAACGGGGGTACGAAATTTATACATAAATTTTGCACGCTCTTTAGAACCTTAGGTTCTGTTCCGTTTTATTACCCATGTGGAGACATACACAACTTTTATCCCGGAAAGTGAAAGGTAAAACAAATCGCGTGAATAATCCCCCTATTCAATCAATCAATCAATCAATTAAAATATTCTTTTATTCAAGTAGGCCTAGGTACAACAAGCACTTTCAAATAGTGAGTCTTAGTAATGTATGTTACATGAATTTAAATGGCAACGCCTACCAAACTTAAAGTTATACCTATTAATTATTCTTATGTCTCCATTATCGCACAAAGGCACGTAAGTGTAGAGATAAGTGTTTCAAAACTTACTACAAGATAAGATGACGTAATTTAAACAAAAGTGTGACGTCATACCGATAGCGAATACCTAAAGTTGTTTATTTGGTGCGTGTTATAGTTTGATGTGCTCGATTTCTCTGGTGAGGTGGGTTGATTTTTAGGGTTCCGTCCCCAAAGGATACAACGGGACCAGATTACTAAGACTCCGTTGTCCGTCTGTCTGTCACCTGGCCGTATCTCATGAACCGTGATAGACAGTTGGAATTTTCCCAGATGATGTATTTTTGTTGCCGCTATAACAACAAATACTAAAAATAGTATAACTTTACGTCTGTCTGTTTATGTCAGTACTTACTACTAACAGTGGGGCTCTGCTAGATTTTCATAGATACGGCAATTTATAGCGTATATTTTGTACGGAACCTTCGGTGCGCGAGTCCGACTCGCACTTGGCCGGTTTCTTTTATCGACTTCGAAAAAGACGGGCCTAAGTGCATATGTGATTTCTTTTATCGTATTTTGGCATGTTTTATACGTTGAAAATTACATTAAATTAAATGCATATCAACTTTTGCTTGTTATAATACTGTCGCGTCCGTCAGGAGACAATAGTGACAGAGTTACTTAGAACAATCGGCCAAGTGCGAGTCGGACCCGCGCATCGAGGGTTCCGTGCAAAATATACACTACAAACGGCCGTATCTATGAAGCTTCAGTGTTAGCAGAGCCCTACTGCTAAGAAAAATGTACGCGGTGTTCGATCATATTATATTGGTTACTGACATAGACAGACAGACATACAATGTTACTGTTTTTAGTAATTGTTGTGATAGCAGCAACAGAAATACATCATCTGTGAAAATTTCAACTGTCTAACTACTACGGTTTATGAGATACAGCCTGGTGTCGGACAGACAGACGGACGGACGGACAGCGGAGTCTTAGTAATAGGATACCGTTTTACCCTTTGGGTACCTACGCAAGCCTAAAAGTGCTAATAATCTAGGCTATACATGTTGACGAGATGGGCCCTTAAATGGAAAAATAAAATAATTGTTGCGGAAAAATAAAATAGGGTCCCTAAACCCTTTGGGTACGGAACCCTAAAAAACACCCACACACTGGCAATTTAATGTATCATTAACCGGAGACAACTGTGTTGAAACTGTGCCGTATCGATGGAAAAATCAAAGGCACGGGGTTTTCTGGTTTTCTGCAGAAGTTCAATAATGCGCATGCCCAGATTGCTATCACGCTGGAATGTCAAGCGACGTTTAATTGATCAATTGCTGGAAACCCATATGCACGCTCGTTGTACTAATTAGTGATACTAATACATGACTACATCATAACACTCTTGTGACTTAGCCCTATCTATACAGGGTTAAAACAAAGTCGTGAACAAAAATATTATTTTTCTATGTACTTTTCTATGCTGATTTTGAATATTGGTGTTTACGACTTAGAAGTCACCCTGTATACACTACTGCTGGTAAGTATTAAGTTTAGGCAGGCGTTATTTTTTATCCCACTCCAAAAAAAAGGTTCTCAATTCGTCGGAACCTTTTTTTTCGAACAACCATATGGGCCCATCCACAATTCCGTCACAGCGATAGGAAGGGAGGGGGGGGGGCTATGATAGGAAAAAGAGGAATAATGGAGGGATCTAGAAGCCAATATTTTGCGTGCGGACGGACGGACATCCCCTATACAAAAAGACCTTTCAGAATTATACTGCCGTGTCAGACACTTGACAGCTTTGCGTGCGGTATGCATTGTTTATTCAGCTCACATATCGAACTTCAAAATTGTATCGTAGATATCCATGTGAATATTCTATTGGACAGCAGGCAGGCGTTAAAAAATCTAAAAACCTTTTTGTATTATACATAATTCATTTTGTATGAAACAGCAAATGGTTTGTGTAAACCGCAAAAAAAAACTGGAAATTTAAAATGCCTCCGGTACTATACCGTGCGATCCTCAGTATTTATGATCTAAATAAAAAATGAAAACAGCATCTAACAGTCCGTTGGCTCTGATCCGATAACAGTATATAATAATTAAATAAACAACTATTATAACACTACAATTAAACGGTATTAAAACATTATCTCCTTACTAATGGGATAACCTAACAAACTGCTGTAACTAGACGAATATTATGCCTCGGGGCTAGTGAGTCCATATATACAGTAAACAATAATCACAGCAACACTATATTTACTAGACAATAGTGAACAATGCACATGTACCTGTTTCCGGTATCCATTGTTGTATGTACGTCACTTTAAATTACTCTACAATTACGTAGGGTAAAAAAAGCCAGCGGCCAAGTCCTCATACCACACCAAAAACACATGAAAAAACTGTAAGTCACTAGGAGATCAGAGTTTAGGTGAGAGAATGGTGTTACAGCGCCATCTCTTGGGAAAATTTAACAATAATGCTGAATAATGTTGCTAGTTTTAATGTAATATAGCTTCTGTGCTTACCAGCACCTAATAGGTTTAAGTTGAAAAAAAATTGTTTAAGTTACTTAGAAACAAGGAGTGTTAGAGTTGAGAACGGTGTTACAGCGCCATCTCTAGGGAAAATTGAACAATTATGCTCAATAATGTTGCTAATTTTAATGTAATGTAGCGTTTGAATAATAAATCAATTAATCAATCAATTTTACAGGACTACACAAATCGAACTAGTCTCACGGTAAGCTTAATAAGGCTTGTGTTATGGGTACTAGACGGCGATATAATTACTAAATATATTTACTTATATACGTAGAAAACATCCAAGACTCAGGAACAAATATTTATGCTCATCACACAAATATTTGCCCTTACCGGGATTTGAATCCAGGACCTTCAGCTTCGCAGGCAGCGTTTGTGCTGTAACTGCGAGTCGCGAGTCCGATATGAACTTGTTTTTTTTTTTTGTATTTTCCACTAAGCAACAAAAACTACAGGATTTTCGTAAAATCTAGTTTCCAAAATAACCTTATTTCAATCATTTTAAAACACTTTTTACATTCACTACACGTCTGAATCACTACACGACCACACTTTCACTGTATATTATGAACAATAACGCACTCAAATTCGCAAATAAAACGTCATATTAACCCCCCATATCCTACAAACTTAAATCCATATGGAACTAAAGCGTCAAATGTTCTAACTTACAAAACGTCGTATAAACCGTTCCTGTCCAAAAAACTAGCAACCATTTGTTACTAAAGCGTTTCATAGTGTAATTTACTACTAAAACAACCTATACGCCATTGAAGTTACTATTAATTTACAACCTTTATTACCTGAGCTATTTGCATATATTATACAGTGCTAAACAAGCTAGACTATTTAGTACCATATCACTTTAAAGAGCACAACAAATTTGAACTGCCGCTGTTTGTAATGTTACTGTGACACAGTTCTAAAACGTTCATCTTTGATGTTTGTTTGAGCTCGTAGTTCGTATTTTTACTCAACATACAAAGTTATAGTTTTAGAATAATTTTCATAATCGCTTTTAGGAACAAGGACATTATATGAAAGTGCGCAATAATAGAAGAAGGCCGCTACAACATCAGCGGTGGGGAAAAAACATAAACCTCTGTTTTCTTCAGTGTAGTCGGGTAAGAAGTATCGTATATCCATCTATGGATATGGATGACCAGCTGTACTCGTGATATTCGTTATAGAAGAAGCCCGCTACAACATCAGCGGAGAGGAGAAAACATAACCCCCTTTTTTCTTTAATGTAGTCGGGTAAGAAGTATCCTATATCCATCTATGGATATGGATGACCAGCTGTACTCGTGATATTCGTTATAGAAGAAGCCCGCTACAACATCAGCGGAGAGGAGAAAACATTACCCCCTTTTTTCTTTAATGTAGTCGGGTAAGAAGTATCCTATATCCATCTATGGATATGGATGACATGCTGTACTCGTGATATTCGTTATAGAAGAAGCCCGCTACAACATCAGCGGAGAGGAGAAAACATAACCCCCTTTTTTCTTTAATGTAGTCGGGTAAGAAGTATCCTATATCCATCTATGGATATGGATGACCAGCTGTACTCGTGATATTCGTTATAGAAGAAGCCCGCTACAACATCAGCGGAGAGGAGAAAACATTACCCCCTTTTTTCTTTAATGTAGTCGGGTAAGAAGTATCCTATATCCATCTATGGATATGGATGACATGCTGTACTCGTGATATTCGTTATAGAAGAAGCCCGCTACAACATCAGCGGAGAGGAGAAAACATAACCCCCTTTTTTCTTTAATGTAGTCGGGTAAGAAGTATCCTATATCCATCTATGGATATGGATGACATGCTGTACTCGTGATATTCGTTATAGAAGAAGCCCGCTACAACATCAGCGGGGAGACGAAAACATAACCCCCTTTTTTCTTTAGTGTAGTCGGGTAAGAAGTATCCTATATCCATCTATGGATATGGATGACCAGCTGTACTTGTGATGTTCGTTATAGAAGAAGCCCGCAACAACATCAGCGAAGGGGAAAAAACATAACCCTCCTGTGTCAGTGCAGTCGGGTCCTCTTATTTATACTAAAATGTAAGAATTTCTGTACATTGAAGATATCAAAAAAAGTTATACAGACTATTTTTCTAGGCCACTGAATCGAATTTTTTTTTTTTTTGCATTTTATTGTATGTATGTATTATGTATGTGTCAAGTCGGCTAAACGGATTTCAACTATCTTTGGTACACGGGTAGCTGGGTATCCACAGATGGATATATGGGATACTTTTAACCCGACTACGCTACAGAAAAAAAGAGGGGTTATGACTTTTTCTCCTCCGCGAATGAAATTGCGGGTACCTTCTAGTTATATATTAATTGCAGGGCGATAATCACTTTCAAAACATTATTAACTAATTAATTACCTACTTAGAGCACTCATTTTCTGACAACATTGTTTGAGTTCAAAACATAATTAAAATTAAGACGATTCAGTAAATATTAAACAATAATCAAAACCAAGGACCATTAAAGCAAGAGGACTGTTTATGGCCACACTTTGAATCGTGCCCCGATCGCAAGGAGACATTCAGGCAAAAACTAGATGGCGCTTTAAAACTAAACATTTAAAGATGTTATAATTGTACAAAGAAACAAGTTTATAATATTACTATAAGGTACCCGCAACTTCGGTCGCGGAGGAGGAAAACTCATAACCCTCTTTTTTTCAGCGTAGTCGGGTAAAGGTATCCTATAACCATCTGTGGATACCGAGCTACCCGTGCTTCAAAAATAATTGAAATCCGTTTAGCCGATTTGCCGTGATGAAGCCACAACGACACATACGAACATACAAAAAATTATTTCCGATTCAGTGACCTACAAAGGCATTTAAATTATTTTTTTGAAAATGTAGGTGATATCTTCAATGACCAGACAATTCAATTTATAATAGTATATAGACTAGGAATTTAATTTTCTTTCGTTGGTAATTTAATTTCAATAATTAATTATAATTATGTACTTACATATTTCCACCCCTATTTTACCACTACACTGTCTTTATAACTCAGTATGACCAAAATCAAGTTATGACGCTTGAAATTCATCATTGTTTAATGTTATTATTAGAAACTTGTTCCACTAACAACGCTTATTTTTACGCCTAAACTGTTTATTTACACTCCCTAATTCTATATATAATGTCGGCTTTTTACATAATTTACACTCGTCACTTATACATCAAAATAGACACCACAGACGCAATTTATATAACTGTTTTCACTATTAAAATCACCTTTTATGGAATGTTTCACAAATTATAATCACACTTACACGTAATAATCGTTACATATTTATGAAGTCTTGTATAGACATTTTCTTTACACTTTTAACATCATTAGTACCTTAATGACGCGACTCTGACGAAGGCATGGCATGAACTGAGCAGTAGTCATTGTTTTGCCGCCCTTGTGCCGCAATGGTAGGATTACATGGAGATATCGATTGATGATTTTGCATCCAGCATCATAAATTATGATGTAGCGTATTCTGTACTCACAATCAAACAGTGAGAAATCGAAAAAACTGAATCAATATAATTACTGCTTTTTTTATATATAAATGTGGTAATATTTGAATAAAAATCGTGGGATTTTTATTCAAATTAATATTAAACACAGAGTTCGATTGTAAAGGAAAAAATCAATGCGACCTATTAAATCGCAAGCAGGATTTGAACCTATCGCAACATTACGTACGTGACTTGAAATTTTAGAACACAATCTGGTTAGCACTATAACCAGATATATAGTAGCGGCGCCCTCTGTGTTTTTTATTCGGTTCCGTACCCAAAGGGTAAAACGGGACTCTTATAGGCCGACAAACAACCGACATACAGACTGACGCAACAACAAAATAGTGTGGAACACTATTGCTGCTCGGAGCGCCCGCGCGCGGCAGCCCCACACGCTAAGTGCCGAGGATGTCGTGGCATCTTCTATTTTTATTCGTATTTTTTATGCTGTACTTTTCAATTAATTTTTTATTAACTTTTTGACATAATAACTAACTAAAGGGATCCATATAATTATTTCTGTCTTTTTTAGCATGAGCATACATTTATAAATACAACTTTAATGATGAATCTGCGGGTTGTGTTATAAACAGACACCGGTTTCGCGGGGGCAAAAATGTACCAGTGCTAGTGATTAATTAAAAATCGACTAAGTTTATCGACATCGATAAAAATAAATTTTTAATCATCATTATCATAACTAAACTAATGGCTAAGTTTGAATACGTTTAACTATGTGCAAACCTCTTTCATTTATACTTATCGCACCTATAAACAACCGATATCTGACATTGACTGTGTCGAGTCACTTTTGACAACCATTGAATCGTTGAATAATTCATCCAGTACTACAATATTATTTTGCATTCCGATCAATTAAAACTACCTTTTTGTTTCTTAAGGCGGCTAAAAATGCCTCGCAAGAAAAAAGATTATTCATCTTCATGGAAACCTGACCATTCAGATATAGATGATAAAGGTACGACTTACTTTTGCAAGAAATGTAAACTTCATATATCACGAAAAAAGTTTTCCGTACAAAGGCATATAAGAAGCCAAAGGCATAACAGCGTCGCTAAAAACCAAAACGTATTTAACCTGGATTTGCTAAAATGTATTTTAGCTTGCAACATACCATGGACCCAGGTGGGAAATCCCATTTTCATCAATTTTATATCTGATTGCATATTTGGGAAATACGGTTCAGAAACATATATTCCCAACGAATCAGTTTTGAGAAAAACGACCTTAGACATCGCTTAAAACGAGACGATGAAACAGATTAAGACTAAACTAGAAAATTCTAGAATTTATGTGAGTGTAGACGAAAGTACAGATGCCAATGGGCGTCAGATTGGGAATGTAATAGTTGGAGCACTATTAGAAAATGAAATAGGTACCCCACACATAATATCTAGCGTTTGTCTAGAGGAAGTAAATAATGTTAGTATAACAAATCTTATTCAAAATGCCCTAGAGACGTTGTGGGGAAGTAACCACAACAAACATGATAAAGTTTTGTTGCTTCTTACGGATGGCGTAGCCTACATGCTGATAGCTGGTAAGAATTTGAAAAAGGTTTTTCCGAATTTAGTATACGTCACATGTTTGGCACATGGAGTAAATAGGGTGGCTGAACAAGTGCGATTATTGTTTCCTGCTGTAAATAATTTAATTGCTTATACAAAAAAGGTATTTCGGAAATCACCTAAAAGAATAAAAATATTTCACCAAATGTTACCGAACGTTCCTTTGCCACCACAGCCGACGATAATACGATGGGGAACATGGATGAAAGCGGCTATTTACTATCATAAATATTTACCAGCCATCAAGCAAATCGTACGAACATTTAATAACAAAGAATCAACGTGAATATTAAAAGCAAAATGGGCAATGAATGATATAAACATTCTCGACGATTTGAAATGGATAGCCAACAATCTATCCATCATACCAAGTACCATTGAAAAATTACAAACACAAAATTTAAATCTAGAAGCCAGTTTGAATATTGTCCATAAGTTAAAAGTACATATATCAAGATTACGTTTGAATCCTCAGGGCAAAATTATTCACAAAAAACTTCAAACAGTGTTAGAGAAAAACGTCGGCATTTCAACTTTAAAAACATTAAATGATTTGGTATCCGGAAAAGAAATAGAACTGAGTCATATAGCAGAAATTCATCAATACTATAAATTGTTTGAATTTGCTCCAATTACTACAGTTGACCTAGAAAGGTCATTTAGTTGTCTAAAATGGCTATTGTCACCCAGGCGACGAAGATTAAAGGCTGAAAATGTGGAGAAAATTTTGATTGTATATTATGAAAATTATATTAAATATTAAAAAAGTTTATTACGCAAAAAGTTTATTTTTGTGTATGTAGTTTTCTTCTTCATTCAAATTCTTGGAATTACCCAACGGTTGTACATCATTTTTATCGATATCAACTAATACAATTAGTTTAATGTGTCCTCGCACTATTAAACGTCAGTACAGATTTGCCCCCGCCAAACCGGTGTTTGGTTATAAATATAGAAAATAAACCCATATTCAAGATTGACATATTTTCGTTCTCTTTTTATGTTCAAGCCTCCGTAACATAGAAACTACTAAGGTTACATACATGATTTTGACCAATTTGAAATCCTTAAAGTATGCCAATTCATTTGATACTAACAACTCCATAACTTCAAAGTTCAAGTGTGTTTTTTGCCGTCCCAAACTTTAATCAACGTTTTCTCAATTGTCGCTTTTTCACTTTTGCAAATTTGATGAATAAAAAAAAATAACTATAGCACCTAGAGACATATATCTTTCACCAAAAGATAGTGTATGATCTGTAGTATTAGGAACTACTCATAACTCCATATCGACAAAGTGGCACCTTTTACCAAAAACTGTCACATATTTTGATTATGAGTCAGACTAGCACTTGGCTGGTTTTATAGAAATACTACTAATTCTCATTCATCCTTCTTCTGATAAATATTCAATGATGCGCAAAAAAAAATGTATGTATTTTTTTGGCATTATGGTAATTTATTTTACGCACTTGCTACAGTGGCACCCTAATTTACGCCTTTTGACGGACACTTTTGGATATATAGAAAGTGTTCTCTTTAGTTTTCTACACTCCATACTTCTTATGTTGGGTTCAGTGTAGCTTACGCCTTTTTTGGTTCTGTCTCGTACGGAAGTGCGCGAGTCCGACTCGCACTTGGCTGTTTTCTTCTATTTTGAAATGCTAAACGCATTAGCGAAACATCGGATACAAAACGAGGCATGTAACCCCGACGTGATCGCGTTTCGTTATTCCGCTCGCTCGTGAGTCACAGATAACGCGCCACTTTTCTGTCTGTTTGTATATCCGTGCAAGGCATAGATAATTAAGTGTTCTAACTCACAATATCTCATCTTCTATACTATTATGAAGTGGTAAAAATTAAATTTTTGTTAATTGAAGGTATTTTCAAAAAAACATCTTTGACTAATGCTCGAAAATATTGCCTCAAGGTTTGCCAGAGCGCAATGGAGCGTAATATTTTATGAGTCAAATTAACAGATCGCATCAAAAATATCATTTTAACTTAACCCAAATTGCCAACGTGGCCGTGACAACCGCTAAGCTGAAGTGGGACTGGGCTGGACACGTTTGCCGCATGCCGAATGAACTGTGGGACAAGAATACCACTGACTGGATCCCACCCAATAGAGTTCGGCGTCGCGGTAGACCACGACGGAGATGGAGGGATGGCCTAGACACGTTCCGAAGGGATTGGTCCGTTGCTGCCTTAAATAGGGATGAATGGAAGAAAGACAGGGAGGCATTTGGCCAGCGGTCGTCTCCCAAAAAAGGAGCAGGTTCTCAATTCAACTATTTATTTGTGGTACGCGGGTAGTAGTTTGGTATCCACAGATGGTTATAGGATACTTTTTACCCGACTACGCTGAAGAAAAAACGGGGGGGGTTATGCTTTTTTCTCCTCCGCAAACGAAGTTGCGGGCATCTTATGGTTTATGGTTTAAGATATTTATTTCTCATAAAATTTTACAAAATCACTTACTGAGAAAAAAAATATTATTGACTTAAATCTAGGTAAGAGAGGGTAACATGCAAACTGACCGAACATAATCTCGTCAGAGAAAAGGGTAAACGCAAAAAGTATGGTAAACGGCAGCAACTAATGCAACATTGTAATGGATGATGGGCTAGTTGAACCAAAGTATTTTACAACATTACTTAATCGTCGGTTACAAGTATGCAACCATGTTTGTTCAACTGTACGTGGAAATTACTTAATCTTAAAATTAAAAATACATGTTTTAAAATTAAATGTTTTTAGGGGAACCATTAAAGATTTTATTCGTGCATTTATAGATTTTATTCGTGCATAAATTTTATTTTTATAATAGATTATCATGATTTTATCTGTGGAATAACTGGTTTTAATATTTATTTGTAACATATTGTTTTAATATGTGTTCTTATATTATTTTTCCCATGGCTGATGGTGAAGAACGTTCCAGAAGATTATCAGTGCTTAGCCCGAAAGGGCGAAGCGTATCACTAAGCTGCGACCTTGATTTTGCCGCAGCACACGGCGAATTTGAAGAGCCGAGTTTCGGCACCTTCCAGTAGATAAAAATAATATTTAAAAATACATAGGAAACATCCAAGACTGACACACCTCTGTTATTAAAACGAAAACATCTGACCTTTCAGCCGCTCCCAAACATTAAACTATTATTGTCAGCAAACACGCCATGCCGTTAGTTCTATCAAGTTAAAAAGATACTAAATATGAATACAGAGGCACAATACGACTTGATTGTGTTTACCGACGATATTAATGCTGCTGTTTCAGCAGAGAAAATGACATACTGCTCTATTGCTGTGTAACAAATGGTTCACGGTTAATAATTTGATACTGAACCCTAGTAAAACCATTGTCATGTTATTCAAGGCAACTACCAGAACGACAGATTTATTAGACGTTGAGTTAAATGGGGTACAAATCTTACAAACCAAAGTAGTAAAATTTCTTGGCATCAACATTGACGCGTTTCTGAACTAGAAACATGGAATACAAACAGCAACGCACTTTAGTGACCATCCGTAAGCCTTATCTCAATGATAATAAGGTCTATCAATGGCCAGTTAAATGTGTGGCTGATCAAGCGTTGAACAACTCAATAGGAGCTGCATGCTATACTCTTCGTAGCCTGAGAGACGTGATACAAATTCAGTATCTAAAAATGGTCTATCATGCTGTAGTAGAATCCAAGCTACGATATAGCATCAAACTTTGGGGCAATAGTTATAAATATAATGCAGATGCTACGTTTAAAATGCAAGAAAGCTATTCGCACTATTGTACGCATCCCTCAAAAGTCTTGCAGAGAACACGTTCTAAATCTTGAAATCTTAACTGTGCCATGCCTCTACATCCTCGTACTGCTCACAATGGGAGAGCGTAGAAGAGCGAAGAAAACAGATATTCAACAAGACGAAAGGATATCTCTCTCTCCTCCCGACTATATATTCCACATGGCGGTGGGGTCAGCCTTCCTTAACTTCCTCCTCCACTTCGCTCTATCCCTGACTTCGTCGTCGGAAACATCGCGTTCCCTCATCTCTGTCAGCAACACATTGGTCCAGGTTGTCTTAGGTCTCTCTCTAGGTCTTTTTCCGGAGACAGACAAATCGAGCACAACGTTGCCGACGTAATAGACGATATATCGTGAAATATTATCCCTAGGCTGAACATAGTTAAACACGCGGCATATTTCCAATAGGTGTATCTATATAAAAAACTAGTTTCTGTCCGCGACTTCGTCCGCCTTAAATTCGTTTATCGCGGATAAGGGTATTGTTCCGGGATAAAAAGTAGCCTATGTCCTTCCCCGGGATTCAAACTATCTTCATACCAAATTTCATACAAATCGGTTCGACTGTTTAAGCGTAACAGAAGAGGTAACAGACAGACAGACACACTTTCGCATTTATAGTATTAGTATGGATTGCCAACTGACCTCAAAACTGTGACAAATTGTAAAATGTTCAATGCAACGCTTAAGAAGTTCCTGTTAGAAAAGTCGTATTATTCAGTGGATCAAACAATTATAATTAAGTTATCACATGTATTGATATTTTTAGAAATAAATTATTATAACTTGTGTACATAATGCATGATTATGCTGCCTTGATATTTAAAATGAAAATTGGAATGAATTGTTAACGTTATTATCATTATTCATTATTGTAGTTTAATTTAAGGTTGTGTGACGGGTGAAATATTATTGTTTATATTAACTGTAATTTTTGTATGTTATTTTAAGATTTCAAACACAATGTAAAATTGTTAATGAATAAATGATATATGATATAAATATATGATATGATAGCTATGATTTTAAAAGTTTCTAGACGGGCATGATACATCCTCGGCCGCATCGTCACTCACAGGTGAAAATGCGCTCAGATGCCTGTCAACCTGTAGTGGTAAGCTCTATTGTAATGTATACTCAACCTTATGTACTCTTAATAATCACAGGTTGTGTATAGGCACTATCTAGGTGCGCGTGCTCCGTCGGCTTCACTTCGTCGACCATATTTGTTACTGAGTCTCGGATGTTTTCTATCTCATATAAAGTAAATATGTCTATTATATATATATACATATATATATATATACATATATATATACATATATATATATACATATATATATATACATATATATATACTAGAAGGCGCCCGCAACTTCGTTCGCGGAGAAGAAAAACTCATAACCTCTTTTTTTTCTTCAGCGTAGTCGGGTAAAAAGTATCCTGTAACCATCTGGAGGTACCCAGCTACCCGTGTACCAACAATTGTTGAAATCCGTTTAGCCGATTTGGCATGATGAAGCCAAATACAAACCTACAAAAAAAAAAACTTTTTCGATTCATTGACCTCCAAGTACTCCATTACAATCATTTATTTGAAAATATCTTCAATGTACAGACATTTCATTTATACAACTTTATAATAGTATCGTCTAGTGCTCCTAACACAAGCCTTATTGAGCTTACCATGGGACTAGTTCGATTTGTGTAAAATTGTCCTCCTAATACTGAATCGATAAAAAACACATTAATATTGTAGCGCAGAGTTCGATTGTAATGGACAAAATCAATACACAGGTACACTGGATACCTGCTCATTTTTTTTCTCTCCTTATTTTGCGACCTCATTTTTTATTTTCAGCTTTGCATATTATGCATTGTATCCAGTATCCACTCCTCAGAGTATCCCTCTGAATATTCATTCATATCTGATTCATCAGAATATTCGGAAAGATAGAGATTGTCCTCCTTAGTTTTCTACACGCCACAGTTTCAACGCTAACTTCTGTTGTCATAGACTTAAAGGTAAGATTACCAGAACCAAACCTCTGATAAAGAAAAAAAAGGGACGGATCATTACGAACAATCTAGTGAAGTCGCAAAAAAAGACCCCCCTATTATTAAACCCACACGCTCACTCACACAAATATAAATAAAATGTACAATGTGTATATTTTATGTTTATTAAAATATCATGTAAAGTCCAGAGAAAAGCCCAATTTTCATAAATTAACCATGATTTTGTCACGAGTCACTTATCATTTTGTTTTTGTTTTTGTTGATTACCTTCTTTATAGAAAAATCTAATAATCTACTGTATAAACTGAAAGTCCGGCCGCAATCCTATCATGGGTAAAAAAATCAGAAATATTAAGACTAGACTTAGGTAAAGATACGCGCTGTATAACACTACCTTTATCAGTCATTCTCTCAATAAGCTTTTACTGTGATGACTTCACGGCAGTCAATTATGAACTAAAAAATTTAATCATTTTAGTGCTTGTGGCGTTTTAGACAATAACGTTGTTGCCAATAACAGTTGTTCTTTAATTGGGAATATTAAGTTGCTCAGAAGTGATCATTTTATATTTTTTCCCAATAGTATACGGTATTTGACCTGAATCAAAACAGAAACTACAGTACTACTAACGCCATCTGTCAAGCTCTCGAAGACTGTGGTAAAGTCATCAGAATCCGCGACAAAATTTGGAACTAACGTTTCTAAACTGATTTCAAGCGTACTAATAGACAGTGGC
The DNA here is from genome assembly GCA_905404275.2 of Hedya salicella. NCBI lineage: Eukaryota > Metazoa > Arthropoda > Insecta > Lepidoptera > Tortricidae > Hedya > Hedya salicella. The sequence goes on from FR990099.1 coordinate 8,737,340, forward strand.
GCCACATCAGTTGGCATTGTAGTTATGCAAAGGGAGTTGCTTTGCAACATGCGTTAGCTTCGCTATTGGACACTAGATGTCGCTAGTTGTGGCTATTACCATATCAAATAACGCGGCGTTCTCCGAATACAATTGACAAGGAGTTAATAATCAACTTATACAAACATACATAATGCTACATTACGAGAACAAAAACGGAGGAAAAGACTATTTAGCAAACGGGGAATGGACGAAAATTTTCAAATATCTTGAAATTTTGTTTATAGGTAGAGGACTAAGCCTTCTTATTGTCAGAAAAAAATACACATTTTTATGTGGCTTTGAAAAAAATCTAAAGATAAAAAAGTGTTGGTGGGCCTATATGGGCTGTAAATGTACCGTATACCGTATAAGGCAGGTATATAGGCCCACTAACACCTTTCTATCTTTTTATCTACTAACTACTAAATTTCATCAGTACTAGTATACTGAAGTATCTTGTAGTTTTTGAGTAAATTGCCTGTGACATACGGACGGACGGACATGACGAAAATATAAGGGTTCCGTTGTTAGACGAAACTATAAGGGTTAAGAAAATACGATGTAAAAAAAATACACACTGTTAATCATATCTATATCTGGACGCAGAAAACTGGGAGGTGATCGCACAAGATAGGGCGGAGGCCAAGATCCACTTCGAGTCGCTGAGCCATCGGAGTAGTAGTATATTTTAGGCATGGTCGTTGCAAAGACGAACCGTTATAAATACCGTTTTGTGTTCCGCGACGATAGAACCGTTTTACGTTTCGTTCTAAAAGACTGTTTTGTGTTCCGCGACGATAGAACCGTTTTACGTTTCGTTCTAAAAGACCGTTTTGTGTTCCGCCACGATAAATCCGTTTTACGTTTTGTTCTAAAATACCGTTTTGTGTTCCGCCACGATAGAACCGTTTTACGTTTCTTTCTAAAGCAGTCTTCGTCGCGCAACTAGTCCTCGGATTGTTTGACGTGAATTTGTACTTAAAGTCTATGGTAAATAGAGCCTAGAACGTAATGAATGAAATCGTTGCAACGTCGTTTGTATAGTATTTGATACAAACACTTTATTAATACAATAATACAGTCGAATATCGTGTAAAACAAATATTTTTTTCGATTTGTCGTTTCGTTCGCAACCGAGACGAACGTCGACGAGATACATAGGGTTACCAGATGAAAAATTCAAAAATCCGCAGAAACGGCTTGATGTCCATTGAAAAATCCTGAATTTTGTTGCAGTTTGAGAATTTTCTCTTTTAGATTATTTTTTAATTTGTTATATTTTATTAAGATCTTTAAAATGAACTTATTTAATTGAAAAATTAAATAAATCCTGAGATTTACTGAGATTTGCAAAATCCGGCCGCTATCCTGAGAAGAGTCCAAATATCCTGAAATCTCAGGACACATCCTGAGATATGGTAACCCTAGCTTTACGTTTCTCTCATTCGACCGTCCTGCGTCGTCCTCTGTTGCACATACAATGAAACTAGTTTGCGAACGAGGAGCGTTTCGAGGACTACCTAGTTTCGTTCTAGAAAAAACGGTTGCGTTTCGTTGTTATAAAATTCGAAACTACGACCCACGACTAATATATTTGATCATGACTGATTCCTTTAATATTTAGGGCAGGGCACTATCAGCGGTTGAATTTATCGCCCTGAGAAATACCCTAACAATGGCAAATAGTATTGTAGGCAGTCTTATCGTCAAAAAGCGGTAGTTAGAGGAGACTGTAGGTGTTATACAAGTATTTGGTGAGCCAGTAAAATATCTCCTGACACATACAAAAGCTGATAATTCTAACTCTTAATCAATATTTCGACGGCAAAAGGTGGAAACGTAGTAACTGAATTCATTGGCGGTTACTACGTTTCTGATTTTTGCCATCGAATTTTGTATAATCTCCCTTTTAAAATCTTGAGCTAAGCTAAGAACCATGAAGTCACAATTCAAACTGAAAACAAATCCAAAATTGATCTATCCCTTTAATTAAAAACTATGATGCCATAGATGGTGACATGTCAAACTTATAAATACCCCTCTTTTTTGTTGGGTATTAAAAATAAATAACATAAAATAATAAACATACATGCATATAATAAATTATACATAATTTACCACACAATCATTACCATTTCATACATACAACATGCAGCGGTCCTATTAGGGCCAACCATACAAAAATATATTCATGAAATTCTTATAATGAAATAATGATCTTTATTCTGTAAGTAGGCCACAAGGGCACTTTTACAAGTCTGACTCTACGGCGTTTCCCAAAAGGAGACCACTGAAGAGAAGAAAGCCGAAACAAACTTAACAGTCAGTCATTTTTTCGAAATAACTCTTATATCTATTACAATATTTGTACTTAGCCTATACTAAATATATGTTTTGAGTATATAAACTCAATACGTAGTTCTTCAAGAAAACATATCAAAACTTATAAAAGTAAAAAAAATATATAGAATATAAAAAAGCAAAATAGTATTTTTTTATTTAAAACAACTTACATACGTTTGTGTCCCGTGTCCGCCTTGCAACCGTATCCCGGTAAAAGTAAATTATTTGGTTTCTGTTTTGGGCCATGCATTTTTGTCTGTTAAATAGTCCTCTACCCTATAATAAGCCTTTGCCATTAGGGACTCTTTTAAGTACTTTTTGAAAGCTGGAAACGATAATTTTAAAGCATCATCTGGTAGCTTATTATAAAAATGTATACATTGGCCTACGAATGATTTGGCTACTTTACGAACGCGGAACTTTCTAATAGCGATTTTGTTTTTATTTCTAGTATTAAAATTGTGGATATCTGAATTCTTAGTAAAAGACTCTAGGTTCTTAATAACATAAATAATTTTCTCATAAATATATTGGGACGCTACGGTTAATATGTTGATGTCTTTAAAACGTTCTCTTAAGGAGTCACGGGAGTTCAGGTTATATATAATAAAGAATCGCTCTTTTTTGTAACACAAATATAGTTTGTATGTCAGCTGCTTTGCCCCAAACCAGAATACCGTATGACATGATACTATGAAAATAACTATGATATACTAAGCGAGCAGTATCAACATTGGTCAATTGTCTTATTTTTCTAATAGCGTAAGCTGCGGAACTTAATTTACCTGCAAGTACTGCTAAATGGGGAGTCCATTGCAAGTTCTTGTCCAGTGTTATACCTAAGAATAATGCCCTCTCCACCATTTCTAAACATTCACCATTGAGCGATATAGTAGAATCCACTGCTCTAACATTCGGTAAAGCAAATCTAACACATTTCGTTTTCTTAGCATTCAATTGGCAGAGTGCAAAGCGGGTGGAGGGGGTAGCCTAAACGATCACAGCGCTCGCTACGGCTAAAATTGTCATTTTTGTCGCTGACTTGAGCTGGCAAATCCATATTGCAGTAAACATTTTCTAATCGTTTTTGAGGTAAAAATATGGTCCTGGTAAGATGTGTTGTTGTGAATTGTGTAATATAGTAAAATAACACAAGATTTCATTAATATTTTTCACAATATTTACTTACTTCTTGTTTGACAGCGGTGACAATATTGTCCATAATGGCCGCCTGTCACGTGGCGCTGTCGTCGCGCTCGGTCCCAATAGCAGATTATTAATATTAAACCAGTCAAGTACACTATTAATTTCGGCAGTCTGTTGCTTTCAGTTCAACTTTGAAAATTAATGATGTATCATCAGCAAATAGTACTATATCACAAAGATTTTCTACTATAGATGATAAGTCAATTATCTTAATCAAAAAGAGAAATGTCCCTTCCATTTACCAGTTCCATTTTAATTAACCGCTATCGTTACTGAAAACAAGTAACGAACGGTTTCAAAAACTCTTAAAAATGGTTTAAATCCGTCCGCCCGTGCAACGTTGTTCGTAGCACTAGTACATTTTACGGGAACCAAACGCTAGCGCGATCTAAACGACAGGCAGCGCCATCTATGGAGTATCTTAGTAACTACTGAAGTTACTATGGAGTATGTCAACAAGATGAGGTCACCAAGATAGTCACGTCAAAACGGCGTCCTTTCATTTTATTTTTTACTAATTACTAACACGATTTATTTATTATTAACATTGTTTCTAACACATTATGGGTTTAGTCTTAAATAAATAAATGAAATTCTAATAATGATAAAAAAATAACAGCTTTGTTAAGCATGATTATCAATCCAAACGTTAAAATTATACTGGACGTAGCTCCAGAATCATTCGTTGGAATCATGGCAGAATTTTATAACAGTATAGATGCAACAGGCGCACAAATCAGATATTTAGGGTGGCTATTTATCCACTCGTATTTTTACAATTATTAAAATAAAATAATTAAGCCCTTCTGGCACATGTGTAACTGTCTTTACAACTTAGGCCCATCTGGCATGTATGTACACCTTTATTTGTTTTTTCAAAGTGGGTAGTTTGCACAAATTGTAACTTTGGCAGAGGAAAATATATCTTTTCTCAGTCCACCCGTGACCATGGAAAGCTGAAAAGCTTCCGAAACGTCGGGAACTCAAATGAGATAATATACGCGATATAATCCGTTTAATTGTTTGAATTAAATGAGTAATAATCGCGGAAACAGAAGAGAATATTACGAAGGAAAATCATTTTGCACCGCATCTGTAGGTACCTTTTAAAATATACAGTCAACAAAAACGAGACGTTGAGTGGAATGATTTTATTTAGATAATTCAACTTAAACAAACAGATACTAACTTACACCTCTATTCAACAGATAAAATAAACAACAGTTAACTTCTTGAAAAAAAATAACATTACTTTTGGCGTATTCGCATTAGTATAAAACTCTCATTCATCCTTCTTCTCATAAATATTCAATGATGTACAAAACAAAATTCTTGTTTCGTTGAGTTTGCATTTTATTGCACTTGCTACTGTGGCGCCACCAATTTAACGCATTTATACGGACACTTTGAATCTATAGATTGTTCTCCTAGATTTTCTACTCCATACCTCTGATCTTATTTTCAGTATAGCTTACGCCTGCTCTGGTTCTGTCTCGCTGGCTCATGAATTATAAAAAAAATCTGCATTGATTGCAATGGCTGGCGTTTAGATCGCGATAGCGTTTTTCCTTGTGAAATGAACTAATATAATAATGACTCATCTAGAATAGTATTTTATGTGCCGAGTTGTATAATATAGGTATTATAGTTTAGTGACATATAATATTAACCATAGAGTATAGAGTTATGGTCCAATCCAAAAAGTATGCCTTTTTAAAATGATTCGCGGAGTACTTAACTTCTTATTCACAGATTATAAGTTCACGAGTAGAAAAAGAAATATGTTTTTATTTTACCACTTTCGCAACCGACATTTTCGTACATGCTACTCTCGTAGCCAATAACATGGGAAAACCGTATTTAGCGAAAACTGGCTACGACCAGAGCGCCCGCCCAGTGGGCTCGCGGTCGTGAATGTGTTCAGTTCGCACGTTTTGACTGACAAGTGACGATAGCCAATAATAAAGCACATGTTAATAAGTTACTAACATAACGAAATATACATGTAAGTACCAGTGGGGTGGCGTCAAACATTATCCATAGAGAAACCGGAGTTCTTTTGGCTCGTTTTTTCTTCAAATACTGTAGTCAGCTGTCTGAAAATGGGTAACTTGGTAGGAATCAAGTTCTATGGTCGCCACGTCACTGGTAAGTACACAATCGAAAAACAAAATCCTCCTTTTGAGGCTGTCGGGAAATAAAAGGAACATCGTCGTTTATATGGAAAAGTCTTCTATTTCATTTCATTCTACTGAATACTGGAATAGCTTCCGCAGTTCTTGTGCCTTGCGCACTGCGTCCCAACCCAACTCTTAAGTGGTCGCGGATGGCAATCCGTTCCGGTTTGTAAGTTCACGCTCCCCCCACTGGTGAGGTGGTCTAAATATCTCCTTCCGATCGGGGCACGATTCAAAAAGTATGACAATTGACAGTCCTCTTAGTGTTTCTTGGTCGGACGGTAATAAGCGAAATACAAACTATGGCGTTAGTGTGGCACGGTCATTGCTCTTTTTATGTTTTTTGCTAATTTAAAAGCATTAATATGGGCTATTATAACAGTAACTTGATTGTTCCGTGAATATTTTTTAAAACTTTATCCTTGACGTGAATTCACCTGTATGCTATGTTTAGTTGCGGAGTTCGACGATAGATGGCGTTCACTATCGAATTCAACTAGCTGGCGTTTTGTTCCCGTAGTTTGTACTAATACTAATAATAACCCATTACACCTTCAACCGATTTTGATGAAATTTTATAGTTTTTGTAACCGTACGTCACTAATAACATATTAGTGACGATAACGGCGTATCGTATTAACATATAGAAAAAGGCATATGCCGTGCCGACCGTGTTTAGTCAGATAATAGCTCAAGTTAATAATCGCTTCAAGCTAACACCTCCTGATTGAAGTATTATGCTTTAAATTAAATTTTAAGATTCATTTCATTACAGAGTATACATAGTGGGACATTTTAAAATTGAGTTTAATAAGTATAAAACATAAATTTATTTTTCATAGTTATACCTATATTTCGTAAATATTAAAAACAAAGTGTACTAATTAATTTTTGTAAATGAAAACATTACAGCAGTTCGTACTTTAATGATTAATTAAATAATAAGTATAAAAAACAACACGAATATAACAAAACAGTCGCATTAAACTAAAAATAAAGGCATATAATGTTAATTAATTTGAAAGACAGGTCGCCAATTTTCGTTAAAAATAATAAGTTTAACTATTTCACGAGAGATGTCGCTAGCAGTTCCACTTTCATCAGCTGTTACCTTGTAAATGTTTTATTATACATAAATAGCTTAGCGCGTAGCTTGTTACCGAGATCGCCAGGGACACCAATTATCACCAAAAATATTTGAATTTTCTATACCAACACAGGTATGGAGACCAAGGACTATAACAAGAGGACTGTCAATTGCTTATGCTGTGGATCGTGCCCCGACAGCAAGATAATAGGCAAAAATCTAGACGGTGCTTTAAAATATAAATAAAACATTTAACGATGTTATAATTGTACAAGGCAACATACCTAGTATAGTAACAATTAGTCCATAAACAGCTAATAATAAATCGTAACACTTAAATACTGTGTTACGCTTGCAAAGTAGATTAATTGTAAAATAATCTATACTATCAGGGACAATCTTACACAAATCGACCTAGTCCCAAACTAAGCTAAGCTTGTACTATGGGTACTAGGCGACGATATACATAATATATAGATTACTTAAATACATAGAAAACATCCAAGACCCAGGAACAATCAGTCGTGCTCATCACACAAACACTTGCCCTGGCCGGGATACGAACCCGGGACCACCATTTTCGTAGACCGTTGTGCATCCCAATGAGCCAAACGTGTCGTCAAAATAATTCTTTATATTTAATTCAATTTATTTAGTAAACATACCAATTAACAGATTAAATCCAAAACATCTGCACTATATATAGATGGCTTTTTGTATGGTGATTAACAGATTTTCAATTACTTATACCTATATCGTAGATATTAGCACTATTCATTAATTCCATATTGCCTAATTTCAGAAAGATTTGTATTATCAATTTATGTAATAAAAATAAGTTCCACTGTTGGCCGAGAGATGGCGCTAGCAGTCAACATTCTTCGACTAAAATTACATGTATTTTCGTTGAAAGACACTTTACATGTATTATTAATATAATTACATGTAGTATTACTAAATTTACATGTATTTTCGTTGAGAGATACTAAAGTACTTTGTATGGGGAAATTAAGAACTTTGTTCTGCAGCTATGTTAAAAATTACGTTTATCGAAACGGTTTCATAAGTAACCAAAGTTACTACACATTTCATTTCATGGTATTATTCGTTATTAATATTTTCATACCATAGAAATGGACTTTCCCACCCAACTTTAAAGGCTCATAAAACAAACTATATGTAAGGTACAGTCGAAGAATTTAATTTATATCCTATTTTGTACCTTGTCACAGTCAAAATGAAAATGACAGCCGATAGAGATTCCATACCAATGTCACTATGACAAGGTACGAAAGGGTACACAAATTAAAGTCCTTGACCGTACCTCGAAATACATTTTTTAGGATTTGTATCATAGTACGATTTCGAATTAAATTTTCATTTTTATTCGAGTACAGTCAACATCCCAAATATTTAAATGGATAAAGGCGAACTTATTACATCTTGTCATTTTAGAGATTTCTGACTTAACCTTTATTCTGGTGGTGAACGGAAAGTATGTATAAAGATTTCTATTCACATACGGCAGTTAAAATTAATTGGTATAATTTGGCAAATGTGAGACAACTTTCCCGACATGTTATTAACTTTTAGATATAGTTATTACCTATGTAACCTTTTCGTTGATATTTCTAGCAGATGCATTTTCTAGAGGAGATGCTTTAAAACTAGAGACTGTAAATCTCCGTTTACAAAAAGCCGTTCCCCAATATGTACACCTGCACACCGCCATCTATGAACATGGATTATTATTTTAAACCAGAAGGTGGGCACTGCTAACACTGGATTTTCATAAATACGGCCGTTTGTAGCGTATATTTTGTGCGGAACCCTCGGTGCGCGAGTCCGACTCGCACTTGGCCGGTTTTAAGTATAGACGCAATTGCTACAGTTGAAATTGGCTCTTAACTCGCCCTATACAGCTACAACATTCACAAAATGTGCGTCAGAGTCGAACGCAGCACTGTAGGACTTGTTGCCGTAAATACAGCTTGACTCATAAAACTCACTTTCCCGAAATGTGCACCTTTTCTAAAAGTACACTTGTTTAGAAGGATCACTTTCTTGGAAGGTGCACTGTCTCATAAAGTGCACTTCCCAATTGGTATTCTCTCAAATGGTACCATCTCAGAAGATGCACTTCTGCAAAAAGTGCACCTGCAATTGTACGAGCACGAAGGATTTACAAATACTATATTCTACAGGTAAAAATGTTAACATCGCCATCATAGAAACATACTATATGTTATTGATGAAACTGCAAATATGCTTCACACATTAAAATAATTTACAAAAGATACATAAATAAAGAGTTTAGATGTCCGTGAATATACACGGTGCCCGCGAGGATTCGGAAAGATTTTAACCATGCATTTCTTAGGTCATGAGCAAACAATTTTATATATCCCAGTCCAGCCCATCCCAGTCATATCCGGCTTACTTTTCAAAATATTATAAATTTTCAAGTACACTTTTTATTGTTATTACTAAAGTGCATTAAGCTATTTTGATCGCGACGTTGCCGCATATGTAGCCAAGTTTCGCGTCACTATTGACAGCAACTCTTTAAAAAGTTTGCAAAGATTCGTTTAAATCTGGAAATCTTGAGGAGTGTTGGTGTAAAAAAGCAATATCTTATACTAAAATTCGAGCAATCGCTTCGCGGTATCTTACGCTGTTAGCTACTTATTTATGCGAAAAAGGTGTTTCTGCTTTGCTAGTAATTAAAAACGAGTCGATGAATCGATTGAAGGCGAGTGATGATAAGCGTGTAGGGTAGCTATGAGCAATAATATTAGTCTGAGGATTACTCAACTTGTTAAGAAGATGCAAACTCAGAAATAACATTGACGCAATTATAGCCTGTTCTTTATGAAAATAACTATTTTTATTTCAGAAAACATTTATAAAATCCTCTTTTGTAAAATGTAACAAATGGGTGAAAAGTTTATAATCTAAGTGGTCCGTGGTCTAAAACAGGTTAGGAACCACTGCACTAAAGTCATTAATTTTTCGGAAAATTCGTTGCTATTTTAGTAACCAACGCCACGACGTCATTTCCATACGGCATCATACGATTGGTTTATTGGTTGGCGTGTGGCGCACTGTTTCCCGTCAACACGCTAGGCGCTCGAAAGGTTAAAAGGGATATTTTTATGAGAGAAGCAAAGTTATTCAATCTTCGTGTACAAAAATCGACAAATACATTCCGTTTTTGCTGAATTTCACTTAGGTTCATATACTATTTTTTACTCCTTTGGGAGTGTCATTAGACCTCAGGAATGCGTGGTTAACATCTTTCGGATCCCTCTCGAGCAACGTGTATACAAGTGTCTCTTCGCTATAGGGTTGCCAACCGTACTATAATATATAGTATTGTACTATATTTTGACTGTATTGTACTATATACCGTTGAAGAAATATATAGTACGCAAAAATACTATACTTCGATCAGTCCTTACGCATATTAACTAGATTGTATGCACCAATTAATGTTGTTGGAGTGGATAAATGGGCTTTTATCAACTCATATAGTTGCCCCACCCAATTGCAACAACCGAATGTTAGTAAGTAGTAAATATTACACATTATGTTTAATGAACCAATTTTCACTCTTAAGTATTTTGTACATTTTTTTTTCAGAGTACTATTTGTACCTTGTACCTTGGGCTGGGAAATACTATATTTGCTTTAGAAATAGTTGGCAACCCTACTTCGCTATAACGCGGCAAGTAGCTAAATTGATTTCAATACAGTTTCCACTTAGGTAACTGTAAGTACCTTGATTATTGAGGAAGCTCTTAATGGCACTTTATGTATATATATCGTGTTTATAGCTATATTGTAGCCGTGTGAAGCACAGCTCCATAACGTAACGTAATATTATTTTATTATATTAATGTATTTCATGAATTCGTTCTTAACATGCACTTTAAACATGTAACGAACGGCTCGAGTATGTTTGACATGCTAAAGTTTCTTACACTATGGGAACGAGTAAACTCTACAGAATTTAACCATCGAATATAGAGCCTAATTTAAACTTGCCATAAATATGATGATTTCGACCGGGAACCACAATAATTTATATATTTTTAGGTGTAAGCTTATAAGGCGCCCGACTGGCCGTCCGTTGAAAGTTTCAATATGTATGTCGCAGGGAAATGACCAAATCAGAGATTTGAACCAATCTCTAAGGGATATAACCAAATCACGCAAGATGTTAAAATGGCGAATTTATTTTATGATTTGCCTAGAAAACATCAGTCATTTGATCAAATCCCTGAATCTGTTAAGTTAAATGACGAAACATTGATTTAAACTTACACGATCTTCACTCATTATCACAACACAACAAAACGGGGCTTAATCGCGTATAAATATGATTTATTTAATTTAATTACCTTTCGTTGGTAATTCTTCGACGTTTCGGACGTCGCGTTACATCCATGGTCTCGAAGGAACTCAATAATTAAATAAATCATATTTATACGCGATTGGTCAATCAAACAAAAATAGACAAAGATAAACCGCGTCAAAGTTTGGGATTGCGGACTTTAACAGGCTATATTCTTCATGTTTTTTTGTTTAATTGACGAAGGATGTAATCTCGCCACCTAATGTCAATACCGTCAATAATAAATTGGACAAGCATACCACTGAACAGAGAATTTAGACTCTAGATAAATTGGATACAGCTGCAACTGCCTGCCTGATAAATAAAAAATACGTGTCCAATATTTTCTGATAATGTAACTGAAGGATTTATTATATTTTTTTAGGGCAGAAGCCTATAGTAAACTAAACTATGAAATAAATACTCACATTTTGCCGGTCCACGTCCAACTGCACGCTTTTCTCCTTCACGAATCTCACTTCGCTCCCGTCCAGCCTCCTGCTCTTCCTCTCTGTGGCGTACTTCCTTCGCCTCTGGCCGGACTCGCAGATGTCTTCCGAGCTGACCGGTTTCAGTATCGGTTTCGGTTTCAATACCGGCTTCTCGAAGTTGTCGCGGAGCCTTTGGAAGTCGGTCTTGGTTTCGGGGGTGGGGGGGGCGCGAGGTGCAGGGGGTGTCGTAGATGATTTCCTGGAAATTAAACAATGGTTCATGAGTATTATTATAAACCAATTATTTACCAATAAATTCTATGAACTATGGACTATTGGTTATTGACGCATCTCGTTTAATCAGGTAATCAATACTATAGGCATGACGACAGGGTACGAAAATCAAAACTTTAATTAGTCCGTACTAGTCGGTAATAAATAAATATTGGACACGTATATTTTGTTTAAAAAAAATACTGAGATAAATCGCATTAAAGTTTAGAAGTGGGGGCTTGTGACGTCACTACTAGGTGTATTCTGTACCATGCGGTATTTTGACTATGTATCTCCGTTATTTTTTAATGCATAAAAAAAAAGAAAAAAGGCGTCTCCAATATTTTTCAATTATTTACAATACGGACTAATTATTAACATTTAGTCGTCATATTATAAAGTAGAAAAAATGAAATGTCTTTATTTTTAAGATATTTTCAAAAAAATATATTGTGACGGTCTATTTGGAGGCCACTAAAATCGAACAGTATTATTTTGGTTATTTTGTATATTGTACCTATGTGTCGTTGTGGCTTCATCATGCCAAATCGGCTAAACGGATTTCAACTATTTCTGATACACAGCAGGTAGCTGGGTTTCAGTAGCGTGGCGTCCATATAAGCCGTTTTTTTTATGACATAATTAGGAGGCAAACGAGCAGACGGGTCGCCTGATGGTAAGCGATCACCGTCGCCCAGACACTTGCATCATCGGAGGAGTCACAAGTGCGTTGCCGGCCTTTCAGGTGGGAGTACGCTCTCTTTTCTTGAATCTTCGATTTCCTCCAGGTTGCCCGAGAATAAGCTTATAGCCAACTTTTTATTTAAAAATTAGAGATAGAAAAACATGAATACGCTTCGGCTTCCCTTGTAATTTTCCTGACGCCATGTCTCTGCTAGAATCGATATCCACAGATGGCTACAGGATACTAAAAAAAGAGGGGTCTTGTCATGACCATCAGCAGACATCTTTAGTAATAATATTGAAGTCGTAGGAAATATGTCTACATAGTTAGTAGATTAATAGATTAGTAGTCTATGGGATATTCCATCGTTTCCTAAAATTTTCATTTCATAACAGCTTTATTCATAACCCAGAAACCATAAATTTTTCATGAATTTTGAAAATGTCTATTTGAAAAGGGCAGTTGTAGGAATTAATAATTCTATATCTGGGTTACACATCAAGTCCATAGCCTCATGCGGGAACTTTATATAGAAGTCATTCGGGTTATCCCAGTTATCCGATGTGCTGCACAGTTTGATCTCGAAGACCACAGTCACAGATGGGGGCGTCTGATTATGGAGCCGGATGGTGGTCATAGGAACTCTGTAGTATGACTATAGAAAATTAGAAAAATTAAAAACCCCCCGACACAAATGAACATAACAAAATTTGGAGTTCCTAGCTTTAATATTGGCTGAGATCCGGTCACTTGTTCCACTATAAGCTGAATATCTTAAGAGACGAGTGCTCCGATTTTCATCAAACAGAGCTAAGAACACTCGATATAAAATTATCTATGACACAAAAAAACCGCACTCAAATCGGTCCATCCGTATGGGCGCTTCGGTGCCACAGATACAGATAGGTACTCAGAGTCACACACACGTTAAACTTATAACACCTCTCTTTTTTGTCGGGGGTTAAAAAGCGAAGACGGTGCCTCTATTCTATATACATTAAATCACCAGAGAGGTGGTACTCAATTGGATTGTATTTAATTTTTTATGATTGTTACGTCAGATCTCCGTCATTTATAAACCGATTTAGGAAAGAGGTACATCCAGATTAGTCCCATATATATGTAACGTTAGTGAAGATTTGGTGATGGGATCCATGAGGAAATGTAGGAACTCTTCAAATATACATATGGTCATTTTGGTATTTTAAGAAACATAATAAGCATTTGTATTCAGAAAGTGAAAATTGGTGAAGTGGAACTGATGAAGAAGACCACAGAAGGTCACTGAAACTCTTCAACGATAATAAGTGATGGTGGCAGTGAGATATATCTCGATTAAAATAGCTAAGCTACTTCATAGCCGCAAATTGAAATGACCCTAATGAGAATGGTACCCTCGAATTGATTTGATAATGGAGCCGGAAGGTAGGCAGCGGATCTTTTTAATAAAATAATGTCTCCTAGCCGTGTCTGGCTTGTTCGAATCATCAGGAGATATATTTTGAAGTACAAAATAACTAAAATGTGTAAAAAAATAAATGCTTTTTAACAAAAAACAAAACAGACTACAAAAAGAAACACTAAAAAGTAAAAAAATAACTGCATAATTTCGTTTCTTTAATTTACTTACAAGTAACCGTTTTTCTACTCAATCCATACGGTATATACAATTAAAGTTATTTTGGAGACCGTGCCAGTGTCACAACTTAGTAAAATAAATTTTCAACTTAACTTAGATGGCACCGACGCCAAAATAACATTAATTGTATACTGTGACAAAAAGGGTTACTTGTAAGTATTTTTAGTGTTTTTTTACTTTTTTGTGTGTTTGTATGTATAAAGTCGGCCTTACGTTTCGTAATCTTAAGTAAATCCATAGAATCTCATCAATATAGCGTGTTTGTAACGATTCATCGCTCCTCTACATCCGCCCCCGACTTTCGCCTACATCACGTTGAACAATAGTACTTTCGCTAGCTCTTGCGCATGCGTCGATAATGCTTATTCATTAAGACGATTGAAAAAAGTAATTAGTGTTTCATTAAAGTTACATGTATTACGTGTGATAACAGGGCAGTTAATAACACCACTGCTATCACCTTCAGAAAATGTACTAACAGTTTAGTGTCTGCCTACTACGCATGGACCATTAAAACAAGCGGACTGTCAATCTATAGGGGAGACCGAGTAAGGTTGTCTCACGGGAGGTTGTCACAGCGGCCATAATTAACTATGAACGAGTGCCGAATCGCGAGAGCTACAACTCCCTCCTATATAAAGCTCTCGCGATCTTTCGACACCGTTCGATGAACTTATTTGTTCGTTCCGTTTTATGTAATAGCCGTTATGGGACAATCAACCCGTGAGACAAAAATATTTTACCGCACGTATGCGGTAAGTAGCACTTTACGTGCACATGTTGGCCCATACGTACGGCACTTTCTGAACATATGCATTGTAAAACGTTGTATGATAAGTGCGGAGAGGTAATTCTCAACTCGTGTCAGTGTAAAACACTCGCTTTGCTCGAATTTTACATCACCGCCGCTCATTGGGAATAGCAGAATCCTATTCTAAGTGCCCACGAATTGACCATTAATTATCTGAGGCGTTGGCGGTTTTCCGAGATGTAGCTTGACTCCCTCTCCCCCAACGGCTCACATTCGGAACTTGCATCAATTTTTTTTATAATGTCAATAAATTCAGCTTCTCATACGGAGAACATGTATATAAAGGACCAACAGGGATTGAGCCAGACACTATCTGCCGAGCGTCGAAACACTCCATACAAAATGGGCAATTAATAGCGGGCAGTAAAGCTGTACTGAAAAAACAAGTCTTTCATTTTTGGTTGAGTAAAACTACGTTTAAGTGAAAAAAATTGGACTGTAGCATTTAATTTAGCTACTATTGGATGATTAAAAAAAATGATGTATTGTGAATACAATATTGTATGAAAATTTTACATTTATTATGGATTTTAATTTTATTGCAAGAATGTGGTATTTTCGAACCTATAGAGATACAGTATCTAATGCCTATATTTTTCTTTATGCAAGTTCCCCATCCCCCTTTATTATCGCTTCAGCAATAACTTGTGCCTCTTATTCCAGTTTGATTCCATCCAAGCTTAAGGAAGTATATTCTGTTTTCTTGTACCATAAATCTAAGTATAGGATGCAAGTTCAACCATTAAGATTAATCCAATGACAGCTAAAGAGTCACCGATAACAGCTTGTCCGATAGCAGAGGTTATCGCCTGCTTCCTTGTTTATTGCAAATCGTGGGCGTTTCTGGATTTTATTGATATTATTATTGGCTGAGGCTAGATTAAGTAGCGAGTAGTAGGGTAGTTTACTGGGTAAAAAAATATTATTCTAATTAGACCGGCAGTTAGTTTATCAAAAAATATTGGACACGTATTTTTTCTTATGTCAATCAAACAAAAAAAGACAAAGATAAGGGCGTCAAAGTTCGGGGGCCGGGCTCATGACGTCACGCCGTGCGAAAAACGGTCGCACGGCGTGACGTCACGGGGAACTTTAACGGGCTATAATATAACTTTATATTTTTTTCTTAAAATGATAAAAACAAAATACATGTCCAATATTCGCTGATAGTCTAACTGCCGGACTAATTACATTGTTTAAGGACACAAGCTGATCGTCAATCGCCATACAAAAAGCTGTTTCCTAATATTTATCGCGCCATCTATGTATAAGAATTATACAATTGAACTTAACAAGCATGATACAGTATTTTAAAGTCACGATTTATTTATTACTAGAAGAGGCACCTTCGTTCGCGGAGAAGACAAAGTCATAACCCTTCTTTTTCTCATCAGCGTAGTGGAGTAAAAAGTAACCTATAACCATCTGTGGCAACGTAGCTACCCGTGTGAAATTTGTTTAGCCGATTTGGCATGATGAACCCACAACGACACATAGAAAGAAACAAAAAATAAATTATATTCGATTTAATGACCTCCAAATAGTCCGTTACAAATGCATATCTGTTTGAAAATATCTTCAATGTACAGACATTTCATTTTTACAACTTTATAATAGTAGGTATAAATGTATAACTACTAACCTCATAATACATAATAACGTTATGTAATAAGATCAATGCTGAGATACATGTTATTATTCGGCCTAGATGCATATGTAAATTTAGCTCGGAATTGTATTAGCATACAAAGTACCTGACAATGTGTTTTAGACTAACAGTAGATTATATAATGTACGAACAGACTTACAAAGGGACCCCGTTATCAGTGGAGCAAATTAATAGCCATGTTGACGGGGTATGAAAAAAGTTCTAATTAGTAGTAGCTCGCTTTAAGTTGGTATCCATTCTTTAGGCAAGAGTTCGTGAGATTTGAGATTCCCTAAAATGTGTGTTTCTAGTGTAGATGCGTTAATTTATTCTTATAGTTTTTTTTTAGTATTTTTCTTTAAATGACAATCTTACACAAATCGACCTAGTCCAAAACTAAGCAAAGCTTGTACTATGGATACTAGGCGACGTTATTACATAACATATAGATAAATCATAGTACGTAAAGACATAGAAAACATCCAAGACCCAGGAACAAACATTCGTGTTCATTGTTCAGAGAACAGAAAACATACTTGCATCAGCGTCAATAAGCAAGGCTAGCGACCTAGATGCAAGTAATCAAAATTAAGAGAAATATGCAGAAAAATAGCTGGTTCACGCATTGTCTGCAGTTTACACGTACAGTACACAAGATGAATGTGTAGTAGTGTGCTGTAGGTGTTATTTGTATATATAGCGTAAGAATTAGAAATAAATCAGATACCAATTGTCCGTTGGTGTTTCACTACCTTCCCATACCCGAACCTATGCGTGATCAGGGCTACTCTCTGAGCGTATAGTCCCACCCAACCATTAGACTAAGTTCCTCTCACTGTGGCGAAGACTACCTTCAAGCCCTAATCGATCATTCTGAGTCTGGAAGATCGGCATTGAGAAAATCACCATTCCAAAGACCCTATTCCTCCCCGTAGGAATCCATCTGTTACCTTAGGTCTCCTGGTAACAGATATCCTGGTTAAAGTCGTAAGTTAAGGTTAGGTTAGGGACTTAGGGCAGTAGGCTCCCTTGGCATAATCAACCCTTAATCTACGCAGTCTGTGCAGACGCACGCTGAACAATTTACTTACCAACTTACCGAATTTACCAATACCAATCTACATAACCTAATTTACCTATACCAATACAAATCACCAGATTTGTATTTTGTTCCCATCAGGGGACCCTTATTCAGCGTGTGCTTGTACACTCATCACACAAACACTTGCCCTGGCCGGGATTCGAACCTGGGACCGCCAGCTTCGTAGGCCGTTGTACAACCCACTGTGCCAAACCTGTCGTCACCACTTTAAAACCAAGATAAATATTATTGAGTAAGATTTAGCCATATTTTACTGACGAAACATGTTTTACATAACCATGTTTTTTTTTCAACTACTGATAAATTTCTTAATGTATAGTCAGCTGCAAAAATGTATACACGATGGAGGAGAATGACGCGTAATGGAGTCTAGCGAAGATGTTTTTGAGCTGACTTATCGTGTACATCTACCTAAGCGTTGTCTGTTGTCTGCAAAAAATAAATGTCTGTCACCGGTCGCAGAATCGAAATAGAAAATATTCAAATTAGTCTTAAAATATACTGTTTTCACAAGTTTTTGTTGAACTTGCCGTGTTAGTATATTTCTGGAGGTCAAATTTGGCAAGTAAAATTTGACCCACTTCCCCGATTCCGCTAGATCTATAGCCCGGCAAGTTTGTTTGTGACACTATCATGGTCTGTGGGCGACGGGGGGGCATGGGAGTGTCACAAACGAATTTGCCGGGCTATAGTTACCACTCTAGGAATGTTGAATGATCGCAAATAATCATTCGTATACATAGATGGCGTTCTAATTAAATATAACTATACAAAAAAAAAAAAAAACCCCCGACTTGTTCCACTAAAAGCTGATCTTGGCGACGAGTGCTCCGATTTTCATCAAACAAAGCTAAGAACACTCGGGATAAAATTATCTATGACACAAAAAATCGCACTCAAATCGGGCCATCCGTATGGGCGCCAAGATGCCACAGACTGTGAGTAGATAAGTTTGACTCTGTATATCAACACAGAGTCAAACTTATAACACCCCTCTTTTTTGTCGGGGGTTAAAAATAATTAATATTAGGGGTCAATTTTACACAAATCGAACTAGTCCCAGGGTAAGCTCAATAAGGCTTGTGTTATGATATGAGTACTAGACGACGATATATATATTTAATAGATAAATTTACTTACTAGGAGGCGCCGCAACTACGTTCGCGGAGAAGAAAAAGTCATTACCCTCTTTTTTCGACAGCGTAGTTGAGTAAAAAGTATTCTATAACTATTTGTGAATACCCAGCCACCCGCGTGCCAAAAATAGTGAAAATCCGTTGAGCCGACTTGGCGTGATGAAGCCACGACCACACATACAAAGATACAAAAATAAAACAAAAATTTATTTTTCGTTTCAGTGATCTCCAAATAGTCAGTCAGTTACAATCATTTTTTTGGAAATATATTATATTGACAGACATTTAATTGTAACAACTTTATAATTGTATAGATTATATACATAGAAAACATCCCAGACTCAAGAAATGTTGATTCTTATCAAACAAATATTTGCCCTTACCTACAGTGATTTCAACCCAGGACCTTCAGCTACGCAAGCCGAGCTAAGCGTCAAAATTGATTGCAAATCATTGATAGTTAAATAACAAAAAAAAAAATTCTTGGGGGGCACTCCATACATGTAACAAAAAGTGAAAAAAAAAATCAGCAAATATTTCGACAGATGTTATAAAAACATATTGAGGTTTGTAAAAAAAATGATTCTATTTTCTAAACGAAATGTACGAAAAATATAAACATCACAAAGATAATGCTATATATAAATACTTTCAACGAAAATTGTTTTCAACATGATCAGATATACCGTTTTTGAGTTATTTGTATGAACGGCTGCAGAACCCTACACTGAGCATGGTACGACATGCTCTTGGCCGGTTTTTGATAGATAAAATCATATCATCTACATTTAAATAGTGAATTGTCAGTTACACTTGTTATACCTATGGGTTATGGCATTGCGTGAGAACGGGACCTGCCATACAAGGTGCACCGGAAATCGAACCTGTATACCAGTTTCACTTTCTACTGAGCGTTCCGGGAAGCACAACTTTTCTGTTATACCTTTTTTAAGCTTCCGTGACGGGGCCCTATTATATACTAAAACTCCGCTGTCCGTCCGTCTGTCACCAGGCTGTATTTCATGAACCGTGATAGCTAGACAGTTGAAATTTACACAGATGATGTATTTCTGTTGCCGCTATAAAAACAAATACTAAAAACAGAATAATTTTATGTCTGTCTGTCCATGTCAGTAACCAATATAAAATTATTCTGCTAACACTGGATTTTCATAGATACGGCCGTTTGTAGCGTATATTTTGTACGGAACCCTCGGTGCGCGAGTCCGACTCGCACTTGGCCGGTTTTTTACGAGAGCCCTATGCCCAGCATTGGACGATATTCGGCCGATGATAGTTAACTAATCCTCGTTTTGACTAACTTTAAAAAAATACGACAAGCCGACTATGAGTTTTTATCTCTATGGCCGCCAGCATTGTTTACTAACAAACTAACCTACTGAGATAGCATACTAGCGAACAATAGACAGATATATAGATATCATTGTTATATCTTTCATACAGATACCGTACTAGGTAAAGTATAGTAAAGTTTTATTTTTGCCCGTGACTTCGCCAGCGTACAAGAGGGATGATGACTAAATTTTAATAATTTAATCCGTCATATAGATTAATAAAAAAAAATGGACACGTATTTTTTCTTTTTTTAATAATCAAAAAATATAGGCGATACATTGAGTCAAAATCTCGCGTGACGTCACTCCAAAGTACATATTTTACCTAGGAGTGACGTCACGAGCCCCCACTCTTTAATTTTAATGCGATATATCTGAATATTTTTTTATTATTTTGAAAAAGCAAAAAATACGTGTCTAATATTTTTTTTATTATCTAACTGACTGACTAATTAGAATTTTGATTTTAATACTTAGTCGTCATGCCTCTTTCCTTAGTCCACCTCTATGACACTAAAGGTATATGAGGGCATCCATTAAATGGGTCATACTTATTTTTAGTATGAGTTAGCGTTATGCGTCTTTCCTGTGGACACCCGAAAGCTAAGGGCTTTAAATACTAATTTTTCTTAGTGCCCTATTAGGCGATGTACAAATTGATTAATACTCTAGATCTAAGCGATAAAAATATCAGTTATATGTACCCAAGCCCTTAACTATTGCGTTGTCCACAGGAAAGACGGCTAAATTCTAGAATCAGTATAACCCAAATACGAGAGGCGTTTGGGCTTGAACGCCTCCCTCCATGTGAGATTTCGTGAGATTCGGCTCAACCGCTCCCTCCGCTCTCCGATCTCACGTGAGATTTGTCAAAATGTGGTTTCTAGTGCAAATGCGTTGGATTTATTATGTAACACATAATTCGCTTAATGACTTTGTGTGTTGTGTATGTCTTTTTATTTAAAACTTTAATTAAATGCTATAAATCTAATATCGCATGGTGAAATGTAAAAATATTGTAATTGGAAATAAAATGCTAAATTATTATAATTATTATTATAAATGCTGGAAATGCGAAATTATGTAATTATTATAGGTCAATCTTGTGACATTGAATTCACAAGGCATTAATTTGTTAGCAATATGCAGTTATGTATGAATAATTTATTGATATACCGTGTGGAATTTAATTTAATTTTGTATTATCACATTTAGTATTGTATTTTATACAAGCGTATTTATTATTTACCTAATCGCTATTGTATAAAATTAATAATTTATTATTGTGAACACAAATTTAATTTATTTGTATCCAACCGCAACGTATTTTCAAACATAATGTAAATTCTTGAATGTAATATATGACAAAATGACATAATAAATATTATTCAGCCCTATTTTAGTGATGACATCTACACCTTTGCCCGCAACTTCGTTCACGGCAAAAGAAAAGTTGTAACCCATCTTTTTTTCGTCACCAACCAGTTGGGTTAGAAAGTATCCTATATGGAGCTCCAAGCGTAAATGTACGATTTTTCATGGTTTTTGTTTTGTATTTAGTCCCTGGAATGGCCAAACTAACTTTCGAAATATACTTTAAATGATAGTTCAGTTTCTATTTAACACTTTCTTGCATTCGAAAATTAGAACATATTTCTATGTAATTCATTATGGATTTTTACAGAGATGTCTATAAAATAGTATTTTATGCAATCGTTATATAATGTATGCTTTTTCAGTCCAGTACCGCGTTAAGGCCACGAAGCTTGCTGAGTGACCTAATTAAGGTACGAGACTTAAAAAGCTAATTATATAACTATTGTAACCATACTTTTTCTGCGAGTAACCGATAAACTACTGTAAATGAAAATTAGCTAAAAAAATTGCAAAAATACAGCGTTCTTTTTTTAAAATTCATTATAACTATAATGAATTGAGTGTTCTGTGCGGATTTGTATAATATAGTTATTATAGGTCAGTGACATATAATATAAACCATAGAGTATAGAGTGATGGTCCAATCTAAAAAGTATGCCTTTTTAGTATGATTTGCGGAGTTCTTATTCAGAGATGGTACTTTACGAGTAGGAAAATATTATTGTGTAAGATTTACCCATATTTTATAAATGTATTTGACGCATTTTTATCCAATCTTCAAACATAGGGTTTCTTCCGTCAAACTTCATAACACTTAAATTCCAAGATTTTATGTCAAATCCCAGTATTTTTGTTAATTTCCTCAGCCAATGCATACATGTTGGTATCATCGATTCACTTTCGTTAACATTGCATAATATCTTATAACGGTTACGTAGTCGTAATCACGAAGCTCACATTATGTCGAAGTGAAAGAAATTGTATTATGGCTTATAGCACTAAAATCATAATAAACTCTTAAAATGGAGATCGGAGCCTTTGTACTTTAAGACCGGTGCAGATTCTTATTGAAAAATATTCATTTATTTACTGAGTTAAGGAACTTTAATAAATAGTTAAAAATAAGGTGCGCGCAACTTCGTTTGCGAAGTCGTAAAAAGTCATAACCCTTTCCTTCAGCGTAGTCGGGTAAAAAGTATCGCATTGATTTACCGAAATATCTTCGACGACGCTTTCCTCACAGGGCCCCCCATTCTTGAGTGTTCGAACCACAGACCATATAACTAGGTTATATACTCATAGATATATACCTATATATTTCGAGTCACGTTTGAAAATGCCGCACGAATGCTCGAGAACCCCCCATTCTTGAGTGCTCTATGTCCGCCCATTCTTATGTGCGCGACCCCCCCCACTTTCCACCACCTATTCTTGAGTGTCTGAGGGCCCCTCATTCTTGAATGGACGAGCCCCCCCTCCCCCATGTTTTTCAGACCGCCGGCAAAGTCCAATTTAAGCGGTAGGGCGATAGCAAATAATGAATACCGCGACACCTAGCTTTGGACCAATGTTTTTACTAAAATCACTACTAAGTCAGTATAATATTACCACAGCGACAAGTTAAGTCTACCGATCGGTAGTCAAGCATATGAAATATAACACCGCAACCACAAAACTTAAAAACAAAACGACCTAAGTACATAATCACTTCATACATTGTTAGTCCGTTTATTCTTAGCAGCACGAATTAGAGAAGAGCATATGTAAGTATACAGGTTCATGTCAGTTAAGACTTTTTTGAACGGAGAGCTAGGAAGAGTGCTTTAGTAGATTATGTACTGGTCAATGACATGAACATAAGTTGTGCATGTTCTCCAATTCCTAGTTTTGACTTTTGAAAGGAATAGCCTCTTTTAAGTAAATTATATTGTAGTCCAAAAATTTGATTTTGACATTGTTGTGTCTCGGGGAGTTTTTATGAGATAGAAGAAGTTTATTCACCAATATTTTCATTATTGAGAGGTCGGTCTATAACATAACACAGAACAAAAATATTAAATAGGTTATTAAACCCCTTTTGATGGACACTTTGAATACATAGAGTTTGCCCTCCTTACCTTTTTAGGGTTCCGTAACCAAAATGGCAAAAAAGGAACCCTTATAGTTTCGTCATGTCCGTCCGTTCGTCCGTCCGTATGTCACAGGCATTTTACTCAAAAACTACTGCATGTATATTGATGAAATTTGGAGGATTGGTGTCTTGTATAAGCCGCTACTTAGTTTGATAGTTAAATAATAAGAAAATATATTTCTGAGGGGGGCACTTCATACATATAATCAACACTAAAAAAAAATCAGCAAATATCAAAGTGTGGCACATATTTCGACAGCTCTTAAAAACATTTTGAGGTTTCTAAAAAACATTTTTGATTTATTGCATATTTTCGGAAATAATCGCTCCGAAAGTAGCATAAATTGTCCCCACCCCTTTATTTTCTAAACCTGATGTCCAAAAAATATGAAAAAATCACAGATAAAACTTAATAAATACTTTCAACGAAAATTATTTTCGGACATAACGTTTTTATGTTATTGCCAAAAAACTGCGCTTCTCAACAAAAGGACGTAAGTGCCGGGGAGATACGCTCTTTTGTTAGTGTTTTTTTTTTCATCTTTAGTGCATTTTTTGTATAAACTGCTGCGGAACCCTACATTGACCTTTGTCAGACATGCTCTTGGCCGGTTTTTCTTCAAAAACTGTAGTCAGCCGGTTTTTTTATGTAGGATAGGCAAGCATTTGACTTCAATCTCCCCTGTTGGTAAGTGACGATTAAGCCGACGATGGAGCATGCTTACCTAGACAGTGTCTATTCACTCTCGTCTTGAAGAGATCCATGTTATATTGTTCTGGGAAAAGATATGCTGGAAGAGAGTTCTCTTTTGTCGTCCTAACCCTTTAGTCGACCTTTCCATACATGCACCACTGCAGTGGTTAAATGTTCAAAGATAGACATAGCTTTGGGACTATACCTATAATATACTCTTATCTAAGTGTCAAACACGTCGTTAGTCATTATACATAATGATGTTTTTGTAAACATCCGTCAACGACATGCGTTTGACTATTTGTCCATCCATACATTCTGCTTCCCTCTTCAAAGGCGCACTTTCTAAAAAATTACCATTACAAACGAACGGAGTAACTTACAAATGATCAATATTAATAATTCATACAAATCACTTTCGCTATTATGCTAGTACATCTAAAAATGTATGATCTAATGTTTAGTTAGTTGCATTTTTTGAGTTCTTAATCTGTACTCGTTGTAATTATTTTATATGAAACACATTTTTTTATTGTTTCTGTGTTTTAAATGTGGGAAAATGAACACCACATTATTATCTATTTATTTATTTATTTGGGGCATCAACAGCAATACAAAACACGAAACATAATAGCACAGTGCTCGCTAGTGGAGAGGTGACACGTTGGACGCGTAATCCAAAGGTACCAGGTTCGATTCCTGGTGTGACCACGAGCGAGAGCAATCTAACTGAGGGACTATTTTTTTTTTAGGACAGACCTATTTGAGGAGTTCCGTCGATTCTTTCTAGATTATATCATCAATAGTCAGTTCAGACTTGAGATCAAAATGAGACCGATCTAGAAGTGTATACGTGCATTATACAGTCAAGTTCGTAAATATAGATAGAGAGATATAGAAGAGTAAATGATACATCTATACCTACAGATCTTAACTACTGGAGATGTGTTATGGATACATTCCCCTCTGCCAAAGCAATCGCGAAATCGCCGGACAGTTTATACGGGGATGATCATATACCTAGAGCAGCATCGAGGTACATGATTGGTGTAAAATTGGGTGACAGGATCAGAAATATCGTGATAAGGGAACGTTGTAGTGTGACAGAAGATGTAGTAACTCGAATCTAGAAAGGGATGCTAAGGTGGTTTGGGCATGTAGAGAGGATTGCATGGAAGAAGATTGACTGGAAAAATCTACAAAGCAAATGTAAGTGGAAATGTTGGAAGAGGAAGGCTTAGACCAACGTTTCGCGATCAGATTGGAGACATTCTGATAAAAGAGTAAGTGAAAAGTTCTCTAAACCGACGAGCATGCATGAAGAAATTAATTAATGTTGATGAAGCGGCAGTTGTATGCCAGGACCGTAGCAAGTGGAAGGAGGTAGTCTCCGCCTACCTCGTTGGGAAAAAGGCGTGATTGTATGTATGTATCATATATTTATGTACCTAGGTTGTCTGGAAGAGATTTTAGCGATAAGACCGCCTGTTGTTTACCTCTGCTTATACGAATGTTACTGTCATGTTCTGTATTTCTGTGTATCTGAGGTGTGCAATAAAGAGTATCTGTATTGTAGATATTTTATTTATGAACTCGACTGTACACAAGTACCTACACTTACAAAATTTTAGCTCAATCGGAGGGAAGTGGGATAAATTTAGCAAGATTTTAGCCAAATAACAACAGCAATACAATAAACAAGGCAAGTTAAATAAAAGCTTGTACAAAAAACCGGCCAACTGAGAGTCGGACTCGCGCACCGAGGGTTCCGTACAAACTTTTTCTTAACCTAACCTAACTGGCCGGTGAAGTTAAGTTTGCACCTGGTATCTATAGCGCTGCATACAAATGAGGTGCAAGCTTAGCGCAACCGGATTGTTACTGATTGTAGCAAATTAAAAAAAATATATATATTTATTTTATTATGTTTTTTAGTATTTACAAATATATACATCATCTGGGAAAATTTCAACCGTCTAACTATCACGGTTCATGAGATACAGCCTGGTGGCAGACACAAAAAATTACACGTCAATTCTATACACTACTACACACAAGAAGGGCATTAGTTGAGTTTTTTATGTACTACTCATTGACTTGACTTACAAGAAAACGGGATGGCGTGGTGCACTGGAAAACGGGATGGCGTGGTGCACTGGAAAACGGGATGGCGTGGTGCACTGGAAAACGGGATGGCGTGGTGCACTGGAAAACGGGATGGCGTGGTGCACTGGAAAACGGGATGGCGTGGTGCAATGGAAAACGGGATGGCGTGGTGCACTGGAAAACGGGATGGCGTGGTGCACTGGAAAACGGGATGGCGTGGTGCACTGGAAATCCCCGTAGTTAAAAGAGATTCCGTCCTTATTTTCCTCTAATCTTCAACTCGGAATGGCTAACAAACTGTTGAGATTTTCATCGGTCGGCTTTCCCGTCGGGACCCAGGCGCTTTTTAGGGTTGCCTAGCCAAATGGCAAAAACGAAACCCTTATAGTTTCGTCATGTCCGTACGTCCGATGTCACAGGTATTTTACTAATAAAAAACTAAAAACACGACAACGTAAAAAAACTAAAAAGCAAAAAACAAGTCCAGTAGCCTAGAAATTTGTTAAGTTGTAATGGAAATGTTTCATGATTCATGAATTTCATGATCGATACTCACATAAAACAAATAATAAATTCTAATATGGAACATAGCGACTTTAAACAGTCGGGAGCCATAAAAATCTATATCGACGCAAATCTTCGCAACAATGGGTCCCGACTGCTCAACTAAAGATATCTTTTGATTGCTCTTGTTTCAATTCCACACTCGCGGGTAAAATACAACTTTGGACCCTTGTATAACAAATAACTATATTTTTACACCGTATTGTTTTTCAGTTTTATTCTTCAACACTCGTCCTGAAATTTGTACAGTTCCCTTTTATATGAATACATTTTAACTTAAAATAAGTAGTTATTATTATTTATTTATTTTATATAGATTTTCGGTAAGTCCTACCATGGCAAAATTTACCGGTACTATATACACATCAACCGCATCTCACATGGATGTATGAAATGAATGTAGAAAACCGCAATACACAGGGTGTTACGGAAGACACGATTACGGCTTACAGCACAATGCAGGCCTAATAATTATCGAATTAGAAATCGCTGCGCCGTTTTCGGCGCAAGAGGGAATATGTAGCGGGAAAATAAGCGCTAACAATCAATAACGAATTCCAAACAAACCGCCTAAGTGAGAGTCGGACGCGCGCACCGAAGGTTCCCTACAAACGGCTGTATCTATAAAAATCCAGTGTTAGCCGAGCCCTACTCCTAAGCAAAACGTACGCGGCGTTCGGTCATTTCATATTGGTTACAATACTGACATTGGCAGACAGACATACAATTATTCTGTTTTTAGTACTTGTTGTTATAGCGGTAACGAAATACATCATCTGTCAAAACGCCATGTCAGCACCTCTAGCACGACTGTGACACGTGACTCTTTGTCGCGCGACAAAGATTGTCTGTTTCATTCCTTTCAATAATGCGAGAAAGACGGGTGATGCTATGTCGCTCGACAAGCGTAGTCGCGGAGAGTTGTGCTAGACCGGCAGGATAAGCTAAAGGTGCGTCCACACTTGTATCATTTGCTCGTATCCGATCACCGTGGCATGGCATGACTGCGTATCGCGCTGCTTGGACGCTCACTGTCGGCGCGGCGATCTCGCCTCGCTTGTCCGATCTAAGTTTGTGATACGCGTAACAACATGGATTTCGAGCGATCGGATCGGCGCAACGTCCAAACGCGTGATCGTGATACGCGATCATGCCACGGAACGAAGATCTGATCGGGCAAATGATACAAATGTGGACGCACCTTAAGTGCATCTGCCCCCAGCGAGTCTTTGCTTGTAATTGTTTTCGATGATGTGGCTTTGTATTGGTAACAAGTATGCAAAATATGAGCTTTATAGTTGCTGTGTAGAAAATAAAAAAACGAAATATGATCTTTATTTTTTTTCTAGCCAGCCGATTTTGACGTGTGCCACGTATATTGTGCATATAGTAAAGACAGTTGGGTACTTTCCTGTAGTCAACATAAATCATGTCACGCTTGCAGTTAAATCTTATTTCTGAAAATACGTAGAAAACATTCATGATACTTATTTTTAGGCTTTTGGCGATTATTAAATGATCAAAAACTAAAAATAAGGAGGCAATTTGACCGTATAGAATTATGACGTCATAAACCCTTTATTCCTTTCAAACTTCATACTTTCTGACCGTTTTGACAGTTCATAAAAAGGAACTGATTTGATCCATCAGTCAAGTACCCCATTATATGACATCAATTATAGGGTATATTGCAATACATTTTTTTCCCTGCGACATATACAATGATTACTTGTTTTGGTTCGCTGTTTTTTCAGTCAGGTATTTATATATAGGTACTGAACTACTTGACGCTAACCCCGAGCAAACGCCTATGACTTGGGCCGCCCGGGTGAAAGTGTCTCGAACCTTACTGCACACAGCTAATGATTTTATAATGTCGGCGTTGTGTCAATTGCAATTCGGCGGGTCATCGCGAACATCTTTCACATTTACTGTTTCTTGCTCCGTATGAAAATAGAAGCGGAGTGAATTTGAAAGAAATCTCTTAACCAAAAGTTTATATACAGGCAAACTTCGTCCGCGGTGGACAAAAAAATCATAACCCTTTTTTTATCTTCACCGTAGTCGGGTAAAAAGTATCCTATGACCATCTGGAGATGCCTAGCTACCCGTGTACCAAAAATAGTTGAAAACCGTTTAGCCGATTTGGCGTGAAGCCGCAACGACACATACCTACAAAACAAATATACAAAAAATCAAAAAATATATATTTCCATTCAGCGACCTCCAAATAGTCCGTTACAATATTTTTTTGAACATATCTTCTATGTACAGACATTTCATTTTTAGAACTTTATAACAGTATAGATCTCCCTATCCGGTCGATCGGTCTCCTTTTGTGATTTGCCGGTAGATTCAATTAAGATTGGTAAAAATTGCCCTTGTGACCTAATTACAGAATAAACTATTTGATTTGAATTTACTTTTATAAGTTTTCTTGGAGAACTAAGCATTGAGTTTATACTTAGAAAAGATATATTTAAGATAAGCTAAGTACTAATTGTAATAGTTATGAATTATTTAGAAAAAAGCGGCCAAGTGCGAGTCGTACTCGCATATGAAGGGTTCCGCAGCCGTTTATACAAAAAAATGCACTACTGATGAAAAAATACGATATGAAAAAAAAAACACTAACAAAAGAGCGTATCTCCCCGGCACTTACGTCCTTTTGCTGAGAAGCGCAGTTTTTAGGCAATAACTTAAAAACGGTATGTCCGATCATGTTGAAAACAATTTTCGTTGGAAGTATTTATTAAGCTTTATATTTGTAAATTTTTTCACATTTTTTGAACATACTGTTTAGAAAATAGAGGGGGGACACAATTTTTGCTACTTTCGGAGCGAATAATTCGGAAAATGTTCAATAAATAAAAATTTTTTTTAGAAACTAGTTTTTAGAAGATCTGTCGAAATATGTGCCACACATTGATATTTGATGTTTTTTTTTTTTAATTTCGGTTACATGTATGGAGTGCCCCCCCCCCCCCCCCCCCCCCCCATAAATATATATACATATCTTTTATTTAACTATCAAACTAAGTAGCGGTTTACACATGGCACCTATGCTCCAAATTTCAATAATGTACATCTTATAGTTTTTGAGTAAAATGCCTGTGATATACGGACGGACAGACAGACACACAGACAGACAGACATGACGAATCTATAAGGGTTCCGTTTTTGCCACGGAACCCTAAAAATGACTGACTGTTGAGTTTGTTTCTGCTTTTTTTCCCACAGTGGCCAATGCCGTATAGTCAGACTTGTAAAAGTGGCCTTGCGGCCTACTTACAGGATAAAGATCATTATTTCACCCACATTTTTATTTTCTACCGTAAAATACTGCAACTACTTTACCTCGTAGTTTACTACTTTGCCTGTGGGGGCAAAATCAACCATATACGCAATTAAGTTCAGTTTTGTTATTCATTTACAAGGGAAGCTAGCGGTCCCGGGTTCGAATCCCGGCCAGGGTATGTGTTATATGGACTCAGTTGACCAAGAAGGGGTTTGGTCTTGTATGTTTCTATGTATTTATATATCGTTGCCCGGTACCCATAGTACAAGCTTTGCTTAGTTTGGGACTAGGTCGATTTGTGTAAGATTGCCCCTGGTATTTATTTATTTAGATTTACACGGTTTTCGCACATTTCATTTTGTCCCACAGGCAAAGTTGTCTAGTACTAGGCAAAGTTGCAGCATTTAACAGTACTGTGCCTGCGCACTTGAAAAACATATGACTCCTCGCGCAATCGGATAAAATTCAAATCGATCTGTTGCTTCATACTGCAAACTGATACTTTTGCACAGTATGAGTAAGAGTTATATGCGATTATTTCCAGTCCATATACGCATAGAATAATGTTAAACAATCAACGTTGAGTTATTTCTGACCGTTCGCTGATTCATTCATCGGTCAGTCTTCCACTTCCCACGAATGTGCCAGTTCGTGTACGTACAGTTAGACTAACACTTACTGCTAACTTAGACATGCTTATGTGGGATGTACCGAATCTTTAACAGCCGAGAGTAAATGGCAATTTTTAATTTACTTAACCAGACTTTTTTTCGATGAAAATCAAATAGATGATAAAAAATGAAATAAAACCACATTTTCAAATATTCGGTTTTTTTGTGTTGCAGGCATCGGATAATAGGATAGATATTTACCTAAACTTTTGCGGCGCCTTTATGTTCAACGGTATGGCGACGGACTCAATTTAATTAACCGACTTTAAAAAAGGAGAAGGTTATCAATTCGGTTGTATTTTTTTTTATGATTGTTACCTCAGAGCTCCGTTATTTACATGACGATTGTAGTAGGTATATCCAAATTGGTCCCATAAAATTTTGGTGGAGATCTGATGCCGGGATCCATGAGGAATCGAAGGAATTCCTCGATTTTTATGAGCACATCTATGGCGATTTCGGTATTTATTACAGTAGTTTAAGCATTTACATTTCAAAATCACCATTTAGTGGAAAGAAACCAATGATGGAGACACCAGCCATCAGTTACCACTGAGGGCTCTACCAGTGTTATTTAATTCGCGGATCGCGAGTCGATTTGGAAAATTATTTTATCGGTTAAGAGTATGAATCTCCACGTTGGTCCCATAAAATTTTGGTGATGATCTGATGATGAGATCGATGAGGAATCGAAGGAATTCTTCAAATATTATGGGCACACCTATGGCGATTTCGGTGTATATTAAAGAAGAACAAGCATTTACACTCGAAAGTTATCATTTGGTGAAGAGAAACTGATGATGAAGACACAAGCCACCAGTCACTAATAAGGGCTTAACCAGTGTTATTTTATTCACTAATCGCAATATAATTCTTTATCATTTTTTGTTTAGAGGCAGAAGTTAGTTAAGATCAGGGTAGCGAAGTGGAGCTGATAGTGGAGAACCAGAGAACTCCTTAACGGTTAAGAGTTACAGAATAATTCTTAAAAAATACATGTATAATAGGTACACGTACGTTAAGACTGTTAGTCATATTCTTTATAGTGTGTCTCTGAGGTGGACTCCTTATCACCAAGTCAGGATCTGATGAGGGGATCCCAGGGAAATCGAGAGAAACCCTCAAATATTATAGGCACTAACAATGTTTTGTGTATATTTTTCTAAAGTTATTCAGTTATTTTCGTCTGCGTGTCATCATTTAATGATGCTGAGCTAATGATGGAAGGTACAAGTCCTTATTAACAATCAATAATTGCGAGATTTTTTTTTAAATATTATGGGTAAGTTGAGACTGTTAGTCGTATTCTTTTTTAACTAGCAAGCTACTGGACTTAACCATTTTGACCTAGCCAATTCCTAAAATTTTTAAATAAAAAAAACCGACTTCAAATTAAACTAAAAAGCCAACAATAATATTTTATGTACGGTACGGATCACATTTGAATCACCTTTTGAAGTCGGTGCCAAACCTGAAGTAAAGTTCTGTAGTCAACAAAAATACGAATTACTATAACTAAATATATAGGTAGGTAACTAAAGGTCGCCGCCGCGGTCCTTGCGTGCCATCTGTGTTAATAGTAATAAATGAAGGGTTAGGCACCGACTTCAAAAGGTGATTCAAATGTGATCCGTACCGTACATAAAATATTATTGTTGGCTTTTTAGTTTAATTTGAAGTCGGTTCTTTTTTTATTGATTTTTTTTTCTAATAAACTTCGAAATGTTTTATGAAAAACAATGTTTGTTTTATTATTCTCTTATGTTAAATATAACTTAAAATTAAATCAATTCACACCGCGGCTACAACAAATACTTACATACATTATTACATTACCTACATATGCATAACAACGTACGTGTTTACCAAAATAGTCATAAATAGCCACACATTAAACATATTTGTGTATTTTTACCTCCTTGTGTCGTTTTATGCAATCACGGAACTCGTATTATAAAAATAATTTAATTAAGAAGCCGACTCCATATTTGCCCAACTTTTGCCGGGTTTTTGTCAATTTTAGGTAAATATCTATCCGATTATCCGATGCCTTTAGGGCACACGAGCAGACGGATCGCCGGATGGTAACCCAAAGGAGCGTCAACATTTGTATCATTTGCCCGATCAGATCTTCGTTCCGTGGCATGATCACGTGTCACGATCACGTGTTTGGACGTTGCGCCGATCCGATCGCTCGAAATCCGTGTTGCTACACGTATCACACACTTATATTGGACGAGTGTGGCATGATCGCCGCGCCGGCAGTAAGCGTCCAAGCAGCGCGATACGCAGTCATGCCACGGCACGGTGATCGGATTCGCGCAAATGATACAAGTGTGGACGCACCTCAAGTAACACACATGCTGTATTTGGTGCTTATACATCCCTTATAACGCTCAAGCTGACTATATAATTGCGGTATAAGCTTAAATACAGCTTGTGTGCTATCTGAAAATCAAAATAATAATTGTAATGAATTATTTGGAGGTCACACACGGAGGGAATTGAAAAAGTTTTTTTATTTTTATTTTTTATGTGTCGTAGTGGCTTCATCACGCCAAATCGGCATAGTGGATTTTAACTTTTTTTGGTACACGGGTTAGCTGGGTATCTCCAGATGCTTATAGGATACTTTTTACCCGAATACGCTGAAGAAAAAAAGAGGGGTTATGACTTTTTCCGCTCCGCGAACGAAGTGGCGGGCACCTTCTAGTAATCCATACTTTCCATAGTTAATATTATAAATGCGAAAGTGTGTCTGTCTGTCTGTTACCTCTTCACGCTTAAACCGCTGAACCGATTTGGATGAAATTTGGTATGGAGATAGTTTGAGTCCCGGGGAAGGACATAGGCTACTTTTTATCCCGGAAAAATACCCTTATCCGCGATAAACGAATTTAAGGCGGACGAAGTCGCGGGTAGAAGCTAGTTTATAATAAAGCTCTTGAAATAAAGTGTCTACTTAATTTTTTATGTATTTTATTTATTTATTTATTTCATATTTTTAAGCTCATATTGATATGTATACGTTCGTTTAATACAGTTAATTATGAAAAATAAACACATTGCATGTTCTCTTTTATTATATTTAATTTACAGTGTGATATTGTCACTTAATTTGCATCGTGCATGACTCACGTGCTTAAAACGGGAAATTTCCTTTATGAATTATATATTGTTACTGTCTACAATAATGTGACGACGTGGATGACGAATTGAAAACTACAGACCAGTTCTGACCCCTCTTTCCTGTTTCAGTGTGCATCGCACTTACGTCACAAATTTATAAATATCCGTCGGTTTATACTAAACTGTAAGTGTTTAATGGGGTCGTTCATTGATTGAGGCGTTTTTCGCTATTTTTCCGTACACCCCCCGACCCTACCTCCTTGGTGAGATTTAAAAGTAGTGATAAGAAATATTTGAAGATCACTGAATGAAAAATATTTTTTTGGTTTTTTTCTTTCTTTGTTGGTCAAGGAATTTAATTTGTGTACCCTTTCGTACCTTGTCATAGTGACATTTATATGGAATCTCTATCAGCTTTCATATTGATTTTGACTGTGACAAGGTACGAAATGGGATATAAATTAAATTGCTCGACTGTATATGTCGTGGTTTCATTACGCCATAACGGCTAAACGGATTTCAACTATTTTTGGTAGACGGGTAGCTGGGCATTCACATATGGTTATAGGATATTTTTTTATGCGAATACGCTGAAGAATAAAGAGGGTTATATTTTTTTTCTCTTCTCCGCTGACGAAGTTTCTTCTTTCACCTTCTACTTATTAAGGGGGTGCATCGAAAATTTAAGTAGTAAAGTATAGCCTATGTCCTATTCTGATATATATAAGGTACATAACTGGAAAGTTTCATAAAAAATCGTCCAGTAGTTTTTGAGATTAAAGGCCAAAACACACCGGATGCGTGCGCAGCACGTGCACGTGCGCGTGTGAGTGGCGTGCGCGTTGTATCGTATGAAATGTCATAGTAGATGGCACACCGCTTGCGTGGCGTGCTCGTACGCAGCGGTGTGACATCTCTTATTGGTATTCGTACTTTACAACACGCACGCCACGCGCACGTCTACGTGCACGCCACGCACACGCATCCGGTGTGGTTTGGCCTTAAGTGGATCTAAGTATCTATGTTAGAACATAGATTTGTCAATGAACGCGTACATTTTAAGAGGTCGAGGCGAAGATCCCACGACAATTCGTCGTAGCCAGTACACCCTTGCATTGTCATAATTCGATACCGTGCATGACACAAAAACCTCCCGAATCCTCGATGATATAGTATAGGGTAAACTCCCACGCATCCGACCGTGACCGACCTTCCTGCTCGTTCCGCTCGGCCTGCCAAGAGGTGTCTCGTCTTACTCACAATCTTATTATATTCGTATTACTTAGTCGGGTCATAAGTTCTGTCACGAATATTTCGGCGAATAAAATCCCACCAAAAACATAAATGTAAAAAACGAGAGCCAAGTTCAATACAAAAATTATGCTTGGCTAAGGGCTTCGCTGTAAAAAGAATGAAGATCTAAATGAGTGCCAAGTTCTACGCAAAATTCAAATATGTATTTATAGGAACAAAATAGCATTATGAACACGTATTAAACTCTATTTCTTTGCTTTATTGGATACCTATAACAATTGATGTTATTTAAACATGTGAGATCTTACAGTAGGTTAGATTTGACTTCGCCAGTTTTCATTACATCAGTCATTTTATAAAGTAATTCAACGTATATATATATATTAATTCTTATAAAAACTGGCCAAGTCAAATCTAACCTACTTTAAGATCTCACATTTTTAAATAACAGCAATTGTTCTCTTCGTGTAATATTACACTCGGCGCTGGTAGCCAGTTCCTTTGCTTGAACTTGGCTTGACACGCGCACGCTGCCGCATGTCTAGATAAAGTAAAAGACATTTTAATTGATACTAGAAGGTGTAAACATCGTCCGAGGAGCAGAAAAAAATCATAACCCTTTTTTCTTCACCGTAGCCGGGTAAAAAGTGTCCCATAACCATCTGGAGATACCCAGCTACCCGTGTACCAAAAATAGTTGCAATCTGTTTGGTCGATTTGGCGTGATGAAGCCACAACGACACATACGAAATTCGTTTAAAAACATTTTGATGTTTTTAAATTTTTCTTTGATATAGTGAATATTTTCGGAAATAATGTAACAAAAGTAGTATAAATTGTGACCCCCCCTCTTTTTTCTAAACCTAATGTTCAAAAAATATGAAAAATATCACAAATATACTTAATAAATACTTTCAACGAAAATTGTTTTCAATATGATCGGATACTCGTATATACCGTTTTTGAGTTATTGCCGAAAAACTGTGCTTCTCAGCAATAGGACAAAAGTGCCGTGGAAATACGCTCTTTTGATATTACGCTCTATTGAATTTACTTATGCCCTAATGGAAGTTAAAAAACATGCCGACCTTAAAATCGCTTTATGTGCTTATCACGCATTCGCCCATTCCTGGCTCCGGTACGGTATTTTGATTTGGGGTAATAGCACACATATACAAGACATATTCATCCTGCAAAAGAAATGTATCAGAATTTATTTAACATAAAACAAACTGGAAGCTGCAGAGCCCATTTCAAATAACTTAATATACTTACTTTGACCTCCACCTATATACACGAAGTATGCAAATTTTTCAGAAAATATTCCCATCTTTTCCCAACACTAAAAGACCCGAAAACCAGTAACTTGCGCCCTAGAAAAAATATTCCTGTCCCATTTTCCAAATTAAAAATCCATATTTCTAGTCCATATATAATGTGCATTAAAATTTACAATAACCTCCCAAAAAATATAAAGAACGAGGAAAAACATACCGTATTTAATAGAAAGCTGGCCAAATATTTGGCAGATAATTGTTTTAATACGCTGCAAGAGTTTTTTGAAAGCCATATCAAATGATATATGTAGAGACTTATTTATATACATTTATAATGTTAAAATTGTATCCGTCCCGTGAAATATAAAACTTGTGTTGCTATTTTTATTTATTTTTTCTGTTTTAAAATATTTTCGAATGTTATGTTTCTTATGTAGCTGAATAGACATAAGTAATTGCTATAGGCGGTGAAGTAGTGCATACACCTTTTAATTTAGTCAGTAAGATTATATAACATTTAGGATTTACTAGTCCTTAAGCATATAATATCCTGTTTTAAGTGTTGCAGTGCCCTACAGGGTTTCATAGCGGTAAAATATAAAATGTACCATCTTCCAATGTACCTATGAAAGCAATAAATAAACTGATAACTGATACAGTGCACTTCTTCATATCGTATTTTTACGTCAATGGTGCATTTATTTGTATGAACAGCTGCGGAACCCTGCAATGAGCATGGTCAGACATGCTCTTGGCCAGTTTTTCTTTAAATATGAGTAAATGAATACCATTCGGCTTCCCTTGTAATTATCCTGACGCCATGCCTCTATGATGCCGGGATAAAAAACCGGCAGGTTTTTTTATTTTAATGAATTCATCATTAAATAAGCTTTTAAACCATAAACACCATCAATTCCAAAACAGTTTGTTTGTTTTTATCACTCAAAGTACTTGTAACAGAACTTATGAACAGACTAAGTAACTGCTGTGGAGATACGCTCTTTTGCTAGTGCACTTTTTCATATCGTGTTTTTTTCATCTGTAGTGCATTTCTTTTAGAACCGGCTGTGGAACCCTACACTCAGAATGGTCCGACATGCTCTTGGCCGGTTTTTGTTTTTCATATAACATAAGGTAAGATAATGGGAACCGAATTAAAAGAACGCCTTTGCATTCCATTTTAATTAATTGTATTGAATACCGATGATCATGTTATTCACTAGTTTTTAGGGTTCCGTACCCAAATGTGACTCCTAAGTCTTGAACTGTAATAGGTCTTAACTAGAAAACTACCTTGAGTATAAGATTTATTTAGATTACATTAGCGGCTACTCACGTCGTAATAGCAGAGTATTGCTCGACATGTTTCGTAATCGGATTCAGTGCGCAAACACACAAACGTAAATGCCACCGCCGCCACTTAGAGTTGGGTTGGAACGCAGGGGACAAGGACTGCGCAGCTAGAATAATCGTTTTTTCTCGCTGGTGCGGAACTCTTAGTGCACGAGTCCGACTCGCACTTTGCCCATTCGTTGACGACCGGTTTGACTCAGCGAGAGTAACGTTGTCTGCGAAGCTGAAGGTCCTGGGTTCAAATCCCGCTAAGGGTGTGATTTGTCTGATCAGCATAAATATTTCTTTCTGAGTCTTGGGTGTTTTCTATGTATATAAATATATTGTCGTCTAGTAAGTATCCATAACACAAGCCTTATTGAGTTTACCATTGGACTAGTGCGATTTGTGTAAAATTATCCCGTAATATTAATTATTTATTTGCTTATAATATTTATTTCAAGGGTTTCGTAGCCAAAATGTCAAAAATTGAACCCTTCTGTCTATCCATCCGTCCGGCCGTATGACACAGGCATTTTATTAAAAAACTATAAGATGTTATTAATTAAGTTTTCAGTATAGGTGTCTTGTATAAGCCGCTACTTAGTTTGATAGTTAAATAACCAAAAATAAGACTAACTTAGCACTCCATACATGAAACAGAAGCTGAAAATAACTCCAGTAAACACCAATGTGAGGCACATATTTCGACAGTAATTTTAAAAACACCATAACGTTTCTTAATATTTTTTTGATTTAATGAATATTTTTGGAAATAATCGCTCCGAAAGTAACATAAATTGTGTCAACCTCCATCTTTTAAAGTAGATTAAATGAAAATTATTTGCAACATGATCGGATATACCGTTTTTGAGTTATTGCCGAAAAACTGCGCTTCTCAGCAAAAGGACGCAAGTGGGGTGGAGATACGCTCTTTTGCTGGTGCATTTTTACACATTGTATTTTATTGGTTCCGTACCCAAAGGGTAAAACGGGACCCTCTTACTAAGATCCCGCTTTCCGTCCGTCCGTCACCAGGCTGTATCTCATGAACTGTGATAGTTAGACAGTTGAAATTTTCCCAGATGATGTATTTTTGTTGCCGCTATAACAACAAATACTAAAAACAGAATAATTTTATGTCTGTCAGTCTATGTTAAGTAACCAATATAAACTACTCGAACTCCGCGTTATTGCTTAGGAGTAGGGCTCTGCTAACACTGGATTTTGATAGATACGGCCGTTTGTAGTGTATATTATTATTTTGTACGGAACCCTCGGTGCGCGAGTCCGACTCGTACTTCGCCGGTTTTTTTTTTCATCTGTTGTGCGTTTCTTTGTATTGTAACGGCTACGGAACCCAGCAGCATGGTCCGACATTTTCTTGGCCGGTTTTATTAAATTGGCGACGACAGGGAATCAACACGTTATGGACTAGTTTTTTCTAGATCATTAAACATATCAATAAGTATATATATATTCGTGTTTATAGAACTTGTTTTCCTTAAGGCCATTGTATGGCCTTGAGCGATACGGAGTTGCTAAAACCGTAAATTTAAGCGTAAAACGTTTTCACAATACACTACCTACCTATTTGACTGTGTCGATAATAATTGTTTTAGGCATGGACCATTAAAACAAGAGGACTGACAATTGCAATACTTTGGATCGTGTCCCGATCGCAAGCAAGGCATTCTGGAGAAAACTAGATGGCGCTTTAAAAATAAACATTCTCGATGTTATAATTCAACAAAGAAAAAGTACAAATAAGTTTCTTAAATTAAACACTAATTTTTGTGTTTTTGTGTTTTTAATGTGGGAAAATCAACACTACATTATTATCTATTGTGATATAGATACCAATATAAAAGCGCAGAAAAACACGATTGCTCTCGCACGTGGTCAGACAAGGAATCGAACCTGGTACCTTTGGATTACGTGTGCAACATGTTAAGGGCCTGCATCGTCAAGGAAAAACCACGCCCCAAACGCCGAGCCGGCCAATAAGCGTAATTTGTAATAAGGGACGCATTTATTGCTTGCGCGCATCAAAGAAAGAGAAAGCTAACGCACTACATGCTTGGGTTTTTTTGGCGTAAGCGCCAGATGTAAAAGTACAATAAAATCGAAGTTTTTTTTTTTCATTTAAGTTAGTGACGCAAAAGATAAAGTAAAGAATGTCATTGGGTACCCCTTATCTTGCACAATCTCTATTGTCCAAAATACATTTCGCGTAACCGTTTTCGCACAATAATTTTTAGCCGAATGATACTATCGCATAATGATATACTTACCACAATTGTTATGTCGCATAGTATTCATTTGGCACAATTTTGAATAGCAGAATACTAATATCGCCAACTTTTATTTCACAGAATTTTATGTAGCACAATATAAGTTCCGCCGAATTTATTTCGGCATAGTTGTACCATAGCATATCCACAGAACCGAATCGCTGCCAGAAAATT
Source organism: Hedya salicella (assembly GCA_905404275.2). Taxonomy (NCBI): domain Eukaryota; kingdom Metazoa; phylum Arthropoda; class Insecta; order Lepidoptera; family Tortricidae; genus Hedya; species Hedya salicella. Next base: position 8,777,951 of record FR990099.1, read on the forward strand.
AGGTTAGGTTAGGTTGAAACTGCGTCCCTCACAGAAACGAAGGTAAGGCAGGTAAGTAAGGCAGGTAAGTAAGGCAGGTCCGACTTGGCTTAGGTTAGGTACGACGACGAGCGAAGCGAGGAGGAGTGTTTGGTTGAACTGCGACCCTAACGAGCGAGCGAAGCGAGCGGGCCGCGCAGGTCCGACTTGGCTTACGATTCCTAACATTACCAATTTCACCTTAAGGCAGATCCGACTTGGCTTAGGTTAGGTACGACGACGAGCGAAGCGAGGAGGAGTGTTAGGTTGAACTGCGACCCTAACGAGCGAGTAAAGCGAGCGAGCTGTGCAGGTCCGTCTTGGCTTACGATTCCTAACATTACGAATTTCACCTTAAGGCAGATCCGACTTGGCTTAGGTTAGGTACGACGACGAGCGAAGCGAGAAGGAGTGTTAGGTTGAACTGTGACCCTAACGAGCGAGCGAAGCGAGCGAGCCGTGCAGGTCCGACTTGGCTTACGAACTTGACTGCGTGCCTCACAGAAACGAATCGCTGCCAGAAAACTAGGTTAGGTTAGGTTGAAACTGCGTCCTCCACAAAACCGAAACGCTACCAGAAAACTGATGGAGTAGGACAATTAAAAAAACACAGAACTTGTCATTTTTATTTTATATAAGTATAAGACATGCAAAATAGTAAAGAAAAAGGATTATTCCTTAAACTGACTGAATAATACAGTTAAACGTAAACAACATCTAGGAAATATTGAATAGGAATATTGTGACACATCAATAAAAATATTATTGTGGTACCCACACAAAATTATTACCCAATAAATTTTGTGCAACACATTAGTATCCCAATGTCATTTATATATAAATTAAGCCGTTTATTAATCTGTCGTTTGCACAAACTAGACATAAAACGGAAAAAAGACACGTTTTCGAATAACTTTTCTATCGAGGAAATTTTAAGCAAACATGTTTCCGCGTAAATTGGTTATATAGTCAAAGAACACATATCTAAAAACCAGCCTATTTCATATACTAGATAGGACAAAAAACTCACTAAAAAATAGCTCGACTTTTCGATGCGCCCCCTTAACCTCTCCACTAGCGTGTCTGACCCACAATCGTATCTATATCAGAATAAATAGGTTTCCGTCAAAAAATACATTTTAGTGACAAGCTTTTATTGCCGACTGTACTTTTCTTTGAACATCCATCAACTACTCATGGAGACGATTCTAAAGAGCCCAAACTCGGTAGGATTGCGTTATTTTGCCACAGAGTTCCTATGCCTACGCTCCTGCTTCATTATCAGATCAGCTCGATGGTATCATATTTACATAAGTATGCCAAATTTAACTCGATCGGAAACCGGGAAGTGGGTCTAATTTAACTTGGGAGATTTGACCCGTACAAACACACATATACAGTGGCATGCGGCCATATAAGACTATGGATCCATAATATTAGCCATAGAGAAACTGCCTACCCATGCAATTTAAACCTTTTAACTGTCTACCTAGACCAAAAACCCTGTGTAATACCTCCATATCCAATCCAATACATACATATACATTGCATGTTAAAAAAAAACTTGTAAAATTAAAAACAAATCTAACTAAAATAATACAAAAAATACTCACAGCTGATTCAGTCTGTTTTAAGCAAAAATAAAACTAAGCATGGTCACTACTTACTAGGCAAATTAAAGATTAATTAATTATTAATTAACTAACAAAGTGCTATAAAACGACTTGTTCCTAATAGGATCGAACAATAAACAATTAAAATCGAAAGTTTTGTTTAAACGATTACTTCATATCGTCGTAACGGCTGAACGGATTTTGATGCAATTCAGAACAATAGCAGACAGTATCCTTGATTAAATACCAACTTTTTAGTCAGCTACAACCAATTCGTATTGAGTAAAAACTTTTTAGGGTTCCGTAACCAAAGACCGGTTTGGCTCAGCGGGAGTCACGTTGCCTGCGAAGCTGAAGGTCCTGGGTTCAAATCCCAGTAAGGGCAAATATTTGTGTGCTGAGCATAAATAATTGTTTTTGGGTCTTGGGCGTTTTCTATGTATGTATATAAGTAAATATACATATATCTATTAAATATTTCGTCGTCTAGTACCCATAACACAAGCCTTATTGAGCTTACCCTGGGACTAGTTCGATTAGTGTTAAGAGTCCCCAGTAAGCTCGATTCCCCATACAAACGTAGTTACGCTGTCATTTTAGAACGACTTGATAGTTTGCTCTGAAACTTTGTACTTAGAATAAGTTAAGGTATATGCAGGCCTGAAATTAGTTTATGTAGCTTCAGATACCATAGTAAAAAAAATACGGCGAAAATAAGCTTTTCATACAAAACTTGTTTTTGCTGTATTTCGTTTGTTTTATAAACTGGAGTCATATAAACTAATTACAGTATATATGACTCCAGCATATATGCAAAATTTACGTTACAATCCAACACATAGTTTTAAAATGAGAACGAAGCTCCGTTTGTATGGGAAGTTGAAATTCGGCCGAGCTTGCTGGGGACTCTTAAATTGTCCTGTAATATAATATAAAAAAAAATATTAAGACCAATAAAATAAGATGAACCTTCAAAAATAAAATAGTAATTGAAGAAAGAGGTATTGTATGTATTATGATATTACTAGCTTTTGCCCGCGACTTCGTCCGCCTTAAATTCGTTTATCGCGGACAAGGGTACTTTTCCGGGATAAAAAGTAGCCTATGTCCTTCCCCTGGACTCAAACTCTCTCCATACCAAATTTCATTCCAATCGGTTCAGCGGGTTAAAGTGCGTCCACATTTGTATCATTTGCCCGTATCAGATCATCGTCGCGTGGCATGATCGCGTGTCACGATCACGCGTTTGGACGTTGCGCCGATCGGATCGCTCAAAATCCATTTTGCTACGCGTATCACACAGTTATATCGGAAGAGTGTGGCATGATCGGCGCGCCGACAGTAAGCGTCCAAGCAGCGCGATACGCAGTCATGCCACGGCACGGTGATCGGATACGAGCAAATGATACAAGTATGGACGCACCTTTAAGCGTGAAGAGGTAACAGACAGACAGACAGACAGACAGACACACTTTCGCATTTATAATATTAGTATGGAGTATGGATTATTATGGATGTTAAATATGAAGTTTCAATAACGAGATTTGCCAACTGTGGCGCTCAAAAGGTCACAGTAGCATGATTTTCTTGGCGTCGGTTGTACAGAACCCATTATTTATTTTTATTTTATGTAATAAGTGGCAAACGGGTAGCCGAGCCACCTTATGGAAAGTAGTCATCGTCGCCCATGGATATGTGCAACACCGGGGTAATCGCCCAAACACTGCCAGCCTTTGAGTGCCCTGTTAAGGGCATGCATCAAAAATGTAAGCTATTTTTTGCGTGATTTTTGTCAATTCAGTATTTAAAACAGGCTGGGTTTCAGATATGTGTTGTTTGACTATATAACCTACTAGCTTCTGCCCGCGACTTCGTCCGTTACGAAATTCGTTTATCGCGGATAAGGGTTTTTTCCGATATAAAAAGTAGCCTATGTTCTTCCCCGGGTCCAACTATTTCCATACCAAATTTCATCCAAATCGGTTCAGCGGTTTAAGCGTGAAGAGGTAACAGACAGACGGACAGACACACTTTCGCATTTATAATATTAGTATGGATTCAAAGATGAATGCGGAAACATGTTTGAAAATTTCCTCGACAGAAAAGTTATCCGAAAGCCCGTCTTCATTTTCCGTTTTTTGTCTAGTTTGTAGGTACAAACGACAGATTAATAAACGGCTAACTTGTGTAAAAATGACATTCTTCCCAATACCTTTTAAGTGCACAAAAAGTGTGCAAAAACATAATAATATCTTCGATTTAATTGTACTTTAACATCTGGCGCTTACGCCAAACCCAAGCATGTAGTGTATTAGCTTTCTATTTCTTTCACGCGCGCGAGCTATAAATGCGTCCCTTATTACTAAGCCTGCTCATTGACCCACTCGGCGTTTGGGGCGTGGTTTACGAATGATGATGCAGGCCCTTAACTCGCTTCTTGAAGAATCCCATGTCATAACCTCATTATGTATACACTTGGTCAGTTTTTAGTCGTAATGAATGTCAATGACTGTTTAAAATTGGCCAATCTGCTACCGCCAAATTCCACACATCTTATATTATATGTAATTTGACCAATTCTTCGTACATTGTCCTAAGAGTGAGACATGCAATGCAAAGCTATTACGAATTATTCGCAATTGTACTGTTAAAGACGGGTCAATGACCTACAAGTAGGTATGTAGATAATAATACTACTTATACAGGACGATTAATACAAATTTTGCAGATAAAATTACATCGAAACTTAATATTTTCTTCTGATTCCGAGATTATCACTCATTTAAATAAAACAAACGTGTCGTTGCGGCTTCATCACGCCAAATCGGCTAAACGGATTTGAACTATTTTTGGTAGACGAGTAGCTAGGTATCTCCAAATGGTTATAGGATACTTTTTGCCCGACTAAGCTGAAGAAAAAGAAGTGGGGTTATCAGGGGCGGATCTACTTAACAACAATCGAGTAGTTCAATCAATTAAAGTTATGACTTTTTCTCCTCCGCGAACGAAGTTTTTCTAGTATAGTTATAAATGTAAAAGAAACCGTTTGGTAGCTTCCGAGAAAATCGCTATAAAAGATCAGCCGAAAGGACTCAATTTCCTTTCTTCACAGGTAAAATTACCTGTTTAGAAAAAAAACAACTATTTTGTAGGTAAGGCCATAAACACTGTTGAAAATAATCTTCTAAATAGGACCCCATTATGTGAAGATATCAATTAGGACAAAAATAACGTGCATGCACTTGATTTGAGTATTTCAATTGTTTCAGTTCAGTCGGTTATAAAAAAACCGGCCAAGGGTTCCGTACGAAATATACGCGACAATCGGCTGTATCTATGAAAACCCAGTGTTAGCAGAGCCCTACTCGTCAGCAAAATGTACGCGGTGTTCAATAACTTTATATTGGTTACTGACATAGACAGACAGACATAAAATTATACTGTTTTTAGTATTTGTTGTTATAGCGGCAACATAAATACATCATCTGTGAACTTTTCAACTGTCTAGCTATCACGGAGATACAGCCTGGTGACAGACAGACAGGCTGACGGACAGACGGACGGAAAGCGGGGTCTTAGTAATAGGGTCCTGTTTTGGCATTTGGGTACGGAACGCTAATAAAAATGTGTGACAAACAGAAATCTACCTGCTGTAATCCTGGTCAATAAGGAATTCATTAATAAGGAAAATAAATAGTAGAGAGCAAAAAAGTAATAAATATGTACATTGCAATTCAAATAAAAAAATTCAAATGTTTTGTTTAGTGGTTTTAGTGGCAATTCAGTGTGAGTATTATCCAGTGTTTAACAATTATTTTTTATTTTTATTTTAATATCCAGTGTCCAACAGAAATTTCTTCAATAGGATTGAAGAAATTTATAAAATAAAAAAATATCTATTTCATTTTCAGACCTGTCTAAAAGCTTTAGAAACGACAATCGATAGATTGTCCTGTGTGAAACTAGATATTCTAGTTTGTGCTATTATTATTATTATCAAAGAAAAAGCGATTTACAGTCATTAAGTACAAATATCAATTTAATTTAGACGAAACTTTAACTATTAAAAAAAAACCTTATAATATATTTATTAATATCAATACAAACAAGAATATAGGTACCATACAGAGAAACAAAAAGATCTTTGAGCTAAACCATAAACTATACTAAAATATTCACAAATTGAAAATGAATTTTGACAAAATGTAAGTAATTGTGTTGAAAAATAATTAAACCCAAATTTTATACAAAAGGTCACTACTCTTTCGAACTATATTTAATTTGTCAATTTTACCATGAGACATGATTCTATTTTCGACAATACGTGTGTCTGGTCAACGATGTCGGAGCTTTTAATGTTGTGTAGTACAATCAATTTCATCGATAAATCACCACGTGTTTTTTTTTTAAGTCAACGGTCATAAAATGGCGGCATTTTTAATTTTTCAAACATTTGAGCACGGGTGCATGTGGTATTTTTGCTGTTATCTGTCAATTATTCATCCTACGAATACAAAAAATATCTTATTAGATAGCTAAACATATCAGCAATCGATTAAATCTAACAATCATACGCAAACGTTTCAATAACAGAGCAAAAAAAATATTAAACGTAAATAATAAGGACAAAAACGCATATTTTTTTCAGACTTCATTTGTTTTTGAAAAAAACTAGGTCATTTACCTACTTTTTTTGTTCTGTGGTTGTAGTATAGGGTATTGGCTAGACGTCGATACCAAATTTACGGATCTGACATAATTACTTAAGAAGTTACACAGGTTTCAACATGTACCTAAAAATGAGTTTATTTTTTAGAAGGAGATAACAATATAATAAAGCGGTAATAATCATTTAAACTTTAAGAAGAAATCACAGCAAGAGTATCTTAAGGCTAACGATAACAATTAGTTGAGTAACTGTTCAAAATGGCCCCCTTGATTGATTTTGGAGACAAGCAGTTGCTCTTATCGCAACATGCTGCGTAGACCGCCGAATCATCTCATTATCTTCTCTTAATATGTTTCCATGTTCTATTATTTTTTGCCTTGTTCTCGGTATGTCAACGTACACTCTTTGTTTTAAGGTTCCCCATAGAAAATAATCGAGTGGAGTTAAGTCCGGCGATCGAGGTGGCCAAGCGATATGTCCGTCACGTCCAACCCACGGGACATAATGCTCGTTCAAATAATTTCGCACATCTCTTGCAAAATGTGGGGGAGCACCCTCCAACTGTAAAATCACCCTTCTCCTGTATGCTATTGGCAGCTCCATTAATGCGTCGTGAAACTCTGTTTGATGAAATTCCAAAAAGCGTGGGCCATTCATTGTCGCTGGTAAAATAATGGCCCAACTAAAATATCGTCGATAATTCCTGTCCAAACATTCACTGAGAACTGGTGCTGGAACGAACTTTGTCTCACAGCATGAGGATTCTCCAACTGCCACAGATGCTCGTTGCGGTGGTTTGTAAATCCCGATCGCGTGAAAGTGGCCTCATCGATCCACATAATACGTCTCAAAAACGTTTGATCCCTGCGTGCTCTTCTTGTTATCCAGGCACAAAAAACAGATCTTGCAGCGTAATCTGGTTCAGTAATATCTTGTACCAGTCTAAAATGATAAGGGTGTAAACCTTCTCTTTTTAATACTTTCCAGACTGTCCACTTGCATAAATTCATCCGGTTTGCTATTCTTCTAATGCTCAGTCTCGGATCATGTGTGATTAATCTTAATATCTCTTCTTCGTCCTGGGGTGCCACAAGTCGAACACGTTCATCGGCAGGACTTCTTATGCCGTTCTCAGCGAGCCGTGCATGGATTCTTATGAATGTGCGAGCATTCGGAATGGGTCTGTTACCTTCTTGCGTACTCTTGAACAGCAGCATTCGCGTTCCCGTTGCAAAACAAATAAACGAAATATATGTCAGCAGTGTGCTGACTAGAATACTGACGGTCCTCCATTGTAACAAAGCGGAAAACAAACAGCAAGTCCAACAATTAACAAAAGTATCAACAATAACACAATCGAACAGAAGTAAGCTGAAGATAGCAGAAGGTTGTTATCACAACGCAGAGCGAGGGATGACTGATTGACCTGCCAGCGGTTGTCTTCTCACACTCTCCTCTTGGAGGAGTATGGGGATGCTTTTTCTGTATTTTATACATTTAGGCTGTGTCGTTTTCGCAGCCTGTTACGACAGGCTGGGCTATGGTGCTGCAATTTGTGCTGCATCTTGAGGCTTCTTTTGGGGCTACCTGGGGGCCGGGTTTCAGCCTCTTGGTGACCTTGCTGTTACTTCTTCTTCTTCATTCTTGCTGTTTGGTTTGGTTGGCCAGTCTGCGGCTTAGCTGCAGTTGGCCTTTCTGCGGCATGGTTGTGGTTTTTGGTGGTGTGGCGGCTTTTAACCACCTCATGGGGGAAGCAGGAGATCCCTAGGAAGTGGTCGCGATCGAGCATCGGGTGGGCGCGCGTGGAGCGGCGCTAACCCTTGCAGCAACGCGTGGCGGGAACTGTCGGCCCGCTCGAACATCCGCTTGGCTAGTGGCTTGGTATAGGTTTCGATATTTTCCCACTCCAGCGCCCTCTGGAGGTGGTCATTTCGCACGAAGCGTGGGGAGTCTACAATCGTTCTAAGTGCCAGGTGATCCTGGGCTTGCAGTCTTCTTTTGTTGGTATCAGCCTATATCATGATTGACCTGGCAGCACCCCTTGATTTATCTACCTGCTCGTAAAAGAAAAACTGGGAGTGGGGATGATAGTTCTTGGGATTGTGACAAAAAGGTAATTAACAGGGTCATATTTGAACACGTGTTATTTTTGAAGTATCAAAGATAGAGCTACGATTTTCGTGTGCATTTCTAGCAAATATTCCGTACTACAAACACAGAACAAAAAAAAAGTAGGTAAATGACTTAGTTTTTTTTAAAAACAAATGAAATCTGAAAAAAATATGCCTATTTTTTGCTCTGTTATTGAAACGTTTGAGTATGATTGTTAGATTTAATCGATTGCTGATATGTTTAGCTATCTAATAAGATATTTTTTGTATTCGTAGGACGAATAATTGACAGATAATAGCAAAAATACCACATGCACCCCTGCACAGGTGTTTGAAAAATTAAAAATGCCGCCATTTTATGACCGCAGACTTAAAAAAAAAACACGTGATTTATCGATGAAATTGATTGTACTACACAACCTTAAAAGCTCCGACATCGTTGACCAGACACACTGTATACCTACCTACTGGATGGACAATTTTCCTTGTTGATGAACCTATTTAAAATTGGCATTTTTCTGATTTGACGTATAATTTCGAGTTGTCGACAGTTAATCGATAAAGCAGGTATCAGACTTACCTCATCCATCTTAAGGCTCTCTAGACTCCTATGCTTAGTCCTCAAGCTGTTTACTGTCCCGTATTTCTTCTCCACAAACGGCTCATCGTATATATGCTCCTTCTCCAAGAAGAACTCCGACTTTTCCTCTTTGCATTTGCACTTTAAATGGCATTTAAAGTTTTTCCCATCATTACCAACACATTTCGCACATTTTTTCTCCTTTAAAAAGTCATCCAAAGCTATGTGCAAGTTCTCATCGCTGCAAGAGCAGAATTTAGAGTTACGGTTGAATGATGCACTCAATCGGGTGTATGGTAGGCTTGTGGTTGAGTTACCAATGGCACAATTTAAGGCATTAAAGCAATTAGATAGCGAATCATTTTGCGTCTGATTTGGGAGTAAAGTTCGGTGTGTTATATCTAAAATTTCAGTGCATAAGTAATGCATTTCCTTCGGCCTTTTTAAACTTAAGTTAGTTTCTGCAATGTCGTAGATATTTTTTACTTTGTGTGCTTCTCTTTGTTCTAAAACCTGTTCTAGTTTCTGCAGCATTTGTTTTGTATTTTTCTTCTCTGGTGTTATTAAGATTCGGGGTGGTTTCTTCGGGGGTGGACCAGGTGGTAATGGCTGTTTGAGAGCTTTTTTTAAAGTGTCTGTTAGAACTAAATGCGGGTTCTTGCGTTCAAGACGCATAGTTTCACTGGAAGCGCACAAGTCATTCATGGAAGACAGGTTAGGCTTAAATTCTAGGCAAGCTTTCGATTCAATTGTAGAATTTGAGTCAATTACTGAATCCTTTAACTCAGTCATCAAGTCTTTTGACTCTTCAAAGTCTTTCTCGGCATCTATATCATTTTCGAAATGAGATTTCAACTTCTTTATACGATTGGACTTATCATCGTCCAAATTTTCAGTCTCAGAGCTGACACCGCTGTCCGTCATGGCCTCTTGTTTTGTGTCATCTTTTTTCTTAGTTTTAATAACCATTGCATACTGATCTAAAATATGTTTTGGCACCTCAGAATTCGGTATAGAGTCATGTAGAGCAGAGCTATTTTTTGGCACAACAAAGTTTTCCTTCCGCATCTGATCTTCTAGCAAGTTTCCGAGCTTTTTTAACCGTTCATTGCTGAGTTTTTTATCCATCTTAAGTGTGAAATCACTGGTTTCACTTCTACCGTTGCAACTGCCGTGCCTTTGAGGCTGTATTTTGCTTCTGTCGCAGCGAAAGGCGTGACTTCTATGCAATTTCTTGCCAGGATCACTGGTCTGTCTTGTTAAAGAAGATTTTATATCACTAACACTTCTTTTTACATCACTTTTATTGTATAAATAACTTAGGTTAGGTGTAGCAGACCAATCCTCACTGGATGAATCAGATTCTTGGCACATTTTGTCCTTTTTTGCCGATAACTTGTCGTAACTGTCCTTATGGAAGTTTTCTTCGAAACTGCCACCATTTTGGACGGGGTATGAGTTTTGTTTACCCAGATGTTCACGGTGAACACTCTTTTTAACAATTAGTGGTTCAGTTTCGTGATTCAAGCTTTCAAATTTACTTTTTATAGCTTGTACTCTGTTAGTTTTATTCGTAATCATGTCGAAATATCAGACATTTTTGATTAGTCAAAAACAGTGAAAACTTTTTATTGACATGCACATAAAACACTTTATTTAATCACACAACATTTAAAGCTTTCTTATTAAAGTGAGATAGAGTTTTAAAACTATTATTTACTATAGTAAACAACAACAAAACAATAGGAACACTCAACTGACTAATTTAAAACATGTTTTTAAACCTTTTTTTTCACAGGATGTAAGGCACTGGAATCGTCATAATTATTGTGATTCTCACGAACAAAGGACGAATAGTTTCACTGATACTAACATTAACATTATTGCGACACGATTGATACGCGAAATGTTATTTTACGCGAAGTTCCACTATTTTGAAACAGCTATCCGCTTGTCAGAAAGTTTACATAAACAGTTGCTCATAGCCTCCGTCCGTCCGAGGAAGGGCATGGCACTTTACTGATGTTGCCATACGCGTGGAACCGATTACCCGACCATTTTAGGGAGCGTTCACAATGCTACCTACGCACGTAGTGACGAAATAGTCTGGCTATAATATCTTTACCCTACCAATTTTAACTGTTTTATCTGTGCATTGGTATATGGCAACACTGAATATAGGGCACTAAATAGTCTTGATACTTGTGTATTATCCTCAACCTTGCATTAAGCTCGCCTTTTGTACAATAAGTTTTCTTTTGTGCAATAAAGATTAAATAAATAAATAAATAAACCTTTAAACAAAGTGCAAATAACATTTTAGTATTATATTTAGCAAATAACCGACCGGGTTGTAGCACAACCAGCAACCTGCTCAGTTATGTGACGCAGATTATTCCAGAAGTGGATAGTGGGGGGCAGGTTGACGCTGCTTACTTTGATTTTCGGAAAGCGTTCGATGTAGTCGATAACGACATCTTGCTTAGAAAGCTAGCCGGCGTCGGCTTTAGCCCTCATCTATTTAAGTTCTTCGCAAGTTACATGACTGACAGGCGACAGTTCGTTGAATACGATGGACATAGGTCAGACCCGTATTTTGTGAGATCGGGAGTGAGTCAAGGAAGCAACCTTGGCCCTTTACAATTTATTATCATGGTCAACGACTTACCCCAGGTTATCAAAAATGCGGGCTGTTTACTTTTTGCTGATGACTTAAAAGTGTATCTACCTATAAGAAGTACCGCAGACTGTGAAAGACTCCAAAACGACATAAACAGTGTGGTTTCATGGAGTGAAGCTAACAAATTGCATTTTAATACGTCCAAGTGCCTTACTATTTCGTTTACTCGAGCACATAACCTTATCAGTCACGATTATGTAATTAACGAAACGAAATTAAACAAAACAACAGAGGTAAAAGACTTAGGAGTAAAGTTCACATCGGACCTAAGATTTCGGGATCATATTGTTAATATTAGTAAAAAAGCCTTCAGAATGTTAGGATATGTGCTTCGTCGTTCCCATGATTTTTACAAATATTGGAGCGACTATCGCCTTATACAATGCATTGATACGAAGTGGCCTGGAATGCAACGCTACTATATGGGCTCCACATGAAACGAAATATCGGTTAATGTTGGAGCGTATCCAAAATAAATTTGTCAGATGTTTGTATTTGAGAAGGTATGGGGTGTATCCTTTCTACCCTCTAATGTACCCAACTTTATTTATTTTGGGTATGGTTGGATACAACGAGCTGCGAGTGCGCAGAGAGTTAGGTATAGTGACATACATATTTAAATTAATTAGGGGTAAAATCTTTAACGGTCAGGTTTTGAGTTGTGTGAGTCTGTGTGTACCTGATAGGTACGTGTGGCGCCGCCGGCGGCCACGGCTGCTGGTCGAGGCGTGCGGGCGTACCAACCTGCTCGGTGCGGCCCCACTGACGCGCGCAATACGCACCCTAAACCTAATAGCAGAAGATTTGGATTTGTTTTCGTGTTCTCTGAATGGATTCACAAAGTCAGCTTTATTCATAATTAGTTATAAACTCAGTACTTAGTATAGATAAATAGATTTAAAGGTTAATAATGTAAAATTATATAAATAGTTACGCTATTGTCTTAGGTATAAGTCCTGTTAAAATAGCTGTAAGTGTGGAGAAATAAATAAATAAAAAATAAATTATTAAAAAAAACATTACCTACTGCTATCTCGGCAGTAATATATTATTATTCACCTCCACCAAGAAATTGCTATCTAATAATGTGGTAACTATATGGAACACGTCAATTTATTTCAAACATTCTAATATTATAAAATCATTTATTTCTACCACTCATTACAGAAATTCTCTTCAGATATTGTCTTTTGCTAGTGACATTAACATCTTATATTTTTTTAAGTTTATATAGAACGAGTTTCATTTTCCTCTTAAGATCATTATTTAAACTAGCTGTAATTTAATAGGAATAATAAATAAGTCACTAACACCACAAAATATATTCTCAGTGCACTTAAGAGGCTGCTAAAAGCTAAAAGGCTTCACATGAACATTATTTTAACAAAAACCATTTTGGTGTTATTCAAAAGTACTGAGATTGGTTAATCTTACCAGCCAAAGACTTAATGCAATGTAAACATTACCACTTTTAAGCGATATTCGCTTCTTGGTGTTGCTTTACAGCATCGAAGTTAATGATGGTGCGGAAAAGCAGTTCCCGCTGACCACTTTTATATGGTTTTCGCATAATTAAACCTTTATTTTTAAAAACCAACGCACGTAAAGGTAAATTGTTTCTTAACACATAAACAACTTGACGTCTGTGACAGATACAAAACATTACCATATTCAGTTTTTATATATTCATTTGCTCGGAAGAGATAAAATGGTCTGACTCTAGTAGATTGTTGACCAGGGGTTGAAAGTGACCCATTAGTTCGAAAGTGACTCATTTGGTAACCTAGGGTTGAAAGTGACCCAATAGTACTTTTCATTTCGATCGTTAAGAAAGTAAAATACCTACTACACACACATTGTATAAAATAGACCAATTCTAAAATGATTTATATTACTATCAACCAGGTCGTGATAAATACGTCGTTTAATGTATACCTGATTTAAATATATGAAAATCATTTGTTTTAATAATATGTCGCCACTTAATTATCTTTGACTCCGTGACTAATCGTAATAATAAAAAAACTTTCCACCCTAGGGTTGAAAATATAATTTTCCACCCGGCTGTCAACCTATGCTATTTTCTGTTTTGGCTGTTAACTTTACATTGCCTGAGTCCACTGCAGATCCAGCGTTTCTTGCCTCTACCAGATACTAACTAAGTACCAACTTAAAAACTCTAATAGCATCTTGTGTCTTGTTGATATATATGTATAAAAATAGGTTTACTTAATATTTTCTTCTGTTTCCGCGATTATTACTCATTGAAATAAAACAATTTAACGGATAGAATATGCTGAGTTATTACAACACTGCCTTACATCTGGCTATATGCTATGGAATGGTGAATTCTACGGGCAAGTTGATGGTGTGGCAATGGGGTCTCCGGTGTCTCCTGTTGTCGCCGATATTTTCATGGAAGACTTCGAGGAGAGAGCGCTTTCATTGGCACCTGTCAAGCCGAGGATCTTTAAAAGATACGTAGATGATACCTTTACTATTTTACCTAGATCTAGAATTTCAGCTTTCTTAGACCATCTGAACTCCATGCATAGTAAAATTAAATTCACTATGGAGTTGGAAAATCAAAATTCACATGCATTCTTAGATGTGCTAGTAATTAGAGGTCCTAACAATGACATAGGTCATACTGTATATAGGAAACCTACGCATACAGATAGGTATTTGAATGGCAAATCTCACCACCATCCCTGTCAACTTGCTACAGTGGGTAAATCTTTGTTTCAGAGAGCCAGGGGTATCTGCGACGATCAACATCTGACTGCTGAGTTGCAGAATGTCAAACGTGCGCTTCGAGCCAACGAGCTCCAGATACCACGTTCCAAGCAGAATCCCAGTATGAAGAAACCAACAGTCGAGCGTAAACCTGCCGTATTACCATATGTGAAAGGGGTCACAGACAAGATCGGAAACATCTTGAAGCGTGCTTCTATAAAAACATACTTCAAGCCGTTGAAGAAGGTGTCTCAATACCTTAGACCCGTGAAGAGTAGCACCCCTTTGCAGAGTGCAGGCATTTATAAGCTAGACTGTGAGTGTGGTCTTTCATACATTGGTCAAACGAAACGCAGTGTATCAACCCGGGTGAAGGAGCACATAGCAGATGTCAAGCACCGTCGGTGTAATAGGTCTGCAGTCTGTGAACATGTCATTGACAAACCAAACCACTCAATTAAGTTTGATAAACCTTCTATCCTTGCCAAAGAAAAAAGATATTTTCCCAGGATGCTACGCGAGGCTATTGAGATTAAAAAGCATCCTAATTTCAATAGAGAAGATGGATTGTCACTACCACCAGCTTGGGATCCTGTAATACATCTCATCAAGGAACAAGCGAGACACAGGACTGCAAAACCTTAATTTCCGAACGGTGTAAAATATCTTATCTGTTTAAAGTAGTTTAATAGTCTCTGTTTTTAAAATATTATAATTAATAATGAGGTAGCCTGGGAGTTTTTCTTTGCAGCGTTTCTTTTCTCCTCAGTACGCCTCATTTGTGAAATGCTGCTTGGTAAATTATTAGAATAAAATAATTAAGCCCTTCTGGCACATGTGTAACTGTCTTTACAGCTTAGGCCCATCTGGCATGTATGTACACCTTTATTTGTGTTTTTTCAAAAAATGGGTAGTTTGCACAAATTGTAACTTTGACAGAGGAAAATACATCTTTTCTCAGTCCTCCCGTGACCATGGAAAGCTGGAAAGCTTCCGAAACGTCGGGAACTAAAATGAGATAATATACGCGATATAAT
This sequence comes from Hedya salicella, assembly GCA_905404275.2. Classification (NCBI taxonomy): domain Eukaryota; kingdom Metazoa; phylum Arthropoda; class Insecta; order Lepidoptera; family Tortricidae; genus Hedya; species Hedya salicella. The sequence goes on from FR990099.1 coordinate 8,793,395, forward strand.
CCGTTAAATTGTTTTATTTCAATAAGTAGGTTTACTTTATAGTATACTCGTATACTGTATATCTATTTTTAACTGTTGTATAAACATTACATTGTAACTATTGGATTAATTATAAATGTATAACTCATTTGTTTTATCATCTCAAATTAATAACTAGACAGTTATTAACCAGTGCATAACTTGTAACTTATTTTTAATGCATGTTTTGTACTGTCAGAGCTAAAAATGTATTAACTATTAGTGGAAACTGTTTCTGGCTTCTGTAATAACTATTCTTTTTGTTTACTCTTAAGTGTAATTGTATGCTGTTTGTTTCCTTTTACAATAGAAAAAAATGTTCTGGTAAATGTGTATTTTTGATGTTGTTTTTTAATAACACGACAAAGTAACAATTGTTTATTCGCAGTTTCGATGGTCGTCGTAGAAGATGGTCATCCAATGCAAACAGTCAATCAAAAGTCCGGTGGTGAGACAGACGTGGTAAAATATTAAGAAAACCTAGAGAAAACACAAAATAATTAAAATCTACTTTGCATTTATGGCCAATTGACAATCTCGCTCGATGTGATTTTTAGCACACTTTTTTTTAACACGTTAGGGACTAAGGAAAACGTCTTGTCGACCTGTACTAGTGGACGTAGAACCGAGAAATGTTAGTATGACAGCCGACAGGATCGGGAATTTCAGGTGCGGCGTGCCGTACTAAAATTTACCAGGTGTGCACGCCCTGTCCCGAAGGGAGGCGGAAAAATACTTTTATTTATTAAAATTGTTCAAATATCTAGATAATTCTGTAACTTTTTTCTAGGAATGAGAGGAGTGGGGAATAAGCCTTTAAAAGATTTTTTTCATTCTTTCTGCATTTAAATTATTTGATTGAATAGTTTTGTACGTAATAATGGCTTAAATTGATGTTTAATATTATAGGTTTACGTGTTTTTAATATTAAAGGTTAATGTGTATATGTGTAAGAAATGCAAAAAGACTGTAAAAAATTTTTTGTAACAAAGATTATTAATATCTTCTTATACATTTTACCCTGAAAGTCGGGTACTTCTTTTAGACTGGTATGTGAAACAGCTGGCATTCATTTGTGAGTGGGAAAGTACAAACCACGGTACATATACGGTACAAACATTACAAACCGCCACCTGTTGCATTGATGCCGCTAAATTGAATATTCATTTTGGTTGGTTTATATCGTGCTGTAGATAATAACTTTTAATTTAGTGTTGTACTACATGTAGTACTTGGCGCCATCTATCCGGTGTTTACTGCAGTGCTAACGAAATTTTTAACGTCACGAGCTAGCCGCGTAGGCTTCACAAATCTCAATATAAATTGTATCCAAACCTCCTTTTTTTCTGTAAGTCAGCTAAAATAACTATTTAACTAATAAATATGAACCGATTTTACCCATCCTGAAATTATAATATTTCCGCATTAAAACTTTTTCTATTAATTGCAGTATTTACTGCTATCTAGCGTCAAGTAACTATAAACTTATAGTTCCTTTTTGGCAATGGAGACCGCTAGTCTCTAAAATGTATCAAAACTATATTTCCGATATATACCTATACCCGTATGTAAACTTAAAAATTAAAAATCACTCTTAAATACTTTATTATGACATCGAACGGAATTGAAACAGTTGACGAGTGTATCGAAAGGATGAAAGCCGTCAAGATATAGAAATAGGTATTGCCCAGTGGCTGACTGTTAAATTGTTATTCATGTTCATGGCTAAACCACTAAAACTGAGTATATTGATGTTTTAGTAATTACAGCCGATTTTGTTGTGTTTTAGGGACTACTAGCGTTATCTATTGGTTAGTAGAAACTTTCAAAAGTAGTGTGAAATATGTACTAGAAACGCACATATTTAGTTACATTAAGAAGTAAGTATTTCAAATAGTTAAATTTTACTATCATATCACTAAAGAATACGAATGAATGAATAATAATACATATTAATACATGTAAATTTTACAAAACCTTGTTGTTAAATTTTTGGTTCCTAGCGACATCTAACGATGAAAACACAAACCACTACAAACTCTTTAGTTAGTCTATTCCCCGGCAGGTAGCAGTAGTTGACCTCAATATGATTCCTTGCAACAATGTTGATATGAAATTACATTACTTTGTATTGCATAAAATTATATTAATAATTACACGATTAACGACACGCTAGTTACATAATTTTACAAGAACCAATATCGCCGGATGTAATCTTACCCTTATTACCTCGTTTTATATATTACCAATCCAATTTTCCTTGTTATCCTTACTAGTTTCATCGACTTGCTGCTAATTGCTTTTTATATTAGCCTAACGTGGCATAGGTTTTTTGTTATTTCATTTCCCGGCCAGAGAGGAAATCTAATTCTACCCTTTAAAATCAGATAGTGTTGTTGCCGTTGGTCGTTAATGTCGTTATCAATACTCAATATAGCGAAGATGATTTATATACATATGTATATAGTATTATTTTAAGGATAGATCTTTGTGACATATTGATTTCATTATACTCTGCTGCTCAAATACTTTCTCTATTTACATTTTATTTAATTTTTATTGCACCAAAAAAAAAACGTACAAGAAGTGGACATGATGTCGCAAGGCAAATCAGAACAAGTGTAGGCTTAGTGCTTGGTCCTATATTATAGATTTCAAGACAAACCAAAAATCAAACTGTCGGATTTAAATATATGATTTGTTTTATATCATATTTCGATAAGTTTTCAGTACAAACTTTATTTTTAAGCTAATTAAAAATCCATTATCAAAAAAATTGAGTCATATTTATATTATCTCTATCATCTGTTAATAAGTTCTGGCCATTAGGACAATTTTGCCAGCGTCAAGGTTTTAAAGCCAAGGTACGGTTGTATATAAAAAAATAATTAAATAATGACTTGATCCACACCGACTCATGTCGCCCGTCCAAGACGGACGACAAAAATCCTAAATAATATTTATTTTAGTTCTAACTGAAATTCAGCAATGTTTATGAAAATTGTCGATGACAGTACAATCTCATTATGCATTACAAAGATACCTAATTGTCTTGAACATGGCACACAATTGGTGGTGCCTTTGATTTCATCTATTTAATACATTACAGTATAACTCTGTTGGTCAAATTCTGATTCTTTCATCGCGGTTGGTTTCATACAGTGAACTAAATTCACACACTGTCTCACAAATCATAGTAACGCTATTCGCCACTAGATGTCACTATAAAATGCGTTACTATCCTTGTTGCCACTTAAATGAATTCTTCAAAGTTTTTTCTGTGGAGTGTTTCATTTTCACCACATTATTTGGAGACTTAATTAGGTTCGTCCCACGGCTTCACCCGCACGGCAATAGTATTTAGCTTACTTTCGGGACTGTAAATCTTTTCGGGATGTGAAATGTTTTGTAATTGGTTGTTTGACTTTGTGGACTTCACGGACTTCACACTATCTTGCTACTCTAGCGCCACTCTGGACAGATTTGGAACTATTATTTTCACTTGCCGCTGGAAACTTTTTCATCTGTTTTCCTATATGAGATTGCCCCCTTACCTTTTTTATACTCCACCCCTATAAGTTTACCTTGTGTATTTGTGTTTCTGTCTGTGCCGTACTCCTAAACGGTTGAAGTTATGTCGACTTAAATTATCAATATGACTTCATCGATTATTTCATTTATTTATTGTCTTTGCATGGGTAGGAATGATCACGGAGGCGTTTCGGCGAGGCCTATGTCTTGCTGTGGAGGTCTTATGGCTGATGGTGGATGATGCAACATATATGGCATGTCTCCAAGTGCGTATTATCGGTCTATCTTTCTATATAGGTAACAAGCTACTATTAGAACTCAAAATTATCACATTATTTTTTCATTTAACAACTTTTTTTGTGTGTAACTTAAAATAGAACGATGTCTTTATAACGGAAATATTGGTGAAAAACTACTTCAACCTGATAAAAACTCCCCGAAATATAACAATGTTAAAAACACATTTTTGGACTTACCCAAAAAACGCTTCATACTAAAGCATAATACATTATGACGTCACACTGTAATACCTTGTATGGGGAAATTAAGAATTTTGTTCTGCAGCTATGTTAAAACTTGCGTGTATCAAAACGGTTTCATATTAAAAGTTACCTTAAGTTTTATGGGTTATACAATGGCATTATTACTTTTGAATATTTTCATACTTTAAAAATGGACTTTCCCACCCAACTTCATCTAAATGCTCATAAAACGCGCGAACACGTAAGGTATCGAACTCAAAATCTTGACTTTGTTTCTATTTTATATTTCTTACAAATTTTGAGAACAGTCAACAACCCTATTAGTTGCCGGCCTTACAAGTGGAAGCATACTCCGTCAGGTCCTAATAAAAAGTGAAGTATCTTATCGCCCAGGTTTTCCCGTGGTCTTACACTATATTAATCATTTTCTTCATTAAGTTAGTTTTGCAACGTAATTATAATGATTAATTATGCTTCAATGACGTTTCAGTCGCGTCATGGAAATCAAAAGACAATGATTGCTTTGAGTCATTAACTTCTAAGCATTTAATGGGTGTAGGTAATAAATAGGTAAGATTAGTAATCCCCCGCTACGCAAATCGATTTTGCTTATCCGAGATTATGTTTTTGGGCATTATAAAGTACCCTCCATTTGTCTCAGACGATGGACTTATATGGCTCGTTTTACTCAAAACCAAGAGCACTATCGATTTCACAACTTAAAATATCTCAAAATTTTATATGAAAAAAAGCAATCAGATCGAAAATTGTCACAATAGTGGCTTTTTTATTTCGGACACATTTTTTTGTGAAGATGCCCTTTTACGGTATAAAAAGTACATGGATCTGCGTTCTTTTTGACTGTTTTACTGACAATGAATCTGCCCGCCTATAATTATCTTAATTACGGTACAAAAAACACGTTCTTAATGTAATATGATTAGCGTCACGGTGAGTTTTTTTTTTTGCATTTATATTTTCTTGCTTGAGCTCTGTGGAATACTTGTGATCACTAGACCCCGTTATCTTTTCGCACTGATGATGTTGCTTTTTCGTAGGGGTTGAATGTTTTTTTTCGACTTTCTAAATGTCAAACAATGTAGGTGTAGTAATCAGAGTAATATGTCACTGACAATTAGTCAAAGACAATCACAAGGTACGAAAGGATATAAATAGGATAAAAAAAGAATATAAAAACTCTATAAATAAAAGTCTCCGGTGTTTGTTAGTTAAGACTGTTTATCATAGTTTTTTCACAATAACAACAATAAACTTCCATTGTTCCATAAATAAATAAATATTACGTACAATTTTACACAAATCGAACTAGCCCCATGGTTAGGGATTGCAATCCGGTCCGGCGGATCCGGTAATCCGGCCGGATCCGGTACTTTTTGGCGGTCACCGGATCCGGTGAAATTTACCGGATCCCGACCGGATCCGGTAGACCCAAAGAGGCTGAAGAGGCGCTACAACAGACATACATACAGACTACCTAACACACGAAAGCTGATTATGTGCTGCTAATTTGGTGAAAATTTGAGTTAGGCAAAAAAATTGAAGTGTCAATATGATCTAGATCTAATTAAGCTTTAAAGAATTATGTCTTTCTTAATTATTGTTTGTGACGTAAATTTTTTTTAATGGTTATTTATATTTCTTTGCCCAAATAATACCCGTAATATTAAAATATTACGGGTATTAGGAAAGTATAGTATTTTATTATTGTTGATTTTACCTTTTATAGTATTGAGAGTCCGCAGTAAGCTCGGCTGAATTTCAACTTCCCATACAAACGGAGTTTCGTTCTTATTTTAAAACTACGTGTTGGATTGTAACGAAAATTTGCATATACAATGACATGAGGTATATTTAGGCCTAAAACTAGTTTATATGCCTGCAGTTTCTAAAACAAACTAAATACAGCAAAAACAAGTTTTGCATGAAAAACTTAAATTCGCTGTATTGTTTTACTATGGTATTTGAAGCTATATAAACTAATTACAGGCCTGCATATACCTAAATTTATTCTCAGTATAAAGTTTCAGAGCAAACTAGCTAGTCGTTTGAAAATGAGAGAGTAACTACGTTTGTATGTAGAATCGAGCTTACTGGGGACTCTTAATAAAGTTGATTAAATATTACATAGTACAGAAGAAAAGTGGGGTCAAAGTTAAAATAACAATTATTAATCATGATCTATTACACCAAATTAGTGGTAAATTCTTAGATTTGGCAATTAAAACTATAAAAAGTTCCTTTAATTAAAGTGTTATTTTTATATATTTTATAAATAAGATTTAATTTTGTTTATTTACTGTGAAACAAAGCTTACTATGTGTGTGGCTCAAAAAGGTTAATAATGTTATTAAGTTAAGGCTAAATATTATTGAAGCAGATGCTTAAATTTTTCATATTATTGTGAAATAAGTGGCTAGTGAGACTGATGTTTGACTTCATAAGGGTGTGTTTTAGCGCTAAACTATTATTTCATTAGTTAATTAGCAAAAACAGCTCCGCATGTCTACTTTACGGCCAATAAACTGGACAAAAAGCATGATGTTAAATATACGCAATAGCAAAACTTCGGATCCGGCCGGATTGAGAATTGGACCGGATTGCAATCCCATGGTAAGCTCAATAAGGCTTGTGTTATGTGTACTAGACGACGGTATAATTAATAGATTATTACTTATATACATTGAAAACATCCAAGACTCAGGAAGAAATATTTATGCTCACCACACAAATATTTGCCCTTACCGGGATTTGAACCCAGGACCTCAGCTTCGCAGGCAACGTTACTCCCACTGAGCCAAACCGGTCGTCATCCATAGTAATATGTACTAAGAAAATAAACTCCTCGCCAATATTTAACAAATACTATTACAACGAACTGAAGGGATTAAGCGACTCATTGTGTAGATAAAAGGATTCCAATCTGTGCAGTTTATATGGATTTATCGAAAGCTTTTGATTTTGTTGATCATACCCGGTTATTAGAAAAGCTAGAACGGTATGGGATCTGGGGAAATGCCTTAGATTTATTAAACTCATACTTAAGAAATAGAATGCAACTCACTGAAAAAAAAAGATTATGTACAAAGACAAAAGAAGAAATTGCCTACTTTTCTAAGTCAAGACTTTTGATACGCGGGAGCATTTTGGGTCCGTTGCTCTTCTTAATTTACATTAATGATCTACCAACACACGTACAACACCCAATGCTATTATTTGCGGATGATAGTACCGTTCTAATTCGATCAGAAAGCACAAATAATTATGAATATGAAATAAATAATTCACTTAAGACTATCATTAACTGGCTGGAAACAAATAAACTAAAGATAAATATTGACAAGACAAAAATAATGCAATTTCACCAATCTAAATCAATTTCAATAAATCTTGACATAAAATATAATGACCAAAATGTTGAACATACAAACGTAACAAAATTTTTAGGTATTGACATAGACACCCATATGAACTGGAAAGCACATACTTTAGCATTACGTAAAAGAATTAATAGTTTTGTATTTGCCCTCAAAAGAATAAATAGACTTTCAGATCGGAAAACTGCGTTACTAGCGTATCATGGCTATATAGGATCAATTCTTCGTTATGGCATAATTTTTGGGGCAACTCCACAAATAAAAAAATAGTCTTTGGTGCACAGAAAAAATGTATTCGAGCCATCTGCGACCTAAAAAAAACAGATACCTGTCGACCGCATTTCAAAGAACTTGGAATTATGACATTGACTGGTCTCTACATTTACGAAGTGTCAGTTTTTGTTAAAGCAAACCCCAATTTGTTTCCATTAATGTCGATAAATTCTAGAAACAGACGGTTCAAATACAAAATTAACACTGTCCCTGGCAAAACTGCGCTTCTACGAAACAGCATTCTAGGCATTGCCTCGAAAATATATAATTATTTGCCAGAAGGACTAAAGGAGCTACATTTAAATGTGTTCAAAAGAAAATTAAAGGATAACATCTTTAGCAAATGTTATTATACAATAGAAGACTGTTTTAAAGATGACTTCCAACTGTAATGTATGCACATAGGTGATAATGTATCCTAATTTAACAATTGATCAATATTATTATAATTACACTTATATTAATAAATTTGTAAATCTTTACTATATTGAATTATATTTAAAAATTGAATAATGCATGAAACATAGAATATGTTAAAGTTAATTTATGTTATAATTTTCACATGCCGTAACGGCCGAATATATTGAGGATCAATTTCTGCACTGTAACATCTTATGTACCATATGTTCTGATGAATAAATGATTGATTGATTGATTGATTGATAAGGCTGTGTGTCAATGTGACATGCAGTTGCAAATAGAAAATCATTTATACTAGTATAGGTTATCGCGTCATGTAAGGACCAATGAGGTAATCTATATACTTATTTTTATTCACAAAGTTAAATACCTATGCTATATTGAGATTGAGCTGAGATTTAAAAGGCAAAAAATTAATCGCATTGTTGCATTATTTAAACATCGATAATCGATATCGAGAACGTCGATAAGAAATCATTCAACCCCTACGTAAAAGTAACGTCAGTGTGACAAGATAACGGGGTCTAGTGATCACCATTCGTGTAAATTTTTCGTTCTCCGATTGCATGTAGCCTTTGAGAGGGGTTACTCTTGAGCACCACCCGGGGGACTCGCGCAGAGTTGTGTAAGGTAATCCTGTGGACGCGAAGACCTGGATGAAGTGATTCCTGACCCAGCCGCCTGGCTTAACAATTTTAAGTCATTCTTTGATTGCCTTACGATTAAATAAATAAATTTATATTTTTATTCGTAAACATGTAACATTGTTTAGCGCTTAATTGAATCATTGCAAAGTGCTATCTTGCGAGACAGGCATAGCCATAGGCATAAGGCATAGTGGTAAACAATCTAGGCGTGTCTTTTTATTGAAAAACACTTTAAATAAACGCTTAAAAAATAGTAACCATTATTCATGAAGCCAAAATAATGTAAATTACTATCCTTCTGATATATATGTTACATATTTGCTGTGACTTATTTTTCGAAAGTGTTTTTCAATAAAAAGACACGTCAAGATTGTATACCCTTTTTCTAATGCTAAGGTAAAATGTTTATGTTTTACTGCATACGTATATATTTTAGCGTTATTGGGTAAAATTGTTACAGGATACCTACATAATCTTTATACCCCAGAAGCCGAAACGTATTCATTTCCTCATATTTAAAGAAAAAGGTTATTACCGGGGTGGCCGGATTGGTTCCGCTTTTCCCGAACTGCCTGTTATGTGAAACGACCAATTAAATTCCAATCGAGGACGTTGTGCATTATATTTAATAAATCAATTTTCACTAGAAGTATTTTGTACTATATTTTTTTCAGGCAACAATTTTTTTGTACCTTGGGCTGGGAAATACTATATTTGCTTAAAAAATAGTTGGCAACCCTATATTCAGCAGCATAGCATCTGCATAACTAAGAGTGTTTAGGCACACCCCATCAATCTGACAAGCAATTTTAGTCAGGTCAAAGTGTTACTCAGAAAAATATTATCTGAAGGAAATTTACAATAACAGTTTTTTTTGCACATTTGTTCCTGATCTTTCTAATGAATTCCACTTAGTATTACATAATAGTAGAAAAAAGTAGTTAAGAAAAATGTATGTTTACTTTTTAAAACACAGTCTAGTGTGCGTCATCACAGCTAAAAAATCTGTCAACTGTGAGTCTGACTAGCAAGAAGGGTCCCGTACCAACACACCCTTTAAGTTTTAGGGTTCCGTACCCAAATATTTCATTCTTTCTTTCTTTCCTTCTTTCCAAACGGCAAAATGGGACCCTATTACTAAGACTCCGCTGTTCGTCCGTCTGTCACCAGGCTGTACCTCGTGAACCGTGATAGTAAGACAGTTTAAATTTACACAGATGATGTATTTCTGTTGCCGCTATAAGAACAAATACTAAAAACAGAATAATTTTATGCCTGTTTGTCTATGTCGGAAACCAATATAAAATGACCGAACACCGCGTACATTTTGCTTAGGGGAAGGGCTTAGCTAACACTGGATTTTCATTGATACGGTCGTTTGTAGCGTATATTTTGTATGGAACCCTTGATGCGGGGGTCCAACTCGCACACTTGGCCGGTTTTATTTTTGCATATTTTGTTCCTGATATTTCTAATATATTCCATTTAGCATTACATAATGGTAGAAAAAACTGGTAAAGAAAAATTAATGTTTTCTTCTTTTAAAACACAGTCTAGTACGTCATCACAACAAAAAAAAACCTGTCAACTGTGAGTCGGACTAGCACAAGAAGGATCCCGTACCAACACAGTTCCTTAGCCAAAATGTAAAAACGGAAACGTTATAGTTTCGTCATGTCCGTCCGTATGTCACAGGCATTTTACTCAAAAACTACAAGATGAATATTGATGATATTTGTATTATAGGTGACTTTTATAAGCCATAGCTAGCATAAGTAACAGAAACTGAACAACTTTTATTACAACAAACATCAACGTGTTGCACATATTCCGACAATTCTTTAAAAAATCGGAAACAATCGTTCCGAAAAAGTAGCTTAAATGGTCGCCCCTCCCCCCTTTATCTTTTAAACCGTCTGTCTAAAAAAGGTAACACTTAATAAATACTTCTAATCCATACTAATATTATAAATGCGAAAGTGTGTCTGTCTGTCTGTTACCTCTTCACGCTTAAACCGCTGAACCGATTTGGATGAAATTTGGTATGGAGATAGTTTGAGTCCTGGGGAAGGACATAGACTACTTTTAAGCTAATAAAAAATATTTTCAACATGATCAAATATATCTTTGAGTTATTGCCAAACCCGCGCTTCTTAACAAAGGACGTAAGTGCAATGAAAATACGCTCTTTTGCTGGTGCACTTTTTCGCGTCGTAATTTTCTTATAATGCATTTTCACTACACTGAGCATGGCCCGACATGCTCTTGGCCGGTTGTTATGTGTTGTTAAAACGACTATAGTTATATAATACCATATTAAAAAAAATACGAGTGCATTTATTGGGTACCCCCTTTAATTTTATTTTTATTAGCCAAATAAACAATAATATCAGAGTCAAATTTACACAAATAGATCTAGTCTCAAACTACAAAAAATCATTGGGGTAATTTCGAATGATTTATGCAAGGTAACTTCAAAAATCAACTCTTTACACCAGGAATAACGTACAGGCTCTGCAAAGTTTCCAAGTGTATAATTCCCTAAGACAGCGAGAATTATTATGGCTTCTGGTATTACGGAATTATGAGTCATCGCCATCATCATCATATCAGCCCAAGGACGTACACTGCTGGACAAAGGCCTCCCCCAAGGATCTCCACAACGACCGTTCGTGCGCCGCCCTCATCCAACGGTTTCCCGCGATCTTCACCAGATTATGAGTCCATCTTGTTGCTCGGGAAGCGACGTTATATTTTCTCGTCCCAAATATCGCAGTGTCTTAAGACGAAGGTTTTTAAAGTGTGTGTTGCCAGTGAATTATGAGTAGTTTTTCGAAATTATTCCAAATTCGAAATTATCCCAATGCCCCTTACTATGGGCACTAGGCGGTATCATTAGTACCCATTACAGTTCAAGAGTTACAGGCATTAAAGTCTTGTGAGAGACAGATAGATGGACGGACATGCTTTGTTTAATTACCTAGCGTTAGTAATTGTCTGACGTTTCGTCCTTGCTCTTGATAGGACTAGTACATTACCAAGGCAATAAAATAAATCTTATTGATTTATACGAAGAATTTGTATATCTATACTTTTATACAGTTGTAAAAAAGAAATGTCTGTAGTTGATATTTTCAAAAAATAGGCTTTGTTGCAAAACTGTACAATACGCAAAATACAAATTACACTCAAAATGTACATGGCGTAAAATATACACAATGACAAATGTACAGTACGCAGAATGTACTTACGCAAAATGTGTAAAAAGAAAAAAAACCGGCCAAGTGCGATTCGGACTAGCGCACCGAGGGTTCCGTACAAAAATCCAGTGATAACAGAGCTCTACTCCTAAGCAAAATGCACGCGGTGTTCGATTATTTTATATTGGTTACTAACTAGACAGACAGTAAAATTATACTGTTTTTAGTATTTTTTGTTACTGCGGCATTAGAAATACATTATCTGTGAAAATTTCAATTGTCTAGCCATCACGGTTCGATACAGCCTGGTGACAGATGGACAGACGGATAGACAGACAGACGGACGGACAGACGGATAGACAGCGGAGTCTTAGTAATAGGGTCCCGTTTTACTTTGGCTACGCAAGCCCAAAAATGTACATTTCGAGAATTGTTTAAGGTCTAGCTGTGCCCATTGCGTCTATGGGAAAAATGCGTCTTTTGATGATGTTTTAGAAACGGAACACTTTACATCAACCCTCGCTCTCTTTGCATTAGTAACAGTGCCAAACATTAAGCGGGCATGTTAGGGGTAGTTCTAAAGTGTTCGAATACCATCAAATGTTTAAAAGATGCATTTGTCCCATAGACGCTATTGTCCCAGTTAACCTTAGTAGTATAATATAATAACACTTAGATTACGCAGATACTATTTTGACGTTATGTTACCAAATCTAATAATTATGTACATTTTTAAAGGAGTATTGAATATCGCAGAGGAGCAAAGGAGTATCAAATATGGCAGAGACGCTGGAAGATCTCGGTATAAAGCTCGAAGATCTCAACAGAGTATCCCAACAGGTGGGCCTTAAATTGAACATGGACCAGACGAAGATCACGTCGAATGTCCATGTAGCGCCAACCCCGGTCACTCGGTCCTCGAAGTTGTGACGAATGCGTCTATCTAGGACAAACAATCCAGTCAGAAGGAAAGAAAACATATTTATTCAACGCCAGCATAAACAAGAATTACACATACAAATAACAAACAGAATTGACGACGCTGAAAGGGGTCACCACTCAGCTTTATGCCACGGCAAGCCGTAACGCTGATTTTCGGTGGTGCCCTGTAACTTAAAACTAATTTATAGGTACCTAGTTTATTACCTAAACTTAGACCTAGTGGGTGATTTCACGAACGCCATTTTTACTTAAAATCTTAACAGTAGTTTTAAAATTGTATTTTTATTATTATTTTAAGTCATTTTCCTAGCTTGTCATTACTTATAAAGACTATAAAAAAGTTAGGCAGGTGCAACTCCGAGTAAGAGATCAATCGACGGATCCTATTCGGATGGGCAGCGTTTGGGAAACTGCGAAGTGTCTTCTCGGCCGGCATACCTCAGTGCTTAAAGACGAAAGTCTTCAACCAGTGCGTATTACCGGTGATGACCTACGGAGCCGAGACGTGGTCTCTGACTATGGGCCTTTTAAGGAAGCTCAAAGTCACTCAGCGAGCTTTGGAAAGGGCTATGCTCGGGATTTCTCTACGGGATCGAATCAGGAATGAGGAGATCCGTAAACGAACCAAGGTCACCGACATAGCAAACAGGGTAAGCAAACTGAAGTGGCAATGGGCAGGGCACATAGTCCGAAGAACCGATGGCCGTTGGGGCAGAAAGGTTCACAAGACCGCGTACCGGCAAGCGCGGCCACCCGCAAGGTGTCCTGACGACCCGGTTAGGGTTGCGAGGGCTCGCTGGATGCGGATCGCCTCTATCAGGCCCATGTGGAAATCTATTGAGGAGGCCTGTGTCCAGCAGTGGACATCTTATGGCTGAAATGAAGATGATGATTTAATATCGGTATACAAATTTATAACTTTGTAAATGAGGATATAAAACCACAAGACGATGCAATAGTATTTGTGAATTTTGTACAAAATTAAAATCCTACTTGTGGTCAAGTTCGACCCTTTTATAATGTACATGAATATTCTTAATCATCACACTCTTGGCAGAGTGGTCGTGGTCTACACAAAAGGGTTTGTGGTAAGCTTCACAATCCATCGCCATTCCTCTCGTACTGCAGCTCTTTTGGTACATTCGTGGAGTGGACCACTGAGTACAGTTTTAAGAGTCCCCGGTAAGCTCGGTTCTCCATGCAAACGTAAGTTACGCTCCCATTTAAAACGACTTGCTAGTTTACTTGTAACTTTGTACTTAGAATAAGTTGGGGTACATGCAGGTCAGTAATTAATTACTTTATGTAGCTTTAGATACCATAGTAAAAAAATGCAGCGAATTTAAGCTTTTCATACAAAACTTGTTTTTGCTGTATTTCGTTTGTTTTAAACTGGAGCTATAAAAACGAATTACAAGCCTATATACCCCATGTCATTGTATGCCAAGCTCTGTTACAATCCAATGCGTTGTTTTAAAATGAGAACGAAACTCCGTTTGTATGATAGGATGAAATTCGGCCGAGCATACAGGGTGCACCTTAAAGGTGCGTCCACACTTTTATCATTTGCTCGTATCCGATCACCGTGCCGTGGCATGACTGCGAATCGCGCTGCTTGGACGCTCACTGTCGGCGCGCCGATCATGCCGCACTCTTCCGATATAAGTGTGTGATGCGCGTAGCAAATGGATTTCGAGCGATCGGATCGGCGCAACGTCCAAACGCGTGATCGTAACACGCGATCATGCCACGCGACGATGATCTGATACGGGCAAATGATACAAATGTGGACGCACCTTAACATGATCGGTCTAACACATTGGTGACCTGCCGCGCGCTCTTGTGCCTTCAACTTTTTCCCTGCACTACAAGTCGCTCCACAGATGTGTCTTCTCGACGTGTGATATGTCCAAAGAAAGTGCGAATGCGACATTGGACGATGGAAGATAGACGTTGCTTGATACCGAGTTCATGGAGGATTGACGCGTTGGTTTGGGACTGTGTCCAGGTTATGCCAAGCGTTCTTCTCCAGCACAACATCTCTAAAGCGTCTAACGTGTTCTCGCTTTCTCTTAAAGTCCACGTTTCAGTACCGTAGAGACATATGGGAAACACTAATGCCCTGGCAAGTCGCATTTTAATACCTGTGTATGTTTGGCAAAATAAATGATTTGATTTGATTTTAATGCATAACACGCAAAATGTAATAAACTGCAACATTGCGTACAATTTGCGAATGTGCATTTTAATGGCTTGTTAATTCTTCGTACTTTATTGTATATTTATTTGTCATGATGTACATTTTGATTGCTCGCACATTTTTTTTCAATCTTAATTTCATCTAAACAGGTTTAGTGGTTTAAGCACAACAACGTACAGACAGACAGACAGTTACGTAACTACTTTTATAGTATTACTTGGATTTTACCTCGGTTTCACCCGCATGTCCAACTATTTTATTTATCCTCTGGCAACTGTGCATTTTCCGGGATAAAATCTATCCTACGTCTGTTCTAGAGTCTCCAATGTATGCATATCCTACTATTTTATTTATCCCTTGGAAATTGTGCATTCTCCGGGATAAAATCTATCCTATGTCCGTTCTAGAGTCTCCAATGCATACAGTCCTTTTATTTTATTTATCCCTGGGGAACTGTGCATTTTTCGGGATTAAATCTATCCTATGTCCGTTCTAGAGTCTCCAATGCATGCATATCCTAGTCTTTTATTTATCCCTTGGGAACTGTGCATTTTACGGGATAAAATGTATCCTATGTCCTTTCTAGAGCCTCAAATGCATGCAGATCCTAATATTTTATCTGTCTCTCGGGAACCGTATATTTTTCCGGGATTTAATTTATCCTATGTCCGTTCTAGCGTCTCAAATGCATGCATGTCCTACTATGTTATTTATCCCTTGGGAACTGTGTATTTTACGGGATAAAATCTATCCTATGTTCGTTTTAGAACCTCAAATGTATGCACATCCTAATATTTTATTTATCTCTCGGTAACCGTATATTTTTTCGGGATTTAATCTATCCTATGTCCGTTCTAGCGTCTCAAATGCATGCATGTCCTACTATTTTATTTATCCGTTGGGAAGTGTGCATTTTCCGGGATAAAATCTATCATATGCCCTTCTCGAGTCTCAAATGCATGCATATCCTACTATTTTACTTATCCGTTGGGAACCGTCCATTTTTCAGGGATAAAATTTATCGTATGTATTTTCTAGAGTCTCAAATTATCTCTATACCAAATTTCAACCAAATTGGTTCAGCGGTTTAAGCGCAAAAATGTAAAAGACAAAGTTACTTTCCTATTTCTAACATTACTAAGTATGGATAGTATTGATTTGAGAACCTCCAGTTTTTAAAACCGGCTAAATAGGTACAGACTGTATTTAAAGTTCAAGTAAGCATTGATGACAATGCGGCATTCGCTTTATGATTGTTTTCAACGCAAATGATTCAGTATAGTGAGTGGCAGTCAGTCGGGCTGCACTGCCCGATCGAACCGAACGCGTAAACTTTCAACGCGCGAAAAAACAATTAAAAAAAAACCTCCCGCCCCGCGCTTTTTCGACAAGTGACGCGCGCCATATAAAAAAAAGTGTTTTATTGTGTTTTTATCTGTGAAAGTGCAGTGAATCGTGTTGTGACCGAATCGGAATTTTGCTCAGGTAATATTATTGCGATAATCTTATGTAATTATTGGTTTTTGCTAATTTTGCTTTCACTGAGGAGGGGGATATGTGTCAGTGGGCCGAGAGAGATGCGAGGAGGCTGAGCGTACCTTTGCCTATGCCTAAAAAGAGTTTGTCTCGAAGAAAGTTAACCTTTCATTATCGGTTATTTATTTTGTTTATGGTCGTTCTTTTTGAGAAGGTTTAATTGTTAAAAAAGTTTTAATGTGTCATTTTATTTTAAGTTTACATAGAACAATACGTATTTTATTTTATTTGTAGTATATTTATTATAAATATAGTTTATTAATTTAAAACAAATAATAATAAAACATTAAAAAGTAACTCACTGAAGCTTATCAAATCTCGTAATTTTTTTTTTTTATTAGTTGATCAAAAAAACAACGAGTCATAAAAAAGTTAAAAATGTTAGTACTGAACTTAATATCAGAATAAAAAAGTGTTTTCTTTTTAATAAATTCATTTATTTGGGTATTTTACTTCTCCTTTTTATTTGTTTTATCGTATTTAATTGAGATATTTTATTTTATTATATCGACTAAAACTGATAGGGAACTTATTGCATAATATCCGTCAATTTTAGCTTCTTGTATCGTGCAGCAATGATGGAAAAAAAAGTAAATAAAAAAATAAAATAAAAGTTAAAATCTAAAACAATAAATATGATATAAATTTAAGGACATCAGTACATTAATTACGTTAATTTTCTCTAACCCTTAGGATTTAAACTATAAATTGAAATAAAACTTAGGTATATTAACACGATACACAATCAGGCACACGAAATTACAAATGTTATGAAAACTAGTAGATGTCAACTTCGTTCGCGGAGGAGAAAAAGTCTTGTCGCATAGTTGGGTAAAAAGTATTCTATAACCATCTACATGCAGCTATATCGATGTACCAAAAATAGTTGAAATTTGTTTAGCCGATTTGCCGTCATGAAGCCACAATGACACATACAAACAGAAAAAATCCAAAAAGCGTAATTTTCTGTTCAATTACCTCCAAATTTACCGTTAAAATATATATTTTTTTAAATTTCTTCAACTAAAAGACGCCGGCAACTTGGTTCACGGAGGAAAAAAAGTCATAACCCTCTTTTTTCTTCAACGTAGTCGGATAAAAAGTATCCTATAACCATCTTGAGACACCCAGCTACCCGTGTACCAAAATAGTTGACATCCGTTTTGCTGATTTGGCGTGATTAAACCACAACGACACATACAAACGTACAAAATATTCAAAAATATTTGTTCGTTTCAGTGACCAAATAGTCCGTTACAGTATTTTTTTAAATATGTTCAATGCACAGACATTTCATCTTTATAACTTTATAATTAATAGTATATAGATGACTTTATAACAGCCCGTTAAAATTAGAAATCAAGTTAATAATTCGATCATTCCTGCGGTATAAGGTTTGAGAACTTTTTAAGTACGGGCTGGCTAGACTCTTTTACCTGTCAATAAAGCTGAAAGAAGATGTTTTTTAACAAACCAATCGTGTATATCTTTTGGTAGCTAACTACGTTGAATATACCGAATGCTGGCATTTTTACCTCATCTCTGTTGATCACGATACAAACTTGACCCGGATCGTCACATTGTTATACAATTTTGCAAACTGACCCAGATACATTAAAAATATGAGCTAATTAAAATCATGTAAAACCAAGATATGAATAGTACTCGGGTGTTTGTTGCTGTCGCTTTCACTCGCACTTGACTCCATATTTTGTCACTTGTGTACCATGGAAACACGAAGATTGCCGAGTACTGGTGGCACTCTGGTGTCTGTCTGTCTGTTACCTCTTTACGCTTAAACCGCAGAACCGATTTAGATGAAATTTGATACGGAAATAGTTTGAGTCCCGGGGAAGGACGTAGGCTACTTTTTATCCCGGAATAATACCCTTATATAAAGCCCCGCGATAAAGGAATTTAAGGCGGACGAAGTTGCGGGCAGGAGCTAGTACTAAATCCATACTAATATTATAAATGCGAAAGTGTGTCTGTCTGTCTGTCTGTTACCTCTTCACGCTTAAACCGCTGAATCGATTTGGATGAAATTTGGTATGGAGATAGTTTGAGTCCCGGGGAAGGACATAGGCTACTTTTTATCCGGAAAAATGCCGTTATCCGCGATAAACGAATTTAAGGCGGACGAAATCGCGGGCAGAAGCTAGTAATAAATAAATAAATAAATATTAGGAACTATCTTACATAAATCGACCTAGTCCCAAACTAAGAAAAGCTTGTACTATGGGTACTAGGCGATGATATAAATAATATACAGGGTGACTGGAAATTCGCCGTATTCCTTCAAAGGGGTTATTCTATGGTTCATTTGCAATGATTTAAGTCCAGTCAACTAGGGGTCAAAACTCATTGGTTTTCAAGTTATTGGAGTTTTTAGATTTTTTTGGAAAATACCCGCCTATCGACCTACAAGTGGTATTTTTATACAAACTACTTCAATTTGGATTAAAAAAAAAAACATTTTCTTTTAGCCAATGAGTTGCTAATTACGATAAATAACAAAAACATGCAAAAAATGCAAAATTTTACAGAAAAAAAAGAATTTGAAGTCACCAGTACTTGATTTTATTTCCAAATTTTGTAACATTTTAACACATAACTTTAAAAAAAGGTAGGACACTTGACGTACAAATTACAGAAATAAGTTTCTAAGTTCATAAGCTTTCTAAAAAGGTACAATGGTTGACATTTTTAGCTCAATTCTTAAAATTATTATTAATAATAGCAGAGCCGGTCTTGACTTAGCGTACTTGGCCCTTAATCGGTTCGGCGACACAAACAAACTAATTAAGGGTCATCAGGTTAATTAGTTTGTTAATCACTTTAAATTTGTTTCTGCGTGGGCTTTATTTGCCTTATCTTATCAATTTTTTATGGGCTGGCGGTAATTTCTATGGGGTGGGGTTAGGACTAACCGAGGTTTAAATAATCTTCATGTGTAAGTAATCAGTTATTCCAATCCGGACGACTGATAATTAAGTTTCTTTCTCAAATGGCTGCTTACCAATTTGCGGAATACGCAGATATCTTTTATTGTTACGGGCTCTGTGACGGTGATGCCGCTGCAGCTAGAAGAGAGTACCAACGTCGTTTCCCTAACCGCCGTTTACCACACGTAAGCGTGTTTGGTACAACGTACCGTCTTATTCGGGAAAATGGAACTGTTAAACGCCGCCAAGCCGATGCCGGAAGACCTCGACATTACGATCCTGCTGAAGAAGAACAAATCCTCCAGATTTTCCGGGCAGACCAGCCAACCAGCTCGGTCTGTCTCAGTGGAAGGTATGGTTTACCCTCCACTCAGCTCGGCAGTATCCATATCATTACACTCCAGTACACGCAATTGAAGAGGGAGACCCTGCAAGAAGGATGGATTTCTGCAGATTTGTAATCAATGCTGATATCGAAGATCCCGAGTACCTGAGAAGAATCTTGTGGACAGATGAATCCAATTTCGACCGCGATGGGATAACAAACTACCACAATCTGCATTTTTGGGCTCCTAAAGGTCAAAACCCAAGGAAATCAAGCGAAGGAGCTCATCAACAAAGATTTTCTTTAAACGTGTGGATGGGCATTGTGCACAATCATTTGATCGGACCCTTCTTTCTGCCCGCGAGATTAACCGGCATCGCGTATGAAAATTTTTTGAGAGATGAAGTACCCATGCTACTGGAAGATGTGCCACTTGCGACGAGACAGAATATGGTTTACCAACACGATGGCTGCCCTGCTCATTATTACGGGGGTGTGCGACAGTGGCTGGATCGAAACTACCCAAGAAGATGGATTGGTCGAGGAGGACCAATCCCTTGGCCAGCCAGGAGTCCAGATTTAACTCCGTGTGATTTCTACATCTGGGGTCACATGAAGGCGTTGGTCTACGACCGACCGATACGTAACGTAGAAGAGTTACGTCAAAAAATTTTGGCAGCTGCACAAAAAATTAAAGAAGAGCTTTCAACGCGAGTTACAATCACTGAAGTACGAAAAAGGCTTCGTGCTTGCATACGAAACCAAGGCAGGCAGTTCGAGCAAAATTTGTAATTACAAACTGGTTTTCCTTTTTAAAATTAAATTATTATTATTATTTTTAGTTTTGTTCTTTCCCCAGTTTCTCCTTATCTTACCTTACTCATCAAGTCAAGTCCTCAGCCTGCTCTGCTATTATCATTAATAATTTTAAGAATTGAGCTAAAAATGTCAACTATTTTACCTTTTTAGAAAGCTTATGAACTTAGAAACTTATTTCTGTAATTTGTACGTCAAGTGTCCTACTTTTATTTAAAGTTATGTGTCAAAATGTTACAAAATTTGGAAATAAAATCAAGTACTGGTGACTTCAAATTCTTTTTTTCCTGTAAAATTTTGCATATTTTGCATGTTTTTGTTATTTATCGTAATTAGCAACTCATTGGCTAAAAGAAAATGTTTTTTTTTTAATCCAAATTGAAGTAGTTTGTATAAAAATACCACTTGTAGGTCGATAGGCGGGTATTTTCCAAAAAAATCTAAAAACTCCAATAACTTGAAAACCAATGAGTTTTGACCCCTAGTTGACTGGACTTAAATCATTGCAAATGAACCATAGAATAACCCCTTTGAAGGAATACGGCGAATTTCCAGTCACCCTGTATAGATAAATTATAATACTTAAATACATAGAAAACATCCAAGACTCAGGAACATTCGTGCTCAGCACGCAAACACTTGCCCTGACCGGGATTCGAACTCAACGAATTCAACAACTATTTAAGGTGGCAAACAAGCGTACGGCCTACCTGATGTTAAGCTGTCACCGCAGTCTATGAACGCTTGCAAAGCCAGGGGCATTACGTGCGTGTTGCCGACCCTTTACAAACCTATTCACTACCCCCTTGAGGAACCCGATACTGTAATACCCCGGTAAAACCTCGGCAGGGAACTCTTTTCATATTCGGAGTCTGCGCTCTAGACAATTCCTTTGATACCGTACGGTGCGACCATTTTGGTTCCAAGGTGTGTGGTTGAACCCTGTCGATGGCGGGAGAAGCGGTGGTAGAAGGTGGCTGAGGGTATCATGTCGAACAGTTACACTCTCTTTAGGCTTAAAGGTTCAACACCGTTTCCAAGCATGGGATCGTCAATAATTCGTAGACAAGCCGAAATTTCTGTAGGTTTGCCCGCATTGCAATTGTTTTTTGGGTTATTATTAAACCTCGTCTGTCTGTCCGTCCATTTGTATGACTGTCATAGAACTAACTCTTGAAAATTTTCACAGAATGTGTATGAACCCTATAGTAAAATGACAAATAATTAAAACATTAGAAAAGCCTTTAATTTTCAATTAAATTTTACTTTAGGGTCCCCGTCCGTAACGGAACCTTTTTACTAAGTCTGTCTTGTCTCTCTGACATTATGCTGTAGCTAGAACCGTAACAGATTAATGGATTATAGTTCCTTTGCTGTTCCGCGAACTAGTGTCTTGATTAGATGTGACAATAAATTGTGCTCACATGCGCATATTTTCATGCAGTTCCCATAAAAAAATACGCATGCAAATAATACAAACCACCACCAGACAGTATTATCCTCGACACGTGTTTCGCTTCTCTACGAGGCATCATCACGAAATGATTCCGCAAAGTAACGTCTGAATTCCTCAATAATTTAGAACCGTAACAGGCAGACCATTGAAAATATGGAATTAAATTATTATTTAGTGTTATGTGTATGCAAAATTAGCCATTAGTATCTTTGTGCATATTACCTTCGTCGTTTGTCTATCGTCTTTGATGTTTACTTTTCCATCTCGTTTGTTCAGAAGTTAACGGGAAAGGATCTCTTATAGAGATAAGTTCGCCTTTAACACATCTTTTATTTTTCGTTACTTGTTCTGCTGTTTTTATGTACAATAAATAGTTTACATAGATACATACATACCATTGAAATTTGACAGAATGTATGTCTCTTACCGTAGCTGTTATAAAAGAATAGAATAATAATATTTCCTTCTGTTTCTGCGATTATTACTCATTGAAATAAAACAATTTAACGGATTATATCGCGTATATTATCTCATTTTAGTTCCCGACGTTTCGGAAGCTTTCCAGCTTTCCATGGTCACGGGAGGACTGAGAAAAGATGTATTTTCCTCTGTCAAATGTACAATTTGTGCAAACTACCCATTTTTTGAAAAAACGCAAATATTGTCCCGTCCCGAAACGTCGGGAACTAAAATGAGATAATATACGCGATATAATCCGTTAAATTGTTTTAGAATAGAATAATGTTAAAAAGTGAAGCGTTTTTTCGCGTGTTTTATTGAAATTCAATAAGAAAAATGGCTAGTAGACTTAAATCATTTAAATAATTTTAAAACGAATCTTGTTGAGTAATGTAGCTGAGGCGCGGCCTCTACTATTGGGTAATAATTTGCGTAATGACAAACATACGGACAAAATAAACAATTTCCAATACGAGATGAATGATTACCGGTTTTTTCAGCTATACTACTATAAAGTTGTAAAAAATTAAATGTCAGTACATTGAAGACGTTTAAAAAAAATTAATACGGGCTATCAGGTCACTAAGTCGAAACATTATTTTGTTTTTCATTTCTCTTGCTCAAAAAGTAGGTCATATTAGCTTCGCGAAGCGAGACTAATATAGTACATTTAGCCCCTAGGGTTTAAAAGAAAGCCATATAATTCCATACAAATTTCTATGACACTGAAATAAAAAAAAACTTGCGGCCAGCTACATACTACTTACGAATAATTAAAAACAAACAAACCAACCTGATCCGATTGGCCAAATTTTCTGATACAATTGCTCAAACTGTACTTTTAGTTTTTCATGAAATATATAATTTCAATGTCTTTTTAGGGTTCCGTACCCAAAATGGCAAAAACGGAACCCTTAGATTCGTCATGTCTGTCTGTCTGTCTGTACGTCCGTATGTCACAGGCATTTTACTCAAAAACTATAAGATGTACATTGATGAAATTTGGAGTATAGGTGTCGTATGTAAACCGCTACTTAGTTTGATAGTAAAATAAAAAATATATAAATTTCTAGGGGGGGGCACTTAAAACACTCTGCTTTTCACTTTTCTCGCAGTCGAAGTGAAAAGCAGAGTGTTTAACACGTGGCTAAAAGCTATTATGACACTCAGACATATTTGTCCTTGTTCACTTCGTGAGCTCGTCCAATAAGCCATTATGACATGGCTATTGTATGTTTGTTTAAGTCGTTGTGGCTTCAACACGCGAAAGCAGCTAAACGGATTTTAACTATTTTTGGCAAACGGGTAGCTGGGTATCCACAGATTATTATAGGATACTCTTTACCCGACAACGCTAAATAAAAGAATAGGGCTAATGACTTTTTCTCCTGCGCGAACAAAATTACAGGCAACTTCTATTACTCGTACAGAATAAAGATCATTATTTCAGTATTGCAAATGCGAAAGCGTCTATCTGTTAACTTTTCATGCTTAAACCTCTGAGCCGATTTAGACGAAATTGTCATGGAGATTTAGCTTTAAATACATAAATATAGGCGATACGGCAGATTCAGTGGAACGTACCCACATTATAATACAGGTTTTTTACCACCGTTTATGACCACTTTTCTAAGCGAATTGATTGCATTTTCATTTCAAGTATAACGTGCCTTTAGATTCGTCTTGGCTTATAATGTAATAGAAGGAACAACTTTGCTTTCAATACAATACGATTAGTAAATTACTTACTGTATAAGAAAGAGAGCCCGAAATCGCAGGTATTTGTGAGCAAGTCGCAGGCGAGGGTTGTAATAACGTTGTTGTTAATAATTCTCTATTGCACACCAACAAGAAATAATACATAATTGGTAGATTCAGGCGTTACCTTGCCAAATTCCATATCAGATTAAGAGTCCGCAGTAAGCGCGGCCGAATTTCACCTTCCCATACAGACGGAGTTTCGTTCTTATTTTAAAACTACGTGTTGGATTGTAACGAAACTTTGCATTTACAAAGACATGAGGTATATCTAGGCCTGAAACTAGTTGAAATGCCTGCAGTTCATAAAACAAATTAAATACAGCAAAAATAAGTTTTGTATGAAATACTTAAATTCGCTGTATTTTTTTTACTATGGTATCTGAAGCTGCATAAACTAATTACAGGCCTGCATATACCTAAACTTATTCTAAGTACAAAGTTTCGGAGCAAAATAGCTAGTCGTTTGAAAATTAGAGCGTAACTACGTTTGTCTGGAGAACCGAGCTTACCGGGGACTCTTAACGGTTCCTTTGGTTTTCCGCGAAATAGTAGGTAGAATAGAGGACTGCATGGGTGAACCTTAAACATCTCCTGCATCTCCTGATGATGGCTCGTAGAGAGGCGAAACACGTGTCGAAGATTATACTGTCTGGTGGTGGTTTGTTGTATTTGCATGCGTATTTTTTTGTGGAAACTGCATGAAAATACGCGCATGTGTGAGCACAATTTATTGTAACATCCAAGCAAGACAATATTACGAGGAAAAGGGAATGAACTAGAAAATATGACCTGGCCGCAGAAGACCTAAGAGCGTCATTTACACCTCTCGTGACCAGTACTGATCAAGAGGGACGATGACTAAATTGTAATAATTAATCCGTCATGTAGATCATTTTATCTACATCCATATTATAAGTTCTCTACAATATGTTTGGCAGCGATAAGCAAATAGACTATATTAGGAAATCTGTATCCGTGGGTGCATCGTAATTTTTACTTTACGATATCGGCAACCGATAGTTTAATTACATTTAAATTTTGAACAGCTGTCAAAACTCAAGTAGGTCTCTATCCTAGTATCCATAGATATTAAAACAGTTATCGATACGAAACGTCAATTCAGTATGTTTTTTTAATATAAACCGCATGACATTTGATCTCGAGTGATATGAAAATAAGGACTTCATTCGTTTGTCTATGATTAAAAAAAACATTAGTTTTGACGGAGGATCGAATTGCCGCCATTAATGTTGTCGTTTGATTGTTGGTTTTTTGCTGTTACGAAAGTAGAATTGTGAAAAGTTGTTTATAATTTTCATTTAAGTTGAAAATTTGAGTAGAAGTGACTCCGAGAACTATATTAACACTCCGCCGGATATCGTAAATGCAGCCACGATTGCAACAAGTAACTTATTGTCAGAAAAATCGATAACTATATTTAGTACTAGTAAAAAAGTACTAAGATCTTTTAGATTGGAGAACAAACGCATGACTTCGATGTGAATAAATAATTTGTATCTATATTTGTTCAAGTTTATTTTTTATTGCATTATTTTAATATCTATTTTCTTTAGATGTTTTACAGGTAACACTAGTAACAATGCAGGTCAATTCCCTACGGCTATTTCTGAACCTACCTTAGAGTACTTATGATAATATGTGTGTAGAAAAAATAGTGTATGCATCTGTACATAATTAGGCCTTAAAACACTCGCGTTATCCTATTATGAAACTCGCTAAAGCTCGTTTTATAAACCACACTCGTATTTTAAGGCCTCTCATTATGTATCAGTTGCATAAACTACTAAAAAAGTATTGGATACGTATTTTTTTCTTTTCTTACCTAATAAAAATATAAAGGTGATATATTGAGTCAAAATGTCGCGTGACGTCACTCCAGGTACACATTTCACCTAGGAGGGACGTCACGAGCTCCTAAACTTTAATGCGATTTATCTAAGTATTTTTTTATTATTTTTAAAAAGCAAAATATACGTGTACAATATTTGTTTATTATCCAACTGACGGACAAATTAGAATTTTGAATTTCAAACCCATTCGTGCCTATTGTGAGTGGCAAGTTGGCAACCCAGTACCGGAAGACGCAGTGTGGGTAGACCCCCCACAGGGACTGGTGAAGGTTGCTAGAGTTCGCTGGATACGTGCGGTTTATGACTAGTTATAGGGCGTTATTTAGGGGAGGCCTATGTCCAGCTGCGGACGTCTTTAGGCGAATGATGATTTAAAATTTTTTGACGACACGTTTGGCGCAGTGGGTTGCACATCGGCCTACGAAGCTGGCGGTCCCGGGTTCGAATCCCGGCCAGGGCAAGTGTTTGTGTGATGAGCACGAAACTTTGTTCTTGGGTCTTGGATATTTTCTATGTATTTAAGTATTATAATTTGTCTATATATATTATGTATATCGTCGCCTAGTACCCATAGTACAAGCTTTACTTACTTTGGGTTTGCGACTAGGTCGATCTGTGTAAAATTGTCGCTGTGTTATTTTTTTTAAAAATGATGATTATCAATTATAATCAGGTGCTGATTATGTTGTAGATAGGTAATTCCACATATTAGCTGTTCGTATGGCGATTGAGGATGTAATAAGTATCTAGATCGTTAAAAAAATTACACTTATCTATAAAATGAGGCCTATAAAGGGACAGAGTTATCGTTGGCGCTTACGACCTTCTTTCGCGATAAGTATACAGAGCGCTTAACAGATAGTTAAAAATGTCTTAACCACCGCAACCCTTTTTGTCGTTATCTTATTTGGCCATAACCTCTAATATTGTGTAAGTATTGTTTACGTGATTTTTTTATCGATTCGGGAACTTGTGTTAATTAGATCCGTTTTGTAACAATCGGGGGGCACGGCAGGCGGCATTGGCGGGGGCCAAGTCGAGCGCGAAGCAAACACTGCCGTACCATCCTTTACTGGAACCATTTCGCCGCATTTTCAGGCCCCTATTTGAGAACTTCTGGATAAGACCAGAACGCAGAAATTTTCGTCATCCAGTAAGCTATAATCACATACTTAAAATCCAAAATTTCAAGTCTGTAGGTCATTTAGCTCCGAAGTTAAGCGAAAGTGAAGTTTCGCATTTATGACACTCACTCACTCACTCATGATCATCAAAATAGAACTAGTACTTCCCATAAACTCAGAGAGCTGAAATTTGGTACAGAGTTAGGGTTTAATGGCCACATAAAGGGAAAACTATAAAACTAGGATAATCGAAAATCTGGAGTACCTGGTGATCCTGATTAGAAAACACAAGAGCC
Source organism: Hedya salicella (assembly GCA_905404275.2). NCBI lineage: Eukaryota > Metazoa > Arthropoda > Insecta > Lepidoptera > Tortricidae > Hedya > Hedya salicella. The sequence continues at coordinate 8,821,092 of FR990099.1, forward strand.
CAACCAAACTATTACACATCGACATACCGTCTTTACAAAAAATATTCAACTTGGTGGGCCGCTTTATTTGATGTCAAAAATCGAAGGTCTATGCCCACGTTTCTACAAAAAGAAGTGAAATCCCACCAAAAACATTCTGTAAAAAACTAGCCAAGTCGATGGAGCTGCTTGTTTATCTCGAAAAAGTAATGAAATCTAGACAAAGTGGTGCCAAAAGTAAGGTCCTTACTGCGATTTCTTTATTATTATAGTTAATGTTGTGTGACTTGGCCGTTGAAGGGTACACAAGGGTACAAAACCAGGTGCTCCATGACACCATTGCACCAATCTGTCGCCAGAACCGCTACCACTTGGAAAACGTTGATTCAATAACTAGTCAATTGTAGGCTTGATAAAGCTGCGTATTTCAATAATACTTATGTAAAGGGGAGCCTGAAGCAAACAGTATAAATAAAACCAGTATAGACGGACTTCTAATCATTTATAGAAGTCCGTCTGTACGTTTATTTTATGTTAGATCGTTGGTCGATTTGACGCTCCAAAAAGAAGAGAGCAGAAGTCAGCATTGTCAATGCTGAATGCATGTGTTTCACAATCAACAACAGCCAAAAATGAGACACAGCGTCTAATTAGCAATACCAGTATGGGCTATTATCTCGCTTAACAAACATAGGTAATTACAACAGATTGGTACAATGGTGTCATAGAGCACCTGATTTTGTACCCTTGTGTACCCTTCAACGGCCAAGTCACACAACATTAACTATAATAATAAACAAAAAACAGTAAGGAACCTTAGACTTGACACGACTTTGTCTAGATTTCATTACTTTCTAGAGATAAACAAGCAGCTCTATCGAGACTTGGCTAGTTTTTTACACAATGATTTTGGTGGGATATATATGACCTATGTAGGTTAATTATAAGTTAAATTGGCAGTACCAATCAGTGTCGATGAAGACAAGTTATGTAAGACAATTTTAACCGCTATCTGACCGCCCCGCGCCCTTTGTAAGAAAAAATAAGCAATCGACCAAGATAGGTCCCACCCCCTTTTAAGAAGGCTTGTAATCAACCAAGAAGTTTTAAATATAGTTAACGAAAAAAGATCTTTATTCAAAATAATTGAGAACAGGAGGGGAAACATGTTAGGTCATCTCTTACGTCACGATAATTACATTAGGACTATTATAGAAGGAACAATAGAAGGGAAAAAGAAAAAGGGAAGACCAAGAAGGACATATATGGAGCAAAGAAAAGAAAAAATAAATGTTTCATTATATAAAGACGTAAAAGAAAAAGCGAATCGTAGAATAAGCTGGAAATTACTCCAACGACAAGAGCCTAGCTCTTAAATATATATGATGATGATGAACCAGTTACAATTAAACCGAAATTTATTTAGGTTATACCGGTTATAATACCGGTTAATTATTTAGGTTACATTCGAACGAATTGTTTTGGAAACGTTATCCACTGTGGGAGCGCTTTCTAAACGGTTAATGGATTTCGTTGCCTGTTTGCGCTCCGAGATATTTACCGTTTAGTCAGAGCAGTTTTTTGCGAGCGTAACCTTTATTATAGGCGAGGCTCTCAAAGTATGGCTCTAATCGATATGGAAAATGAACCGGTTTTCAAGCCCACCTTTTTGGTAGATAGGGGAGACCGAGTAAGGTTGTCCCACGGGCTGGTTGTCACACGACGGCCATAACAGCCAACTGAACGAACGAATAAGTTCATTGACTGGGGTTGAAAGATCGTGAGATCTTTATCTAGAAGGGAAATATAGCTCTTGCGATCATTCGACGCTGGTTCATAGAGCATTATGGCAGCTGTGACAACCGACCCCTGGGACAACCTTACCTAGTCTGCCTTACATACATAGGCATAAACTTTAACATTTATATGATTGTATGTATACATATAAAATTGTATACTTCAGTTCAGGTGGTAATGTTTCGATAATACGTGAAATTTTTTAGGGAAGCCGATGGGAATCTAGTTGTATGGACGCCACGCCATTAGTATATATATGGATGTACAGACATTCCAGTTTTACAACTTTATAATACTATAGACGTGTAGGTACATCCATCGTCGCCTTGTACCAATGGCGTGCGGTCTATATAGGCACAAAGGCACTACTTACCATGAACGACCATGGCTCCATACAGGCACAGAGAAACTGCCTACCCTGAAGCCCTGAATGACTATGGCTCGATTTAGACATAGAAAAACTGCCTACCTTGGCCAAAAATCCTGTGCACGCCACTGCCTTGTACCCACCAACAGTACAAGTTTTGCTTACTTTGGGTTTCTTTTCAAAGTTACTAAGTATAAGAGATAATAATCGTCTGCCATCTTTTTATAGCTCAATTAAAAAGATGTATGTTTACTTTGTATCTCGAAAGTAGGTAGATTGAAAGATTACCTACTAAGTATAACCGATGGCGCGACGATGATATCCAAACTTTCACAAACTGTTTAAGTTTAGACTTACTAGAAAATGTACCTACATAGAGGCACCGTCTGTAACCCTGCTTCATCAGATACCATCACACCGGCAAAAACCGGCCAAGAGCATGTCGGATCATGCCCAGAGTAGGGTTCCTCAGCCTTTCATACGAAAAAATGTGCTACAGATAAAATAAATACGATATGAGAAACTGCACTAGCAATAGAGCGTATCTCCACGGCACGTACGTCCTTTTGTTTAGAAGCGTATATTTCCGGCAATAGTTCAATAACAGTATATTTACGACCATGTTGAAAATTATTTTCGTTGAAAGTATTTTATTGAGCTTTATCTTTCTAATTTTTTTTCATATTTATTTGACATAAGGTTTAGAAAATAGAGGGGGTGGGTTGGCACAATTTAGGCTACTTCCGAAGTGTTTTTTTTTAAACTTCTAAATGTTTTTAAAAGAACTATCGAAATGACACATATTGATATTTGGAACAGCAAAGGAACTATAATCGCAAACTACCTAACGCCTGAATCCAATTAATTATTTAAGTAAAATAAGTTAAAAAAAAAGATTACTTATGAAAAAACTTCACAGTGACCAAGTTATTAAAACAAAAAAAAAAAAATTCTTACAGTAGTAGCCTCTGCGGCATATAGGCCTCTCCTAAACCTTTCCATAATTTTCTTTCCCGCGCCTCCCGCATCGAGCAGGGTCCACATCTATCTATCTATCTATAAGCCATGGACGTCCACTACTGAACATAGGCCTCCCCTATAGCTCGCCGCAGGGTGCGATTCTGCGCAGACCGCATCCACCGACTCCCAGCCACCCTTACGAGGTCATCCGTCCACTTAGTCAGAGGCCGCTCTACGCTACGCTTTCCTATGCGTGGTCGCCACTCCAGGACTCTACTGCGCCCGGCCATCCGTTCTCCGGAGCAGGGTCCACATACCTGGTTAAAAAGGTCTTCCCACCTTTGACTTGGTCTCCCTTTTTTTCTGTTCCTGTTTTTTTAACCATGTAACTTAAATAAGAATGACATACAGACAGACGAACTAATGGACATAGAGAAACTATAAGGGATTCTAGCTTATATACGGAATCTTTCAAATGTGCTCGATCACCTACCTGGCAAAGGGTTTACAATAAATAAATAAATAAATAAATAAATAAATAATACTGGACAATTTTTACACAAATCGAACTAGTCCCATGGTAAGCTCAATAAGGCTTGTGTTATGGGTACTAGACGACGATATATTTAAGAGATATATTACTTATATACATAGAAAACATCCATGACTCAGGAACAAATATTTATGCTCATCACACAAATATTTGCCCTTACCGGGATTTGAACCCAGGACCTCAGCTTCGCAGGCAACGTTACTCCCACTGAGCCAAACCGGTCGTCATACAATGTCATTTGTAAGTATTTACATACTTAATTCCATTATACATTTTAAGACCTACTTAACTAATTACTTAATAATATATGGTCTTAATTTATAACGGTTCTTAAGAATATTATTTTGTTCATCATCAGTTTGTTTACTTTCTTACAACAATAGAGAATGATCATTAAATAATATATTTTACTGTAGTTGTACCGACAAGTGGTAAACAAGCAGGCAGGCTGCTCAATTCTCAGTAACGCCGGCGATGCTGAGGTTTAATACGAAGTCATTAATAATTTGGAAAAATAAAAGTCACGTTCTTAACACTTCGCTTCTATACCACGAATTGAGGTTGGAGAAATAAGTGGGACCAAAGACCATGAAAACAAGAGGACTGACCATCTCCTTACAAAAAGCCGTTCCCCGATATGTACAACGCCATCTATGTATAATAATTATAACTTACAATTATTCAACTGTACAAGCTTGACACAGTTATTAAATATTACGATTTATTTATTAGTAGCTTCTGCCTGCGACTTCGTCCGCCTTAAATTCGTTTATCGCGGATAAGGGTATTTATCCGGGATAAAAAATAGCCTATGTCCTTTCCCGGGACTCAAACTATCTTCATACCAAATTTCATCCTAATCGGTTTAGCGGTTTAAGCGTGAAGAGGTAACAGACAGACAGACAGACAGACAGACACGCTTTCGCATTTATAATGTTACTAGCTTCTGCCCGCGACTTCGTCCGCCTTAAATTTGTTTATTGCGGATAAGGGTATTTTTACGGGATAAAAAGTAGCCTATGTCCTTCCCCGGGACTCAAACTATCTCCATACCAAATTTCATCTAAATCGGTTCAGCGGTTTAAGCGTGAAGAGGTAACAGACAGAGAGACAGACAGACACACTTTCGCAATTATAATATTAGTATGGATATGGATAGTATGGATATGGATTAGTTATTTGCGAACTAATTGTTACTACGCTTTGTTTCTTTATTCAATCATAACATAGTTAAATGTTAGATTTTTAGAAGGTGTCTTAGGATGAGAGGTCCCAATTGCCAACGAAAATCTTACTCCTATGCCCCCCCTCTACCAATTCCCGGAAACCCTATGCCTTAAGTTCCCTATCATAAAAGCCTTTTGATTTTTTTTAGTATTTCTCGATTTGTTTATCACAAAAGCATTCGCTGACAGAATATGAGACAGAGGATTGGAAAATATAGTTTGCCTATTTTGAAGGAGAACTCTAGGGTAAGGTTGCCTATAGATTCTACAGTTTTTTCTATATATTACTTTGGTGGCAAACAATCGTACGTCTGCCTGATGTTAAGCAGTCACCGCAGCCTATGAGTGCTTGCAATGCCAGGGGCATTAAGTGCGTGTTGCCGAATCTTTAAAAACCTATTCACTCCCCTCTTGAAGAGCCCCATACTGTAGCCTCCATTGAAAACGGGAGGAAGTTCATTCCACATTCGGAGAGTGCGCATATGATTTGATATTACACGATTTTCACTTATTATCATTATCACAACACAAAAACGGGGCTTTAGTTCCTTCGAGACCATGGACGCAACGCAACGTCCTACACGTCGAAGAATTACCAGCGAAAGGTAATTAAATAAATCATATTTATACGCGATTTAAGCCCCGTTTTGTTAGTTGTGATAATCTGCGCATACGTTCATAAAAAACGTGATAAAATCTGTTTAGCCTAATGGTTGACTGGTTGAGAACGCCTTTATGGCATGGACATGGAATACTGTTCTCATTTGTGGGCTGGGGCTCCCAAGTACCAGCTTCTCCCTCTAGACCGCATTCAACGGAGAGCGACTCGTATCGTCGATTGCCAGCGTATCTGAAATCAGCTTGACTCCTTGGCTCTGCGATGAGATGTAGCCTCGCTCTGCATATTCTATCGCATGTATAACGGGGAGTGCTCCGAGGAATTGTTGGGGTTGATCCCAGCTGCATCTTTCCGCCATCGTCCTACGCGACAACATTTCCACCCTCACGACCTAGATGGTTGGCAGTCCACAACTGTGCGTTTTTCTAGTAATTTCCTGCCTTGCACAACTGAACTGTGGAATAAATTTCCGCATGCAGTATTTCCGGACCGATGCGACCTTCAAGCCTTGAAAACTCTCACCTGAAAGGCCGGCAACGCACTTATGACTCCTCCGGTGATGCAAGTGTCTATGGGTGACGGTTATCGCTTACCATCAGGCGACCCGTATGCTCGTTTGCCTCCTATGTCATAAAAAAAGGCTGCCATTGGTACTTCCTTGTATTGTGCAATAACGTATAAACAAATAAATAAAATAACTGATGAACAGTGATCATAAATTTGGTGCAGCGATCATGGTATTGCGCTATAGATGTGGAAAATACCAATTTTAACGATAAGGGTCCGATTTCACCAACATTTGATTTACACGAGAGTGTTGGAGCCACAGTGGGTAAAAAATATCCTATAACCATTTATTTATTTATTTATTTATTAAAAACAAGTTACATAACATTACAGTGTATACACCAATGCGTCATGAACCGAACAATGTTTATTTAGACGGTAAAACGGCGTGGCTCCGTTGTGTCGACATCTCAGGTGTTGGATTCGGTAGGTTGCCCTGGAACCGACGAAACACGACACCTTTCGGCCAGAAATCAGCACACGCGATGGTCTCCTGGAGCGGCCGCGGCACGCGCACTACAAACGAGCTGAAGTGCACCATCTGGAGACATCCAGCTATCCATGTACCAAAAATAGTTGAACTCCGTTTAGCCAATTTAGCGTGATGGAGCCAAAATGACACATACCTACAAACATACAATACAAAAAGTCCGAAAGAAATGTTTTTCGATTCAGTGACCTCCAAATAGTCCGCTACCAATTTTTTTTGTAATATCTGTTTTTTACAACTTTATAATATTATAGAAATAGATTATAGATATAAATACATAGAAAACATCCAAGACTCAGGAACAAATATTTATGCTCAACACACAAATATTTGGCCTTACCGGGATTTGAACCCTGGATCTTGCTTCGCAGGCAACTATATCACCAACGCTCGCTTACTTGTTTATGGTCAGTTGAAGTATAAAGCGCGAGTTTTGAAACTGTTTACCACCGTTTTAATTCAGTGGTTACTAGGTTACAGGTGTCGTAAGGAACCGGTTGTCGACGAAAGCGAACGCTGCCATACATCGCGGACGGACATACTGTTTATATATCTTTACACGAAGGCGCCCGCAACTTCGCTTGCGGTGGAGAAAAAGTCATAACCCCCCTTTTTTTGACAGCGTAGTCCGATTAACAGTATCCTATAGCCATCCGTGGGTACCCAGCTACCGGTGTACCAAAAATAGTTAGAATTCGTTCAACTGATTTGACCTGATGAAGTCAGAACAACACATACAAAAAATAAAATAAAATATTTATCGATTCAGTGACCTCTAAATAGGTCTTTACAAACATTTTTTTTAAATATCTATATGTAGATTAAAGATATTAAGAAAAGTGATACGGACTATTTGAAGGTCACTCAATCGGATTTAGGGTTCCGTACTAAAAAGGAACCCTTATAGCCTCTATCTGTCTGTCTATGACGCCCAATATGAGAGAGGGCAAAAGTTAAAAATCTAGCTAAAACATTTTTTTTTTTTTACCGTGCTTGAATTTCGCTTTATTAAGGAAAATGTGGAAGAGATATACCATTCCCCCCATCCCCTTTATTTCCGAAGTTTACCGAGTGAAAAATCTGAAATATTCTTGAATTATATAATTATACTTACTACAGGAAAATTATGACCATTATTCAACCGGGTTTGGTTAAGTTTGCCCCTTATTTGTATGTGAGGCCATAGATACCAGAGGCAAACTTAACTCAACCGGCCACTTAAGTCGGAATAAGTGAATGTTTGTACGGAACCCTCGGTGCGCGAGTCAGACTCGAACTTGACCGATTTTTTCATTCGGTTTTTGCTTCGCTTGATTTCTGTCGTTGGGGACCGGTTCTTTCTCTAACTTGTAACCACGTGTAACCTGCTAACATACTAATCGACGGATAGAAATTATAAAAACCGGCCAAGTGTGAGTCGGACTCGCGTACCGAGGGTTCTGTACAAAGTATACGCTACAAATGGCCGTATCTATATATAAAATCCAGTGTCAGAAGAACCCTTCTCCTAAGCAAAATAAACGCGTTGTTCGATAATTTTATATTGGTTACTGACATAGACAGACAGACATAAAATTATACTGTTTTTAGTATTTGTTGTTATAGCGGCAACAGAAAATGATAAATAAAAAAATGATAGAATGCGGCAAATGAGATTTAAATTAATACTTTCTTCTGTTTCCGCGATTACTCATTGAAATAAAACAATTGAACGGATTATATCGCGTATATTATCTCATTTTAGTTCCCGTCGTTTTGGAAGCTTTTCAGCTTTCCATGGTCACGGGTGGACTGAGAAAAGATATATTTTCCTCTGTCAAAGTTACAATTTGTGCAAACTACCCAAGTAATGCTGCAAAGAAAAACTCCCAGGCTACCTCATTACTAATTATAATATAAAAAAAAATCTTATCTGTTTAAAAGTAGTTTAGTAGTCTCTGTTTTTTAAATATTATAATTAGTAATGAGGTAGCCTGGGAGTTTTTCTTTGCAGCGTTTCTTTTCTCCTCAGTACGCCTCATTTGTGAAATGCTGTTTGGTAAATTATTAAAATAAAATAATTAAGCCCTTCTGGCAATCTTTACATCTTGAGCCCATCTGGCATGTATGTACATCTTTATTTGTATTTTCAAAAATGGGTAGTTTGCACAAAGTGTAACTTTGACATTTGTTGTGACCATGGAAAGCTGAAAAGCTTCCGATACGTCGGGAACTAAAATGAGATAATATACGCGATATAATCCGTTAAATTGTTTTATTTCAATGAGATTTAAATTGTTTTATTTAAAGTAATTAAACCATACTATTGACCACCGGTTTGGCTTGGCGGGAGTAACTTTGCCTGCGAAGCTGGAGGTCCTTGGTTCAAATCCCGGTAATGGCAACTATTTGTGAGATGAGCATAAATATTTGTTCCTGCGTCTTGGATGTGTTCTATGTATATAAGTAAATAATATCTATTAAATATATCGTCGTCTAGTACACATATCATAACGCAAGTCTTATTGAGCTTACCATGGGACTAGTTCGATTTATGTAAAATTGTCCTGTAATATTCATTTATTTATTTACTAGCTTCTGCCCGCGACTTCGTCCGCCTTAAATTCGTTTATCGCGGATAAGGGTATTTTTCCGGGATAAAAAGTAGCCTATGTCCTTCCCCGGGACTCAAACTATCTCCATAACAAATTTCGTCCAAATCGGTTCGGCGGTTTAAGCGTGAAGAGGTAACAAACAGACAGACAGACAGACAGACAGACACAGTTTCGCATTTATAATATAGCTTCTGCCCGCGACTTCGTCAGCCTTAAATTTGTTTGTCGCGGATACGGGTATTTTTCCGGGATAAAAAGTAGCCTATGTCCTTCCCCGGAACTCAAACTATCTCCATACCAAATTTCATCCAAATCGTTTCAGCGGTTTAAGCGTGAAGAGGTAACAGACAGACAGACAGACAGACACACTTTCGCATTTATAATATTAATATGGATTAGTATGGATTTATATAATAAAGGTTGGCAATGTATGGGTGATTCTTCCGGTGTTACACAATTCCTTGGGCGATGATGACCACTTCCCATCAGGTGGCTTGTCTACCCGTTTGCCACTCATTAGGGACATTACAAAAATAGAGAGCGATTTACAGAAATTTCAAATCAAATCAAATCAAAATATTCTTTATTCAAGTAGGCCTAGTTACAAGCACTTTCGAAATGTCAGTTACATGAGAGTGAGTGTTTGCTGGGAGAAATACACAGGACCCTATTATTAAGACCCGCTGTATGTCCGTCGGTCGCTTGGCTGTATCTCATGAATGAGCTAGACCGTTGAAATTTTCACAGATCATGTATTTCTGTTGCTGCTATAACAGCATATACTAAAAAAAGTATAATTTTATGTTTGTCTGTCAGTAACCAATATAAAATGATCGAACACCGCGTACATTTTGCTTAGGAGTAGGGCTCTGCTAACACTGGATTTTCATAGATACAGCCGTTTGTAGCGTATATTTTGTACGTAACCCTCGTTGCGCGAGTCCGACTCGCACTTGGCTTGTTTTTATACAAATATTATGGATTTTTTCATTTGCAATACATTTGTACTGGCCATGTTTATAACTATTCCTTCAAATACATACATATATGCCATAAGTAGTTCCTAAGATATAGCGCTGTAATCGTCGGACAGACAGACAGGAGTCACACTAGGGTTCCTTTTCACCTTTTTGGTACGGAACCCCAAAAAGAAAAAAACCAAGGAACCCTAAAAACGTCTGAAACTGTCAATTTGACATTCCGACCTACATTCTCATCCTAAAATAAAAAAAACACTCAATGTCAATGAACTAATCGTAGTAATATGATAAAAAATACAAAATTACATTTACTGTTAAAATAGACCGTTGTGTAGCAATTGAATACGAAATACGGTTAGTTTTTTATTTCGACACACGTAAAAACAAGTTTGCGGAGTATGAATCAATTTATTTTACATTTGCGTGCACTATAATATGTACAGTTTATTTTTATTGTAAGCAATCGAATAACACGTGCCAAATGACCGAATCCCGGCCAGGGCAAATGTTTGAGTTGTGAGCACGAATGTTTGTTCCTGGGTCTTGGGTGTTTTCTATATTTTTAAGTATTATAATTTATCTATACATTATGTATATCGTCGCCTGGTCTTAGTATGGGACTAGGTCGGTTTGTGTAAGAATGTCCCTAACATTTATTTATTTAATTGAGAAAGTCGTTTATTGGACAACCAATCCTCTTTTAGGGTTCCGCTGTCCGTTCGTCTATCTGTCTGTTCGTCTGTCACCAGGCGACTGTATCTGTTGTATCTCATGAACCGAGATAGTTTCTGTTATATTTATGTTGCCGCTATAACAAGATATACTAAAACAGTATAATTTTATGTCTGTCGGTCTATGCCAGTAACCAGTATAAAATGATCGAACCCCGCATATATTTGGCTTAGGAGTAGGGCTCTTCTAACACTGTATTTTCATAGATTTTCTACAGAACCCTCGGTGCGCCAGTCCGATTCACACTTGGCCGGTTTTTTGATATTAAAACCATCTAATATAAATGCGAAAGTGTGTTTTAGGGTTGTATTTATTCCTCACGGTAATGGGGCTACGGATTGACGTGCTTTTTTACTTATAGATAAAATAGACTGAAAAGTGACTCGGGTTTCTGTTTTCCGGAAATAATGCACAGTTTCCGAGGGATAGTCATACTCATACTCATTTATTCATAAAATATGTCTAGATTTTACAATTAAGGTACAATTAAGCAAACAAAGTCGGCCACACGAGTGAAACTGCGGGAAAATTCTAGTTTCTTTGTAAAAAGTTAAGAAAAAACGGACCATTCGTATGTAAATGTTCTTTTTTACAGTCCCCATAAATATAAATAAATTACATAAAAATAGGCTTGTATTTAATTTTTTAGCAAGCCTAACCTAAAAACGGAAAGAAATATCTTATTGCACAGCAAGTCCATGCAGGGCAGCATGGTAATTTTACTGTGCATATAATTGATATGCATTGCACATTATAATTTCTCATAAATATATAAATGATCTTTGCACAGTCTCAACCGGCTGATTATGTTTCAGACATAACGATAATATTGGGACTGATTCTTTCACGAAACACATGTATACAAAATAATGAAATGTACGATGTCATACCGTGAAACTGAAGAAATAATTAAATGCACGCTAAAGCTGCAGAATAAAGTGAACTCTTGTCATGAGTAACTATGAACATGGGGTGTCCTATGTATACTACTGCACATACACATACCCACACAAACACACATATGATACATACAGACACACACCCTAACTCGTCCTTGGCCCTACCCTTGATCTGTTTTGTTAACCGCACTCGCAGATGGCTTAGATACAGGCTTTCAAGTTTGCAATTTTGGTCACTGACGGATAACCTTAAAATATCATTAATCTGTGTTTGTCAATAAACGAAGTTACCGAGCGTCGGTACTACTAACGATATAAAATAGGTAACACAGTATTTGTACTCGTTTAGTCATTTGATACCGGTAATTATCATGTTAAGTATAGTTTGATTAATTTATTGCATTTGGAAGTATAAATAAGTATTGTGTCGATTTTATTAACATACACCAAGGTTAATAAATAACTCGATCATTTGAATTATGCAGTTAGTACCAATAACGGTTACTATAAAATAAATCAGTTTACTTCTACATACTTGACTCGCTGATTTAAGGTTCAAATGTCCTCTGGATGTGGCAGAGGGCGTCCATAGTACATCACCATCTCGTACGGTCTTGAGCTTCGTGCTTTCTTCGTGTTCTTGTCAGTCGTTGCACTCTTTGTAGAGCGGTCGTAATCAACAGCTTGTACTGTGAGGCGCCATCTCTCCCGATTAGCAGACACTCGAGTGGACTCATGCAGAGGTCCGCCCACAGCCGATTTAATTTGGTCATTCCATTGCAAGGTGATCTCCCACATGGTCTGGTTTCTTCTACTCTACCCTGGACAACAAGTCGTTCTATGGAGTCATTTGTGCTTTACTTCGCTTCAATTCATTCCTTTCGCCTGCGCTTCTGCTGTAATTTTCCGCCACCACATCTGCTAAGGGCGGCCACGTTTGCACCAACATTGGGGATTCCATTCTAGAGCTTGACTTGAAATGTATTCCGGGTCCCTTTGTAGCGTGCGCCTAATTTTTTACACTTACAAGTACAAATACTCACTACTTGATCGGACTCTCATCGCGTTTGCACTTATGATAACACCAACCGCATATGGTTATAGAATACTGGATATCCGGCTACGCTGAAGAAAAAAAACCTCTTCCATTCTTTATGACTTTTCTCCACCGCGAACGAAATTCACATTCTAGTAGCTACATTATAAAAAAAAATAGTGTACCTATATTTTGCACTGACGTGTAATCGAATAGTTATTTTTAGCTTGGTTTTATATTCGTAAATAAATCAATTTATTATAGATAGCACACATTTAATTGTTATTATGTCCTGTCTATTTTTAGTACAAGTCCGTGTCATTATATATAAACAGACTGCAAAAAAGGAGGTTCTTAAAGTTGGTTGCATATTGCGCTATATCTTCGTTAGTTGTAGACCGATTTTGAAAATTCTTTCGTTGTTGAATGTATTTACGTGGTAAAATTCACTACATGGAAAATAAACAAAGGGGACGGGGGCAAACCAAAACTTTTTTGGGTTTTGTACTCAGAGCGTACTTACTAATGGAACCTTATAACTAATCAATAAGCCTCCGATGTATGTCTGTCTGTCACAGGGCTTGCTTAGTATTTTAAATCGCAATATATTTTGAAATCTAACAGAGATGCACATGAAATATTCATAAAAACGTATTATGGTCCTTATAAGTACAAATAATAAAAATATAATAAAGTTAAACATTAGGGTACAGTTGCGTGTAGGCACGGAACCCGTACGCGAGGCCGGTTTTTAGATATTGCTCCGAAATATTACCTTTTTTTCTAGTTTAAAACAAAATTAACTGTTATTCCGCAATACACTTGTGACATGAGTGACGTCACACATGTTGTTAGATGTGTTTGGGGCGTTTTAACGCCCAGCTTTGATGCCTGACTTTGAATCTCGATTTTAAAGTTTCTGGTGTTTTGTTTTCAATGGGTATCTTAAGCGAAATTGCAAACATAATGATGACGTTGTTTGATCATACTTTCGTTCAATAAGTTTAAATCAGACCAATCAGAAAGACCGGCCAAGCACGAGTCCGTCTCGCGCACCGAGGGTTTCGTACAAACTATACGCTACAAACGGCCGTATCTATGAAAATCCAGTGTTAACAGCGTCCTTACTCCTAAGCAAAATGTACGCGGTGTTCGATCTTTTTATATTGGTTACTGACTAAGACAGACAGACATAAAATTATACTGTTTTTAGTATTTGGTGTAATAGAAGCAACAGAAATACATCATCTGTGAAAATTTCTACTGTCTAGTTATCACGGTTCATGAGATACAGCCTGGTGATAGACGGACAGACAGACGGACGGACAGCGGAGTCTTAGTAATAGGGTCTCGTTTTACCCTCTGGGTACGGAACCCAAAAACGATTTGACGATTGCATTAATATACAAGGTCATTGTCATTGACTGCATGAAGACAATTTGACCGCGACAGCCCATATTTTTTTAACATTTATTTTAGTTTGTATCTTAATATGGGTCAAGTTGCAAGTTAAATTTGACCCACTGTCCGGTTTCCGATTGCGCTAAAATTGGCATACTTATGTAAGTTTGGTGACAATGAAGGGCCATTAAAACAAGAGGACATATTATGGTCACAATACAAACCTAACCTTACCTATAGTTTTCGGTTTTCGACCCATTTTCACGCTCCGGTATACATGGTCACAATACAAACCTGGTGATTTCGGGAGCAGGTAATTTTTGTATTCTATTTTTCGTAATTATGACAAATGATTGTTATGGCATAAATGATTAGGGATTATGAACATTACACAACAACCTATATTATGAAAAGTGTTATTATGGTATCTAATATTAGAGATGTTGAACATTATGACACTTGAGTATTATGGCACTCAAAAATTATGGTATGTGATATTATAGCTGTTGAATTGACCATTGTGGCAAATGAATATTATGGCCAACAAACATTATGGTATGTGATATTAGGGCAAATGAAGTTTATAGCCTGTGACCATTATGGCAAATGAAAAGTACAAATGTTCCTTCAACAGTTCTTTTAAAGCGACTTTGAGGTTTCTAAGCAAAATTTTTATATTTTCGGAAATAATCGACTCGAAAGTTACATAAATTGTGTCCTCCCCCTCTATTTTCTAAACTGTAAGTCCAACACATATGAAAAAAAAAATAAGATAAAGCTTAATAAATACTTACAACAAAAATTGTCTTCGACATGATCATACCGTTTTTGAGTTATTGCCGAAAAACTGCACTTCTCACCTAAAGGATGTAAGTGCCGTGGAGATACGCTCTTTTGCTAGTGTACCTTTTGATATCGTAGTTTTTCATCTGTAGTGCCTTTTTTTAAAGAACGTCTGCGGAACCCTACACTGAGCATGGTCCGACATGCTCTTGGCCGGTTGTTGTTTATCACTGTAGTTCTTATTGCGTAGGTATACTTAATCATTGATTATTGGAAAGTAATAAAGCCTATTTCACCTCGATGTATCGGGCCCACGGCCAGGAGGCTGACCTTCTGACTGACAGCCAAATATCACAAACTCGTTCAAAACTTAAGTAAAGAAAAATGCGTGTGGCGATAAGAGCGTGCACACCAAAAACGGCCAAGTTTGAGTCGGATTTACAAAGGGTTCCGTATTAAAAAAAACTCGAGAAAACGCGTGCCGTGTAAGCTATAATAGAGATTGCCTGTCTGATCTCAATATTTGTAAAAATTATATAAGATCCAGATGAAACAGGCAAAATAAGGAACTACGCTAAGATTTTGAGTTCGATATCTTAAGGTGCATCTACACTTGTATCATTTGCTCGTATCCGATCACCGTGGCGTGGCAAGATTGCGTATCGCGCTGCTTGGACGCTCATTGCCGGCGCGGCGTTCACGCCGCACTTGTCCGATCTGAGTCCATCCAATCTATGTTGCTACGCGTATCACAACCCCGTATAACGTAAACAAAAATCAGCAATATTTATTTTTATCATCTCTATTCTGGAAACAGTAAAATATAAACTGAAAGTAGTGACATTAATATTTTTTAATGAATGTTTAACTGTTTCTGATTTATTTATTATCTTTTGTTCCAGGTACCTACTGGAAGTCTCATGTTATAAATTACATCTCAGGTATTTGTAAATATTATACGAAGTTTCCTTGTTGTCTACAAGTCAAAATTGGCGATCTGTAGAACGTATCAGAGTGAGTCGTTCCAAAAAATCCATACACAAAATTTTATTTTTATATTTTTATCGTTTTGAAATCAGAATCACGAGCTCTTTCGTCATTATTTTCAATAAATTCCATTACGATTTCAATACAAGGTTTGAGGATAACGGTTATCAAATTTGAGAACAAAAAGACTCAGTATGGAAAACCTGTAACCTTTTTCTCCTCTTACAATTGAATTTATAAAGATAAAAATAACCTCGCTGTGCATTTTATATATCGGGAAGTGCACCGAGGAATTGTTTGGATTGATCCCTGCCGCATCTTTCCGCCGTCGTCCTACGCGACAAGTTTTCCATCCCCACCGCTTAGATGGTTGGCAGTCCACAACTGTGCGTTTTGCTAGAAATTTCCTGCCTCGCACGACTGAACTGTGGAATAAATTGCCGCCTGCAGTATTTCCGAACCGATGCGACCTTTAAACCTTCAAAAAAAGAGCGTACTTCAACCTGAAAGGCCGGCAACGCACTTGTGACTCCTCTGGTGCTGCAGGTGTCTATGACGGTGATCGCTTACCATTAGGCGGTCCGTCATCTATTTCTCTAAATAAAAAAAATGAGGAGTACCTGGTTCTTTCTAAAACTGTAATATAATCGATTTCCAACTTTGACCTGGTATCTGATTAACTGGTTTTTTTATTGGTCCCTTTTTGTCATTTGCATAAGGCCGAAGCGGTCCAAAGGGGGGCGGGGGGGGTCGCAGGGGTCATGACCCGCCCCCAAATCATTTTTTTTTGTAATGAAAATATAAGACTTCCATTTGTTTTATAATGTGTGCAGTAAAATTGTGTATTGTGCAATTAAGTCTAATTAAGTCGACATATTTAATTATTAGTGACTTCCCCAAAATTTCACGCTGCGCCCGCGCCTGGGTCAGAGATGACCAGTTTTGAGGCTCCGTAATAAGTGTCTCGCACCGGCAGGGTTTTACTGTTCTTGTGTGTTTATGTAGCAAACGAATAAAAGTGTTATCTATCTATCTATATTAATCAAGGACCATTAAAACAAGAGGACGGAGATCTCCATACAAAAAACCGTTCCCCGATATGTACAACGCCATCTATGTATAAGAATTAGTTGTTACAATTATTCAACTTTGCAAGCGTGAGACAGTTATTAAATGTTACGATTTATTTATTATAAGCTATTTGTGAAAACTGTTACTTTACTCTGTATCTTTATTCAATTATAACATCGTTAACTGTTTAGTTTTAAGGTGCCATCTACTTCATGCCAGAATATCTCCTTGCGATCGGAACACGATCCAAAGAATGGCAAATGTCAGTCCTCTTGTTTTAATGGTAAATATATATATTTATTATCTTTTATTAATTTGAATTTTATTATTTGTTTTGCGGTTGTTGTTGTGTGAGTGTGTGGTATGTAGCAAAAGAATAAATGTTTTATCTATCTATCGCATTAATTAAGTAAATGTATATGCTACCATATTCCAAGGGCTTATTTAATAAGCGTCCATAACTAGCTCACTTACGGAAAGCGGGTCAAAGCCGACGACTTGAACTTGTACTTAACACTGCTTAGGGCAAGTTACATCTAGTTAGTACAAAAACTTGTCCATAAACTGGTGAAACGGTTTTGTAGCACGGAATGTGACTGTGTGATGAGTCCGGTAAAATTAATTGGAATGAAAGTGGTTTTCACTTTTCAGGGTATCCTTTCGCCAATCGAACCCTATTCTGCGCAAAGCAATAGGGAGTAACTCATTTTTAACCAACTTTTAAATAAGAAGGTTCTCAATTTTTTTTGTTGTAATTGTAAGGTTTGTACATACTAAAAATGCATGGGAAAGTGATAATTTTAGGTTTGAAAATCTCTATGTAAGAAGTGAGTGAGTGAGACAAAATATATAAAAAAGGGAAGTTTAGGGTTCATCTTCTTTCTGAGTACACACGTTACGTAGTTTTTTTAACCTTTTTTTGTGGATTAGGGCTCGATTTTTGTTGTGAAAGAAATGAATGATTTGTTGTTTATATTTTTTTGGGTACGGAACTCTAAAAAAGCAACCTGACCCCAGAAAATGTCACGACTCACTCTTTTAATTAGTCATGGCGGACATAATCAGTCCGTTACATTATCACTTGCTGTCCTAAAAATAGTAAACACCATCCAAGTGTGAGTCGAATGAATGAGTGTAGCTCTGTGCGCAAAAACAAACATAAAAAAAAGCCATTTTTTTTAAATTTTTCGTATAGCAAAAATAGCAATCCGCATTTTGTGAAAAAATCAAGTTTATACGTGTTACAGTTTGCGCAAAAAACGCCTAAAACACGTTACTCATATGTGAGACAATTTTTTTTTAGGAGAAGGTGGAAATGGTATTTTATTTTCACATTTTCCTTTGTAAATCAAAATTAATTCACAGTATAAAAAATCATTAAGAATGTATAAATCAAGCTTTATCATATGATACTCCACTTGACCTAGTAGCTAGACTTTGAATTTTTACCTCCCCCTCATATGGGTCGCTTTTATACTTAAAAAAATCTTTCCATTTATTTTTTATTTGAGATATACGAAATATACTTAGGCTAGCCATCTTCATAACTATTTTAAATTTAAAATTAATTTCTGAGATACGGCTCAGACATATAGAATCACACCATAGGGGTTCCTTTTTTACCTTTTTGGTACGGAACCCTAAAAATGGCTGATCCTATAACACCCCTCTGTTTCCTTGGGGGTTAAAAAGTCATCCATGCAGCAGCACCGAGCAGTTCCTCCACATTTACTCCTAATATCAGACAGTTCAAGGTAAAGAAATGTATCGACCAATATATCATGTCAATTTTAAATAATCAGTTTGACATTTTCTTTGTCTCACAGCAATAAACCTTGATCCGAAGACGGCAACGGACCTTAAAGATTACAACATTATAAAAATTTGTAAATTATTATTTCCAGAATGATATTTATTAACACTTGCACAAACACGTTGTCTTCAGATAAATATACCCATTCATTCAAACGTCTTGACATATCTATACTATTATAAAGTTGTGAAAATAAAATGTCTGTTGAAGATATTCTCAAAAAAATAGAGAGGTCACTAAATCTAAAAAATATGTATTTTTGGATTTTTCGTATGTTTTTATGTGTCGGTATGGCTTCATCATGCCAAAACGGCTACACGGATTTCTACCATTTTTGGATCACGGGTAGCTGGGTATCCAGAGATGGTTATAGAATACTTTTTATCCGGCTATGCTGAAGAAAAAATAGGGTTAATGACATTTTCTCCTCCGCGAACAAAGTTGCGGGCATCTTCTATCTATAATATTATTAAACTAGAAGGTGCTTCGACTTCGTTCGTGGAGGAGAAAAAGTCATAATCCCTCTTTTTTTCTTTAGCATCGTCGGGTAAAAAGTATCCTGTAATCATCTGGAGATACCCAGCCACCCATGTACAAAAAAATATAAGAACCGTTTAGCCGCAACAACACATACAAAGATACAAAAGAATCCATAAATATTTTTTTCGCTTCAGTGGCCTCCAAATAGTCCCTTACAATAATTTTGTTAAAATATTTTCAATGTACCGACATTTCATTTTTACAACTTTATATAGTAATAAATATAGTATAGATATAGAATAGATGTAAGTAGCTAAGTCAGGTAAAATGTAATAAGTTACAACATCGCTGGATCTGCGTGCTCCTAACCATCTCAACAGCACGGCAAGGCTAAAAGTTGCGTGTTCCTGCCATTGTCGGACTGACATGAAATCATGAGGCTATATAAGATCTTTAGTACGACGTCCTATTGATTTCACGTAAAAAAATAATATGACGTTATGGGAAATATTGCCTAGATTGGCAATATTTCCTAAAGGCAATATTTCCCACCTTATTTTCAAAACGCGTCTATATAACTACAGGTCTATCTCTTAACTGAGTATTTCCGGAGGTATGGACGCGGTACGGGGGGGGGGGTGACAAGTGACGTGACGTGACGTGTTCATCCTTGTCCGTCATTTCGTCCGTGACAATCCTTTTGGGATTAATAATATTTTCATTTTTAAAATGATTTTATCAATAATATTATATTTAAGTTAAATGATCTGATTAGGTTTTTCTGGGTTTTCCCTAATCCTTGCAACAAATGTTGAATCATATTGTATGTCTCCCAGCAAAGACTTCTGTCGATGTAACTGACAATTCGAAAGTGCTTGTACCTAGGCCTACTTGAAGTTTCTAGAACAACTGGAAGTAACCTATCAATATCTAAAAGTGTCGAAATATACGTTTATTGCGGCATAAATGGCCGTATCTTTTCTTTACGTAAACTTAGAATTTTGATTTTTTCACAGTTTCAAAGGGACCGTGGACTTGAGAATATAGTTTTAATTACAACTCGATACTTTCACGCGTTCTTGAGATAAATGGTCTTGACAGACAGACGGACAGACGGACAGACAACAAAGTTGTCCTATAAGGGTTCCGTTTTTTCTTTTTGAGGTACGGAACCCTAAAAAAAGAACAATAAATTTAAATAAAAAAGCTAACACTCAAAATGCAATGTTGCCTATGGATATTCCTTGTCAATATTTCCCAATGTGTCTTATTAGATAAAATTATAAAAAAAAAAATGTTGAAAGTATTTATTAAGATTTATATTCTTGTAATGTTTTTCATGTTTTGAACGTAACATAACCCAGTATTATATATACATATATAATACTGGGCTGCAATGTTGCATATGGATATTCCTTGTCAATACTTCCCAATGTGTCTTACTAGGTTAAATTATTTTGAAAAAATGTTGAAAGTATTTATTAACATTTATCCTTGTAATGTATTCGTTTAGAAAATATAGGGACACAATTTATGCTACTTTCGGAGCATTAATTTTCAAAAATTTCACTAAATAAAAAAAGATCTTTTAAAAAGTACTGTCGTAATAATATACGTGCCACACATTCATATTTGCTAACTATTTTTTTTCAGTTTCGGTTACATATACGGAGTGTTGTGTTAAAAAACAGAGACTATTAAACTACTTTTTAAACAGATAAGATATTTTACACCGTTCGGAAATTAAGGTTTTGCAGCCCTGTGTCTCGCTCATCTGTGTGTCATCAAGGAACAAGCGAGCAAGAAACAGCTTAGGCCCATCTGGCATGTATGTACACCTTTATTTGTTTTTTCAAAAATGGGTAGTTTGCACAAATTGTAACTTTGACAAAGGAAAATACATCTTTTCTCAGTCCACCCGTGACCATGGAAAGCTGGAAAGCTTCCAAAACGTCGGGAACTAAAATGAGATAATATACGCGATATAATCCGTTAAATTGTTTTATTTCAATATTCATCTTGTAGTGTTTGAGTAAAATGCCTGTGACATACGGACGGATGGACTTGACGAAACTATAAGGGTTCCGTTTTTGGCACTTTGCCTATGGAACCCTAACAAAAAGGTGAAGAAACCCGCAGGTAAAGGCAAGTACTGCTTATTGTGGTCGCAATTCCCATTATATCCTAAAGATGGCATAATTTGAATCATTATGCTGGCAAGGTTTTTTCCTGTAACCATAAACATTTGAGTCATATTCAAAGCCTATGTTTATGCTTTCAGTACATGTATATAAAGTGGCTCTTATACTGGTAGCAAGGACCATTAACATAAGAGGACTGTCAACTTTGGATCATGTTCCGATGGTAAGGTGATATTCTGGCAAAAAACTAGAAGCATTAAAACTAAATATTTAACGATGTTATCTATACTATTATAAAGGTGTAAAAATGAAATGTCTGTACATTGAAGATATTTTCAAAAAAATGGTTGTTACGGACTATTTAGAGTTCACTAAAACAAAAAATATTTTTTTTGGATTTTTTGTATGTTTGTATGTGTCGTTTTGGCTTCATCACGCAAAATCGGCTAAACCGATTTCAACTATTTTTGCCACGCGGGTAACCGGATATCTTCAGATGGTTATAGGATACTTTTTACCCGACTACGCTGTAGAAAAAGAGGGGTTATGACTTTTTCTCTTCCGCGAACGGAGTTACGAGCACCTTTTAGTATAAGATAAAATGTGAAAGTGTTTGCTTACGGTAGACTGTTAAAGCTTCTAATTTCACAAATACGGTGAGTTAAGTGTGCCAAGGGCGTCAAATACCAAACGTTGAATTTATGGTAAGGTGCCCGCCACTTCGTTCGATGAAGGAAAGATATAACCATCCCGCTACCCGTGTACCAAACAATGTCGAAATCAATTCAGCCGTTTTATCGTGATGAAGCCGCAACGACACAAACAGAAAAGAACGACAGATCACAAGGCGTGTCTTTACCAAACAACTGAATCATGCATTTTTAGCGGGAGGCGAGGTAAACACATTCCTACAAACGCACACATTCACAAGAAATCAACTACAAACAAAAAACACCTACAAACTGTTAATTTACCGTATAAAGTAACCGAAGATTTCGCGATTACTTCAGCAGAGGGGAATGTATTCGTATGGCATCTCCATTAGTTAAATGTCCTAAGATACAAACATACAAAAATCCTTAAGAATATTGTTCCATTCAGTGACCAATACTACGTATCATTTATTTTTAAGAAGGTCACTGAATCGAAACTTATTATTTTCGGATTTTTTGCAGTAGTTTTTACTTCATCGCGTCAAAACGTCTGGACGGATTCGACTTTTTTTAGTTCACTAGTAGCTGGTCACCCACAGGTGGTTACAGGATACTTTTTAACCTGACTACGCTGAAGCGGAAACAAATAATTGATAGATTATGGCCTCACTTTCTGGAATTCCATAGTAGATTAACGGATTAGTTCCTTTGTTTTTTTGCGAATTTGTGTCTTGGTTAGATGTGGCAATAAATTCTGCTTACATGCGCATATTTTCATGCAGTTTCCACAAAAAATACGCATGCAAAGAAATAATGAAAACATGCCAAAAAGTCAAATTTCTCGGATGAACTAGACGGCCCGTCAACATCTCCTGCATCTCCTGATGAGAGGCGAAACACGTGTCAAGGGTCTAGTGGTGGTTTGTTGTATTTGTATGCGTATTGTTTGTGGAAACCGCATGAAAATATGCGCATATGAGCAGAATTCATTTTCATATCTAATCAAGATACTATTTCACGGATAATCAAAGGAACTATAATCCATTAATGGAAGCGAAAATAAGGTTATGGGTCCATTAGCGTTTTTCTATACATCGTTGCCATGGTTACGTCTCTACAATAGGGAAAATGCATTAATTTTAATTTTTGCTTTATTAAAAGCTCATTCATGTAACAAACAGTAGACGAAAAAATTTTTTTGAATAGCTATAAAAATAACCAAGATATAAGCCATCAAACATTTAATTCTATCTCTTTCTTGCAAAACAGAATTTAATATGGAGTTTATATGGCCAGCGTGCACTGTGACGTAACAGTGCATATCGGACCTGTCCGTCTAATTACTAGTTTAAAATGCCTATATTATGCGTATTTCTTGGCCGATTTTAATTCTAATATCACATTTTGAAACAGTTTTTCCGGTATTTTGATATTTAGTTAAGAAAAGTGATAAAAAATTCATGCATGAACCCTATTTTAAGCGATATATAGGCGACAATAATATTGTATTCTAGTCAATATAGGTAGAACTATTTTTCAGTTGCCTATCTCGTCAGTATGTTAATAGCCTCCATTATTAGCAGTTTTAAATAAAGTAACTCTATCACTACTGTTTACTCAATGGCAGGACAGAATGATAACAAGAAAATAAAAGATTTTGACGAATTGAGAAAATCCTTTTTGGGGAGTCGGTTAAAAGTTTATCCACCGTTTCACCGATTCCGCCTCACTTTCTTTATAAACATCGTTTAAAAACAAAAACGGAACCCTTATAGTGTTGGTCATGTCCCTCCGTCCGTATGTCACAGGCATTTTACTCAATAACTATGAGATGTATATTGATGAGATTTGGAATATATGTGTCTTGTGTAAGCCGCTACTTAGTTTAGTAGTTAAATAAAAAAAAAATATATTTCTAGGAGGAGCACTCCATACAGGTAACGGTAACGGATTTTTTTTTCAGGAAATATCAATGTGTGGCACTTATTTCGACAGATTTTTTAATAACATTTTAGGTTTCTAAATTTTTTTGTTGATTTAGTAAATATTTTTTGAAATAATCGCTCCGAGAGGAGCATAAATGATGCCCCCCCCCCCCTCTATTTTCTAAACCTTATGTTTCAAAATATGAAAATAATTACACAGATAAAGCTTAATAAATACTTTCAACGAAAATTGTTTTCGAAATTATCGGATATACCGTTTTTGAGTTATTGCTGAAAAGTGCCGTGGAGATACGATCTTTTGCTGGTGCTCTTTTTCACATCGTATTTTTCCATCTGTAGTATATTTTTTTGTAGTAACGGCTGCAGAACTTAATATAATTTACTTCAATATCATTGTGACATATTTTGTTAGCAATATATAAAATATAATATAACATTTCTACGCCAATACTGGCCGAATATGTCGCACTAAGACACTTGATACCAACCAAATGTACCATATTCTTGAAAATAAAATGATTTGATTTGATTGTTTTGAACCCTACACTGAGCATGGCGCGACATGCTCTTTGACCGGTTTTATATGTAGTCTATGATTTTGCCCAAGATGGCCGACTGTTTGTGTCACTTTTCGGCCTTGACTCGACTCGTGAGAAGATTCAAAAGTCATGAACATAACAAACACTTTCATATTTTATGTTTGTGTGAATTACGTTAGCGATCTCACCTTTCTTTCTAAGGTCACTGTCCTACCTTAGATATGAATAAAACATTCACAAATGTATTTATTGCATATCAAAAATAGTCTACACTATTATGGTAAAATGATTGCTTTCTGTTGTTTTGTTTTCGTCTTTTAACAAACTTTTATTTTACTGCACATAATATTGATTTGATTTTTTGTCGATAATCTTGATGTTTACCACCACGATCTTCGTGATTTTTTTAAAGTGAATTTCTTTACTAAGAAACCAAGTATATTCTTATAAATACAAAGGTATGAAACCTTTATTAGGATTAGAAGAGCTACAACATAATAAACTTTTAAACTACCTTTAAATAAGACTAAAATTTAAAATTAAAAACTAGACGTAACAATAAATTATAAATAAAAAAGTGCCCCAGAAGGCTGGCACAATTGCCACGTATTCCGTGATGACCCAGTGGGTTGACTGGGTCACCATCACCACATCGACAGAGATGCGGGGCATCACAGGTCACTCCCAGGCGAAGAACGACGGACAAGTGGAAAGTAGAGTTATCTAAGACGGTGCCAATTGAAGGTATAAATAATGAAAAAATGTCAAGAATCCGACTGGATTTGAATCAGTGCCTTCTGCCTTGCCGGGGCGCATGCATGGGAATGGATGAAATTTTTCAAAAATCTAGAAAAAAAATACAAATTATTCTGTGGCTTCGAAAAAAATAAAAAGGTGTTG
Organism: Hedya salicella; assembly: GCA_905404275.2. NCBI lineage: Eukaryota > Metazoa > Arthropoda > Insecta > Lepidoptera > Tortricidae > Hedya > Hedya salicella. Next base: position 8,846,605 of record FR990099.1, read on the forward strand.
GTGGGTCTATATACCTGCCTTATACGGTACGGCAAATGCAGCATTGATATTTTCGATAAAAATGGCTGTAAATGTGTACTGTTATTCTTGCTGTACCGTAGAAGGTGGGCATATAGGCCCACCAACACCGTTTCTTCTTTTTATTTTTTTCTAAGCTACAGAAAAATCTGTAATTTTTAACAAAATTTCAAGATTTCTGAAAATTTTCATCCATTCCCCATTGAGCTACGGAGTACAGTCAGCTTGTCTTCAAATTTTTGCCACTATTTGTTACAAGATTGCATTTTGCATTTTAACCGGCTTTTTTGCCGTCAGTGCACATGATGAAAATTTATGAAACTAAACGAATGTAAGCTTATTTGATTGACACACTGGTATTTACTTAGTTTACAAATCTTACAAGGAAGATTTACACCACTTCACGAGTACTTTTTATTTTTATATTTCATTTAATAAATACCACAATTGTTATTAAAATTAAAATGGAAGGAGGATTGGAACCTGCGATCTCTTCTTTAACGCAGCAGTACTCTGACCAACAGAGCTATCGCAACTTTACGTACTTGTCTCGAAATTTTAGCACCAGTAGAGTAAATAGGATACTATATAACCATCTGTTGATGCACAGCTACCCGTGTACCAAAAATAGTTGAAATCCATTAAGCCGATTTGGCGTGATGAAGCCACAACGACACGTACAAACATACAAAAAAACAAAAAAAAATCGAATGAGTGACTTTTTAGGCTTCCGTACCAAAAAGGTAAAAAAAAACCCGTCTGCGTAAAAAACTAAAAAGAAAAAAACGAGTGTGAGTATCGATCATGTATAACTTAACAAATTTCTGGGGTACTGGACTTGTTTTTTTTACAATAAGTACAATGAAATGAAAATTTAGTGAGAACGGCTTGCTAGCCAACTTTAAATGGTTATAGTTCCTAACTGGTAAGTACAAATTAAAACTGATAAAAGAAACCTAATAATGATTTTTAAATCCCTATTCATTGATACCCCACTCGATATAGTACGACGATTTTAATTTTTTGCTTTTTCACAATATGGCGTCTCATTATCGCCATTTTGAGTTTTCATCATTTTCATGTCTTCAGTGACATTTGGACAGTTAAGACAAATCTATTGACGTAAGAATGACGTAAGAATCATCAAAATCGGTCCACGCGTTTGGTCTCTAGAGTGCCAGATAGGAACAAACATACTTACATACATACATACATACATAGATTGATAAACACATTACCACTCCTTTGCGTCGCGCAGTCGGGTAGAAAGGAACCCTTATGGTGCGACTCTGTGTGTTTGTCTGTCCGACTATTAGAGCGCCATATCTCAAAAACTACTTATGCTATCTATTTGAAACTTGGAATATTTATAAACATAGTCAGCCCACATGTATTGCAAGAAAATATTAAACAATATATTTTTATTAAAAAAAACGACCAATATGAGGGGGGACAAAAATCAAAAGTCTTGTCACTAGTTCAAGTAGGGTATCATATGAAAGGGCTTGATCTGTACATTTTAGAACAGTTTTTCTTATTTTTTTTATCCTGCTAAAATTTTGTTTTATTAAGGAAAATATGGAAAAAATACCACCCCCCCTTTATCTCCGAAGTTTACCTAGCGAAAAATTTGTCTTACTTTTTTTTTAATGACCAAAAATCAAACTTGAATAGCCCGGTTTGGTAAAGTTTGCCCCTCATTTGTATGTGACGCCATAGATACCAGAGGCAACCTTAACTCAAGCGGCGAATGAAGTCGGGATAAGTAAAAGTTTGTTCGGAACCCTCGGTGCGCGAATAAGACTCGCACTTGACCGATTTTTTTTGAAAATATCTTCAATTTACAGACATTTTATTTTTACAACTTTACAATAGTAGTTACAGCTAGTGCTCTATTTCCGCGGGCGTCGTCAGTTCTCAGCCAATTAACTAGATAATTAACTAACGTGACCAGACATTTTTAATTACAAATGAATTAAATTCAAATTTGTGTAGCGGTTTTGGTAATTAAAAGGCGAGACAAATTTAATTGCCATTTCTTTTGAATGCATTTAGCGATTATATATATATCTTAACTGAACTACCTAATATCAGAAATGAGAAGATTTGTAGACGAACCAAGGTCACCGACATAGCAAACAGAGTAAGCAAACTGAAGTGGCAATGGGCAGGGCACATAGTTCTAAGAACCGATGGCCGTTGGGGCAGAAAGGTTCTCGAGTGGAGACCGCGTACCAGCAAGCGCAGCCACCCGCAAGGGGGTCGGTCGATCTGGTTAGGGTTGCGGGGACTCGCTGAATGCGTGTCCCCTCTATCTGGCCCATGTGGAAATGTAATGAGGAGGCCTGTGTCCATCAGTGGACGTCTTACGACTGAAATGATGATGATGATGAAATACAGTTACCAAAAGCAAGTCATCATCTCCCTGCCCTTATCCCACTTATGTATGGTCGGCACAACATGTTTTCGACTTCCATTCATCTTTATTATTCGTCATTTCAGCGCTAACTCCTTTGTTTCTTATGTCCTCTCTCACACAATCCATCCATCGCTTTTTTGGCCTACCGATCGCTCTTCGTCCTTCGACATTCATTCCTAACATTATTTTACCAATATGACCTTGATCCCTCCTCATTACATGCCCATACCACACTGCTGGTGCTACTTCCAAACTTCGCCCTATACTCGTATACTCATTTCTAATCCGATCTTTCCTCGTCACTCCAACCATCCATTTCAACATTCTCATCTCGGCTGCGTGTACTCTTCTTTCCTCCATCACTTTCGTTGCCCAACATTCTGATCCATACATTAAGTTGCCAAAATCAAGTGAGAGGTTGAAATGAGGAAGTCCCAATAAAGTAATAAAACGTATTCATACATACAATAATATGAAGTGAAAGTATCCCTAACTCTGGCAGTGGGAATGTCACAACAGTTACGTGTACGGCAAAAACTAGTCCTGCTGGTTATGTAACGATGACATACAGACACACAAACCGATTTCCTGATGCTATCTAGTGTAGTAGTGCTAAGATGATGTAGGGCGCTGGGTTAGTAAACACTGCCGTTTTCCCGCGACTTTGCCCGCGTTACTGAGAATAGGGATAATAACACATACGAGTATATGTACATCAGGGACAATCTAACACAAATCGATCTAGCCCCAATCTAAGCAAAGCTTGTATTATGGATACCATACGATACATATATACTATTATAAAGTCGTACTTGCATATTGCTATTCTTATTCTAATTATAAATATAGTACCTAATTTTCATGCAAGTGAGTGGTTAAAGGTTTCGTAGCTACAGGGTACTGACCGAACTCTACTAAGCATCCTCTGTTGTATGTGAAATCTCTGTGAAATGATGACTAAATACTGGGGTGTTACTTGAGACAAACGGGCGTCTACCAGGAAAAACCGCTATAAATAAGCTACAAACGGCCGTATCTTTGATAATCCAGTGTTAGCAGAGTCCTATTCCTAAGCAAAATGTACGCGGTGTTCGATCATTTTATTTTGGTTATTGGCATAATTTTATGTCTGTCTATGTCAAGACAGGCATAATATTATACTGTTTTTAACCGACTTCGAAAAAAGGAGGAGGTTATATGTTCGATAGTTTGTGTATATATGTATATATATATATATATATATATATATATATATATATATATTTTATGCATGTTCACCAATTACTCCGCCAATTGTGGACCGATGTTAAAAAATCTTTTTTTATTTGAAAGGATATACTCCTGGGACCACCCATTGCCACCAAAATGGGATCTGATGATGGGATCCGAGGGAAATCGAGGGCAATCCTCAAATTTTATAGGCACTTCTAACGTTTTTCATATATTTTCTTAAGCTATTTAAGTATTTGCATATGGTAGTCATCATCTCATCATGCTGAGCTGGTGACGGAAGGTACAACTCCTTAATAGTTAAGAGTTAGAGGATAATTCTTAAAAAAATCATCTATTACAGTTTATGTACGGTACGGATCACATTAGAATCACCTTTTGAAGTCGGTGCCAAACCTGAAGTAAATAAAGTTCTTTTTTCAACAAAAATACGAATTACTATGACTAAATATATATGTAGGTAGATAATAACTGAAGGCTCGCCGCCGCGGTTCTTAATAGTAATAAATGAATGGTTTGGCACCGACTTCAAAAAGTGATTCAAATGGGATCCGTACCGTACATAAAAGATTATTTATGGCTTTTTAGTTTATTTTGAAGTCGGTTCTTTTATTATTTAATTTTGTTTATTAGTTTTTGTTGTTATAGCGGCAACAAATCTGTGAAAATTTCACTGTCTAGTTATCAGGGTTCATAGCCTGGTGACAGACACACAGACAGACGGATAGCGAAGTCTTAGAAATAAGGTCCCGATTTACCCTTTGGGTACGGAACCCTAAAAACGAAATTAAAGCGTATAGGGACCATACGTGTATCGTGTTTCCGTGGGTGTTCTTTTGCGTACGATGGCACGGAACCATGTGTGCGCGAGTCCAACTCGCACTTGACCAGTTTCTTTATGATTTCTAACAAGCCTTTGACAAAAATAAACAAAACTATCCAATTTATTTGATGCAGCTACGATTCGTCACTGCACATCAACGAAAATCGGTCAAAGCTGTGATCTAACGGTATTTCATTCATTCACTTCTAAAACGTTAATTAACCAGAAACAATCACATGATCAAACGACCTTTTGAACTTGTAGCTTGCGCATTTATAACTCGTAAAATTCATGTACTTGCATTAAGTAGGCATTTTAATTGGTCTCTCTAATTAATCATTGATTTTCTTACAGTCCAGAATTACATTGTGTATTTTTGGAAGGTCTATATTGAATGCAATAATATTCAAAGTCATTATAAATATATAATGTACATATCTTCTCTACGTGTACCAAACAGTCATAACACAATTGTAATTGTGTTAAGTATAATTTAAGAAAAAAATACTTACTTTTGATATATAGCGGTCTCCTTTTGTGAAATGCTGGTAGATTTGAAATGTTTTCTTGGAGAACTAAGCTTGGAGAACTAAACTTAGAAAGATATATTTAAAATAGAGTAAGTACAAATATTGTAATAGTAAAATGACTGACTGTTGAGTTTGTTTCGGCTTTCTTCTTAACAGTGGTCTCCTCTTGGAACATGCCGCAGAGTCAGACTTGTAAAAGTGCCCTTGCGGCCTACTTACAGAATAAAGATCATTATTTAAATATTATTATAATGTTTGTACGAATCTTCGTTAGTCATATCATAATAAACCGTTAACCTTTCAAGATTGCTACAAAACAAACATAGCATAATGGGCTCTACAATATGACCTTTTCAAAGATTTAGAATATTATAATTATACAAATAATTCATTAAATATCAATGTGTGGAACATATTTCGTCACATTTCTTAAAATCATGGAGGTTTCTTAATTATTTTTATGATTTAGTAAATATTTTCGGAAATAATCGCCCCAAAAGTAGCATAAATTGTGCCCCCCGACCCCTCTTTTTTCTAAACCGTATAACCAAAAAAAAATTAGAAAGATAAAGCATGATAAATACTTTCTACGAAATTTTTTTTTAACATAATTTGATACACCGTTTTTGAGTCATTGCCGGAAAACTGTACTCTCAGCAAAAGGACGTAATTAAGTGCCGTTTCGTTCGAACTTTTTCATATCGTATTTTTTCATCTGCAGTGCATTTTTTGGTATACTGGTTGGTAACGGCTGCAGAACCCTATCTGCACTGAGCATGGTCCGACATGCTCGTGGCCGGTTTTTTCTTCCCTACCTCTGTATCACTCGTCATCTCGTTGCTCACATCCTTTCCGTTCATGTCATCTCTCACGCAATCCGAATCCGTCCACCTTTTCCCGAGTCTACCCCTTCTCTTACATCTCTCCACATGCATACCTAATACCCTTCTTGTCAGATGAATCTCATCCCTCCGCATAATATGTCCATACCACCGTACGCAATTGGCTCTCAGCTTATCGACTACGCGTGCTACTTTCAGGCTTCCTCTTATATAAATACTCATTCCTTATCCGATCCATTCTCATCACGCCACTCATCTCTAAATTCTCAAGGAATATTCATCACCATCGTTACAAATTTCACGTTCCTATTTTCATCGGTTAAAACTGTCCGTTTTCTGTCAGTAATTAATTCATGTTACTTTCATCCCTCCGCATAACACGTCCATATCACCGTAGGCGATTTGCTCTCAGCTTATCGGCTGTGGGTGCTACTTTCAGGCTTCCTCTTATATAAATACTCATTCCTTATCCATTCTCATCACGTCACTCATCTCTACATTCTCAAGGAATATCATCACCATCGTTAAAAATTTCACGTTCCTATTTTCATCGGTTCAAACTGTGCGTTTTCTGTCAGTAATTAGTCATGTTACTGTTTTATAAGTAAAACATAAACGAAATGAACATAATTAATATTGTTATTGCCGGGTTTCCTGCTTGTCGCAACCAAAAAGTAATTAAAATACGGAGTTGTGCAACAAAGATCCAAGGGCTCTGTTGAGAAACTTCCTCTTTAAAAGTTCTTTCATGCCGTACAGATCTAAAACACATAGCTACACTGTTTAAAATTATGTAATGTTACCTACATACAAAAAAAACACCTGTAAAATTTCCGAAAAAGCCAGGAAATTTACAAAACATTATGGAATTTGCCATAATGTACTGTTTTACATAATTTTCATTGGTAAAAAAAACCGGGCAAGTGCGAGTCGTACTCGCGCATCAAGGGTTCCGTACAAAAAATATATATATATATATGTTTTTTTCAAAGCAGTGACGATTCGGATAAAGGCGGGTTTGTCGAAGTTTTCACTGAAGCCGCGAGCGAGACAAGAGTAAATAAGTTTCTGACAGAAATTTAATTTTTTGACAAGGTTTTTTTGGTCGACTGTACTTTTCTTAGAACATCAGTCGATCCGTAATAATAGAGACGATTCTATGAAGCTTAACATAGGATTGCGTTTTTTTATTACTGAGTTCCTATGCCCAGTAGTGTGCACAGGGTTTATGGCCAAGGCAGGCAGTTTCTCAGTGCCTGTTTGGAGCTATGGTCATTCAGGCGCTTCAGGGTAGGCAGGCAGTTCCTCTTTAGGGCTTCAGGGCAGGCAGTTTCTCTGTGTCTATATGGAGCCATGGTTATTCAGGGTTCAGTGCCTTCGTGCCTATATGAATCGTACGCCACTACCTATAACAACCCTCCAACTTCATCATCATAATCAGCTCGATGGTATCATAATCATAATATTCATCGGACATACGAAATTTTAGTTCAATCGGAAAACGGGAGTGGGTAAATTTTAACTCGCAAGATTTGACCACACTGACATACATAATAACTAACACGCCAAGTTAAATAACAGCTTGTAAAAATGCTATTAAATTAACATTAACTTTGTACAAATAAAGTATAAGAATGTATTGGCTTGGCAATTTCCTGGAAATGCAACACAACAATATTGCCCGCATGGAAATACGAGTAAATACAAGTTGTTTATTTCCCTCGCGACAATAGGTACACATGAAACATATTACAAGAAAAAAACCGGCCAAGAGCTTGTCGGACCATACTCATTGCTCAATGTAGGGTCCCGTAGCCGTTCATACAAAAGAAATGCAATACTGATACAATACAATACAACGATTCTTTATTGCACACCAACAACAGAAACAGTACAATAGAACCTTAACAAAAAAACGGTAGAGGATAGGTCGTCTTATCGCTAAAGGGCGATCTCTTCCAGACAACTTACTGATAATACGATATGAAAAAGAGCACAAGCAAAAGAGCGTATCTCCAGGGCACTTACGTCCTTTTGCTAAGAAGTGCAGGTTTTTGGCAATAACTCAAAAACTGTATATCCGATCATATTGAATACAATTTCCGTTGAAAGTATTTATTAAGCTTTATCTGTGTATTGTTTTGGACGTATCGTTTCGAAAATAGAGAGGTGACGGGGGACTCAATTTATGCTGCTTTCGAAGCGATTATTTCCAAAAATATTTACTAAATCAGAAAAAAAATACTTTGAGGAAGGTCAAAATGTTTTTGAAAGAACTGTCGAAATATGTGCCACACATTGATAATTACTGATTTTTATTTTTCAATTTCTGTTACATGTTTGGAGTGCCCCTCCTAGATATATATTGTTTTGTTATTTAACTATCAAACTAAATAGCGGCTTATACAAGACACCTATATTCCAATTTTATGGAATAAATATATTTTTCTTTCTTTCTTTTCTTCTTTCTTTCAATTTTATCAATATACATCATGTACTTTTTGAGTAAAATTCCTGTGACATACGGAGGACGCACGAAACTATAAGGGTTTTTGATTGTGCGAAAAAGTTATCCACTCAAAATAATGTCAAACCACAGGTGGTAATTTGGCCCTAATATGACATAGATAGTTAACGTCTTCTCGTTCTAAACACAAATCTATGCAAGACTAACTTCAAACGGTAAAAATATGAGCATAAAAAAACCACAATCAAAAACAAGATCGTATCTGAAAGCTTATTCAGGATCTCCAAATCGAAATGCGGTTCGTGCCATCCCTCGCTCTCATATTAAACTGTATTTGTGTGAGCGGGATGCAATACGAACGATTTATAGCTACAGAGTAGCCCCGCTGTCGTGAATGAGTTTAACAATGTCAGATTTAATTGAGTTCTCAACTCGAGTAGCGGTTTTAACTAGCAAAAAATGGACGCATCGATAATAATAACAGTTACATTACTACTAATATGTCTTTTTTTGGATATTTAGACCGTAACTATAACTAGGCTACTAGTTAGTAAATGATGGTTCTGTGGCATATTTAATTTAAGTCTGTGCAAACGCTTGATGCCCTACGGGGTCTTGTAACAGGGAATCCTAGCTCAGGATCCAAAAGTCTTTTATTATTTAAGTATGTTTTGTTTTTGTTCAATAAAGTTTTTAATTCTTAAATTAAAATTTTAAAGATAGTTTAGATTCAGTGACCTTAATATTCTCTTTTATTAGATAGTTTTAGTATTTTCTATGTAATATATTGCTTAATATTTCTATTTTTTTATTTACTAAATTATATTAATCTGTTAATATAATACTAGTATAGATTCAATTGACTTTCAAATAGTCCGTTACTTATTTTTATGACAATATCTTTAATGTACAGACATTTAATTTTAACTACTTTATAATAGTATATATGAACATGAGTAAAGTTTACGGTTTTATTAGAAGAAGAACCAATTTGGAAAATAAAAGTTTAGATTTAATAAACTTTCTAATTACATAGCATTAAACGGACGAAAGCCATGACTCAGTCTGCCTAAAAAAATCAAAATATTTGACACCATTATATAATTACTTATCCTCATCCTTACTATATTATAAACGTGAAAGTATGTATGTACGTTCCACTTAATCTCAAAAACTACTGAACTAATTTTTATGAAACTTTCCAGTTATGTATGTACCTTATTTATCAGAATAGGACATAGGCTATAATGTATGTCAAATTACAGGGACGAAAAAGGCGATGAAAATTTGTATGGACAGTAAATATTTTTTTACGCTAGGAACTTGAATCTTGGTAATATGCTTCACATTTAAATTAGTAAAATATCGAGTTTTGGCGAATGAAATAAGTTAATTTTTAACCTGGAAAAATACCTTTTATCCGCGATAAACGAATCTAAGGCGGACGAAGTCGCGGGCGGCCACTAGTATAGTTTATAAATCTGCTGATTAGAAATTGCCACAGAGAGCCTTGAACTCGGTCCATTAGCATCTATCAGGGTTCGGTACCACAATATGAAAACCTTTTTATTTAGGTCGAATTAAAAAAAAAAAAATCAAGAAATTTAATAAATTGCCAATTTCTACGATTTATTTTACACTAGAAGGTGCCTGATACTTCGTTCAAAATGCCAATACCTCTTTTCTGTTTCAGTAGTCTAGTAAAATGTATCCTATAACTATCTGTGGATGCTCCGCCGTTTGGGCGTGATGAATAGGGATTGTAATTCGGTCCCATTCTCAATCTGGTCCAGATCCGGTACATTTTTACCGGATCCGGTGGCAAGGGATCTTTGGGTCTTCATCACTAGGGATTGCAATCCCTAGTGATGAAGACCCAAAGACATCTCTACTATTTTAAAGTTGTAAAAACGAAATGTCTGTAAATAGAAGACATAAAAAAAACCTATTGTAATGTAACGGACTAGTTGGAGGTCACTGAAACGTTTAATTTTTTAATTTTTATACGTTTGTATGTGTCGTTTTGGCTTCATCAGGCAAAATCGGCTAAACAGATTTCAAGTATATTTGGTAAACGGGTAGCTGGGTATCTCATATTATAGGATACTTTTTAGCCAACTATGCTAAAGAAAAAAAGACGGATTATGACCTTTTCTCCTCCGCGAACGAAGATGCCGGCGCCTTCTAGAAGATAAATAAATATGTAGGTACGGAACCATCGTATTAAACTCGAGCTAAACTTATTCTTTACCGGTTTATAAACAGGGTGGCACATTTAAATCGGTCAGCATGGGAAACTCTGAAACTAAAATCACATACGAAAATCACTTCTAGGAACCATGTCATCGATTTTAGTAATAAAAAAACTGCATTCATTCATCATCATCATCATCGTCGTCATCGTCATCGTCGTCGTCGTCGTTCGGTTCAATATTTTTTTATATCTATACGAAAATTTTATTAAGAATGGAAATGGCACGTTATTACCTACTCAATTTAGCACTAGCATTTTACGCTTCCAATATCCAAGGTCATGCGTTTTCTGGTGTTTGTTGTACAGTGTCTGTAATCCTTTTTTCAGAAATCTTGCCCAGGTTAGACTTGGTCAGCTTAGGTCGAAAGGTGGAGATACTTGAGGACCTTAAATTAGCTTTAGGGACGACAAAGTTCAAACGCTCCTGTATAAGTCCCTCATGAATTCCTCCATTGACTAACTTGTGTAACAAAACAAGATATAGTAGTCCCTTCTTGTACGTAGGGAACGCATACGGAAATGCTAGAGTCTGTCGTCATACCCAGAAGGATTGCGATAGTAGGGTTCAAAGAGAATATAACCACTACGTTGTAGGGTTTTTAAAAACCATGACTAATTCGGTTAAAGAACGGTATACCTAATCGACTTATGAAAATTCGAGACTCAAATACCAAGATCATCATTGACATACGTGCAGAAATATTAAATATTAGCCAATAGTTGAAACTTCGCTTTCACACGATCTGGTGTGAACCTCTTCCTCGGCCGACCATAGTGCGATCCCGTTCACCAATCAGAGACCAGCGCTGCGCCTTGACCAACTTAGGTATCTCTTTAAACAAGAATAACTTAACTTCACAGCAGGTAGATGGAGTTTCCGTCCTTTTACTTGTGCGCTCATGTATACTATTATAAAGTTGTAAATATGACAGGTTTGTTGAAGATATTTTAGTAAAAATAAGTGATAGGTTTAGCCTATTTACGTCCTCAAAAAGCAATATGGTAACTTTTAGCAAGGGCTATTAAAATAAGAGGACTGGCCATCTCTATACAAAAAGCCGTTTCCCAATATGTACATTGTACAACGCCACCTATGTATGAGAATTATTTTTTACAATTATTCAACTTTGCAACCGTGACACAGTATTTAAATGTTACGATTTATTTATTATTAGTTATTTGCGAAGTAATTGTTACTTTACTAATTATGTTTTTTTATTCCATTATAACATCGTTAAATATTTATTTTTACAGCGCCATCTAGTTTTTGCCAGTATATTTCCTTGCGAACAGAACACGATCAAAAGTATAGCAATTGTCAGTCCGCTTGTTTTAAGGGTCCTTGCTTTTAGGTACCGTTTTTAGTGATGTCAGCAATGATGACGCTTCGGTTTCCCTTGTAATTTTCCTGACTTTACGCCTCTGGTATCTAGTAAGATGTTTTTTATTGAACCGAGCGAACACAGTGGCAGTTAAATCTTATGATTTTGTCCGCTACTATGAAGAAAAAGTATCTTTTTTCTGTGTTAGTAAATAAACAAAAAAAAAACATTTAGACATTTTGAGTAACTTGGGAAAATGTGAATATTATTTTCTTTATAATAATTCGTTTTAAAACTTTTGTAACGATTAGGAAATCATTAAGTATTACTACCAGTACCAGATGGCTTAGTAAATTGTGGAAAATTTTTAATGTACAGCATATTCTTAGGGGGTTTTGGTCATGTTATAGGTGAGAAACATCTAATCTTGTTCTTTTGATGTAGAATGTCTTAAGCTAAACGATCGATGGTATAAATAACTAAACAGTGATTTGACGACCAGTTTGGCTCAACAGGAGTAACGTTGCCTGCGAAGCTGAAGGTCCTGCGTTCAAACCCCGGTAAAGGCAAATATTGTGTGATGATCATAAATATTTCTTCCTGAGTCTTGGATGTTTCGTACGTATATAAGTAAACATATCGTCCTCTAGTACACATAACACAAGCCTTATTTAGCTTACCATGTGACTAATTTCATTTGTGTAAAATTGTCCCATAACTTTTATGTATTAAAAAAAAAAAAATTACCAAGAAACTGAGTAGTCTATGTTTTGTGATTGATTCTCCAAAGAAATTTTCACCCTACGTTTAATCATATTATATATAAAAAAAAAAAAAAAAAAACATTTATTTCAGACTTGAGGGAATTCATAGTATGTTAGTAGTTATAGTAATACTGAATAAACTAGATATTACTTAGCAATAGGTATTATATATCAAATAATTACAAAATAAACTATAAAATGAAGTGTGATTTAATACAAGATAAAAACTATCCGCTCTATCACCGTTGTCTACTAGATGGTTTACCCTCTCTGGCATAAACTAGTTTGTCATAATCATCATTTGGCATAATGCACTTTTTTCTGAACACGTAAACTTTTCAGGATTGTTTTTTAACAATCCTGAAAAGTTTGTTTAATAGCAAACCATAGCTATATAACCTAATGCATTAAACTAGATGATGCCTTAAGAGTCCCCGGCAAGCTCGGCCGAATTTCACCTTACCATTCAAACGGAGTTTGGTATATTCTTTTTAAAACTACTCTCAGCAAAAACAAGTTTTGTATGAAAAACTTATATTCGCTATTTGTTTTTACTATGGTACATGAAGCTACATGAACTAATCACAGGCCTACATACAATTTAACTTATTCTAAGTACATCGTTTCAGAGCAAACGAGCTGGGCGTTTTAAAATGAGAGCGTAACTACGTTTGTATGGAGAACCGAGCTTACCGGGGACTCTTAAACAACTTCTGAAAATTGTAGTTTCAGAAAAAATGCATTACGATTTTTTACGTATACCAAATGTTGGATTTACTAATGTTTGACCAAAAAAATATTGACAAATGGTCATTTGACAAACATCGTTTCACCAAATGATCACTTGGCAAACGAGACATTTGACAAAAGTATCATCTTACAAAAACTCACTTAGCAAAAGATCAATTAGCAAACACTACACTTGGTAAATGTATTAAATAATAAATAATTAATTGGCCTTTTTTTCATTTTAACAAATAATATGTTTCGCAAATTAAGCATTTGTCCAAATGTCATTTAACAAAATGTTATTTCATAATAAGTACTTCTTTTTTCAAATAAATAATTCAGCATGGTTGCAACTTTCATTTGAGGCGGATTATTTACAGGTAAGTTGCAAGATTAGATAGAAGGCAAGCAATCATGCGTTAGGACGCTCCGCTCGCTTCGCTCGCTCCGCTATTGGTGGTCAAAATACAAACCTAAACTAACCTACGACCTAAGTTTTTTCCATGATTAGTCTCATTGCCATTTTTTGAAAGGATTGATAGAATATTAATGTCGAAAGACGATTATTCAGAAGCCAAATTATTAAAATCGATTTCTTGTCATTTAAAATTATAAATTCATATTATTATACATGAACATTGTTAGCAAATATCTTAATAAATAATTAGTATGTAAAATATCTTAATAAATAATAATTTTCCAAATAATGTGTATTAATTTGATCCATATCATATCTATTATTAGATTTATTAATAAATGAAACACTTGTCAAATAACACATCAAAGGTCTTTAAATCAATAGTAGTTTTGCCGTATAACTCGATTGCTAAATGTTCATTTTGTCTAATAATTATTATAAACTGTAAATTTAACTGTTGATCATTTCAAAAAGTGAGTCATTTGTAAAATGACTAGTAGTAAAATTATCACTTGGCGAAACATTTTTTGCCAAACGTTATTTGTCAAGGATAATTTTGCCAAATGACTTTTGGTCAAACGGCAGGACACACAAATGTTGATTATTACAAAACAGTTTATGCCAGATGAAGGTAACCGCTACTATAGATTCCTACAAAAAACCTGCATGTCTCACGGGATTTCGGCAGTAATGCGAACATAGAAGTCGTGACTTCAGTGGTTTCAATGCTCGAAATTTTCAACCACTGGGTTGAAATGCTCGAAGAAATGCTCATTAAACTTAGAGGATTTAATCACTGGAGATGCCATACGAATACATTCCCCTCTGCCAAAATAATCGCGAAATCTCCGGTTAGTTTATTCGGTAAATTGTCAGTGTGTGGGTGTTTTTTTGCTTGTAGGTGATTTCTGTTCATCGTGTGCGTTTGTAGAAAAAGGAATATTTCCGTAGTGTGCTGTACGTGCTTACCTCGCCCCCCAAATTCGTTCGGTAATGACACACCTTGTTATCTCAATTTTGAAACATCACCTGGGTATTTTCTTACAAAATTCGTACTAACGGAACGCTTTTACATTAAAAAAACTATATTGACCCATCAATAAAATATTATATTAGTAAACTAACCCTAAATCTGCCTCTTATATACCGACATAAATAAACTAAATGGGTTGTTAGTGTTGAGCCAATAATTACTGAAACATAAATTTAGGCCTCATTGAATAGTCATTTATCGGATAGCATGTGGTATGATAAGAATGACGACTAATGATCAGTTTTAGCCGACTCCCAAAAAAGGAGGAAGTTCTTAACTCGTCGCGACTTTTTTGTGTATCAAAATCTATGTATATAAAAGAAGAAGTTCTGACTGACTGACTGACTGACTCATCAACGCACAGCCGAAACTACTAACGCTAGAACATTGATTTTTTTCACAGTCGGTTATATTTATAACGTAGGCTAGGAATAAGAAAGCGTTTTTCGAAAGTCATCCTCTAAGTGGGTAAAATAAGAGATGAAAGTTTGTATGGGAAACATAAAATATTTGGACTTAGAAACTTGAAATTTTGTGAAAAGATTGTGTGTTTAAAATCAAGAAACTTGTATTCTTGATTTTTCGAAATTCATCCCTTAAGTGGGGGAAAAAAGGGATGAAAGTTTGAATGGGAAACGTAAAATCTTTGGACTGAGAAACTTGGAATTTCGTAAAAAAATTGTGTGTTTAAAATCAAGAAACACATATTCTTGATTTTTCGAAATTCATCCCCTAAGGGAGTAAAACAATGGATCGAACTTTATATATGAAACGTGAAATCTTTGGACTTACAAACTTGAAATTTCGTGAAAAGATTGTGTTTAAAATCAAGAAACTTGTATTCTTGATTTTTCGAAATTCATCCCTTAAGTGGGTGAAACGAGGGATGAAAGTTTGTATGGGGAACGTAAAATATTTGGACTGATAAACTTTAAATTTCGTAAAAAAATCGTGTTTAAAATCAAAAAACTTATATCCTTGATTTTTTGAATATCATCCCCTAAGGGGATAAAACAAGGGATGGAACTTTGTATGTGAAACGTAAAATAATTGAACTTAGAAACTTGAAAGTTCGCAAAAAGATTGTGTGTTTAAAATCAAGAAACACATATTCTTGATTTTTCGAAATTCATCCTCTAAGGGAGTAAAACAAGAGATGGAACTTTGTATATGAAACGTGAAATCTTTGGACTTAGAAACTTGAAATTTCGTGAAAAGATTGTGTTTAAAATCAAGAAACTTGTATTCTTGATTTTTCGAATTTCATCCCTTAAGTGGGTGAAACAAGGGATGAAAGTTTGTATGGGGAACGTAAAATCTTTGGACTGAGAAACTTTAAATTTCGTGAAAAAATCGTGTGTTTAAAATCAAAAAACTTATATCCTTGATTTTTCGAAATTCATCCCCTAAGGGGGTAAAACAAGGGATGGAACTTTGTATGTGAAACGTAAAATCATTGGACTTAGAAACTTGAAAATTCGTAAAAAGATTGTGTCTTTAAAATCAAGAAACTCATATTCTTGATTTTTCGAAATTCATCCCCTAAGGGGGTAAAACAAGGGATGGAACTTTGTATATGAAACGTAAAATCATTGGACTTAGAAAATTGATATTTCGCAAAAAGATTCTGTGTTTAAAATCAAGAAACTTATATTCTTAAGTTTTCGAAATTCATCCCCTAAGGAGGTAAAACAAGGGATGGAAATTTGTATGCGCACCGTAAAATCTTTGACTTAGGAACTTGAAATTGCAAAGAGATTGTGGGTTATGTGTTAATTAATGAATTGTGGAGAGAGAGAGAGAAAGGGAGGGAGAGAGAGAGGGAGAGAGTGAGAGGGAGGGTGGGAGAGAGAAAGAGAGGGGGAGGGTGGGAGAGAGAGAGAGAGCGAGAGAAAGGGGGGGCGGAGGGAAGGAGACAAAAAATAGGTGTCGCAGTAAAATTATGACGTCGGTTTTCTTGTATATAATAAACTTCCGAGGGATATAAAAGACCTTACCTTGAGTCTGTTCAAGAAAAAATTGTATGCATTGCTATGCGAATTTTACTTTTACTGAACAAAAGAGTTTTTAAGATACGCTTGTCCATAAATGGTATTTTTCCTTTTAGAATATTTAAATACCGACTTCTTTAGTTTGTTGATCTAGAGAAACATCAACAAAATTTAGATACAAAAGTTTGCATGCTGAATAAGTAGAATATGGGGATCTGCGCTTAAAGTAAATATTGTAAAACCTTATGTAACTCATACTCCGCAAACTAATAAATATTTCATTTCATTTTTATACAAAAAAAAAAACGTTTTTTCATTGAGGGTAAAATAAGACTTTTATCAAAAACTCAAGTGTAATTTATCTTATGTCAATCCCTGTTCTATTTGTTATGCTAATATTTAATATAATGCTGACGTTATTCTAAGCACTTAGTCATTTATTCATTCAATGGTAAATAAAGAATATTTATTGAACACATAACTGACACATACATATTTCTTGGTTTATCTTGTGAGCAGGCACTTGCTAAGTTGTGTTTTCTATAGGTACATTAACAATGACTAACAATAATTTACTGTACATTACTTTTATATTTAATAGTTTCTAGCAAAGTCTTAAATCCATTCTGTAGCGCAAATTTATTTACCTATAGATAACATCGCCCAAGTGGAAGAAAAACACATCATAATCTTTTTTTTTGTGCTAACTGTTTTTATGCTAGTCGTATAATATATGCCATATACATTAGCATAATGTCGAGCTCTCCCTGTTTAAAAACCATTGATATAAATGAAGCCGTTTTTGGTTTATGTGGCAGCAACGACATTTATAAACAAACATTCAATAAATAGTTATTAGCCATGCATAAAGGCTGCAAAGTTGCTACTTGGCGCGAGTGCTTGGTTGAAAGCCGAGTGAGCGAAGGAATCTAAAATTAAATATAGGTTACTGAGCGTAGAGGGGCTTTAAAAGCACGGGAAGCTAAATAACACACCACTTTTTACCTAAGTACGGCGAGAAAATTAAATAATATATGAAAACATCCCTTCGGGGGCAACTCGGTCCATACAACGCTCAGCCTTGCGGGCTCACTTGACCACTTTTATTTTTTCTGGGGCGACTCGGATGACTCGGTCAATTCATCCCGCGGGCTCAATTAACAACTGTATATCGCTATGTGGCTATAGCGTCAACCTTCCCATAACAAACCGATAGCTGTCTAATTAAAATTTGTGATAATAAAACAAATGGCATAATACGTAATCCATACTTAATATTATAAATGC
Source organism: Hedya salicella (assembly GCA_905404275.2). Classification (NCBI taxonomy): domain Eukaryota; kingdom Metazoa; phylum Arthropoda; class Insecta; order Lepidoptera; family Tortricidae; genus Hedya; species Hedya salicella. The sequence goes on from FR990099.1 coordinate 8,864,732, forward strand.
GAAAGTGTGTCTGTCTGTCTGCAACCTCTTCACGCTTAAACCGCTGGACCGATTTGGATGAAATTTGTTATGAAGATAGTTTAAGCTCCAGGGAAGGACATAGGCTACTTTTTATCCCGGAAAAATACGCTTATCCGCGATGAACGAATTTAAGGAGGACGAAGTCGCGGGCAGAAGCTAGTAAAATATAAATTCGTTATTAAAATTATTTGTCACGAATAATTAGCTTTACCATGCAGATTTGGTGCTAATGGAGATGACAAGCCGTGTCATTACCAAACAAATCTTTCATGCATTTTTAGCGGGGGGTGAGGTAAACACGTACAGCACACTACGGCATTATTCCTATTTCTACAAACGCACACAATTAAAAGCAATCACCTACAAACAAAAAAAACACCCACACACTGACAATTTACCGTAAAACTAGCCGGAGATTTCGCGATTACTTTGGCAAAGGGGAATGTATTCGTATGGCATCTCCATTAGTTAAATACTCTAAGGCCTAAATAGGAATAACACTTCACCTACTTCTTAGTAAAATATCTTCAATGTGCAGACATTTTATTGTAGAGGTACAACCTTGTAGGTATATATTACATTAAGTCCCGTTTTGTTAGTCTCGTGAAAGTCTTAGATCAATCATTTTGAGCTTGACTTTACCGCTTTCTAGCTTATCAATAAATTACCAGTCTTGATTGCCAATCATAAAGTGGAATATCATGCAATTAAATAAATATTTAAATGAAATGTGTAACCTCTAAAACATTAGTTTATTGCTGAAAATGTTTACGTTGCATTTTTACCGGTGCATGTACTCGTAATCAGAATATTTCTTCGCTGTGTTTTCCTATGCGTGATCGCCGCTTCAGGACTACTATATTATAAAGTTGTAAAAATGAAATTTCTGTACATTAAATATATAAAACAAAATGTAACAGACTAGTTGAAGGTCAGGTCAATGGTACGAAAAATATTTATTTTTTATATGTTTGTATGTGCCAAAACGGCTAAATGGATTTATTTATGGTACCCAAGTAGATATAGGCATCCACAAATGGTTATAGGATACTTTTTACCCGAAAACGCTGAAAAAGAGGGTCATGGCCCTCCCTCTTTCCTATTATCCTCCTCCTAAGTCTACACCAAATGAGACGACGCAATTGACGCGGAGTTACGTCGCCTAAATCGAACTAGTTTTAAGTTATAATATTTTCCTCTGTTTCCGCGATTATTACTCATTAAAATAAAACAATTTAACGGATTATATCGCGTATATTATCTCATTTGATTTATTTTATTAGTTTTAAGTTTTTCTATATGTTTTTGTTTTTAAGGTTCCGTAGCCAAAATGGAAAAAACGGAAACCTTATAGTTTCGTCATGTCCGTCCGTCCGTCAGTCCATCCGTTCGTATGTCGCAGGCATTTTACTCAAAAACTACTGAATGTATATTGATGTAATTTGGAGGATAGGTATCTTGTATAAGCCGCCACTTAGTTTGATAGTTAAATAATAATAAAATATATTTCTAGGGGAGACACTCCATACATGTAAACGAAAGTGAAAAAAAAAATCAGCAAATATCAATGTGTGGCACATATTCCGACAGTTCTTTTTAAAAACACTTTTAGGTCGTAAAGAAGTTTTTTGATTTAGTGAATATTTTCGGAAATAATCGCTCCGAAAGTTGCAACAATTGTGTCCCCTCTATTCTTTTAGAAAATAGAGGTCCAAAAAACCTTTCAACCAAAATTGTTTTCAACATGATCGAAGATACCGTTTTTGGATTATTGCCAAAAAACTGCGCTTCTCAGCTAAAGAAGGTAAGAGCTGATGCCGTGGAGATACGTTCTTTTGCTGGTGCACTTTTTCATATCGTATTTTTTACATCTGTAGTGCATTCTTTTGTATGAACGGCTGCGGAACCCTACACTGAGCATGGTCGAACATGCTCTTGCCCGGTTTTTGTAATTCACAGTGCCTTGGCTTTTACTGTAATAAATAAATATTACGGGACAACTTTTACACAAATCGAAATAGTCCCGTGGTAAGCACAATAAATAAGGCTAGTGTTTTGAGTACTAGACGACGATATATTGAATAGATATTTTTACTTATATACATAGAAAACATCCAAGACTCAGGAACAAATATTTGCCTTTACCGGGATTTGAACCTAGGACCTTCAGCTTCGCAGGCAACATTACTGCCACTGAGCTAAACCGAATAATTTAAGTATAGCTTATAAAGGACATAATGTAACTGAAACCGACGACGTAACAAAGTTCTTAGGGCTTAACGTAGATAATAAGTTGATGTGGAACAACCAAATCGACCTTATATGTAAGAAACTGAGTAGATTCTCATATGCTTACAATCTGAGGAAAATTGCTAATCAGTCATCTGTATTGATAGCTTATCATGCGTACGTTACTTCCAATTTAAGGTATGGAATTATGTTCTGGGGAAGTCCGCCAAAAAGCTATAACGCTTTCATTTCTCAAAAAAAGTGCGTTAGGTCAATGTGTGGTCGCCGGCTGACTCGTGCGAACCATATTTTATAAAATTAAAAATACTAACACTACCATGTCTATATATGTATATGAAATATCAATGTTTGTGATTACTAACCCAAACCTATTTAATAACTTCTAAAGTCAATGGCTTCAAAACAAATAAAAGCGCAACCAAGTAACACCATGACTTACAGATGGAGCCAAAAAGGCTTTCTGGCAAATCAATAGGAAAAAAAAACCAAGTAACAAACACAGCATTGCTGCAAAATAGTATTCTTGGAATGGCACACAAAATATTTAACAAATTACCACTAACAATTGTAACGAGAAGGAAAAGTGACATTGATTTTAAAAGAGCTTTAAGAGTTTCTTATAAAAAAAGCGTATTATTCAATAAGATTTTTTTTATCTTTTACCAATAATTTTATAATTAAGTAATAGACATACTTACTAAATTAATTATATCCATCCACTTTTTTTTGTGTTTATCGTGTTTTCTTGTTTAAATATAAAGTGAGTTTAATTGTTTAAGTAATCCGTGATGCATCAACATGTACACTAAGCATGTGATTTTCTTCGTATGCCCAACGGCACCACAAAATAGTGCAAAAATGATGTAACAGCTATTCTTACCTTTGTTGAACAAATAAACATTTTTGACCTACTTTTTGACTTTTGACTTTTGGCTTAGCTGGTCGTGGTGGTAATGTTGTGAAACTTTTTGAATAATAAATAAAATAATCAATTCATACGAAATTTTGCATGTCTGATAAGCAAAGTGGCAATGGGCTGGACAAGTGGACATAGCTGGATGAATCCGAAGTTCGTGAGTAGTTGTGTTGCATCCTGCAGTTGTTTTGACGTGGTCGGACCACACGGTCGCGTTTGACGAGAGAAATGTGGTCCGTCTGAATAAAACTATTTACATTTATTTAAATAAAACAATTTTAACGGATTATATCGCGTAAGTATATCATCTTATTTGAATTCTCGACGTTTCGGATGCTTTTCGTGTTCACGGGTTGACTGAGAAAAGATATATTTTGATCTGTCAAAGTTACAATTCTCATTAGTTGTTTACTTTGCGCCATCTCTACTACCTTAAGGTTGTCTGGAAGAGATCGTTTTTTAGAGATACGACCGCCTGTTGCTTACCATTTCTCAAACAGTCTTAGATTTTGGTGTCTGATGTTATTTTCTTTTGGTGTGCAATAAAGAGTACCTATTGTTTTGTGTATTCTAATTTGTGCAAACTATCCACTTTGAGGAAACAAATAAAGGTGTACACACATGCCAAATGGGACTTATCTGTAAAGGCAGTTACACATGTGCCAGAAGGGCTTAAGTTTTTTTTTTTATAATTTACTAGCAGCATTTCACAAAATGGGGCTTACTGAAGAAAAGAAACGCTGCGAAGAAAAACTCGTTACTACCACCTCGTTACTAATAATATCATTAAAAAAAAAATGTTTTATTTAAATGAGTGATACTTGCGGAAACAGAAGAAAATATTATTAACTAGCTTCTGCCCGCGACTTCGTCCGCTTTAAATTCGCTTATCACGGATAAGGGCATTTTTCCGGGATAAAAAGTAGCCTATGTCCTTCCCCGGAACTCAAACTATCTCCATACCAAATTTCATCCAAATCGGTTCAGCGGTTTAAGCGTGAAGAGGTAACAGACAGACAGACAGACAGACAGACAGACAGACAGGCATACTTATATTATATTATAAACTATCAGATAGAGAGAGATATTATAAAATACCAGACAGATATTTTCATATAAACTATCGCCGGATCACATGTTTCTCGTTGTGGTACGTCTGAATATACCTTTACGCTGTCTTTCTAGGCGCTAAGTTATTATCTGCACAGATACGAGACATAAAAAAGTGTGTACTCGTGACTACTCGCTTGAGTACACAGAGGCCTCTTAGCAATTGTTTGTCAGCAAACTTGCTTCACGTAATGTTATATAATCGATTGATAATTCTTGTGCCCGTGGCTTCATTTGTCTCTAACCAAGATGGCCGGGGTGTTTTCCGACAGCATAGCGACGGTCCTAAGACGGGTGGTGCAGTTTCTTAACAATTTTCTACCGCGCACACTACGAATGTGGAATGACCTCCCTGCCGCGGTTTTCCCTGGAGGTTACATTATGGGGTTCTGCAAGAGGAGAGTGAATAGGTTCTTAAAGGGTCGGCAACACGTGCGTCATGCCCCTGGCTTTGCAAGCGTTCATAGGCTGTGGTGACTAACATCAGGCAGGCCGTACGCTTGTTTGCCACCTGTAATATAATATTTTTCTATTTTCCTCCTTCCTCCTTCATTTTATGACCTCCAAATAGTCCGTGGCAATCAATTTTTGGAAAATCTTTTCAATGTACAGACATTTCATTTTTTCAATTTTATAATAGTATAGATTATCAATTCGTACATGATTTTGCATGTCTGATAAAAATGTTCTAATCCAAGAAACGTGACATATGTTATGATTTATGATTATCGTACAGTTGAGCAACGACTTAAAGTAGGTACGTATCATCATCACCATCAAAATTTATCTGTTGTGATCTATCTACATTACACTATCTTAATATAAGTATTACTTACATGCGAAAGTATTGTCGGTTTGTTGGTCATTCCGCAGGCCAACATGATCTATAGAACTCATTAAAACAAGAAATTGTGTCTTGACGGACGGACATGACGAAACTACGTCCGTTCCTGAACTCTAAACATCTCTAAAAGTCCGAGTCGTACGCGCCCGCGAATGTTTCCATACCACCATACTACGCAACAGTGGTCTCCTCTTGGACAATGCTAATAGACGTGATAAGCTTTTATGGCCGACTGTACTTTTCTTCAAACCTCCATAAACTACTCATCGAGACGATTCTAAAGAGCCCAAACTCATTAGGATTGTATTATTTTACTTCAGAGTTCCCATGACCACCTTTCTGCTCAATCATCAAATCATGGAGATGGTATCATAATATTGCATTTACACCAAACTTCTATAAGTATACCAAATTTTAGCTCAATCGGAAACCAGGAAGTGGGTCAGTTTTAACTTGCAAATTGGTCATACATTTATTTACATTCATACATTGCAAGATAAATAAAAAACCTGCCAAGTGCGAGTCACCGAGGATAACACAAATATAAGTACAAAATATAAGCTACCAACGGCCATATCTATGAATATCCTGTGTTAGTTGAGCCCTACTCCTAAGCAAAATGTACGTGGTGTTCGATCATTTTATATTGGTCCAGACATAGACAGACAGACATAAGATTATACTGTTTTTAGTATTTGTTGTTATAAAGGCAACAGAAATATATCATCTGTGAAAATGTCAACTGTCTGGCTGTAACGAACGGTTCATGAGAGACAGCCTGGTGACAGACGGACAGACAGACAAACAGGCCGACAAACTGACAGACTGCAAACAGACGGACAGCGGAGTCTTAGTAATAGGGTCCAGCCTTACCCTTTGGGTACGGAACCCTAAAAAACTGACTTACACAAAAACATACCGCATTTTTACGCTAAAAAACCTTCAAATGATGCATTCTTGTAGCAAATTCATTTGTTAATATGGAAAATGCCCATGGATTCCATCATTTCCATCATATATTTTCGATTCGGAAGGTTTAAATAAGAAAATTATAGAAATCGGCTCATAAATGTTGGAGTTCTAAGGTCAATATTTAATAGAAAAATCCGGAAAACTTAAAAATCAGCTTTTTAGAATTCTGTTGGAAACCTAAATAAACACTTTCAGTACGTTGGCACGGTTCGGTATGTCATTTTTATGACCTGAAATCCTAGATACTATAAGTACGTAGAAAAAATTGCATCTTTTTGTGGTTTAGTTTTTTCTTTGACTACGTTGTTTGAAGTTTGTTGTTCGAACACTTTTTTTTCTTTGCTCGTTGAATGAAAAAGTGTCTTATGGCATTTAGGCCGTCTTTTGTACATTAAATAAAAATAACATTAAGCTGTAATTGTGTGTACTATAAATAAAATAAAAAAACGGCCAAGAGCATTTAGGATCTGCGGAACCCCACAGCCGTTACTACAAAAAAATAGACTAAATACAGATGAAAAAAAAAGTGAATAAGTGCACCAGCAAAAGAGCGTATCTTCATGGCACTTAAGTCCTTTTGTTGAGAAGCGCAGTGTTTCGGCAATAACTCAGTATTTATATCGGATTATGTTGAAAATAATTTTATTAAAAGTATTTATTAAGATTTATCTTTGTAATTTAACTAATTTGACAAATGGACGGACATACATGACGAAACTATAAGGGTTCCGTTTTTGGCATTTTGGCTACGGAACCCTAATAAAACGCAAGACTTATATACAGTTTCTAGTAATATAAAAACCTGTTAAGTCTGAATCGTGTTCGAGCACGAAGGGTTCAGTCCTATCATATATAGAAAGGTTCCTAAGTGACGAACACGTACCAGAACTCACGGCGTTGGAAGTTGAGCTGACGATCTCATCGAGTTTGCGAACGACCATTAACATTTCCTTTTTTTGTTACAGAACAGCCCGGATGTAGACAATAAAGGACGCAGTGATTAAAAAAATGGGGCACAAGCAATATTTGGCGGTGGGGCAGACGGCGCGAAAGATGCTCGGCTTGCCCCCCGCACGGGGCGACACCACTGTGCCCCTAAATATGCTCATCTCACAGCAGGGGAAACTTAACCATGGTGAGTCCAGTAACAATTCAATGTTTACTTTAAAAGGGGCCAAAATCAAACGTGTTCGAAAGATGCTCGATTTGCCCCCCGCGCGGGGCGACACCACTGTGCCCCTAAACATGCTGATCTCACAACAGGGGAAACTCAACTACGGTGTGTTCAGTTACAATTCAATTTCCCTGTTAAAAGGTGCACATCACATGAAAACCGTCTTTGTTTTATTGTGTAATGTGCAATAGTGTTTACCAACAAACAAACAAGCAAAAATAAATCTTAATTGTATAGTTATCAATGTTAGGCTCTTAGGACGCCAGGTTTTAAAGGCAGATAAACTAATTACGGCTATCAAACGATAATCATTGATGAGACAAAATTGGGCCAAAATCTATTAAGTGTTTTCAAAAATGATCATCATTAATACTGTCAGCCTTAAACGTAATTATTATAGGGGCTATACGGGGTAGGAAAAATATTTAGCCGTGCGGCAGACGGCGCGAAAGATGGCGAGAGAGAATCGGCTTGCCCCCCGCTCTGTGACATCACCATGCCCCTTAACATGTTAATCCCACCGCAGGGCAAACTCAACTATGGTTAGGCCCTTTAGACATAGAGATAGCATCAGGCGATATCAGAGCGAGCTCCCTTTTCACCCAGAGGAAGCATCAAAATCCAAAGGGGAACGCGTAGAACACTGGGGACGAATGCCCCAGAGAGGTTCTACTTTGCGTGATTATTCAAAATAATCATGTGCTAAAAAACTGGCACATGGTTTTAATACTTGAGTACTTCGTTATGGTCCAAATGATATAAGATATTGATGAAAAAAAGGGAATTTCACTTTAACTTACCAACTATCTGTAATAAGGTTATATCGAAAAAAAGGATCTACCTATATCGAAATCTCTAGCGTCATTTGTCCTAATGTATCTTCTATCATGACGCATTTTTTGCTACGTACGGATTGTTATAAACATAATCTAACCTAATCTATACGATGATCTTTTAAAAAATCCTGAAAAATTCATGTTTTCTGAAAAAAATGCGTTATGACAAACGATACATTAGGACAAGGGATACATTAGGACAAACGACATTAGGGATTTCGAAGAAGACCCTACTGAGATATTCACAATTGTAGTAGCAATTATGGGTTTTTTCCGGGGTGAATATCTCGGTAACTACTAAAAATCGCAAAACATACATAGGGGTCAAATTGATAACTTTTGAGCTGCTATATCAGCGGTATATCCGAGGGGCCCCGGATGTAAGAATAAAGATGGCCTTGAGCAAACTGCAGCTATTTTATTGCTTACACACGGAAAGCCCTTTTCCACAATTCTTGAAACTGCAACATTATCGTTCTGACGTATATCGTAACCTTGTGGGTTTCTTACTAACTGTCTCTGGGTTAATCCTCGGGACGAATGGAAAAATATTGACATTGAAGCGAACCGCAGAAAAGCGAAAGTTGATTATCACGAGTATTCATTTCAGGTTGTACCAATCGAGTTTTTTTTATTGATAGGTGCAGCTAGGTGCCCACCTAGTAAATCAATAAAAAAAACCCGGTTAACAACTTAATCAGAGGACGAAGAAACATAACCCTGCTTTTTCTTCGGCGTAGTCGGGAAAAAAGGGGGAAAAAAGTATCATATAGCCATCTGTGGATACCCATCTACCCGTGTACCAAAAATAGTTGAAATCTGTTAAGCCGATTTGGCGTGATGAAACCACAACCCATACAAACATACAGAAAATTCAAAAACAAGTATTTTTCGATTCAATGATTCCAAATAGTCAGTGACTTATTAACTTTATAATAGTATAGATAGATTATTAAAATAGACACGAGAAAATTATAAAGAACTGACTAGGTGACTTAAGATTCTGGGTCAAAGCTATATTTAGTCTATTCGTTTTATACGAGGTATTGACCCTGAGATTTCGACTCGTCTATAAAAACTGGTTAGGAAATAAACAAATACAAATATGAAACTGTTTGTACACATTGCAATACTAGATGCTTTCTGCGGAGTCACCTACGTGGAAATGTACCTATACTATTATAAAGTTGTAAAAATTTAATGTCTGTACATTGAAGATATTTTCCGAAAATTGAGTGTCACTGACTATTTAAAGTTCACTGAATTGACAAATATTTTTTTTGGATTTTTTGTATGTTTGTATGTTCGTATGTGTCATTGTGGCCTCATCACGCAAAATCGGCTAAACGGATTTCAACTATTTTTTGGTACACGGACTACGCTAAAGAAAAAACGAGGGGTTATGACATTTACTCCTCCGCGAAGGAAGTTGCGGGCGTCATCTAGTAATTAATATATCCGTGTGGATATTATACAATAATCGCTCATTTAAAGTAATAGTAGTAGGATGTACTAATCTGACACACTTATTTTCTATTCACTTCTGCTATAATATTATTAGCACATCAATAACCTTTGTGCTACATACATTATTAAATTATTGCAAAACATGGCTGACTCACTGCAAATTTCCAATTAAATATCATATTACACTGACGTCAAGCAAAAATTGCCATTGTAAGCAACTAGAAAAATCTGCAAATTATTTTGCATGCGGGAAAAAAGGTTATAACTATAATGAAAAAATGATAATAATGATCTCGATTCTGTAAGTAGGCCGCAAGGTCACTTTTACAAGTCTGACTCTACGGCATATTCCAAGAGGAGAAAACTGTTGAGAAGAAAGCCGAAACAAACTCAACAGTCAGTCATTTTTTCAAATCACATCTCAGCTATTACAATATTTGTACTTAGCCTATCTTAAATATATGTTTTTAAGTATAAACTCAATGCGTAGTTCTCCAAGATTAAAATTCAAATTCAAATCTTTATTCTGCGAGTGGTCTCAAGGACACTGTACATGTCTAATTTTACACTGAACAGAAAAAACATTCATAATCTATATAATGACATTATATTGTATCGCGATATTAATGCAACAGGCAAAACTCTCCGTAGTCGAGTAAAAAACCTATAAGCATCCTGGTATGTCTGAACAGTGATGGTATACTAAAAACAGTCAAAAACGGTCCAGTCGTTTTAACTTAATTTGGCTCATATTTGCCTAAAATGGCGTACACATCCACTAATACGGCACATATGTAAGTGACTTTACACATTTGGCTGAAATGGCATGTATATACGTACCTATAACACCTTTGTTTGTTCCTCAAAGCGGGTTGTTTGCAAAAAATGTAACTTGTTACTACATATTTTATTTTTACTTGACGACACGTTTGGCTCAGTGGGTTGCACAATGACCTACGAAGCTGGCGGTTTCGGGTTCGAATCCCAGCCGGGGCAAGTCATTGTGTGATGCGCACAAATATTTGTTCCTAGGTCTTGAATGTTTTCTATGTATTTAAGTATTAAAATTTATCCATATATTATCTGTATTGTCGCATAATACCCATAGTTTTTTGCTTAGTTTGGGACTAGGTCGATTTGTGTAAGATTGTCAGTAATATTTATTTTATTTAGTATTTATATTATAAAGTTCTAAAAAATCAATTAATTAAATGTTGAATTTATTTATATTAAAATCCAAAAATATTTTTTTTTGGATTTTTTCTATGTTTGTATGTGTCGTTGTGGCCGCAGCCCGTCAAAACGACTAAACAGATAAAAAAATGGTATATGTAGGTAGCTGGGCATCCACTGGTGGTTATAAGATACTATTTATCCGATTATGCTGAAGAAAAAAAGTGTTATATTTTCTTTTACTCCGCTGACAAAGTTGCGGCATCTTCTAGTCTATAAATATTATAAAGTTGTAAAAATAAAAAAACAAGAAAATTATTTTAACAGACTGTTTGCAGGTCACTTAACCGCAAAATATTCATCAGGACAAAACGGCTAAATAGATTTCAACTACTTTTGGTACACGGGTAGCTTGGTATGTATATATGGTACTTTTTACTCGACTACACTGAAGAAAAACAGAGGGTTATGTTTTTTTTCTCCTCCACTGACTAAGTTATCTTCTAGTAATTAATAAAAGTGTATATGAGAACGTATTTGCGGTGTACAATAAAGAGTATTTGGATTTGAACGATGTGAGCAAGTCCGACTCACACTTGACTGTTTAATGCTTATGAAGAACATTGAACATTAGATCGCATGAAATATCGCGGTTGCGCCAGCGTCCCACTGCCCCGGTATGCGCATGCGCTGCAATTTCGTGCATGCGTTGACTTTTCGTCATTCTTTTCCGTTTTAACGATAATGCAGTTTTAATGCATTTCTATTTAGCAATATACACGGTGCCCGCGAGGAATGGGAAAGATTTTAACCACGCATTCCTGGGGCTATACGAGTAAAACATGTTTTATGACCCAAGTCAAATTAAGCAAAAAAAAATCTTATTCAGGCGATTTTTGTACATAAAACTTAAATAAATTTCGCTGCTCTATGAATAGTATCCCTTTTTATAAAGTTAAGCCTATTTTTCCAAAAAGGGATAATTCTAGTGGGTAGTGGCCTGTAATTTTGATTTCTCTCAATAGCGCGTAGTCGCGATCAAAAGAGCTTCACATACTTTAGTAATCACAATAAATAGTTTACATGAAAATTGATAATATCTTCAAAACCAAGCCGGATGGGAGGACGGAAGAAAAAGTGCGTGGGTTAAAATCTTTTCCATTCCTCGCAGGCACCGTGTATATCTATTAGCATTTACCAGTGACAAGAACTGGATAGCCTATGTTTTAATTATTAATTTTCCATACAAACTTCCACCCTTTTCAATGAAAGGAGGGTGGAAAGTTTTCACTCTCTTAAGGGATGGTTGCCGAGATAAAAACAATTGTGTCTTTCCCAGGGTCTCAAACTATTTCCATACTAAGGAACATTCAAACAAGAGGACTAATTGATAGATTCAGGCGTTCTTTTGCGGAATTCTATATTAGATTAATCGATTATTTGACTTCTTGGATAGACGCCGGACCATCAATGTCTCCTGCGGGCCTATGATGGTTACGTTTGTCACCGATAAATAAATGACATCTTCTGACACGTATGTGAGTGCGAGAATGACAGACGCGTCATCATATCATTTATCGTGTGATAAACGCAACCATCATAGGCCCGCTGCATCTCCTGATGATGCCTCGTTCAGAGGCGAAACACGTGTCGAGGATTATACTGTATGGTGGTGGTTTGTTGTATTTGCATGAGTATTTTTTTGTGGAAACTGCATGGAAATATGCGCATGTGAGCACAATTTATTGTCACATCTAACCAAGACACTATTTCGCGGAAAAGCAAAGCAACTATTATCCATTAATCTTAAACAAGAGGACTGTTAATTTCCATACAAAAAGCCATTCCCCCATATGTAAGTACAACGCCATTTATGTATAAGAATTATTATTTACGATTATTCAACTTTGCAAGCGTAACAATATTTAAGTGTCATAGTTATTTATTGTTAGCTGTTTTCAAACTGCTTAATGTTAGTGTGCTATGTTTCTTTGTTCAAGAGTAAGTAAGGTACTTGCGCCCGAAGATGGCCCGGTTCTTAAGAGGGCCTCTATCAATTATTTTGTATTTTTTAAAGTTCGAATGAGTTTAAATTTTACGCCCATGTTCGGTAAATAAAATTGCAGTTTTATACCTACTAAGGTACCAGAGATAAAACTGAAATTTTATATCGAAACCAAAGAAGTTGAACTAAAAAGATGAAAGTGGGCCATCTTAAGAACCGGGCCATCTTGGGCGCAAGCGCTCATATAATACTAGCTTCTGCCCGCGACTTCATCCGCCTTAAATTCGTTTATCGCGAATAAGGGTATTTTTCCGGGATAAAAAGTAGCCTCAAACCCAGGACTCAAACTATCTCCACACCAAATTTCATCAAAATCGGTTCAACGGTTTAAGCGTGAAGAGGTAACAGACAGACAGACAGAGACACTTTAGCATAATATGAGTATGGATTTGGCAAAAAGGTATTAATTTTAGCGCCACCTGTTAGTTTAGCAAGGTACTCGCTACTCGTGGGCTCGTAACACATGTTTGAGAGAAGTTTGCACCTCCTTCCTAAGTAGCGCTATAAGATTCAGGTGCAAACTTAACTCAATCAAATTTAGTGGCTACCCTGCCTTTTAAGGGTTGAATTTTTATAGCCTATAACCTGGCCGGAGTTTTTTTTTCAGCCGTTTTCACGTGATGCGCGTACAAATAAACAGACAAACAGATAAACAGACAAACAGATAAACAGATAAACAGACAAACAGACAAAAAAATCTAAAAACTGTTGGAACGTGTTCTGTTATCGGTTTTAAGTATCCCCGGCCAAATTTTTTTCGAATATCTTCCATGTACAGACTTTCGACCCTCTTCAGCTTTATTATATGTATAGATACTAATAAGTCCGTCAGTTAGATTATCAAAAAATATTGAACACGTATTTTTTCTTTTGTCAATCAAACAAAAAAGACAAAGATGAAGCTGAAGCTCGTCAAAGTTTGGGAGCATAACGAAATACTGTCGCACGGCATGACGTCACGGGGAACTTTAACGGGCTATATCCTCATATATTTTTTTTAAATTGACAAAAGAAAAAATACGTGTCCAATATTTTCTGATAATCTACATGACGGTGTAATTATATTTTTTAGGACACAAGTTTAGTTTTAAAGCGCCCTTTAGTTTTTGTCTGAATATCTCCTTGCCATCGGGGGTATAATCCAAAGTATGGCAATTGACAGTCCTCTTGTTTTTATGGTCCTTGGTACTTTGAACACTTTGCTGTAAGTGTCAGAATGTATGTGTGTTAGAACTCCCTAAGCCACTTATACTTATGGACCTTTTTAACCGTGGCGCTGAAGGCGTGATGCTCTCCAAAACTTGTGGCGCTGAACTGATTAAAAAAAATATATATACACGGTGGGAACAAGTAATCAGACAGACTTTAAAACTGCGAGTTTAATGCCTCATTGGAGTAAATACCTACATTGATAAATACCCACTTTTTTGGAGAAAAAAATTGTTATATATTCGCATCTAGTAAAAATGTCACTTACAACTGAGAGATACGAGTACTATTAGACACGAATTACCCTCCTATTTTATACCAAACTTATTGTAAAACTTAATACAAAGTGGCCAAAAAGTATGCACGTATTTTTTGCATCTGTGTAAAAAAGTGTTAAATAATAGAAGGTGCCCGTAACTTCTCTTCAATGTACAGACATTTAATTTTTACAACTTTATATATAAATATAGTGGTGTCTACATCATAACATTAAGGCGTGATAATTATGAGATTTTGAGATTTATGAATTTATAAAAATAATTAATATCTCAAAATATAGCGATTATGGACTACATGTATGTTATACCACTTTATATGCTCCAATTAGGCTCTAAATTCGATGGTCGAAGTCTGTCGGGTAACTCGTCCTCACTGTGTATAGATAAATAAAGTACCCATATAATTATGATTGATCACGTTTAATCAACCACGTGTAATCGATAAACGACACCGATTTAATCGTTGGATTCTTTTAACCCATTATAAGTCGATTTTATAGGTATTCGCCGTCTGACCTGTCCTTAACCTAACCTTAGCCTGCTTACTTGTCACAGACAGGATATTATGACGTGTTTGGAAAGTTACCGGACCGAAAACTTGCGAATTCGTCAAAGCCTATTACAGATGTAGTGAATAATGTTTTACCATCGGGAAAACTCCAGTTAACCTCAACTGGCATAAACTTTTTTGTTATAATTATCATTTCGCATAATTTATCATTTGGCATAATTCATTTTTGACGTGATAACGTCTTATAAATCGATGAACGCCGGCTGCTCGCACGAAAAAGCATGACTCATTGTCGTCACGTTCCGCCTGAGCCGGGCGTGCAAGCTAGAGTGCGGAATAAGCGATAGAAAGGCACAATCGGCCCCAGCGTTCGGCTTGTGAATCCATTAAAGTATGCAATTTTTCATCAATGTTTTCTTATGACTAAGATTATCGTCCATAAACCGACTTTACGGACAACCAATTCCTTTTCTGAAACTGTACATTTTTTAGGACTTTTTAAGGCATTATCCTGTTGATTGCATTAGCTTACATTAGGTTTAATTTATAACAGTCCTGAAAAGTTTACGTGTTCAAAATAAGTCGATAATTGTACGTGTTACCGTCATAAAAAACCCGGCGTCATAATTTTACTACGACACCTATATTTTGTCTCTCCCTCCCTGCCTCTCTCTCGCTCTCTTTCTCTACCTCCCTCCCTCTCACTGTCTCGCTCTTCCTCCCTCCCTCTCTTTCTCATTCTCTCACTCTATCCCGCTCTCCCTCCCTCCCCTCCCCCTCCCTCTCGCTCTATCTCTGTCGCTCCCTCCCTCCCTTTCTTCCTTTCTCCCCATTCTCCCTTTCTCCCACCGTCCCTGTATCCTTCCATCCCTTCCTCTCTCTCTCCCTCTTCTCACTATCTCTATCTCACTACTTCTCTTCCACTCTCTCTCTCCCTCTCACCCCCTCTCTCCCTGCCTTTATCAGTCTCTCTCTCTCTCACTCCCTCCCTGCCTCTCTCTCTCCCTCTCTCTCCAGCTCTCTCTCTCTCTCCCTCCTTCCCTCCCTCTTTGTGTTTTACTTGAATAATTCGTTAAAAAATATATTTCTGGATAGCACTACATACATATTATAAAAGAAAACTGGTGTACTGCTATCATGTTTCTTGCCACAGTTTAACATTAAAAATCACACATTACGTATGTGAACTTTCAACCCCCATCTTAAACCCTTCAAAGGATGAATTGGAAAAGATGCCCTTTTCAACGTTATTCACTGTACTGTGTGTTTACAGGTTGTGACCGAAGTTTTAAGCTTCTAACTTTAAAAACGACATGTTTCCCATACAAACTTTCAACTTTTTTTTAACCCCCTTAGGGGATGCTTTTTTATAGCAATACTAAATCATTTATTTTGGTTGTTTGGTAAAAAATCTTTATACTAAGATTCAAGTCTCTAACTTTCCAAATGAACGATTTCCATACAACGGTTCAACACCTATTTCACCCCCTTAAGGGTTGAATTTTGAAAAATCCTTCCTTAGTACAGGTCCACGTACTGTAAAGAATATGCGTTCCAAATTTCATGCTTTTATCTTTAGCGGTTTAGGTTATGCGTTGTGTCAATAGATCAGTAACGCAAGAGTTTTATAATTTAAACGAGAAATTGTTGTCAGAGGTAACATAGGTACCCCAACCACAAAATCCATGTTGTTATTAACAATTAAAAATAACTACATTTTAGAGGAGTGAACTGATTTGTTTCATCTTTTGTAACATTAAAAAATATATACATTTATATAGTAATATATGTAACTTAGGATTCTGAATACATACCGAAAGAGAACATACAGCATCCGCAAATGTTACAAAGTTCGTACAAGGTCAGACTGTCACTAGGTCAGGTTTTTTTTATTGAAAATCATTGCCATCCGTGCCCATAGCAGTGCTGGCGCAACGATGGCGCAAAGATGACATAACGCTACGAGATGCTTTTGAAAACTTAAACTTATGCCACTAGAGAATCAATAAACCAAATAATTTACTTTTACCGGCACACGGTTCTTATAAGACATATCAAACGTACCGTAAGTTGTTTAAAAAAAAACTATATTTTGCTTTTTTTTCTATTGTATCTTTATTTTAATTCAATTTCAAAAGATTTATTTGTTAGGAATACAGTGTTATACAACAACAACAACAACAACAACAACAACAACAACAACAACAACAATTCTTTATTGCACACCAACAACAGAAACAGTACAAAAGAGCCTTAACATAAAATAGGTAACAATAGGCATATAGGTCTTACAATATTTTTAGTTTCATGTATTCAGCCTACACCTACGTGTAGGCGGGCATGCAAATATTTAACACACTAAATTATATTAATATTCAATAACATTTTCAATCTCAATAAAAATTGTATAATGTCGATAATCAATTATAATAGTATAATTAAAATAATTCTACACCTGTCGAGAAAATATTTTACGCTATAAAACCAATTAGCCAGCTATTTAGAGTAGTTTTAAACCTATTTCCCTGAAGAGTTACAAATCCTTCAGGGATGCGATTCAATACACATGTTATAAATATATTTTATGTATATAGCGTTGCGACATTGTGGTTTTAGTAGCAGGTGCCTCCCTTTCAATCGTGTCTGCCTTTGCAAGGTTTCTCCACGCTTTTGGAAGTAGTGTAAGTGGGACTTTATAAAAACGCATACTACCCTGATGTACAAGCATGGCAAAGACAGAATGTGAAGTTGTTTGAAAAGGGGGACACAGCTATCGTCAAACCATGGATTGCAAATTACTCTTACACATTTATTCTGTATTTTAAATACTCTGTCTACGTCTACAGAATTTCCCAATAAGATCAATCCATACAGGAGCACAGATGACACATAGCCGTGATAGGCTGTAGTAAGTTTATAGGTTTTGATATGTTTTTTGGAGACCTACTTTTAGGATAGGGTAAGTGTAAATAAAAAAAAATACTGACACTTGAGTTTGTTTCGGCTTTCTTCTCAACGGTGGTCTCCTCTTGGAAAATGCCATAGAGTATTGTAAAAGTGCCCTTGCTTACACTTACAGAGTAAAGATAGTTATTTCATTTTTTCGTTACTTATATTACTTATTAATGCAAAAGTAACTGTCTGTTACTATTTTACGCTGTTACCATTTCACGCTTATGAACTGTTGTAGATGAAATTTGGTATAAATACAGTTTGAGATGGACATAGATTTATACATGCTATAATTTAGAACACATAGAATAGTTTTTATATCAATAAAACATAGGATACTCTCTCTGTAACCAGCTAAGTTGAGAGTAAATACAAAACATAAATGTAAAAAATAAGCCAAGTTCTCATGTTCCACCAAAAGTAGTGATATCTCAAAAGGGGCCAATTCTGGTACTAGATTGTTAACAGTAAACCAATTTAATGCCGCTTAATGCATTTTGAGTTGGCTGTATTCTTTAATATCCAACAGCTTGATATTGTAACATACTGAATAGAAAACTGCCAAGTTAAGGCTCAAAATGCCTTAAGCGGCATTAAATTGGTTTTCTGATAGGTAACAATCTAGTACCAGAATTGGCACCTTTTAAGATAGGAACATGAGAGCTTGGCTTATTTTTCACATTTATGTTTTGGTGGGATATCATTACTTTTTGCTAGGTAGTCGATATCAACATACCTACTAAAGATATTTTTGTAGAAAATATTTTTCTACGAACTTTGCCCAATCTTTTAACTTTTCAGTTTTATTTTTTTCCTTTGTTTAGGTACGCCTAAAGGTGCGTCCACACTTGTATCATTTGCTCGTATCCGATAACCGTGGCGTGGCATGACTGCGTATCACGCCGCTTGGATGCTCACTGTCGGCGCGGCGATCTCGCCACGCTCGTACGATCTAAGTGTGTGATACGCGTAGCAACATGGATTTCGAGCGATCGGTTTGGCGCAACTACCAAACGCGTGATTGTGACACGCGATCATGCCACGGAACGAAGATCTGATCGGGCAAATGAAACAAATGTGGACGCACCTTAATAGCCTACCATGATATCAAATATTAAGTTTCTAGGATATCTGAAGTGGGTTGGGTTTTTATCTATACGTCAGTCAATCCGACATAAGCTTTTAAACATTAATAAATCAATAACTGTATGAGTTACATTTATTACAGCTTGGATTTTGGACGAGCTAAGGGGTTTTAATAAATGTACCAAATTTCATGTATGGAGGTTAAATAGGTTTCAAGTTGTGAAGGGCTCAAAAGTAGCCCGAAATGGTTCGTGTATTATGTCAAATTAACAATTACACACGGTAGCTACGACGTCAGTTCTTTGAACTTGGCTGGGCACGCTGCCGCGTATACTAGACACACAATTGGGTACTTTCCTTTAGTCAACATAAATGATGTCACGCTTACAGTTAAATGTTACTCGTATTTCTGAAAATACGTAGAAAACATTACATTATACTTATACTTATTTTTTTGGCGATTTTAAAATGATCAAAAACCAAAACTAAGGCCGAATAGAAGTATGACGTCATAAACCTTTTTCCATTCAAACTTCATACTTTCTGACCGTTTTGACAGTTCGTAAAGAGGAACTGATTTGATCTGTCAGTCAAGTACCCTATTGGTGCTTAGTACGAAGGTATTTTGACTGTATTTTTTACACGGGTAGTGTCCACTGATTGTTAGGTATAGGATAGTTTTTACCCGACTATTTTGAAGCACAGAATAAGGTTATGACCATTTTACTTCTTTTTTAGGGTTCCGTACATCAAAATGGAAAAACGAAACCCCTATAGAATCACTTTGTTGTCCGTCCGTTCGTCTCTCTGTCTGTCAAGACCCTTTATCTCGGAAACGCGTGAAGGTATCGAGATAATAATATTAATATATTTAATTGATATTATAATTGAGATTATAACTATATACTCAGGTCTACGGTCTCTTGAAGCTGTGAAAAAAATCAAACGGTTTATGCCGCAAAAAATGTATAAGTATGTCGACACTTTATTAAATTGATAGTACCCTCCAGTTGTTCTAGAAACTTAAAATTTGGTATGAATGAAACTCTTATAGCATAATCAACAAAATAAATCTGAAAAACTATTTTTTGAATGGCTGTCTGCCTATATCATAACCAATATAAAATGACCGGGCACCGCGTACATTTTGCTTAGAAGTAGGGCTCTGATAACTGGATTTTCATAGGTACGGCCGTTTGTAGCGTATATTTTGCACGTAACCCTCGGTGCGCGAGTTTGACTCGCACGTGGCCTGTTTTCTAATATATCTTTAATGTACCTAGTGTTTATTAAAATGCTGTTAGCTCATTACTTGGACATGTTTGATTATGTTGTGATCTAGGCCAAGGGCTTTGCCCTCACAAGTAGTTCCGCATTCAACGAAGGGACATACATACAATCATATACTTTATTAGTTATCTGAACTGACCTTACTATACATAAGGAAAATCCGGTCAAGTGCAAGTCAGACTCGCGCACCGAGGGTTCCGTCCAAATGATTCGCTATATAAAAACCGCCGTATCTTTGAAATTACAGTGTTAGCAGAGCCCTACTCCTAAGCAAAATGTACGCGGTGTTCGATCTATTTTTTCTAAAATAAATAAATATTTCGGGACAATTTTTACACAAATCGAACTAGTCCCATGGTAAGCTCAAAAAGGCATGTGTTATGAGTACTAGACGACGATATAATTAATAAATATATTATTACTTATATATACATAGAAAACATCCAAGACTCAGGAACAAATATTTATGCTCATCACACAAATATTTGCCCTTACCGGGATTTGAACCCAGGACCTCAGCTTCGCAGGCAACGTTACTCCCACTGAGCCAAACCGGTCGTCAAAATGTTATAGACAGAAATAAATCATCTGTGAACGGTTCATGAGACACAACCCGGTAACCACGAAAAACGGCAAAAAAAATCACGTTATTTTGTATGGGAGCACTTAAATATTTATTTTATTCTGTTTTTAGTACCAATTTGTTGTTATAGCGTCAACAGAAACACATCATCTGTGAAAATTTTAACTGTCCTATAGCAATCACGGTTCATGACAGCCTGGTGACAGACGGACAGCGGAGTCTTAGTAATAGGATCCCATTTTACCCTTTGGATACGGAACCCTAAAACGGCCTATGAAAATATGATAGTAGAACCCTGTTGCTAAGCAAACTGTATGCAGTGTGGGGTGGGGTCATTTTATATTGGCTGTTGACATAGACCGACAGAAATGAAAAAACAGTACCTACCGAAAATTCAAAAAAAGATTATTCTCTGTGACCTTGGAATAAGGGAGACTGGGTAAGGTTGTGTCACGAATCAGTTGTTACAGGGGTCATAATGGACTATGAACCGGTGTCGAAAGATGAAGACAACCATATCTCCCTTCTAGATAATGCTCTCGCGATATTTCGACTCGGGTCGATGTTCATATTCGTTCGTTCAGT
This sequence comes from Hedya salicella, assembly GCA_905404275.2. Classification (NCBI taxonomy): domain Eukaryota; kingdom Metazoa; phylum Arthropoda; class Insecta; order Lepidoptera; family Tortricidae; genus Hedya; species Hedya salicella. Next base: position 8,886,054 of record FR990099.1, read on the forward strand.
TTTCTGTTAAGGCCGTCGTGTGACTACCAACCCGTGCGACAACCTTACCCGGTCTCCCCTAGTCCGATAACCATTCCGAATGCAGAACTTTTTTCCTGCGCTGATGACCCAGCCGTTATTTTTACCGGTAAGTCAGGACTTGCCGGTAAAAATAACGGAATGCAATAACGCATGAAGTCAGGAACAGTGCTGATTTTGGGATGGCTCACGTCACTATTTATTTTTCACTTATCTTTATGGAAATACCTTCAATGTACAGTCATCATTTAATAGTCTGTAGCATCCAAAGCTCAAAATATATCTACACACATCTTTATACCCATAAGAATAAAGGTGTCTTGCGATATTTTTGGCACTTTGGATGCTGCAAACTATTTGTCGCTGGCTGAACAGACATAAAATCTATAAACTTTTCTATAGTAGACATAATTGTAAATTAGTGATCAGATTATATCTTCCGTACAGTCAGCATCATACTCGTATATTTAGTAGCAGTCTAAGTTACCGTAACTCATCTTTACTGCTATGCAATTAAAGATCTGTTTTGATATACTTGGCTACTTTGGTCGCTATGTATTATTTGATGAAAGAAAGAAAGAAAACATTTTTATTCGTTAGAAAATAAGAAACAAGTACCTACAAACACAAGAAAAAAACTAGTTGCCACGAAAGGGTCCCACCTCAGCATAATGCTAGCTTGAAAGCCAGCGCAGATCTTCCGGTGAGACCTTAGACGTCACGGTTATAATGCCTGATTTGGGCCTTATATACAGAAGAGAGACTGGGTTCCTCCAATTAATCATAAAACCCATTATCATCATCACTGATATATACTATCTAGCTTTCAACCAGACATGCTCAAAGTCCTGGTGTCCTCCTAAAGGCATCAGGCTCATTCCCTTTAGTCTTTCCTGCGCCTCAGGAAAGTCTTATTTCAGGCGCAGGAAAGTCTTTAACAACTCAAAAATGGTCGTCTCTCGACCAAACGAGACAAAGTGTCAAAAAAAAAGACGTCACGGACGTCGTGCACACGACGCGACTTGATTTTTTATGTTGAACGTAGCGTTGAATGAGCGAACGAATTGCTGACTGTAACACCTATTTCAAGAACACGTATATTGCTCGACCCTTCGGTTGGAGACCTCAGTCTAAGGACAACTGACGTGTCAACTTTCATTGCAATATCATATTTTTTTGTCCTTTGCTTCTGAGAACATGTCAATGAGTGTAGCTCAGGATTTCCGCTGCTGTGATTGCATAGCTGACGTAAAGTATATCTACGAGGCTGAATTGAAAAGGTTTGAGCTTGAGGTTGTTAATTAAATTAAAAAGGAAAAATAATACTGGCACGTAAGACTTACATATTTTTTTATCATATACAGTGCACTATCTTTTGTTTTTCTTCCGTCGCAATTGCAAATTTTGTGATCAAATTACTAAAAGTTTGATGTCCTTTAGGATGGATAAAATTGAGCACCGCTGTTGTCATAATTCATTAATTATTTAAGAGTTTGACTCACGTTTGACTCTTGTCCGTGCAGTTCCTGTCTTCTTAATGCAAGTTCTTTAACTTCTTGGTACGTCATGACGCCTACCGTTTCCTTTATTTGGTCTATATAACTGATTCTTGGCCTTCCTCTTCTTCTCATTCGCTAATTTTTTCTTTCCATTATCTTTCGTATTAGCTCGTCGTGTCGTATTAAATGGCCTATCATTTTCTATCTTCAACTTTCTATAGCATGTAGAATACATCTTTTTTAGCCTGTCATAAAGTACTCATAAATGTAGTAGACATGTACCAGACTTTAGGAGAATCGGCTCCATCATATGTCACTGTAAAATGATGGGTTTTAAACGCGACAGAGGTGCAGTTGAATTTATACATATGAATTCCAGCCTGACTCGCTTTTGACCAGTTTTACACAAGCCAAGAAACAGATATATTATTCACGAACTAGAAAATGTATGCACCCTAAAAGCTGCTTATTATCGCGTAACTGTACATTATACAGCTAGTTGATAGTCAAATGACCGTGGCGTATATTTGAGGCCCCAAATTAGCGAAGTAGGGTGTGACGCGTGAAGAAATTGGGTTGAAAATAGTTTAGACACCGGTCGTTTACGCGGTTTTTAGAGTAATCATAAACGAAAACCCTTTGCTTTTCCACGAAATAGTACCTTGGTTGGATGTGACAATAAATTGTGCTCACATGCGCATATTTTCGTGCAGTTTCCACAAAAGTATTCGCATGCATTTGCATCACAACAAACCACGACCAGAAAGTATAATCCTCGACACGAGTTGAGATTCTCTACGAAGCATCATCAGAAGATGCAGGAGATGTTGGCGGCGTCCACTCGAGAAACGGGTGAACGCCGGACCATCAGCGGATTATACTGTCTGGTGGCGGTTGCGGTATTTTTAATTACTGTATCTGTGGACTGCGTTGACTTAAAAGCTTGATTTTTTACAGCTTCAAGAGACAACAGACCTAAGTATTTGATGCTAATTTTAACTTCATATCTCCACGCGTTCCTGAGAAAAAGGGTCTTGACAGACGGACAACTAAGTTATCTTATAAGGGTTTTTTAATTTGGAACCCTAAAAACAAGCAAAATATGGTGGTTAAAAAAAAACGTACATGTGAAATGAAATCTTATAAGAACCGTGTTGCATTCGGTACACGTGTCCGGTCAACTAGTCATTTTGCAGTTAATAACAGGTAAAATCAGTGTGTAAATTATATGATAAAATCTGTCTTCGGAAGGAAACTCCGGATTCGAGAAACGTCTATAATTTGAAGTAAGTGGGTTGTAAAACCACAATTGGGCCTCTACTGATACATTCATGTATTATTGCATGAATATATGCGCAGAAACCCTTACGTAGTAATCCTAATACTCGGTGAAAGAGTTTTTTGACGATAGATATTAAGTAGACTAGACTTAAGAGAAAAATTAAGAAGAGAAAAATATAATTATTGGATTTTTTGTATGTTATGTGTCGTTGTGGCTTCGTCACGCCAAATCGGCTAAACAGATTTGATCAATTTTTGGTACACGGGTAGCTGGATATCCACAGATAGTTAGAGGATACTGTTTATGCTGAATAAAAAAAGATGTTATGATTTGTTTCTCATCCGCTGACGAAGTTATGGGCACCTTCTAGCACGGAGCATTAAAACAACAGGACTGACACTTGCCATACTTAAATCGTGTTCCGATCGCAAGGAGTTATTCTGGCAAAAACTAAATGGCGCCTCAAAACTAAACATTTAATGATGTTATAATTGAATAAAGAAACATAGTATAGTAGCCATTAGTTCGCAAATAGCTAATAATAAATAAATTGTAACATTTAAATACTGTGTCACGCTTGTAAAGTTGAAAATTTGTACCTAATAAAATAATTCTTATTCATTGATGGCGTTGTACACATCAGGGAACGGCTTTTTGTATGGAGATGGCCAGTCTTCTTGTTTTAATGGTCCTTACCTTCTAGTAAGATATATGTATACCCGAGGCGCGTCGTCAGAAGAATTACAAGGGAAGCCGAAGCGTATTCATTTACTCGTATATTAAAGAAGGTTATAAGCCTTTTCTTGGGCGATCCGGTGGGAATCGGCTTGTATGGACGCCACGCCTTTGATGTATACATTTTTTTTTTTCTTCTCCTGCTCAAAAAGTTCGTCATATTAGCTTCGCGAAGCGAGACTAAAATAGTACATTTAGCCCCTAGGGTTTAAAAGAAAGCCATATAATCCCATACAAATTTATATAAAACTGAAAAAAAAAGACTTGCGGTCAGTTACATACTACTTAAGAATAATCAAAAACAAACAAACCAACCTGATCAGATTGGCCGAAATTTCTGATCCAATTGCTCAATCTGTACTTTTAATTTTTCATGAAATATACAATTTTAATGTTCCCTAATGTTTTTTATTTTCTCGCAGTCGAAATGAAAAGCAGAGAAAATCCATTATGACACTCAGACATATTTGTGCTACTTCGTGTCATAATCGCTTATTTTAGCCTCATGTCAAACAATCTACTATTAAGTACTCGCAGTAAGGCAAAATGTAAGTAGCGAAAATTTAATAGGAGAGGATACTGACTTTTGTTAAACAGGTTACCTAGCTCAAAAGTCAGGGACTTCAATTAATGTTTGTACCTTTTTGTCAAGAATTATCTATCTTATCTATTTTGAGCGTTATAAGGGCTGTACAAACTCTAACAGCTTCTGTGCTACTTGGGAACGTACATGTCGGATCTCTCAGTTAAGAGTCCCCGGCAAGCTCGGCCGAATTTCACCTTCCCAAATAATCGGAGTTTCGTTCTCATTTTAAAACTACGTGTTGGATTGTAATGAAACTTTGCATAAACAATGACATGAGGTATATCTCGGCTTGTAATTAGTTTATAAGGCTCCAGTTTATAAAACGAACAAATTAAAGCAAAAACAAGTTTTCTATGCAAAACTTAAATTCGCTATTTTTTTTACTATGTTATCTGAAGCTACATAAACTTATTACAGGCCTGCGTATACCTTAACTTATTCTAAGTACGAAGTTTTAGAGCAAACTAGCTAGTCGTTTTAAAATGAGAGCGTAACTACATTTGTATGAAGATACGACCTTACCGGGGACTCTTAAATCAGTGTATAATTAGTACGTTAAAATACCTATATCATCTGTATTTCTTGGCCAAATAAATTTTAATTACACTTTTTGACATATTTTTTACGGTTTTTCTAAAGAAATGCGTGAAAAGTTCATATATGTCTTATGCTTTAAGTGTATCCTAGATCCGATATTTTGGAGGTAATCTTGTATAGTTAATCCATTTGGTTGGGAAACGTTGACGCAAGCGGTTTTAACACTCACATAACCGCGCCTGATGGCCGCTCGACCGGATCGGAACTATCTCCATCTTCACTATACTGTAACTCTCACATCTTCACTGTACTCTATACTTTATATTAGAATCAGAATCAGAATGAAAAAAAAAAATTGCCACAAATTACAATGAAGTTTACAAAAAATAAAAATAAACTTAAGATCTATTTTCTTCTGTTTCCGCGATTATTATTCATTAAATAAAACAATTTAACGGATTATATCGCGTATATTATCTCATTTGAGTTCCCGACGTTTCGGAAGCTTTTCAGCTTTCCATTGGCACGGGTTGACTGAGAAAAGATATATTTTCCTCTGTCAAAGTTACAATTTGTGCAAACTACCCACTTTAAAAAAAACAAATATAGGTGTACATAAATGCCACATGGGTAGTAATTACACATGTGCCAGAAGGGCTTATTATTTTATTTTAATAATGTAGCAAGCCCCTATTAATCCCCTATTATCCCTATAAATATTAAAAATTGTAAAGTTATGTGTAGGTATACAGGGTGCCCGCGAAGGCTCCGAAAGATCTTAAGGCGCATTCTTGAGGTCAGTAGGAATAAAAAGTGTTATACAGATATACAATTATACTGTTTTCAGTATTTGTTGTTATAGCGGCAACAGGAATACATCATCTGTGAAAATTTCAACTGTCTAGCTATCAAGGTTCATGAAATACAGCCTGGTGACAGACGGACAGACAGACGAACAGCTGAATCTTAGTATTAGGGTCCCGTTTTACCGTTTGGGTACGGAACCCTAAAAAACCGTGCCACCATTGGCACGGTTTTTTTAAACGGCCCATGAGATCGGAGTACTATGGAGCCGCACCCGTTTCGCTCCGTAGTTGAACATGATATAATTGCATTGCCCAAGTCCAATATTAAACAATGCTGCTTAATGCCAATTTGGCAATTTTAGTAAACTAACTATGCAAATGGCCGCTGGACAAGGCTTCATCTTTTTCGTGTCATAAATGTAGAACATTTAACCACTGGAGTCGAAGTATATGGTAGTAACGCTGATGGCGTGACGTTCTTTGAAACCTTTGGTGAATGACGGTGAACAGGCATGTGAAAAAACCGGCCAAGTGCGAGTCGGACTCGCGCACCTAGTGTTCCGTCCAAATATACACACGGCCGTATCTATGAAAATCCAGTGAGTTCGGAGGTCACTAAATCGAAAAATATTTAATTTTTGTATGTTTGTATGTGTCGTTGTCGCTTCGTCGCACCAAATCCGCTGAGCGGATTTCAACTATTTTTTGTACACCGGTAGCTGGGTATCCACAGATAGTTATAGAATACTTTTTACCCACCTACGCTGAATAAAAGTCTAGATTCCGCGTTAGGTTGGCACGGTTGGCGACTGAACCGTTAAGGATGCAACGCAACAGATGAGATCTTAGAGCTAATTGCCTTCTAATTATACATATAATTACAGTGTCATTACGTTTAACATCACTACTAGCTGTGTTAGCCTTAATTGGGATGTTGACTGTACTCATATAAAAATCAAATTATGATGCGAAATTCCAGTTTCTACCAAGGAACATTAAGACAAATTCAACTATAACATCGTTAAATGTTTAGTTTTGAAGCGCCATCTAGTTTTTGCCAGAATAACTCCTTGCGATCGGAACACGATCCAGAGTATGGCAAGTATCAGTCCTATTGTTTTAATAGTCTTTGGTTTCTATGATAGAAATCCTAAATAAAAAAAAATAGTTCGATAACTTGCGTGTAGCTTGTTTTATGAGCTTTTAAAGTTGCGCGAGAAAGTCGATTTTTAAAGTATAAATTTTGTATACTAATCATACCATTGAATAACCAATAGTAACTTTGTTTATGAAACCGTTTTGATAAACGCAAGTTTAAGGACCTATATCGGAATCCCTAACGTCGTTTGTCCGAAGGTATCGTTTGTCCTAATGCATTTTTTTATTAAACTGTAAACTTTTCAGGATTGTTATAAAACAAACCTAACCTAACCTAACCTAACCTAATCATTACGATGATCTTTTAAAAAATCCTGAAGAATTTACGGTTTCTAAATAAAATGCGTTAGGACAAACGATACGAGTGTGTTCCCAGACCATTATAATTTGGGCGTGTTCAAGACAAGAGTGAATAGGCTGTTTCTAGACGGGCATGATACATCCTCGGCCGCATCGTCACTTACTAACAGGTGAGATTGCTGTCAAATGCCCGTCTATCGTAAATAAAGAAAAAAACATTAGGACAAACGACATCAGGGATTCCGAAGGAGACTCTTCGCTCCTACACCTCGAAAATGTTTGTGTCATGACCAAATGAGACACACAAAAAAAGCCGAAAATAATGTTGGATACCGGTTCGCTATGTACAACCAAATGAGTCGGTTAACTTTAAACTCAGATAAATCCACTCTAACCACTTGGGAAATTATTGAAAACAAGTGATAATTCGGTGATTATTTGTATTATGGCTAACGCATTAAAAAATCGATCCTGCTCGACAAACTCAGCTTAAAAACCATCTAAACTAGAGTATTCTTTTCAAAAAAATAAATTTTGATTGGATTTACCTTCATTTGATATAATCGTTTGCAATTTATCTATCTTTGAAAAAACGCAGTTTGTATTTGTATAATTTTACAGACCTGGATTTATCTAGATTTATTGACGCAGAGTTGTCGTCAACTGACAGCCACATTGAACAGTATATATTATATTAGTGGATATATATTAGTGGATAAAATAACAAAAACCGAGTGTATTTATTCACCAACAACCTGCCTTGCAGTTTGGCGAAATTGTTTCATGTATAAACGCTGTGTATATTTTGTGTTAATAATAAATTTTAAAAAATAAATAAATTAAACAAACTTCTTTCGCTGATTGGCTTTGATGGACTTGCCTTCATTTGAAATAAACTGTCATATGGATTTACCTGATTTTGATAAAACATTGTGATCTTAACTTTATTTTTCTCAAAAACTACACGAAATTATACTTAACGCATGAAATAGAAACAAAACCAATTTCTTAACCTTTTGTTATATACAAAAATCTTAAATAATGTCAGAAATGGATTTACCCGAGTTTGAAGTTAACCGACTCAAATATCAATCCTTGTTCCTATTGCGTCGCAATGTCAAAACAGATTAGTTTCAAAACGTCTCAAACTTGAAATGACTTAATGACTATAATTCTAATGACTTTATCGTGAATTTATTAATATTCAATTTAACTATGTCCCAAAATGTCTTAAATTCATATTAACTTGCTACAAAAATGTCTTCAGATTAAAACGTCAAATTCTCAAAATACCTTTAGTTAAATACCTATGGAAAAATATCTAAATTCGTAATTACTGTTTTTCATAAACAGCAATAAGTCATTGAATTAATTATCAATTAATTTGTTTTTTTTTTGTGGAAAAACTGTTCAAATTTTAATGTACCCAGTCAAAATTTTAGGTATTATGAGACTATGTCATTTTGATCTTTGGGCCTGTCAGCCAAAGGTATAAAAAGTTGCTACACCCATCATTTCATTTCTATTAGAAGTTACGGAACTTATAAAATGAGTACCAATTGATGTAGTGTTATGATTTTTAACTGCCTGCTTTCATACTAAAATCCTCAATAAACTGTAATATTCTCGATATTCCCTAATCAGCGGTAAACCACAGTCAGTATCACAGTTTCTAAGACCTATTTCTTATAGACCGAGAGATGACTGTCCATTACCCTACTTGATCTTATACCATAAAATTAAAACTACTTATAGAAAATCTCCATGGGCATATTATATATATGTCCAAATGTCAGAAAGTCCAGGGGCCTGTTCCTAAATAGCTTGTAACGTCTATTAAAAGCTGAAGTCTCTTTTTAATACATATTGTTGGAAAGAGATTTCCGTTTGTAATATAAGTTACAAGTGTTTATGATACGGGCCCCTGGTATGACAAAGTCCATTGTCAAGCAGTCCGAATGTACGAAAATACAATGAGAGAGCATAAAGCATGATGCCAGGGACGAAAATTAAAATTCTATTTAGTCCATCAGAAAATAAACATTAGTCACGTATTTTTTTTTTTTAAATTAGTAAATAATACTTAGATAAATCGAATTAAAGTTTAGAAGTGGGGGCTCGGGACGTCATAACTAGGTATAAACTGTATCTTGGAGTTCGTTGCGCGACATTTAGACTCAATGTACTCAAATCGCTATTTTTTTGGATTAAGTAAAAAAATCGCTTCGTATACTTTTCTTAAATCTAGATCACGGACTAATAATTCAAGTGTTGTTACCAGCTCTATAATAAATTAATATAAAACGACTTCAACCACTTGTGGTCAAAAATTACTCACTTTTATTCTCGTGAAATTTCAATCCTAAAAATATTCTTTATGCAAGAACAAAATAAATCTATATTACGAAATAAACATATTAAAAAAATACAGTAATAAAATACAGTAAAAATATAGGTATATGTTATATAGGTAGACTAGCCTGGGTGAAACTAAAGTCTGCAGTTATAAATAAAAGGGTTTAAAAAAACAAAAATTAATAATATTACCTCAATAGACATACGTACGATGAGCGCTATTTTTTATGGAGTATTGATAGTATCACATTAATACGAGTACTAGATGAAATAGGTATACCGACGGTGTTCTCTTAGAGTCTATTATAAATAAGCATAGAAAAAACTACTCTATCCACTGTTATGACGGTGTAAAATCTATATAAAACGATATTACCCGTACATTTGCATAATAGTCTCACTTTTAGATGTTATTCAGAATTGAACTTTATTTTCAACGGAAAGGTTAGTTTTTGTACTAAAACGGTTCGTATGATATTATTTTGCATCACAAACTGTGCTGATATTACGTGACCAAACCACGAGTTTAGTGGGTCAAGTTTGTAGTTAAAATTATATCTGTAAGTACTAGACTTTCCATAGCTTCATGCGTGTCTTTCAAAAGTATTTTTTTTTCACCCGTCTCACTCGAAAAAAGCTCCATTCACAGCGACAAATCTGCGTGGATAAGTTTGTTTTATCCGCGAGCGTGTAAAAGTCATTTGAAGTTCGAATTTAATATTTTTTCTTTATTTTTTTGTTTTGTTATATGTGTGTTTCTTGGGAATCACTAGTTTTTAATACAAAAATAATTGGTTTGTTATAATTTCATAATTTTCATTATATCTCACATTCTCCTCACGCAGTGAGGTGAAAACTTGTGTGTTTCGCCCGGCTGCAAAATTATTTGGCTTCTCGTGCCTTGAAAGCCTCTCGCCAAATACCAACTTTGCAGCCTTGCATAACAAATAACAATTCATCTCTGCTGATCGGAAAGGTTCATTTTCATGGGTACCTACATAAACGGGTAGAAAATTGCTCTTTCATCCCTAGTGTGGAAAGTATTTTTTTATTGTTACGATTAGCCACGGAGTCGAAGATAATTGAGTTACTATCATTAAAATAAAAGCTTTTCATATATGTGAACTTAACTACATATTAAACGAAGTTAATACTATTTATAGTTTGATATTAAAAGCATTTTACAATTGGTCTATGTGTTAAAATAATAATAAATAAATATTAGGGACAATCTTACACTAATCGACCTAGTCCCAAACTAAGCAAAGCTAGTACTATGGGTACTAGGCGACGATATACATAATATAAACAGCAAGTGGCATCCTAGGTTAGTTTTTTATAATTTAATTTATATTCTGTATTGCATTTGTATATTTTACTTTCTATATTAGTTTTTGTGAAGAGAGAAAGAATAACAAGTCCTGTCCGCGATACCTATATATATCTTTATTGATTGTTTGTTTATATTGTTTTTAGGGTTCAGTATCTTAAACTTTGTAAACCTTTGTAGAGATTTCTTGGTAAACTTTTTTTTTATAAAGCTACGCTGTGTCTCTCATCTGCAAAAGAACATATTTTGCTAAAGATTAGGAAAAAATGTTTTTTATTATTAAAAATTATAATTCTACGTTAAATTGAACAATGTTTTTCAGTCTGTACATTTTATATGTTGAGTAGATGCTCGCAACTTCGTTCGCGGAGGAGACAAAGTCATAAACTTTCACTTTTTTCAGCGTAGTCGGGTAAAAAGTATCCAATAACCATCTGTGGATACCCAGCTACCCGTGTACCCAAAACAGTTGAAATCCGTTTAGCCGTTTTGGCGTGATGAAGCCACAACGACACATACCATCATACAAAAAATCCGACCTTGAGTGACCTTTAAGTAGTACATTACAATATATTTTCTTAAAATATTTTTAATGCACAGACATTTAATTTTTACAACTTGATGATAGTATAGATGAACTGAGAACGAAATTTAAGAAATGTGAAAAAAAGAAACACCCCTCGGTTTGGTATTGAAATAAATTAATTATAGAATTATATGGGTTTTTGTTATCTGAGTTCAATAAAATAATTTCACTGAAATGTGAATTTGTACTATGTGGCATGGACCCCTCGGTTTGCGAGATCATCACGCACTTAAGTAACGTAGGTATAACCGAATTTACTGAAAAGTTATATACTTTCGTATATCTCATCGTGAGAAAGGACTTTATTTTTATGTTTTAGGGAGCAAAGAAGCAGACGGCTCGCCTGATGGTAAGCGATCACCGTCGCCCATAGACACCTGCAACACCAGAGGAGTCACAAGTTCGTTGCCGGCGACGTTGTGGTTTTTTTTTATTAGCCTGTGTGTATGTCCCACTTTTGGGCAAAAAGCCTCCCGTCTTTTTCGCCACGAAGCAGAAGCAGGCCTAAGAAGAGATGGCGGGATAACCTGGACGCATTTCAGGACACGTGGCAGTACCATGCGGATATTTACTCAATTAAATTCCATTACTTTTACAATTGTGTGGTACGGAATCCTCGACCCGCGCCGTCTCACACTTGACAAACACTAGTAAAACCGGACAGCGCGTGCGTACGGCGCAAGCTTGAAAGTGTGCCAGTGGACCACTTTCGTTGACTAACAGGTTTTGAAGCACTTGTCTCATTCAGCCACATTAGGTCCAGAGTCCACAGGCAAATTATGTTTTTATATTCCTTAAAAAAATGGCCAAGTGCGAGTTGGACTCCCGCACCGAGGGTTCCGTACAAAATACGCTACAAATGGCAGTATCTATGAAAATCCAGTGTTAGCAGAGCCTCCTAAGCAAAATGTAGGCGGTGTTTGATCATTTTATATTGGTTATTGATATAGACAGACAGACATAAAATTATACTCTTTTTAGTATTTGTTATTATAGCGGCAACAGAAATACATTACCTGTGAAAATTTCAAGTGTCTAGCTATCACGGTTCATGAGATACAGCCTGGTGACAGACAGACAGATAGACACCGAAGTCTTAGTAATAGGGTCCCGTTTTACACTTTCGGTACGGAACCCTTAAAACTAAAACTCCATACAATTAAAAGTAGCTCACCAAACTGCTAGGACGGTTTATTAGCAAAGCATGTCCAAGCAAAAGTGCAAGTCCATTATTTTTAACTAAATATATGCACACGTTACCTTACACTTATATTAACAAGTAGTTTAGTTTAGAAACGCCTGGAGGAGCTACTGGTCCATGAAACACCCGATGAAGGGTGACCTCCCCTTGCCACTTAAACAGAGGCTCATGGACATGTGCATACTTCCAATTATCACTTACGGTGCACAAACTTGGTCTTTGATAGAAGCTCAGAAGTCCAAACTCACGGTTTGCCAGCGAGCTATGGAGCGTAGCATATTAGGTGTAAAATTAAGGGATCGTGTCCAGACCACGCTACACTCCCAAACTCAAATAATCGAAGTAGTTTGGAAGGCGGACAGGCTAAAGTGGGACTGGGCCGGTCATGTTTGTCGCATGCTGAGTGAACTGTGGGCCAAGATTGCCACAGAGTGGAGACCCGATAGCTCTAAACGGAGACGCAGCAGACCTTATCGACGATGGCGGGATTAACTAGACTCCTTCCTTAAAGAATGGCCAGAAACCGCCAAGGACAGAGAATATTGGAAGAAGGGGAGGCCTTTGCCCTGCAGTGGGACATAATCGGCTCATAATAAATAAGTATACATATAGTTTAGTTTAGTAGTTTGACGGCCGGTTTGACTCAGCCTTACGGCTTACTTAGTATGGGATTAGTTCGATTTGTGCAAAAAATGTCCCGTGATATTTACTTATTTAAAACCACATTTCATTGACATAAACAGATAGCTGCAGTTTTCAATGGGACCTTAAGCTACACGGTGTCTTATACCTGCGCTACACATTAGCGCGATTCGACTGATACACTGACGGTATTCTGAAAGTATTTCAGTTTTCGCGTATAAAAAGCGGCAATGCATCTCGCTTTCGGCTTCACTTGTGCCAATGTGTAATTGTGTAGTGCCGGTTTTACATGTAAGGCTAAGTTTACATGAACGCACGATGGCGCATGGTTGAAGCGTTCTGATGACAGAGGGGCTACTCTGAATTTCGAATTTCGAAGATCGTATGGCGCCATCCCGCTCACTTTAACACAGTTTAATGTTTTAATTTCATAGTTTTTCTTACATCTCACATTTTTCTCGCTGATGTGAGATTAAAAGTTGTGTGTTTCGCACAGCTGCAAAATTATTTGTCCGCCTTGTGCGTTGAATGCCTCGTTACGCCCAGGTATTTATCCAGGTATATTTGAATTAATCGCTCCACTCGTGGTTCAATTTTAGATTCTTTTGCTGGCTCGACTTTCGATTCAAGCACTAGCGCCAAATAACAACTTTGCAACCTTACATAACAAATAACTATTGTCACAATTTTGCACTGCGCGCCGAGCCAACCGCACCTTGGCGCGTTCATGTGAACTTAGCCTAAGAGTTGTCAATATATGAAATGCTGGATTATGCCATAGCCTAAAAATAGCATTCATTGACTGGTTCAGTTTTGAAAAATGTGACGGATTCATTGATTTTATTTTGTTTTGTTTTTTTAATAGGGAGTATTACTGCAATGTTCTGCCACCAGAGTGCAGTACTCGCATAAACCGTAAACAGTTTTTTGACAAGTCCTTCAAAGCTCTAAATATTATAATTTGAGTTTGAAATACTTAAGAGAATATTTTAATACAATTATGCATCAGTGCTGCGTATTTGGAAGCAAGAATGACGAGAATCATTCTTTTCCGAAACACTAAAATGTACGAAAACTATGGGAACTACCACTTTTTGTAATACAGAAGTTATTTTTTTCATCGTATAGTTTTAACCTGAAACAAGATTGATTAGTGAAAATACAATTATTATTATTGAATTCAATAGGTTTCGCTTTGCTGGAGTAAGTTAGTTATCTTTTATATCGTATCTTTCCACCAAATCCTTCTTTTTTCCCTTTAAACTCGCACCACGTTCTGGAAGGATTTTTTTTACTTCATCCACTATTAAGTGTCCGTAGGATTCCATAATATTACAGTTTAGGTTATTTAAATGATGAATAATAATAAAACTATTATAATTATAATATTATTATATTATATTATATATATTATTATTATTATTATATTATAATGGTATAAACAGAACCCTATTACGAAGCCTCCACTGCCTGTCTGTCTGTCAGTCTGGAGGCTCCAACTCATGAACTATACGAAGTATACGCTAGTAATTATTATAAGTAATTTAGTAATACTAGAAGGCGCCCGCAACTTTGTTCGCGGAGGAGAAAAAGTCATAACCCCTCCTTTTCTCTTCAGCGTAGTCGGATAAAAAGTATCCTATAACCATCTGGAGATACCCAGCTACCCGTGTACCAAAAATTGTTGGAATCCGTTTAGCCGCTCTGGCGTGATGAGGCCACAACGACATATACTAACAAACTTTTAATTTTTACAACTTTATAATAGTATAGATGTCACTGAACTCTTTTATTCCAATGGTAGGCTGTCCAATACATTTGACAGCTAATTTTGTGTACGAATTTGAAGTGCCCCTCGCGGTTAGCGAGTGTCCCATTGAACTAATTTTGACGTATACTATTCCAAAGAGATCATATCGATAATTTCGGTATACAAATAAGTCATTTTCTTTTGAAATACGTATTTATTATGTATATTAATTTAATTTGTAATATAATTCGCTGGCTTGGCCCTCTTGAGCAAATGGGAGAGGATCAGCAGGTGAAGTTAGTTGCGCAGTTAGTTAGTTGGTTTTTAGTTCCACGGACACTCGTATCTGCCTACCAGTGCCTACAGCGTCAAAATGGCGATAGTCAAATACGTATAGAAATAACTAGACAGCAGCCAGTCCATTGGTACAGTCCAGTCGTACAGTTTTGAAACTTTGTGGTGTATACATATTGGTGCCCTTGACTGTACCAAATATAAAGAGGTCAGTGTAATAGGTAATGTAATGGTAATGTCAACATTACAAGCGAATACCTGTTATGATTCAAAGAATATTACGCAAAATTCGCCGAAAAACACGTTTATTTGATGGCCTCTTGGCCTCCTTATAAATGCATTATTATAACAGCTTCCTTATTGTAGCAGTTACAGTAATACTCATTCTGCTTCCAGCCACCCTTGACACCCCTTGAGACCTAGAAATAAATAAATAAATATTACGGGACAATTTTTATAAAAATCGAACTTGTCGCATGGTAAGCTCAATAAGGCTTGTGTTATGGGTAGGTACTAGACGACAATGTATTTAATAGAGATATTTACTTAAATTCATAGAAAACACTCAAGAGTCAGGAACAAATTCATGCTCATCACACAAATATTTGCCTTAACCGTGATTTGAACCCAGGACCTTCAGCTTCGCTGGCTGAGCCAAATCAGTCATTAAAATAAATATCAGGGGCAGTCTTAGACAAATCGACCTAGTTCCAAACTAAGCAAAGCTTGTACTATGGGTACCAGGCCATATACATACTTATCTAGATAAAATAGAGCTTCGTTCGCGGAGGAGAAAAAGTCATAATCCCTCTTTTTTCGTCAGCGTGGTTGGCTAAAAAGTATCCCATAACCATTAAGGATACCCAGCTACTCGTGTGTCAAAAATAGTTGAAATCCGTTTAGCTGATTTGGCGTAATAAAGCCGCAACGACACGTACAAAAACAAACGCTTCAGTGACCTCCAAATAGTCCACTACACTCATTTCATTGAAAATATCTTTAATGTCCAACTATTTCATTTTTAAAACTTTATTATAGTATCTATCCATACTTAATATTATAAATGCAAAAGTGTGTCGGTCTGTCTGTCTGCCTGTTACCTCTTCACGCTTAAACCACTGAACCGATTTGGATGAAATTTGGTATTGAGATAGTTTGAGTCCCGGAGAAATGCCCTTACGCGTGATAAACGAATTTAAGGCTAAATGTTTGTAGGTATGTATGTGTCGTTGTGGCTTCATCACCCTAAATCGGCTAAACGGATTTTTAACTATTTTTGGTTCACGGGTAGCTAGGTATCTCCAGATGGTAATAGGATACTTTTTACCCGACTATGCAAAATAAAAAAAGAGGGGTTATGACTTTTTATACTCTTTGTACGTAGTTGCGGGCGCCATCTAGTATATACTTAAATACATAGACATCATCCAAGACCCAGGAACAAATATTCGTGCTCATAACATGAACACTTGCCCTGGCCGGGATTCGAACCCGGGACCGCCAGCTTTGTAAGCCGTTAAAAAATTTGAACTTCTCTAATTTATACCTGACTTAATTTTGGTAAAATTATCTTTATAGTTTTTTAATTCTTTTGACCCTTTTTGCTCTGTTTAATTAAATGCCTAATTATTTATTTGACGCCTACAAGGATGTTTGGACAGTTTGTTAGTTCGGTACCTATGTATGTCTCTGGGTATCTCCTAAACAAATATACTCTTTACAAAGAACGCAGTATCTGCAAGTTTGTTTGAGTTAGCTTGGAAACTTGAGTTTTGCTCAGTAAATACGATTTTTCTACTACATACCACTTGTGCTCAATATAGTACTAAATGCTATAAAATTGTATAAATGAAATATCTGTACATTGAAGATATTTAAAAAAAAAAGTGATACATACTATTTGAAGGTCACTCAATTGATTTTGTATCGTTGCGGCTTCATCACGCCATATCGGCTGAACAGATTTCAACTGTTTTTGGTACACGGGTAGCTGAGAATCCACAGATTTTTACTTGACTACACGGAAGTTAAAAAAGGGTTTTGACTTTTTCTTTTCCGCGAGCGAAGTTGGGCACCTTCAAGTACTTTATAAGGTTGTAAAAATAAAATGCCTGCACATTAAACATATTTAAAAAAAAATGTGCTATGGACTATATTGCAGGTCACTAAAACGATTTTTTTTTGTACGTGATGTTGTGAGTTCAACACGCCAAACGACTAAACGGGTTTTAACTATTTTTGGTATACACGGGTTATAGGGTACTGTTTACTCAACTACGCTCAAAAACCGGCCAAGTGCGAGTTAGACTTGCGCACCGAGGGTTCCGTACAAAATATATGCTAAAAACGGCCGTATCTATTACAATCCAGTGTTAGCAGATCTCTACTCCTGAGCAAAATGTACGCGTTTTTCGATCATTTTATATTGGAAACTAATATAGATAGACAGACATAAAATTATACTGTTTTTAGTATGTGTTATTATAGAGGCAACAGAAATACATCATCTGTGAAAATTTTCACTGTCTAATAGCTATCACGGTTCATAAGATAAGTCCTGGTGACAGACAGACGACAGACAGACAGACAGACAGACGAACAGCGAAGTCTAGTAATAGGCCGTTTTACTCTTTGGGTAAAAAGCCCTAAAAAGAGGTTTTAATTTCATTGAAGTTGTGGGCAAACCTCTAGTTACATATACAAAAATGACGTCATTACAAATTCTTCAAGTCTTTTTCCACTGTTAGTTGTGATGAAGCGAAAACTTATTATAATTAAGCATATATTTATATTCTGCACAATATTCAATTTCCTATTGTTCTACCATTTTGTTTCCACGCGTGTTTGTTATTTTTGCAAAATTATCCCCTTGCCATATTTCCCCTCCCCCCGCTGCTATCGTCATCGAATGCCATCTTTACGTGACCTTTGCTATGACGTAAAAATACGCGTTTAAAAGACACGTGTAGGTATCGTTAATCTTACAGAGCGTAAACAGAAATACGTAATCTGTGAAAATTTCAACTATCTAGCTATGACGGTTCATGAGATACAGCCTGGTGACAGACAGACGAACCGACAGCGGAGTCTCAGTTATAGATCCCGTAAACCTTTTGGGTACGGAACCCTAAAAATTAAACACAAATGATCTCCATACCATCGTCTAAATCGGTTTAGGAGTTTAAGCGTGAAGACAGTAAGACAAACATAGTCGCTTGTACATACAAATTACAAAGGACATATGGATAATGATGGTTGTACACTTGTATGATTTTAGTTATAGAATTTCATATTCATCCTTGCTAAGCTTCCTACGTATTGTAACGCATTGAATATTGAGTCATTTCTTTGTTACTAAACACTCCATAATAACTACGGAAGGAATTTTTGGATCGCAGCCAGAATCGATAACACTGGTCAACAGTGAAAATGTTGCCCTTGATATGAGTATGGTTTTATGATAATACTAGAAGGTAGCCCGCAACTTCGTTCGCGGAGGAGAAAATATCATAGCCCCTCTCGTTTTCTTTAGCATAGTCGGATGAAAAGTATCCTTAAAATTGTTTTTTATTTCATAAATTGATAATGAAGTGTACTCTTTTTCTTTATATCAGTTTCGTAAATTTTAATATCAGGCAGAGGTAAAAACGTTAGCTCACACAGCGCAAAAGAATGAATGAATAAAAACCGTTTTAGAGGGAATAAAAGTTTTCATTATGTGATTCGATTTCATTGTCATTGTTGATTTAGTAAGACTGTATATGAGTTCCAATGAAAACACAGACGAAGAAATATTTTTGGATTATCTATGTTTAATTTCAAGTTGGAAATAAAACAAAATTATCATCGGAAACTTAAGAGCTAGGCTCTTAATGGAGCAGCTTCCATATTTTACTATCGTCAGCTTTCGTTTTGATGTCCTCATATGACACGCCGTCTACTTTTTCCTTTATTTGGTCTATATAACATCTCCTAGGTCTTCCCTCTCTTCCTCCTTCCCTCAATCTTTCCTTCTATAAAGGTTTTTATGTAATCGTCACACGACACACACACATCACATTACGACACCGTAGCAAGTGTCCAAACATCTTTCCCCTTCTGTATTCAATGGTTTCTAACAACGACCTTTTCAAAACGAAATAAGTACTTATATTATATACGTGTGAATTATAATTAGTCAAGTTTTGTTTTATTTGCCTTAGAAATAAAACATTGGTTTCTTGGCAATTTTTTTATTTTTTGCGAGTTTTATTGATTGCCAGCCTCATGTCGCGATCCGGTCTGTACCTACTTGGCCGGCAATCCCCATTTTTCCGCGACCTCTGCAGTAATGTACTATTAAGATCATATTAATAATAAGGATATCATCACATGTGGCCGATCGTGCTCTATAAGGAAATGGTAAAGTAGAGCTTTCAAACCGTTTAAATATATAAGGAAAGAGCAAGAAAAAACTACGTTTTATACGGTACTAGCTTCTGCCGGCGACTTCGTCCGCCTTAAATTCGTTTATCGCGAATAATGGTATTTTTCCGGGATAAAAAGTAGCCTATGTCCTTCCCCGGGACTAAAACTATCTCCATACCAAATTTCACCCAAATCGGTTCAGCGGTTAAAGCGTGAAGAGGTAACAGACAGACAGACAGACAGACAAGCAGACAGACACACTTTCGCATTTATAATATTAAGTATGGATATGGATAAGGTAAATATACCCGTGTTTGATACTATCCTAATAGAACCTCCTTTAACCTTAATTCATAGCAAAAAAGGTATCAAACAGGGTGTCAACTATTGGAATTAGGGAACGTTCATTAATTACGTGAGGCTTTTTCAGCGATTTTCCGACACCCTTGTCACCTGGTGAGACCCCAATCTTTCAAAATGTGTGTTTCCAGTGTACATGCATCGAATTTATTGTAAAAAAAAACATAGCTTGCTTAATATGTTTATTTAAAACTTTGCAATTCCAGGATACATATTATAGAGTAAGATTTAGCCATATTTTAGTGACGAAACTATTTTACTTAACTTAAGCCAATTTTTTTTCAATTTTACGCTGTTTCTTGCCAAGAAAAAAGTGATATCCGGTGTTAGGAGAGTCTTTGCTCCTAAGTAAAATGTACACAGTGAAGGGTCATTTTATATTCGCCATTGACATAGACAGGCGTGCATAAACATTTAATATTTTCAGAATGTTCTCATTGGTTGTGATATAAGAGCTACCCTCATATAAAATTTCAAGTTTCTAGGATAACTGGAAGTATCATATGGGTTTTAACTAAGTACACGGCAATTTGTATGGAAACACCTTTTTTAATAACTGTATCTTTTGATTGCGTTGACTTAGAAGTTTCATATTTTCACAGAGTCAGGAAATTGCAGATTTGAGTATTGGATATTAATTTTGTCTTCATATTTCCACGCGTTGCTGAGAAAAGGGGTCTTGACAGACGGACAGATAGACAACAAAGTGGGTTCAGTTTTTCCTTTTGAAGCATGGAACCCTATAAATGATCAAGTGCGACTTGAACTCGCGCACTAAGGGTTCCGTACTAGTACGCAAACAACTCCAAGGAAAGGCGTTTCTGGTATGCTTATAGTTCTCATACATTTAAATTTTGTACAATTATCTGGCTGAACGGCCTCAACTCAATATTGCAGGATCAAAAGTTAAATATTTATGGTACTTAAAATTTAACTTTATGTTATTATGATAGTATGCAAATCAATAGAAATGATGATATCATGTTTTAGGATTCCGTAGCCAAAATGGCAAAAACAGAACCCTTATAGTTTCGTCATGTCCGTCCGCCCGTATGTCAAAGGCATTTTACTCCAAAACTACTAGATGTAAATTTATGACATTTGGTAAATAGTGTCTTGTATAAGCCGCTACTTAGTTTGATAGTTAAATAATAAAAAAATATATTTCTAGGGAGGGCACTGCATACATGTACAAAACACTAAAAAAAAACAATATGTGGCACATATTTCGAAAGCTCCTTTAAAAACATTTTGAGGCTTTTAAAAAAAATTGATTTAGTGAATATTTTCGGAAATAATCGCTCCGAAAGTAGCATAGATTGTCTATTTTCTAAACTGTATGTCCAAAAAATATGAAAAAAATTACAAAGATACAACATTATTTTCAACAAATAAAGGATTTGAATTTGAATTTGAACAAATTCGGATATACTCGTACCGTTTTTGAGTGATTGCCGAAAAACTGCCCTTCTCAGCAAAAGGACGTAAGTGCCGTGGAGATACGCTCTTTTGCTAGTGACTTTTTCATATCGTATTTTTTTCCAACTGTAGTGCATTTTTTCGTGTGGACGGCTGCGGAACTCTACACTGAGCATGCCCGACATGCTCTTGGCCGGTTTATTATTATTATATTTTTTCTTTTTTTTTATTAAATTGGCGATACATAAATCTAGATTAATTGCGGCTTATCCTCGGAATGAGGAAGTCGTGAAGGGAATTGGACCACAGACAGACTGTGTCTCATTATTGTAAAGGTTGGTAGAGCAAAAAATCAGTAATTTAAGGGCAATGCACACAACAGCCAAGTTCCTCGTGGCGACAAGACTTATGTACTTACATTTTATTGCATAAAACAAAAGATGATGGATTATAGTCCCTTTGCTATTCCATGAATCGCGTCTTGTTAAGGGTCAATTTCACCGACGTAGTATAAGCCTTAGGGTCAATTTCACCGACGTAGTATAAGCCTTATTCCAATAATAAATCATTAATTACACGTGAGTAAGCTCATTTTACGTTTCGCCATAATTAACCTAAAGATAAAATGTCTAAACTAGAGAATAATCTTATACCGGCAATTTAACCTGAGTAAACTGTTAGATATAGATTAACATTGTCATTGTCACTGTCAAGTGAATTCAATACTTACTTCACAATTGATATATTACTCGAATAAATTTAAAAAATATGCTCAAGCATTGGACAAATTGTCTATCTTACTTGGGTGCATTACGATTTCATTCATTTCATTCGTTCAACGTTACTAAGTAACAATGCGAGATATTGTTATCCGTAGATTAGCGGGTAGAAATGAAAATGAAGTCAACCATCGAGAGTCATCAAGGACTTTTGATAGTTGTGACGATGTTATTTTAACATTGTACGTAACATACAATCGTAAGTTCAGGTTTTTAACATATTTATTTCTTACCTGTATCAATTCCTCATTTGATTTAGCACTCTCTTTTTAAATATTCCTGATCAAATCAAAGGCGCATCAAAATTTACAAAGAAACCATACTATAGTTTCACTCATTTTCGTGCTTATTTCAATGCTTAACGTAAGGTTTTAATCATTTATCAAACAGATGTCATCCAAAATTAAAATGGCAGATCACATTAAAAAACCCAACTTGCTGTCGCTCCACTCGTAGGAACTTTGACGTTTGCGTTTATTCATTCGGTCAATAAGTGAACGAATCGTTTATAGCTCATATCTTCCACCTATAGTTGTAATTGCCACTTAAGGTACTTGTGAGATCTCTTGTGGATTCAATTTAGAACCAAAAATAGGCTGCAATATTTCTCTTTTTAGTTCTATATTGGTTGCTTAAGGGTTCTTTCCACCTATAAAGAACTTAGTAATGGCTGTATATTTCACTTAAGTATCTAAATAGATGTGCTATACGAGCTATTTAACCTAAGTTGTGCTACTTGGGTCGTAATTGTAATTATTTTATAGTATATGCATTTAATAAACCGATTAATTATTTAAAAAAATACAAAAAGAAAATACAAAATATAAACACATACAAAAACTGACCTAGGGTGCTGCCGGCATCGGGGCAGGGCTCAAGCTATTGGTGGTTAGGGCTGCACAGAGAGGAATCTCCTGACAGTGCGGGCCGTGTCCAGGATTACTGCCTTCTGCATCTGAGCTCAAGTCACCTCGTGCGCCAAGTCAAGGTACTTGCTGAATTTATTTTTCTCGGCCTTCACGAGGTTATTCTCGTCATTTTAAGTTACAGGGCACCACCGAAAATCAGCGTCACGGCGGCTTGCCGTAGCATAAAGCTGCGTGGTGACCCCTTTCAGCGTCGTCAATTCTTTTTTAATTAATTAATTATTTGAATTTTTAAGATGATGATTTTATCAACAATATTAAACTTAATTTAAATGATCTGGTTAGGTTTTTCTGGGTGTTCCCTAATCCTTACAACAAATGTTGGATCAAATTGTATATGTCTCCCAGCAAAGACTTGTCTCATTGTAACTGACACTTCGAGAGTGCTTATATCTAGGCCTACTTGAATAAAGGATATTTTGATTGATGATTGACTTTGATTTTGTCATTTGTATTTGTATTTCTTGTATTATGCTGGCGTTGAATAAATATGTTTCCTTTTTTTTTATGTGGAATGGTGATGTCGATGAGTATTGCCTGGCGCTTAGATCGATCTACCAGCACAATAAATATCAGACAATTGCCCCCTTTATCTCCAAAGTTTTCCAAGCGGAAAATCTGAAATTTTTCTGAACATTTCTCATATGAATATTACACGAAAATTATAACCATATATCTGTCTGTATTACTTTTTTTCATTACCAAAAATCGTTTTGAATAACCGTAAGTTTGCCCCACATTTTTGTATTTGACGCCATAGATACCAGATACCAGAGGCAAACTTGAATCAACCGGCAAGTTAAGTCGGAATAAGTGAACATTTGTAAGGAACCCCCGGTGCGAGAGACAAACTCGCACTTGACCGGTTTTTTATTTAAATCAGTGACAATCGCGGAAACAGAAAATACTTATAACCCGGTAGCGCAGGTGAAGTCGCGGGTAAATACTCGTTTAAAATAGTTAAAAAGGCGAGCATTACTGTGTATGGCCTTCATCGGTCCATTTTTGTCAAGTATTTCATCAATATCGACAACATTCAATAGTTTGTTTTCCGCCCTTTCATAATGTTTATAATTACTACAATCTCTAGTAGGGTTGCCAACTATATCTTAAACAAATATAGTATTTCCCTGCCCAAGGTACAAAAAAAATAGTACTATGAATAAAGAAATAGTACAAAATACTTAAGAGTGTAAATTGATTCATTAAATAATATGCATAATATTTACTTCTTACTTACTAACATTCGGCCTGTTATTGGGTGAGGCAACTATCTGAGTTGATAAAAGCCCATTTCTCCACTCCAACAACATTGATTGGTGCATAAAATCTAGTTGATATGCGTAAGGATTGACCGAAATAAAGTATTTTTACGTACTATATATTTTTTTCAAAACTACATAGTACACAGAGACAAAATATAGTACAATACTATTTATATTAGTACGGTTGATAACCCTAATCTCTAGCCCTTTAGATGCGACTATTAATATATATTTTGAAATGTCAGGGTTAAGCGCAGATAGTAAATAAAACTATCTGAGTTGATAAAAGCCCATTTCTCCACTCCAACAACATTGATTCGTGCATAAAATCTAGTTTATATGCGTAAGGATTGACCGAAATAAAGTATTTTTGCGTACTATATATTTTTTCAAAAGTATATAGTACACAGAGACAAAATATAGTACAATACTATATATTATATAGTACGGTTGGCAACCCTAATCTCTAGCCCTTTAGATGCGACTATTAATATATATTTTGAAATGTCAGGGTTAAGCGCAGATAGTAAATAAAACTATCTGAGTTGATAAAAGCCCATTTCTCCACTCCATCGGCATTGATTCGTGCATAAAATCTAGTTGATATGCGTAAGGATTGACCGAAATAAAGTATTTTTGCGTACTATATATTTTTTTCAAAAGTATATAGTACACAGAGACAAAATATAGTACAATACTATATATTATAGTACGGTTGGCAACCCTAATCTCTAGCCCTTTAGATGCGACTATTAATATTTATTTTGAAATGTCAGGGTTAAGCGCAGATAGTAAATAAAAGGACCACTCACGCGCTTGTGATCTTGAGATGAATTTTATTTATATTTATATTTAAAACTGCACGGTGTCCGCAACTTCGTCAGAGGAGAAGCAAAAACATAAGCCTCTCATTAAGGTTCCGTAGCAAAAAAGGCAAAAGCGGAACCTTTATAGTTTCGTCATGTCCAACCGTCAGTATGTCACGGGCATTTTACTCAAAAACTACAAGATATTGATGAAATTTGCAGAATATGTAGGTATAAGCCGCTACTTAGTTTGATATTATGTAACAATAAAAAAATATTTGTAGGGGGGAACATGATACATGTAACCGAAACTGAAAATTAACGTAGGTATCGTGGAGATACGCTCTTTTGCTAGTGCACATTTTCATATCGTATTTTTTCATTTGTAGTAAAGTTTTTTGTATGAACGGCTGCCAAACCCTACACTGAGCATGGTCCGACATGTCCGTGACCAAATTTTTTTAAGTATCATAAAACTATCTGTGGATGATCAACTACTCGTGTAGCAAAAATGTTTGAATTCCATTCAACCGTTTTGACGACTAAAAATAATTTATATGAGATCATTGTATTTTATGTTTTTTTGTTAATTTTGTTTTATTTCATTACGTCTCTGAGAAAGGACTATACATAATTCGGTGTGAAAAGGAATTGTCACCCTCGTATCTCTAGCCATCGATGCCTACTTGGCTGGCAATTCCTATTTTTCCAGTCTCTGCAGTGTACTATATACTCAACTAAACTGAAGTAAAAAAATGGTAATGACATTTTATTTCTTCTCCGCGAATGTAATAAAGGATGCGGAAGCCTAACATTGTTTATTACACAAACATAAAAACTCAAGTCATTATTTATAATTGTAAATTAGTCCCATTCCTAGCTTCATCTTAATGGTGGTTAATAATGCCATTTTATTTCCTTACAGCTGAGATGATACTTACTTTTGTAATTAGTTCGTTTTTGCATCCTTGGAATACTGTGTTACTACACAGTATTCCAAGGATATGTTGTATTATGAATAGTAGTGCGAGGAGGGTCTTCGAAATCTCTAATATCGTTTGTCCTAACGCATTTTTTCAGAAACAGTAAATTCTTCAGGATTTTTTAAAAGATCATCGTATAAATTAGGTTAGGTTAGGTTTGTTTTAAAACAATCCTGAAAAGTTTACAGTTTCATAAACAATGCGTTAAGACAAACGATACACTGGCGACCGGAGAGCTGGCAGTTTCCTCGCTCAAAGTTTCAGTCTGGCGATTCAGCGAGGAAACGCCACCAGCATCTTCGGTACAATGCCGCAGGGGCCGTTTTTAGGTTTAGTTTCGATTTAGTTAGTTTTATTTTGTTTACCTGCTTATATTTTTAGGTTAAGTTTTACTGTATATTTATTGAGTAATAACCAATAATAATTTAAAAGTGGAGAGATTGAATTTAAACTAGTTCTGATCAATAAAGGCAATAAAACTAGGAACCTACTTAGTTACTAAAGTAATAATAACTAGTCGGTGCCAATAAAAACTATTGACACGTGTAAAGCCCACCAACAACAGATTAATTTAATAGTTAAATCGCATTAATGTGCCTCTGAAGTACTTGTCAATGATTTTGATGACTTCTACGTGATTCCGAGATTTCTCCGTACCTTAAGTGCAGGTCATTGGGTCAAAGTCATTGTCATTACCTAGCCGCGCAATGAAGCGCCAAAGTGACGTGCGGTGTAAGGCCCGTTACACACGGAGAGTTTTTGAAGTGATTCAGTCACGATGCTGTGTCGATGCACTCGGTCGATTTGAAGTAACGAAACAGTGTCCAAGTCATCACATGTAATTTTTATAATAGTATATATGCATGTGGAAGGATGTAAGAGGAGGGGTGGACCAAGAAAAAGTTGTATGGATTGCGTGAGAGATGACATGAACAGGAAGGATGTAAGTGACGAGATGACGAGTGATAGAGAAGTATGGAAGAAAAAAACATGCTGCGCCGACCCCAAGTAAATGGGACAAGGACAAGCGAATGATGAGATGTTAGTTTGTAAGGCATTTAACTTTGGGCTAAAGATGCCTGCATAAAAATCCAAGTATATCTTTATTACCCATGTTTTTTAGTAATAAAATTAACTTGTTGATATAATTGTAAGGTAAATTAGTGTTAGGTGCACATAGCTAAAAATAATGAATATGGGCGCGATCCCGGCAACAAACTGGCTTAGCAGTTTGGCGAGTTAATTTAAGTTACACCTTTTTTAGGGTTCTATACCCAAATGGTAAAACGGGACCCTATTACTAAGACTCCGCTGTCTGTCCGTCTGTCCGTCTGTCACCAGGCTGTATCTCATGACACGTGATTGCTATAGACAGTTGAAATTTTCAAAGATGATGAATTTTTGTTGCCGCTATAACTACAAATACTAAAAACAGTATAATTTGCTTAGGAGTAGGGCACTGCTAACACTGGATTTTCATAGATACGGCCGTTTATAGCGTATATTTTGTAAGGAACCCTTAGTACCCGAGTCCGACTCGCACACGACCGGTTTTTGTTTTAAATTAAACTAATTAGAAAAAAATGTTGATCCACCTTTGTATCGCTGCAAAAAGCCGCAGTGTGTCACTGTCCTAAGTGGACTTATGCCTTTGTAGAAAAACCATGACTTTAATGATGATGTATAATGAAATCATGCTACCGGGATTTACCTGCAGTTTCTAATGATGGTAAACAATTTAAAAATATATATTTTTTATGAATGTTTGAGGTTCTGTAAGGCAAGGGATGAACGTTACTCTCTTGCTATTTGTTCATAATAGATAAAAACCGGCCAAGTGCGAGACGTATTTGCGCACCGAGGGTTCCGTACAAAATATACGCTACAAACGGCCTATCTATGAAAATCCAGTGTTAGCAGAGCCCTAATCCTATGCAAAATGTACCCGATAATCGGTCATCTTATATTGGTTGTCACATAACTGGCTGTTTAGCGACAGACCGCCTATTCTTGAATGTATTGTTTTCTGTGTACCCTGATTTGCGAGGTGTGCAATAAATAGTTATTGTATTGTATAAACAGCAGACATAAAGTTATTCTGTTTTAAGTATTGTTTGTTAAAGCGGCAACATAAATACATCATCTGTGATAATTTCACCTGTCTAACTATCACGGTTCACGAGATACAATCGGACGGGTCAGCAGGGTACGGAACCCTAATAGAGAAGTAACAGCCCGGAATTACTGGCGTAGAATTATTCTACTACTCTGGAAATAGTATATACGACAAAGAAGATGAGAGAGAATACGCATGCAAATACAACAAACCACCACCAGACAGTATAATCCTCGACACGTGTTTCGCCTCTATACGAGGCATCACCATGACGGTCGGATGTCTACCCGAAAAAAAAAACTGTTTTCTCGGGGGGACGCCGGCGCCATCTCCTGGATCTCCTGATGATGCCTCGTAGACAGGCGAAACTCGTGTCGAGGTTTATGCTGTCTAGTGGTAGTTTGTTGTATTTGCATCCGTATTTTTTTGTGGAGACTGCATGAAAATATGCGCATGTGAGTACAAATTATTGTCACATCTAGCTATGACACTATTTCGTGGAAAAGCAAGGAAACTATAATCCATTAATCTAACATGGAATTCCCCAGAGGAACTCCTGAATCTATCAATTATATTAGCAGTATCGTAGTGACTTTGGTTTCTGAAACGATCTATTAGTTAGTAGCGTGTATAGCAGTGTTGAGGAAACGGAACAATCATGAAGAGGATACGACAGATTACCGCTGCCGTGGGCCGAGTCTTGGTCTGTAGCGATCATTCATATTTAATCATCAGTACAAATCAACGCTTTATTTATGCGGCAGAGACTCGATCTGTCTGTTTCTAACCAAGCATTTATAGGTAAGGTATTTAGGAGTTAAAAAATGTTGTACCAAAAAATAACTACTTTAGTAGATTTTTGAACATAAAAATTGAATACAGTTTAGCGGGTTAGGCTTTGACAAATTGCCCCCAGCGTTTTTGGTTTGAAACTATAACCAAGCGATGCCTTTTGAAGGGGTAATAAATACCCTGCACAAAGTTTCACAGACAGGCACAGACTCGATCTGTCTGTTTCCTAAAATCTGTTTCTCAAAATAGCTTTCTTCCTACGTTATCAGTTTACTATGATGTCTACATCTTATATGGTCTGTTTCCTAAATTTTCTGCTTCTCAATAAATCTTTAATAAGCTCGAAACTTACGCTTAATTGTTCATTGCTAAGCAAGCCTTTTCTTTAAGAAGCGTATATTTTTAGGATAAGTTGCAGGAACTGTTTTTTTTTTTGTCGTAAAAATAACAATGCTTGGTGGTATTTATCTTGGTTTCGGTGATTCGTGATGAACGTAAATTTAAACAGTATAATGGTAAAGACGGACGCTGTCAACATGATGAGGCATATACAATAAGGAAAGGGCAGAGCTACGGATCGAAGGTCATTCAGAGCTGTAAGCCCCTTAAGGGATTAATACTGTAATAAAAACTATCTTATCTCCTGCCCAGAGCCTATCCCCATATCAAATTTCATTTAAATCGGTTCAGTGACTTAAAAGGTAACACACAAACAGACAGAGTTAATCCCACATTTATAGTATTACTAGAGGGTGCCCGAATGGTTCGCGAATTAGAAAAACTCATAACCCCTCTTTTTTCTTTAGCATAGTCGGGATTTCATTTCAATTCAATATTTATTCATGAACAATACAATAATTGTGATTGAAATTAGTACATACACTTAATAGAAAAAAATATATATTTATATAATTAAAAAATATTTTATTGATAATTGGTAAGTAATTAGTAAAACATTGTTTTTAATCTTGTGCAAATATTTCTTTAATACTGTATAAGCACCCCCTCAAAAAATATGTTTTTAATTGTGTACTGAACGCGTCACAGTTTGTAATAATTTTTAGGTTAGTGGGAAGCTTATTAAAAAATGTACTGCTTGGTTCCTAGTACAGTGCTGCTCTATCTTCTGCTTAGGGCAGAAACTTGGCTTCAAATTTTTGGTGCGCGTAAGAAAGCGCAACTTTTGTTCCTCACTAGTCTCGTATTGTGATTTGTTTTTCACAAACGCAGTGAGTAGGACGAGCACATTTAAGCTAGGAACTGTAAAAATACTTAATTTTTTAAAATGTTATCTACAGGAAGCCCACTGAGGGTGACGAAAAATGGATTGTATCGCTCTTTTTTGTACAACCAGAGCTTTATTTATATTATACATGTAGCTATTTCCCCAGAACATAATGCTGTACCGCGATTTGTTTTCAACTAGTCAATGTCAATTCATCCCTAAGGCTTCTCAGAGCGTAACAGGCTGAGTGAATAGAATTTTGAACGGAGTCTAGCTCTTATTTCCAATTTAGTGCTGAATCAATACGCACCCCAAGGAATTTTACGCAATCGACCATATCTATTTTATCTCCATTCATAATTACGTTTAAAGTATCAGTCTTTTTGGAGTTGTTCTGTAATAACATAATCTGCGTTTTTTTAGAATTCAGTTTCAAATTATTAATGTCAAACCAATATTGAAATGCCGTAAGCGCCGTTTTTATCTTCTCTACAAACTTAGATATACTGTTTGCAGAAACGATTGCGCTGGTGTCATCAGCTAATAATGTTAAATGGCATTCGGGTACGATGTTACAGATGTAATTACACAGGTCATTAGTAAATACGATAAACAAGATAGGCCCCAAAATGGAGCCCTGTGGCACCCCTCTACAGTAACAAGTTTGGATTGAGTGGAGATCTCCATATTTTTGACAATATTTTTTATCTCAACGAATTGTTTTCGGTTACTAAGATAATTTTGCAAGAGCTGATATGTATGACCCCTAAAACCATAGAAATGAAGTTTTTTCACGAGTATATCATGGTCTACGGTGTCAAAGGCAGAGCTAAGGTCGAGAAATAGGCCAGCAACTCTTTTTTTGTCGTGGATTTGTGACACAACATCATCAATTAGTGAATCTATCGCATTTATGGTTCCTATATTTTTTTGAAAGCCAAATTGCTTTGGGTTGATAATGGAATGTTCATTCAAGTGAGAGAGAAGGCGAAATTTAATGAGCTTTTCAAAAATTTTTGACAAAACCGGTAGCAGTGATATTGGCCGGTAGTTTTTTGGGTCTGTTTGTACTCCTTTCTTATAAACAGGCAAAATTCTAGCTACTTTTAACTGGTCAGGAAAAATGCCAGACTTGTAAAATTTATTAAAAAAGTCAGCAAGTGGCCCCGGGAGTATATCTAGCCATCTTTTAACTACAGTGATGGGCATTTCATCGTATTCACATGATTTTTTATTTTCCATAGACTGGATAATTCTTGATACTTCATAAGATGAGATTGGCTTCCACAATATATCTTTGTAACGATTTTGAGTCCACTGTTTTAGACAATTATCTACGGAAGACAAAATACCCGTGCTCATAATAGTACTATGATCAAACTATGCTGCAAAAATGTTTTCGCGATTTCTAGGGAGTCTGATACCATTTTGCAGTATGGCTTAAGAACTATATTTTCCTTTTTACGACACTGAAATTTACCTCGGCGTTTGTTTACCACTTCCCAGATTGCCCTTGATGATTTTTCAGCTTTACAAATTTCGATTTGCACTGCTAACTTTTTAGCATACCTGATTACTTTTCTGTAAATATTTAAATACTTTGCTCGATATATAGAACAGAAGCATGACAACTGAACTTATTTATATTAAATAGGACTCGCTTCATTTTACTAGCTACCTTGATACCATTCGAAATCCTTTTCATTTGAGCTCTATTTTTTAGCATATGTTTATTCTTTTTTTTTCTAAAACTTTCATCAAAAGTGTTAGTGATTTTCTCCAAAAAGTTATTTATACCCATATCGTGCCAATTTAAACTCAGTAACATTTGTCTAAACGTCTGTACATTTTTTTCAGAGAAATGACGTTTTTCTGTTGTCACAGAGATATCTTTATTTTGTGACGTATTTTGGTTTGCTGTGTTGATTTCACAGAAAATAGCTGCATGACCATCTGCTAATCCATTATGATCAACCTCAATTTTTGCGATTAAATCCTCCGGCAAATTTGTAATAAAGTTATCAATACACGACTGTGACTCGTTCCTTTTGAAAGTGACGTCCTTAATAAGGTGCCTAAAATTATAAATTTTCAACAAGTTCAGAAAAATCATTACGTTGTTTATTATCTTGCATCATGATAATGTTAAAATCGCCACATATGATGGTAATTTTATTGAAAGCGTGCTCCAGTAGTAATTCAGATTGTTTCATAAATATTTCAATATGTGTATCCTTAGGACTCCTATAACAGCAATAAATATATAGATTAGCAGCTACATCTCTTATGCCGCAGATTTCGAAGCCTTCCTCTACATACAACTTATTACATAAAGCAATTTCCTCGGTTTCTCTATTTTTTAAACTCAGTATAAGGGTCCCACCCCTTTTTTTATATTCTTGTGTTATGTGAAGACAAAATATAATTTTCGAAATTAACAGAAGGTATAGAGTTTTTATTTAAGAAATGTTCACTTATACAAATGAAATATACAATATTATCTCTTTGGTTCAGGTGAATTTCAAGCTCGTCTATTTTATTCGATAAACCGCACACGTTTTGATGGAGGATAGTTATTATGTTATTGCTGCTAATATATTTAGTCACGAAAAAATGTTTCTTCCTTGTTCTGACCTTTGTGCAACGCAGTAGTACTACAGTGCGAAACCCAATGTACATAATATTGCAAGTTTTCAATAATATTTCTCATACCTGTATTATTAACCCGACCGGACCTCATAAAAAACATGTCAGGAGTGAGATTTAGGTTGGGCTCATAAACAAAGAAGCATGTATTATATTTGTATAGATCTTTTAGTACTAAATAGTTGAAACGTTCAACTCTAGCATTATATAAAGGTTTGCCACATATGTACGTCGGGCAGACTAAAATAATATTTGTAAATGTAATACATTTTACAATATCCCGCAAATGCTGCACCAAACCATTTAAATCGACTGAGGTTAAAAGTATTCTATAACCTTCTGTGGACCCAGCTACCCGTGTGTCAAAAATAGTTTAAATCCGTTGAGCCGATTTGGCGTGATGAAGCCACAACGTCACGTACGACATACAAAAGATCCAAAAAAAAATCGGAGGTCACTGATTTGATTTTTTTTCCCTACAATAGTTTTTTTTAATATCTTCAATGTAGAGACTTTTCATTTTTACAACTTTATAATAGTAGGTACGAGTATAAAAGTAGTCTGAAACGGAGACCTTCGATCGCTGCGTTCGCTCGGTCAATAATGTCAAAATGGCCAATCCTCGTTCTTCCAAGAGTTAACGTCCGTTAAAAAACCCAATAGCGTCATTATACCATAGTAATTTCCCAATGACCATAATCTTAAGTAAACCTTATGTAATTTTATCATAAATCAAAGTATTGAGAACCGCAAGTCCAATTGCATCCTATTATCTATGAATATTGATTAGTTTTATGAAACACTTGCACTTGGTATTGCGTTAGATGGTGCTACATCCGTATTAGGTGTCACATCTCGGGGTGTAAATATTTATACACGGTGCCTGCGAGGAATGGGAAAGATTTTAACCACCTTTAAAAATGTTGCACCAAAAAAAAACTAGTTTAGAAGATTTTTAAACATAACAATTGAATAAAGGGTATAACAGGATAGCCTTTGAAAAATTGCTCCCAGCGTTTTTGGTTCAAAACTATATATAACCAAATGATGCCTTTCGAAGGGGTAATACCTCGCACAAAGTTTCATCCCTCTGTTACCTGTTGAAGAATACCCGATAAAGTCCAACATAGTTCATTTTATTTCTCCTAAACTATAAAAGTGAAAATTTTCTAATTTTCTACAAATATTATTATAAATAAAAGCGTATATAATGTCAACAAAAATGTCCCTCCTACCCATTCAAATTCTTGCAAAAAAATAAAAAATAAATGCACAGCAAGTTCAGCTCGTGGTACAAACATCATTTAAAATGTGAATATGGAAAGCTTCCGAAACGTCGGGAACTCAAATGATTTATTTAAATGATAAATTGTTATTTTACGTGATTGATTTAATATTGATAATATGGTTGATCGCTTTTGTCAATTTTGATTAGAAATATTACGGGTTGTTGTGTGTTTAAAGTCGGATATACTAATTAATCCATATCCATACTAATATTATAAATGCGAAAGTGTGTATGTCTGTCTGTCTGTCTGTCTGTTACCTCTTCACGCTTAAACCGCTGAACCGATTTGGATAAAATTTGGTATGGGGATCGTTTGAGTCCCGGGGAAGGATATAGGCTACTTTTTATCCCGGAAAAATACGCTTATCCGCGATAAACGAATTTAAGGCGGACGAAGTCGCGGGCAGATGCTAGTTTATAATAAAGAGTAGTTCGCTCCATCGATGGTTAGGCACCTAAAAATGATGTTGTCATAGCAGTTAGTTTTGTTTTATGACGTTGCTTTTCTAGCTTGACAAGTTCTTTCGTGACACTCCAACGGTCTGCGGGCGACGGGGGGAAAAACAGCGGGGGCGAGTAAGAATTGTGCGCGCGGCAGGGTATTCGTGCGCCGCCGCGCGCACACTTCATACCCTACCCCTGGGGAGTGTCACGAAAGAACTTGTCGAGCTATAGCCTTTTATTTAGAAATTGTAAAAGAGAACTTGTTCAAACCATTTAATAATAATGGAATACTGATCTTAATTCTGTAAGTACCCACAAGGGCACTTTTACAAGTCTGACTCTACGGCGTTTCCCAAGAGGAGACCACTGAAGAGAAGAAAGCCGAAACAAACTCAACAGTCAGTCATTTTTTCGAAATAACTCTTATGTCTATTACAATATTCGTGCTTAGCCTAACCTAAATATATGTTTTGAGTATAAACTCAAT
Source organism: Hedya salicella (assembly GCA_905404275.2). Taxonomy (NCBI): domain Eukaryota; kingdom Metazoa; phylum Arthropoda; class Insecta; order Lepidoptera; family Tortricidae; genus Hedya; species Hedya salicella. The sequence continues at coordinate 8,921,076 of FR990099.1, forward strand.
GCGTAGTTCTTCAAGGAAACATATCAAAACTTATAAAAGTAAAAAAAATCTAGAATATAAAAAAGCAAAATAGTGATTTTTATTTAAAACAACTTACATACATTTGATATGCCACCTTATAAGAACCATGTCCCGGTAAAAGTAAATTATTTGGTTTCTACCCTATAATAAGCCTTTGCCATTAGGGACTCTTTTAAGTACTTTTTGAGAGCTGGAAACGATAATTTCAAAGCATCATCATAGCTTATTATAAAAATGTATACATTGGCCTACGAATGATTTGGCTACTTTACGAACGCGGAACTTTCTAATAGCGATTTTGTTTTTATTTCTAGTATTAAAATTGTGGATATCTGAATTCTGAGTAAAAGACTCTAGGTTCTTAATAACATAAATAATATTCTCATAAATATATTGGGACGCTACGGTTTATATGTTGATGTCTTTAAAAAGTTCTCTTAAGGAGTCACGGGAGTTCAAGTTATATATAGAACGAATCGCTCTTTTTTGTAACACAAATATAGTCTGTATGTCAGCTGCTTTGCCCCAAACCAGAATACTGTATGACATGATACTATGAAAATAACTATGATATACTAAGCGAGCAGTATCAACATTGGTCATTTTGTCTAATTTTTCTAATAGCGTAAGCTGCTGAACTTAATTTACCTGCAAGTACTGAGTAAGAATAATGCCCTATCCACCATTTCTAAACATTCACCATTGAGCGATATAGTAGAATCCACTGCTCTGACATTCGGTAAAGCAAATCTAACACATTTCGTTTTCTTAGCATTCAATACCAGATTATTAATATTAAACCAGTCAAGTACTTTAACTAGTACACTATTAATTTCGGCATAGTCTGTTGCTTTCCGGTCAACTTAGATAATTAATGATGTATCATCAGCAAATAGTACTATATCAGAAAGATTTATTATAATATATTGATAGAAAAAGCTACTGGTGTGTTGTTTACATTTTACAAGGCTTCCCTTTCTTTATACATATTTTTACTTAATCGGCTTAACTTTTCGCTAGCTCGCAAGAACTGAACCACAGCAGTCGGCAAGGACGATAAAATTTTAATAGCTGGTTAAGAGCTGTAATGCAGAGTTTCCAACCAATCATTGCACTTCGGCGAACCTCGTAATTCGCTAATACATCAGACGTGTCTGTACGCATTGGGGTCATCACTTAATTCGTTCATCTATAAACTTGTAAAAACCGACCAAGAGCATGTCGCACCATGCTCAGTGTAGGGTTCCGCAGCCACAACGCACAAAATATATTTTGAAAACAACAGTCAAACTAATTAATAGCTTTCGCTAAAAGAGATTGTCAACTTTTTTCAATATACTCTTCCATAGATAAGAACTGCGTTAAGCTAACCTTATCATTTAAGTATTCCATTGGAATACTTTAATAATAAGGTTAGTTAGTATTAGTATTCATAATGTCATGACATACCTCGATATTAATAATTTAATAATGTGTATTATTAATAATTTTATCTTAGTAATTAGTTTAAGAACAGAAATACGATTGCTGCATGTCCATAAATGTTATGGCACAATTTCCTACCAGCATACAAATGCCGTACGGCGAAGCATAGTGGTTAATTAACTTAATACATGTTATAACTAACACCTTTTATACATATATCTTACAAGTGAATAAATGCCATATTGCTAGATTCTACCGATTTTCTAAATTAAATTTAATAATATAATTGCAAAAATAATAGTAAAATTAAAATATACCGTATACGTTTTATATACAGTAAAATCGGTTTCTAGTCAAGTTTTGACGATAGGAAATAAGCGTTGGCTGATTTGAAATGTTATTATTATTAATTAGTCTGAAATGACGTACGAGTGGGTTCTATATTTAAAAACTAAACTCATAACTCTCTTGGGAGTTATTAAAATTAATTAGCTTTCGCGTCAATTATGTAAAGTCATCCTTGAATCGATTACCTACGAGAGAGGCTGCGCCTAGTGTAGGGGCAACCTGCTTTACAGGCACGTTGTTTAAAAGAAGTGGTGGGATGTTATATGTCAACTTATTTTTACCTTTAAAAATCATGAACTCACTCTTTTTCACATTATACCTCAAGCTATGTGTCTCAGCATACTTTTTACATATTTTTACTATTTTTTGCAGACCGTAAAATGACGGGCTGAGCAGCACCATGTCGTCCGCGTAACTTATATTATTTAAGTTGACATTATCTATACGGCATCCAACATGTATGCTGTTAAGTTGTAGGTGCATGTTTTGCCATAAGTTTTACTGTGGAAAATCTTTTGTTTTGTATTAACTCTATAATGATATTCGAGTACAATAGAGGAATTGAATTGAAAAATCCATAACTCCCGCGGGAGGGAAATCGCCTATGGCTGTTCTATAGCGTGTAGAACAGCCTTTACGAGCAAGGGTCATGAAAAATTATAAATAAACAATAAATGTCTTAGTTGCGTCCAAATTTAGCAGGATGAGGGTTAGGGTAGGTTCAAGCCTGATTGAAGAATATGACGCGGTAACAAGCCTCAAACAAGGCGATGCGCTGTCTCCTATGCTATTTAACTTGATACTCGAACACGTCATGAGAAAGGTTCTCATTGTTAATGGCGGAGTTGAGTTGAATGAAACTCACAAGATCATAGGTTACGCCGACAATCTGGCTTTGCTTGCACAACGTGACAGTGTGATGGTAGACATGGCAGAGGTCGTGTCCAAGCTTATACTTAGAAGTACTAAGATTCGAGTCTACAAAACCGTTATTAGACCAATCTCAACTTACGGGTGCGAAGCTTGGACTCTGACCTTGAAGGCATAAAGTAAGCTATTAGTGGCGGAAAGAAGGATATTGCGAAAGATGAGAAGAAAGAAAGATGGAAGTTGGAGAATGAGAAAAAACAAGAGATCGAAGACCAAGGGAGACAAAGGCTTCCAGACTCCGCTGGCTGGCACGTTGAGAGGATGGCAGAGCAGAATTGCAGAATTGCTTATCTTGGACGTCCTAGTGATCGCAGACCCGTAGAACGGCCTAGATATCGCTGGAGTCATGAAATCCATAAAGATGTGTGGGATCTAGACATCCGTAACTGGCTCAGGATCGCGAAGCGTGGCGTAAACTAGTGTCGGAAGCCAAGATCCACTTTGGGTCGCTGCGCTCAGCTAGTTAGTTAGATATCTTAGTTAACGGTAAAACGTGCACCGTCGTGTGTCATTTTAACGGTTTGTTTTTGTTACAACTCCATGTTTAACCATACCCGCAGGTTATATATATAGCCCGCGCGTAATCACATAAATCTAGGCGTAATTGGTTCAGCGTATAAGGTGAACTCCCGCGCCGTTCTACCTCTAGGTCTAGGCTAATTGTGCTCAACAAGATATTTAATTGCTCCTATTATATGATAAACAGTAAACAATGATCTGGTTTTTCCGTCTTGTTACTAAGTATAGCTTTTACAAGCCTCTATTTATTTTACTAGAAGGCGCAGGCAAACTGCGTTCGCGGTGGCGAAAAAGTCATAACCCCCGTTTTTCGACATCGTAGTCGGGTAAAAAGTATTCTATAACCATCTGGAAATACCCAGCTACTCGAGTACCAAAAATTGTTGAAATCTGTTACGTAGGCCACTCGATAAGTTTTGAGATGCTCGAAATTCGAAAAAAGAACGCACCTGAATTATATGTCTTTAAAAAGCAAATTTATTTAAAAATAGAACACAAGTTGCCGATTCGCTCCAATTTAAAAAAATGAATATGTTACAATCATTTTTCTAAAACGGTTCCCGTGTTTTTTCTTTGTAACGATGTAGCTTAACCGCGAACATTTGTTATGATATTTTATGATTTTAAATTTGGTTTATCTGAACAATTGTGTTTGGAACGATTGCAGTCAGTGTTAGGAGATTCTGCTCCTTCACGGGCAACAGTTTTAGATGGTTCAACGAATTTAAAAGGGGTAAAACCAGCCTCGAAGATGACCACCGAAGTGGTCGCCCGCAAACAGCAGTAACTGCAGAAAACGTGTGGACTACTGAAATGTTAGTGCGAGAAGATCCACGAATAACATACAAAGACATAGAGAATATCTTAGGCGTCTGTTCGGGCAGCGTTAGCATCATTCTACATCAACATCTTGGAGTAAGGAAGCTCTGTTGTCGTTGGATACCACGTTTGCTCTCCGATACTGAGAAAAAGGCTCGTGTAGATTGGTGTCGTGAGATGCGTCTACGATTCGACAACGGGACATCGCGGCGTGTATCGGAAATAATTACAGGTGACGAAACATGGATTTACCAATATGACCCGGAAAACAAGCGGCAATCGTCAGTATGGGTCTTCTCAGAGGGAAAGTTACCAACAAAACTACAAAGACCTCGTAACGACGGCAAAAAAATGGTAGCTAGTTTCTTTTCACGGGGCGGACATTTATCAACATCAATGCTGGAAAATTATAGGTCAGTCAACTCTGATTAGTATACTACAGTAGCTTTGCCGCAAGTTTTCAAAGCAGTGCGAGAGAGGAGACCAAAGACTGGACTTCGGGGAATCTTGCTGCATCACGATAACGCCTCTTCTAACAAACTTCTCAGAACAAAGGCGTTTATTGAGAATGTTGGGATAGAAACCTTACCTGGGTGGATACCCTACAGTCCTGACTTAGCTCCCTGCGTTTTCTTTTTGTTCCCGGTGGTGAAAGAAAAATAAAAGGGAAGTTTTTTTCGAGTGCTGAAGAAACCGTGGCTGCATATGAAGAAGCAAGTTCGGACCTACCTGATGAAGACTGGCAAAAGTGCTTCCAAAGTTGGTTCAGACGACTGGAACTTTGTATAGAGAGTAATGGAGAGTATTTTGAAAAAAATTAAAATAAATAATACTAATATCTTCAATTGTTTTTTTATCTCAAAATGTATCGAGTGACCTACGTATTAATATTTTTTTTTCGGTTTTTCGTATGTTCGTATGTATCGTTGTGCCTTCATAATGCCGAAACGGCTACACAGGAGGCTGGGCATCCCTAGATGGTTATAGAGGATACTTTTTCGGCCATGCTGAAGAAAAAAAGAGAATTATGATATTTTTCTCCTCCGCTGAGGAAGTTGCGGGCAACTTCTAGTATTTTTTTATATACTACTTAGGTGGCAAACAAGCGTACGGCCTGCCTGATGCTAAGCAGTCACCTTTCTATCTATTATTTCTATAAAATAAAGGCAATGTTCCCCACCGATCCAATGTTTCCCACCCTCCCCTAATCGTGTTTTTCATAGTGCTTCTTGTATATATCACAATAAGACTTACTATCACAACACAACAAGGGCTTAATCGCGTAAAAGTATAAATATGACTTATTTAATCACTTCTCGTTGGTAATTCTTCGACGTTTCGGACGTCGCGTTACGTCAATGATCCCGAAGGAACTGGAGAGGCGAGTATCAACATCTTCTATAGGTTGACAAGTCCTTTCGTGACACTCCCATGGTCAGCAGCAGACCATGGCAGTGTCACGAAAAAACTTGTCGCTACCCTATCGTTGTGTCGTGTTGTGATAATGAGTGAAGATCGTGTAAGTTTAGATCAATGTCACAATAAAAGTTATTTTTGTTTCAGGTCGCCTCGCAGTGATATTGTTCAGCATCTGTACAGTCGTCCTCGGCATCATCCTCTCCTTCGTGCCGTGGTTAGACTACATTATATTCAGGGTGAGTGTACCAGTAAACGTGGATCGACATTTCAAAACAATACAATAACTCTTTTTCTACTCGTGAATTAATCTGTGAATAAGAACACCGCAAATCATACTAAAAAGGCATACTTTTTAGATTGGACCATCACCTCACTCTATGGTTAACTATCTATTATACGTCACTTAGCTATAATATCTATATTATACAACCCGCACACAACTATAAAGACTTTCAAAAAAAGAACGCAATGTTTTTGCAATTTTTTTTTATAGCTATGTTTCATTTAATGTAGTTTATAGGTTACTCGTAGCGAAAGTATTTATACAATAGTTATATAATTAGCTTTTTAAGTCTTGTACTTTAATTAGGCCAGAAAACAATACATTATGCTGAGTGCACTCCTCGCACAACGCTATTTCTCTCTCATGTATTTAATGTACTTATACCCACTATCGCTGCAAAATACATATTTTTCTTTGTTTCTAAATCTTGTATGTGTTTACTTATACATTTATTCATATCGCATAGTGTGTTTTTGGAGTTCCATAACCAAAGGCTAGTTAACAGAACCCTGAATACGCGAATATTCTTATTCGGAGATCAGGAGTAGGAAAATAATAATATCTAGCTAAAATTAAACTTAATAGACGAAGTCTCACGCAAATACTTCACTGTTTAATTATTTAAAAGTTAAAAAATAATCAAAACTAACAACCACTGGATACATGGTTATCCTACATTTGAAGTAATGTACGATACGTCAAGTGCCATCGCTTTGGCGTAAAATTTGATATGTCTTAAGTCAAAAAACTTTATGCATATGACAATGACAAGATTGACAAATTATTACTTATAAATTATCATTGCCATTAATTTTCTGAATACGTTGTAGACTCACAGATACAGATTAGTAGGGTGACAAGGATAGGATAAAATTGATTTCAAATTAATGATTTCATCAAGAAAAAGTTTGTTTTAGTCTACCTAATTACGACTTTAACGCGTTTTTCCGCTGTCCCTCTGTCCATATATCTTTGTCTGTCACATGGTTCTAACTCGTGAACGGTAATAAAAGTCTAAAACTTGCATTCCAAATAGTTTTAGAGTTTCCTACCTAAAGGATGCCAAGGGAACCCTGTTAATTTGTCTCGTTATTCTTTTTTTGTGTTTCTTGATTTTGCTTTGTTCTGTACTTATACTTAGTTTTAATTTTGCTGTTTACTGTTATTGTTGTGTGTACGTGTGTGTGTGTAGCAAACGAATAAGTTTTATGTCTATTTATGTTCAATAATCAAAGGTCGGAATAGGTAATGCCTGCTTACCTAAACTTAGCGGCAGTACTTAAGTGTGGTTATAACTACAGATCTACAGAGGGCCATTAAAACAAGAGTACTGACCATCTCCATGCAAAAAGCCGTTCGCCGATGTGTACAACGCCATCTATGTACAAGAATTATTTTTGACAAATATTCAACTTTGCAAGCGTGACACAGTATACAAATGTTTATTATTACCTATTTGCGAACTAATTATTACTATACTATGTTTCTTTATTCAATTATAACATCATTAAATGTTTAGTTTTAAAGCGCCATCTCACCAGAATATCTCCTTGAGATCGGAACACGATCAAAAGTATGGCAACTGTCAGTCCTCTTATTTTAATGGTCCTTGTAACCAACAAAAATAATGTTTTTTTTTTGGTATGCCGGTTTTCCCGGATGTATTATACTGAATGCACATAATTTCATTCTCGGGCTCAGTCCTATTGTGTGTCTAATTTTGGGTTATTAACTTATTTGAATTTTCTGCATTAAATAATAGGGTACGTGCATGAATTTCTTTTATCGCTTTTCTTAACTAAATATCAAAATACCGTAAAAACTATTTCAAAATGTGAAATTAAAATATAAATCGGCCAAGAAATACGCATAATATGGGCATTTTAAACAAGTAATTAGACAGAGAGGTTCGATTTTTAATTTTATAGCTATACGAAAAAATATTTTTGTCTACTGTTTGTTACATGAATGAGCTTTTAATAAAGCAAATATAAAAATTCATGGATATTCCCTATTGGTGTTCACATTGGTGTGACCCCGAGAGTGAATTTACATAAATTACTATAATACTCTTTATTAGTTACTAGAAGGTGCCTGCCCGCAAGTTCGTTCGCAGAGGAGAAAAAATCATTACCACTCTGTTTTGCTTTATCGTGTAAAAAGTATCCTACAACCATATGTAGACACTCAGCTACCCGTGTACCAAAACTAGTTAAAATCCATTTAACTGATTTGGCGTGATGAAGCCACAACGACACATACAAAGAATCCAAAATAAATACTTTTCGATTTTGTGACCTCCAAATAGTCCGTAACAATATATTTTTTGAATCTTTAACGTACAGACATTTCATTTTTACAACTTTATAATAGTATAAATTAACTAATCTGGAATATCCCGCATTCATTAAAAATGAATCATTATTTTTGGTGGTAACAAACACTCTTGATGAAGTCCTCCCAAATTTTCTTAAAAGGCACTACCTGTTCCGATCTCTTACATAATGTTGTGATCTATGTATTGGTGCCCTAATTTTCATGTATTAAGCAAGTCAACGGAAATCGGATATTATAACCAGTATCCGCCATCGTTACATTAGGCTGTCATTAGTATATCATTGCAGCTATCATTAAACTATCATTGCACCATACTACTTATTCATTTACAGTCTTAAGGTAATTTTTAGGGTTTCGCAGCCAAAATGGTGAAACCAGAACCCTTATAGTTTGTCATGTCCGTCCGTCAGTATGTCACAGGCAATTTACATTTATGAAATTTGGAGTATTATATAGGTGTCTTGTATAAGCCGCTACTTAGGTTATAGTAAAAAGCAAAAAAAAAATTGTAGGGGTGTCCCCCTACATGTAACCGAAACTGTTTTTATTTTATTTTGCAAATAGTAATGTGTGGCTCATTTTTTTTACAGTTGTTTTAAAAAACAATGAGGTTTCTAAAATTTTTGATTTAGTGAATATATTCGAAAATAATCGTCCCGAAAGTAGCATAAATTGTGGCGCCCCCTCTATTGTCTAATTATATCCGAAACATACGAAAAAATAATAAATACTTTCAATGAAATAAAAAAAAAATACATTGATAAAAAATAATAAATACTTTTAATGAAAATTATTTTCAACATGATCGGATAAACCATTTGTGAGTTATTGCCGAAAAACTGCGCAGCAAAAGGACGTAAGTGCCTTGGATATACGCTCTTTTGTTAGCCAACATTTTTTTTTTCATCTGGATTCAATTTTTTTGTATAAACGCCTGCTTACACTTAGCATGGTCCGACATGCTCTTTGGCCGGTTTTCTTTCTCCACTTCCCGTCGGTCATGCTTCTTCAAAGGCATCCGTCCCTTATTGTGAGACCTTTATCGATTCATCTATACTATTATAAAGGTGTAAAAATTAAATGTCTGTACATTGAATATATAAAAAATAAAGATCTATTATACGTACTATTTGGAGGTATGAATGGAAATATATTTAGATTTTTAATATGTTTTATGTGTCTTTTCGCCTTCTTGATTTCAACTATTTTTGGTAGGCTGGTAGCTGGGTATCTCCAGATGGTTATAGGATACTTTGTACCCAACTACGCTGAAGAAAAAAGAGGGTTATGTTTTTTTCTCCTCCGCGGACGAAGTTTGCAGCTCCTTCTAGTCTATTAATTCAGTCTGTCTGTCACAGGAACTGAAGCTGTGGAACGGGTCGCTAAGCTATAGCTACTGGCAGAAGCCAGGGGTAGTCAGACTTACCAAAGTGTACATCTTCAACGTGACCAACCCTGCTGGTTTTCTCGAGCGCGGCGAGAAACCGAGACTGGTCGAGGTCGGCCCGTTTGTATATAGGTAAGTTTTTATACGAACAAGAACTTAGCGAGATCACGACGAGACCTTGATTATAGTATGCCGAGAACTTGACGAGAATCTGGGGAGAAGTCGTCGAGAATTTCGCAAGAACATAATAACAAGTTTAGTTGCTAAGACAGGAACTTAGCTATAGTATGGTGAGAACTTGACGAGAATATGGTGAGGATTCATAATTTCAGCCATAGGACGTCCACTGCTGGACACAGGCCTCCTCAATAGATATCCGCATGGGCCCAGATAGAGGAGACCCGCATCCCTAACCAGGTGGTCCAAGCTTGCGGATGGCCTTTCCACGCTTCCCTTGCCGTTACGCGGTCTCCACTCAAGAAGCTTTCTGCCCCAACTGCCATCGGTTCTTTTAACTATGTGCCCTGCCCATTGCCACTTCAGCTTTTTTACTCTGCTTGCTATGTCGGTGACCTTGGTTCGTCTACAAATCTCTTCATTTCTGATTCGATCTCGTGGAGATTCTTTTATTCGACACAACTCGTTTGGCTCAGTTGGTTGCACAACCGCCTACGAAGCTGGCGGTTCCGGGTTCGAATCCCGGCGAGGGCAAATGTTGTGTGACGAGAATGTTTGTTCCTGTTTATTCTTCTATGTATTTAATTTAAGTATTATAATTCTGAGAACTCATAGTACAAGCTTTGCTTAGTTTGGGACTAGGTCGATTTGTGTAAGATTGTCCCTGATATTTAATTTATAATTTAATTTAATGTTATTTTCACGGCCTGACTGTACCATTAACATTGACTTACATTTATTACAATATAGCGTGCGTACGAAAATTAACCTGGTTTCCAAACCATAGTGTAACCAGCTAACTGCAACCAGAAACCAACCAAGAGCAGTGACCGTTGTCCGTTAATACTTTTTGTTTGGCGGTTTTGGCCTTAATCACTGTAGGGGAGACGCGGGTCGAATGGGATAGTTATAATATTTTTTTAGTTTTACCGACAATTGCAATAGCAATAAAAAAGATACTTAATTTTATTGTACCCGCAACTTTGTCAGCGAAAGAGAAAAAATCATAACCCGCTTTTTTCTTGATAGTTCATAGTTTATTTATTTCTCATGTAGGTATACAAAGATACACTTATGTTTGTCAATATGTACATTATATACAGCGTAGTTGAGTAAAAAGTATCCTATAACCATCTATGGGTGCCCAGCTACCTACCAAAAATTTAGTTTATTATCTAGTTGAAATCCGTTTAGCCGTTTTGGCCTGATGAAGCCACAAGGACACATACAAACACAAAAAATAAAAATAAATTATTCGATTCAATGACCTTCAAATAGTCCGTTACAATATATTTTTTAATATCTTCAATGTACAGATATTTAATTTTTACAACTTTATTAAGTACAGATATAGATTACAAATTGTAGATCTCGACTAGTAAAAAAGTTGGCACGTCTTTGTTAAATGACCATCATTTAACAACGCTCTCCTTGATTGTGATGTAGATACAAGTCAAAGCACAAAGAAAAATACAATTGCTCTCGCACTAAGTCAGACCCGGACCCGAAAAAAAAATAGGTACAGGGGTCAAAGCGGATGGATAAATTCGAGCCGGATGGCACAGTGCTCGCTGAAAGGGTAACACACTCGACGCGTAATCGAGTAGTTCCGGGTTCGAGTCTTGGTGTGACCACGCGCGTGAGCAATCTTATTTTTCTTTGCGCTTTGACTTGATGTGGTGTTCATTTTCCCTCATTAAAAAGACAGAAACAAAAAAAATTGAAATTCTCCTTGATTTCTCGGGAATATACATTTAATTACCTTTCATTCGTAAGCCCCGTTTTGTTGTGTTGTGATAATTAGTGAAAATTGTCTAAGTGTGAATCAATATTTTCCTTGATATGTCACAAATAACATATGACAGTAAAATCACGGCTTTTCACATATTTTTCCAGCAATAAATAGTAATTATTTTTTGTTTACATTGTTTTAAATGTGGAACATTCACACAATCTTTTAAATTACTAAAAAAATATAAACAAAGAACATTATTGGACCACAGCGCCATCTTTCTCGTAAGCTTCACACAACTGAAACAGTAGTTCAACTTGAAGAATGCTGCGTAAACGCGTTCTTAGAGTGGTGCTATAAGGTACTAAGCTTTTGTCGTGACTGAAAGTAGAGGATTAATTCGTTTCTAATGGTTCAAGACACTGTTCCAGTATAATAGATACGCTGGTTCGATTTCGGCTTAGACTGCAGATAACCGCATTTTTAGGTACTTAGATCTTTGTATCACTATAGTGAATAGTAATTCGTTTTGTAGGAATTGGAAAACATTTCAGTTATTTTACTATTTATCTATGAGGGATCCATCTGGCCCAAACTCCTCCCATTCGTCCAAATTGGCTGCACTTCTCTAGCACGTTGAACTACGAATGAGGGAACGGACCACAGCTTAGTGTAAACAGTCATAGCACTTTGAAGAAAACGCCTAAATACCTAGTTGCCGGTTTGCTACAACCAAATGTTAAAGGTTCTAATAAAATGTCTGTCCTAACCTATAGGCTTGTGTCCTAAAAAAATATTATTAGTCTGTCAGTTAAATAATCAGAAAATACTGCCCGTTAAAGTTCCCCGTGACGTCATGCACCCCCGTACTCCCAAACTTTGACGCGCTTTATCTTTGTCTTTTTTGTTTGATTGGCAAAAGAAAAAAAAACGTGTCCAATATTTTTTGATAATCTAACCCGGGAAACGGACTACCCCATAATATCTGGGCCTTTTTCAAAAGAAAGTGTATATCAACTTTTTGTGTCACTTTTGTTTTTTTGGTTTGTCACATTCGAACTTTAAATAAGATACAATGTGTCCCATATTATTTAAAGTAATTTTGTTCAGTGCGTCACTTTCATAAAAATAAAGATTTATTCAAATATTTTTTCGTGCATTACCTTCGAAAATAATTAAGCAAAGTTCCAAAAGTCAATATTCTGAAGAAAAAAAAGGCAATATAAACTTTTCTTCAAAACCCATTCAGCAAATTAGTTACTATTGCCGCATGAAAATCTGGTAACTAATTTTCTTACATTACAGAAATTGAGCAATTTTTTTACATAAAAGTACTTAGTCAATGTCACACAATTTATTACACAGAGTGTCAAAGGGCCTTCTTCGTCAAATTATCACAGTTTATCACAGCTAAATAGTTGAGACTTACATTATATATTAAGAAAATAAAAGTTGTTTTTTTCGCAATTATTTCCAAAGACACTTGTACCAGAAGTAGTTACGCCAAGGTGGCTTGGGAGAGATTCCTTTCAGAGATAAGGTTAACTGGTGTTTACCTTAGTGTAACAGTGACAGACTATACTATGCTAGCTATTCATAATTTTTTTATATTTTCCGGGTAAAATAACTACTAACTTGATTTATTTAATTACTTAGCACTTGGTTACTTTGCAACTACCTTGAATCTCAAAATAACCATAGGAAAAGGACGTAAGTACGTTAGTGATGATATATTTTATATAAAAGCATCCATTCCGAAACATCGGGAACTCAAATGAAATATTAATACGCGATACAATCCGTTAAAACTGTTTCATTGAAATTAGTGATAATCGCGCAAACAGAAGGAAATATTAATAAGAAAATGTAAGCCCTGTTACTTCTTTCAATTAAGTATTACTTCAACCGATAAACTGAAATGAATTGAAAGTTGAATTTGAACCACAAAAAACGGGGTCGAGTCGGACTCGCACACAAAGAGTTCCGAACTTATCATACACTTTATTTTGTTCTTACAATTTGTCGTTATAGCGGCCAGTAATACAAGTTCTTTGAAAATAATGTTGTAGTATTTAATTTTTAATAAACTGATTTTTTTAAATAATTAATGCCCAATATTATAAAATTTAAAATTATTTTGTTTTCAAATTAAAATGTTCCTTCTGGTTTATTGTCTATGACATTGGTCAATCTAAAAAGGTGAGCCACACAGATAAAAGCAAAAAAAGATAATTCTTTTCTATTTCACAAATTGCATAAGTACCGTTGACTTCAACAAGTTATAACTACTTATGGGTATTTTCCAAATTGAACTCTATAATCTGTAATATTATAAAGTTGTTGAAGATATTTTGTTTGAAATTAATCGGTAAACGACAGCTAGAAAAAAGCTAATAATTAAGCTAAGAACAATTTCGATAAAACTATAACATACCTACCACAGACAAAAACATAAGGTACATACAAGGTACATAAATATTCATTAATATAATCATTTGAAAATCCCAATTCATGGATATACTACGTCGATTATTATTTTTTACGTTGAACCAAAAAGCTCTGACTATTCTGAAAAGGCTCTGACTTTTTCTCGACCGCGAAAGAAATTGCGAGCAATGTGCTCGGAATTTCTTTACAACTTTGTAACTTATTTTTAAGTATTAAGTGGGTATTTCAATAGCAGAACAATATATGCATGTAGAAATGTGAGTTACATTGAACTTGAGATTATTGCAATCATTGCAATAGTTTGGGCCACAGCTAATGGCTTGATAATTGTGGTCTTATTTAGAAATGCTTACGGAACCCAAACAAGGACTTTGATTTTGACTTCTTTGATTATTGTTATTAACATATTTATCTACTGACAACATATATATACCTACTTTAACACCTTAACTAAAGCTAAAAAACAACAATTTTAAAACTAAGTATAGGGTGGGTCATACATGTTTGCAAATAGAAACACTCAATTTTTCGGAAACTGGTTAGAGTTAGCGGCGGGAAATTGGCGGGGATGTATAGGTCACTTCGTGCAATTTTATTTATAATGGAGCGTTTCACGGAAAAAGAACAGGCTTATTGTTTAAACAGTTTTATAAAAAGATAATGAGATAGCCGCGATCCCTCGCTGCATGTATCAGCGAGTTTTCCAAGGTTAGCGTAATCGATTGTAGTAGTGCCAAAGACGAGACGGAGGTCATCTGGATGATGTATTAATTTATAAAAATATATATGCAATTTTACTGTTACTAGGTTAAATAAATAAAATATAGAAAAAAATGTATAATTAATTTTTTATCCATATTTCAAAAGTGCAAACATTTTTTTGCTCCTAATTACCTAAGAATACGTGGTTAAAATCTTTCCTATGCCTCGCAGGCACCGTGTATAGATTTGCTGTTAAGTCGGCCACAGTTACATTTCTCATTTTCTATGAAAACTTCACATGACAGTTGGCATGTCTTGTGCACGAAGTCCAAAACCGAATTTATAATTTAATGCACTTTGTCATTACGCGTAACGAGTAGAAGTGGGTGAAATTCTTTCCTCCATATCATAACTATTTTAAAAACAGCTTAAACGCCATATCGCTTAAGAGCACTTAGTTTCTTTTTAAACAAGATTACAGGTTTGGCAATCGTGATTACTGGAAAGCGTTCGACAAACGCATGTGTGTCGTTTACAATATTTTTATTTACATAGTTTACGTTTAATTTCGCCATACTGTACCGTACCTTGATTAAAAGTTCACAAATCTTACAAATTATCACAACAAAGCAAAACAGGGCTATATCGCGTATATATAAGTAAAAATATATTCATACGACGGAACTGTACTAGACGAGTTATGAAAATGAAATTTAAAAAAAGTGGTTGTCTGTAAAGTCGGTTTACGGACGATAATTTTACGTGATAACGTCATAAGAAAACATTGATGAAAAATTGCATATTTTTATGAATTCATAAGCCGAACGCTTAGACTGATCGTGCCTCTCTATCGCTTGCTCCGTGCACTCGCTTGCACGCTCGGCTCAGGCGGAACGTGACAGCGGAACGTGACAATAAATCAAATGCTTTTTCGTGCGTGCAGCCAGCGTTCATAGATTTATAAGACGTTATCGCGTTAAAAACGAATTGATATAAAAATAAATAAATTTATAGATTCTAAGTTCACATAATGTTTACTAACCGGAAAAATATGCACACTTCTTAGAAAATTCATATTCCCAATTCCTTATTAAGCCCATTAAACTATTATTAGTAGTCCCTTAACTATTAAGTATTAATATATTTACTGTTATTACGGTTAATACAAATTGACGAGTTCTAAACCGTCACTATTATGGAAATACCCTTTTTTTTACATGTGATTGTGTGAACATGTGTTTTCTTAGTTGTAATATGCTTTAGTGTGATGTGTTTGTTGGTTATCCTAAAATAAAAATAAATATATAAATATTTAGTTTCTCATATAATGATACCATTTATTCATAAATAATTTACATTGTGATTGAAATCCAAAATCACGTTATAATAACAGCACTAAATTAAATGATAAACAAAAAACAGTATTATATATGAACCACAAATTTTTATGTTTCTGTATTTCTAATGATGGAAAATTAACACAACATTATTATCTATTACATTTTTCTACAAAAAAACTACATTAGGTAATCTGCATGTCAACAACCTACATCGATATTAAAATGTTAATAATGTCAAATCCAGCTTACAAAACCTAATATGTAGAGACGGTTTATGGTTGAGACGCGCTGTGTTTCCGCGCATGCGCCGCACTGTACAGGTCGCTGCGCGGACGCGGAGATTTCTTCATATGAAAAACCGACACTCGCGCGCACAAGTGCGTAAGCATTATATAAATCTAGCTACTTACGTATTGCTCCAACGAAATACCTATATGTCATCAAACAAAAAATCGGCCAAGAGCATGTCGTTGAAAGTTTTTATTAAGTTTTATCTTTGTAATTTATTTCATATCTTTTGGACATAATGTTTAGAAAATAGAGGGGTGGGGGCGACCACAATTTATGCTACGTCAGAGCGATTAATTTCTAAAGTATCCATTAAATCTTTTTTTTTAAACATCAAAATGATTTTAAAATGCTATCGAAATATATGTCACATTATAATAATCGCAGATTATTATTTTTGGTTATATGGTATGGTATGAAATGTGTGATCATTTGAAATGTTTTGTAAGATCTGCTGTTAACCACATTTAATGCTAATAAAGAACTTACTTTACTTACTTACTTATACAAATAAATAAAACTGCAAACCAGCAAGTGTGAGTCAGCGATTCGTAATTTTTTTTTTTAATTTATGTATGTGTCTGCGGCTTTAGGGCGACCCCCGTAGCGGCAGACGCTGCCCACGCTATGTTTGAAGGTCCTCGCTCACGGAGAAGTGTAACTACGTTGGAGAAAAAAAAGGATCATTGCTTTTTCTTCTCCACGAACGAAGTTGCGAGCACCTCGTTAGATATAAAACACTTTAGTGTACGTCTGTACATACGTACACACTGTCATTTTTCGTAATACTAGAAACCGGCTAACTGTACAGTTCAGAACCAAAACCCAGTAACTACATAATCATTTACAATAATATCAACTGTATGGTAGCAGCTTTGAGACTCAAATTAGGTCTGCCATAAATTGTCAGTTATACAGTTTTATTGTCAATTGGTATTGCGACATTGTCAATAAAGGATAATGTGTGATTGGTTTTTGACAGAGCGTCCGAACGACAAATGTCAATATAGTTGTGTCAATAACTCTCACTAAGCCGCTTGGAAAATCATCTGATATTATTGTAAATCTGCAAAAATTAAATGTACATTGTAGATATTAAAAAAAAGTAGTACGGGCTACATGAAAGCCACTCAATTAAAAAAGTCTATTTTGTAGACACCTCTTTGGCGAGCGGCCAGTAGATTGCAATCATTCGAAATCAATTTCGGATCACCCTAATTAAGATGTTTACTGTACTCAAATAAAAATGACAGTTTCTATGATGAAAATACTAAATAAAAATTTAGTTCGATACGTTGCGTGTCGCTTGTTTTGTGAGCCTTTTAAAGTTGAGTGGGAAAGTCCATTTTTAAACTATGAAAATTTTAATACCATTGAATAACCCATGTAATTTATGGTATCTTTATTTAAAATTTATTGTATGTTTATTTTATTTATATATTCCTACATTTACATTATTACCACTGTATTAAAAAGTTAAACTATGGCCGGTGATTCGAAAAAGATCGAAGTGAAGGCAAAAATTCAGAAAAGCGGGCCCTGTCTCCGGACAGAACAAACGCTAGGATGATGATGATGATGATGTTTATTATTATTTTTATTCTGAGCCCGTGATGTCCCACTGCTGGGCAAAGGCATCCCCCTTCTTCTTCCAATGTTCTCTGTCCTGGGCGGTTTCTGGTCGTTGTTTAACAAAGGAGTCTAGTTTATCCCGCCATCGCCGATGAGGTCTGCCGCGTCTCTGTTTAAAGGTATCGGGTCTGCACTCTGTGGCGATCTTGGCCCACAGCTCACTCAGCATACGGCAAATATGACCAGCTCAGTCCCACTTTAGTCTGGCCGCCTTCCGAGCTACGTCGATTATTTGAGTTTGGGAGCGTAGCGTGGTGTTCCGGACACGATCCCTTAATTTTACACCTAATATGCTACGCTCCATAGCTCCATATGATCATGTTGTATAATTTTATTATACCTAAAGAGGTTAAGTAAGGTTAAGGTCCACACAGCATCACAATCATCGTAATGATACCAGAAGCATCATAAAATGCAAAATAAAATGGACATATAAAGACTGCATTTTATTATGGTGTTTCATTATCTTTTAACTTATATATTATATATTGTGTTGTATGTGTATTCATGATCACATGCTGCAATTTAATAGATGATGACATCATTTCATAATCAAAATATTTAAGTAGTCGGGTAAAAAAGTGATAAGGACTGTTTGAAAGCCACAGTTTCAAAAAAAGTATGTTGGTACGTCTTTGCGGCTTTATCGTATCAAAACGGCTGAATTGATTGAACCGTTTTGTAGTACACGGATCATTTCTGGTTCTGCAGATAGATGGTTATTATACTTTTACCCGACCACACTGAAGAAAAAAACGGTACAATACAATACAACAATTCTTTATCACACCAACAACAGAAACAGTACAATAGAGTCTTAACATAAAATACGGTAGACATTACAACAGGCCGTTTTACCGCTAAAGAACGAAATAACACAGAATAGCTAGGAATGAGTAGGTGGTGAGATAAGATTATAAATAAAAAATAATAAAAACATAAACATACATATGTACGAGTATATATAATGTACATATTTATATGTCGAAGACCAAAAATCAGGACGTCAAATCCAGACTGTTTTGAGTGTATTCGACGGCGGGGGTTGGCAACACCGTGCACGTGCAGCCTACCAGTTACCGGTCTACCTGCATAAAAAGGGCAGCCGGCCACTGGGTGGGCACCTCCTCGCCATCCCGCCCTAGGCCGGATGGCGACTCACCGCCTCCACCGCCGCCGCGAGCAACCGCTCGCGCGGCACACGCCAGCGGCCCCCGCGCCGCGGCGTGACTCTCACGCCTACCCGGCGCACTCACCGGCTTAGCCGCCCCCTGGTCGGTGCCCTAGCCGCGCTGTCCGTATCCGGTCCCGCTAAAACGGATGCCCCGGGGAAAGACATGCGGCGAAGGGCTCAAGAAGCCGGCCAGGCCCGCTACACGGTGATTCCGCTCCCGTACAAGCCATTTTTTCGATTTTAAACTATAAAGGGTTATTATACAAGCATGAAATATATCATTAATAACATTTTTAGACATTTATAATAAACTTGTGTGACTATTTTTATTAAAAAAATATCTGTAGTCAAAACCATTTTATAAAACGTTATTATTTTAAACATAAAGCCATTAGATAAAAAAAAATTGTAATTAATGAAAACATA